>JBAIZL010000003.1:102931232-103043732 GCA_036971475.1 Prosapia bicincta | reverse complement strand
GACAATTTTATTGCAGACTCCAGAGAACAAACTCAAAAAGCAGTAAAACGCCGAACACGAAGCAAAGAAGATGAAGAGAGAAAAAAAAGCAATCATTATTACAGTAATTACAAAAGCAGGACGATAATTTGTTTAGCCGCCACATTGCTGAAGCTCTAAGAAACTTGTTACCTGTAGAAAAAGCAGAAGCCAAGAGATATTTAAGTCTGGTCCTAACCGGTTGTGAAAAAAGGCTACAAGATATATTTCAATTTGATCGGTAGACATATTGCCTCCTTCAACACTTTAAACGACTGCAAGACCAATCCGTCCCCGTGATCAACATTGACCTAACTGCAGATAGGGGCGACACCTCCGTTTACAGTCGCAGCCTTTTTGTAATGTAGTTGCAGTCCGTCGCTGCGGTCACTATCGGAATCGTATCTTAATGCACGAATAACATATTTCCTCCTTCAACACTTTAAACGACTGCAAGACCAATCCGTCCTCGTGATCAACATTGACCTAACTGCAGATAGGGGCGACACTTCCGTTTACGGTCGCAGCCTTTTTGTAATGTAGTTGCAGTCCGTCGCTGCGGTCACTATCGGAATCGTATCTTAATGCACGAATAACATATTTCCTCCTTCAACACTTTAAACGACTGCAAGACCAATCCGTCCCCGTGATCAACATTGACCTAACTGCAGATAGGGGCGACACTTCCGTTTACGGTCGCAGCCTTTTTGTAATGTAGTTGCAGTCCGTCGCTGCGGTCACTATCGGAATCGTATCTTAATGCACGAATAACATATTTCCTCCTTCAACACTTTAAACGACTGCAAGACCAATCCGTCCCCGTGATCAACATTGACCTAACTGCAGACAGGGGCGACACTTCCGTTTACGGTCGTAGCCTTTTTGTAATGTAGTTGCAGTCCGTCGCTGCGGTCACTATCGGAATCGTATCTTAATGCACGAATAACATATTTCCTCCTTCAACACTTTAAACGACTGCAAGACCAATCCGTCCCCGTGATCAACATTGACCTAACTGCAGATAGGGGCGACACTTCCGTTTACGGTCGCAGCCTTTTTGTAATGTAGTTGCAGTCCGTCGCTGCGGTCACTATCGGAATCGTATCTTAATGCACGAATAACATATTTCCTCCTTCAACACTTTAAACGACTGCAAGACCAATCCGTCCCCGTGATCAACATTGACCTAACTGCAGATAGGGGCGACACTTCCGTTTACGGTCGCAGCCTTTTTGTAATGTAGTTGCAGTCCGTCGCTGCGGTCACTATCGGAATCGTATCTTAATGCACGAATAACATATTTCCTCCTTCAACACTTTAAACGACTGCAAGACCAATCCGTCCCCGTGATCAACATTGACCTAACTGCAGATAGGGGCGACACTTCCGTTTACGGTCGCAGCCTTTTTGTAATGTAGTTGCAGTCCGTCGCTGCGGTCACTATCGGAATCGTATCTTAATGCACGAATAACATATTTCCTCCTTCAACACTTTAAACGACTGCAAGACCAATCCGTCCCCGTGATCAACATTGGCCTAACTGCAGATAGGGGCGACACTTCCGTTTACGGTCGCAGCCTTTTTGTAATGTAGTTGCAGTCCGTCGCTGCGGTCACTATCGGAATCGTATCTTAATGCACGAATAACATATATTTCCTCCTTCAACACTTTAAACGACTGCAAGACCAATCCGTCCCCGTGATCAACATTGACCTAACTGCAGATAGAGGCGACACTTCCGTTTACGGTCGCAGCCTTTTTGTAATGTAGTTGCAGTCCGTCGCTGCGGTCACTATCGGAATCGTATCTTAATGCACGAATAACATATTTCCTCCTTCAACACTTTAAACGACTGCAAGACCAATCCGTCCTCGTGATCAACATTGACCTAACTGCAGATAGGGGCGACACTTCCGTTTACGGTCGCAGCCTTTTTGTAATGTAGTTGCAGTCCGTCGCTGCGGTCACTATCGGAATCGTATCTTAATGCACGAATAACATATTTCCTCCTTCAACACTTTAAACGACTGCAAGACCAATCCGTCCCCGTGATCAACATTGACCTAACTGCAGATAGGGGCGACACTTCCGTTTACGGTCGCAGCCTTTTTGTAATGTAGTTGCAGTCCGTCGCTGCGGTCACTATCGGAATCGTATCTTAATGCACGAATAACATATTTCCTCCTTCAACACTTTAAACGACTGCAAGACCAATCCGTCCCCGTGATCAACATTGACCTAACTGCAGATAGGGGCGACACTTCCGTTTACGGTCGCAGCCTTTTTGTAATGTAGTTGCAGTCCGTCGCTGCGGTCACTATCGGAATCGTATCTTAATGCACGAATAACATATTTCCTCCTTCAACACTTTAAACGACTGCAAGACCAATCCGTCCCCGTGATCAACATTGGCCTAACTGCAGATAGGGGCGACACTTCCGTTTACGGTCGCAGCCTTTTTGTAATGTAGTTGCAGTCCGTCGCTGCGGTCACTATCGGAATCGTATCTTAATGCACGAATAACATATTTCCTCCTTCAACACTTTAAACGACTGCAAGACCAATCCGTCCCCGTGATCAACATTGGCCTAACTGCAGACAGGGGCGACACTTCCGTTTACGGTCGTAGCCTTTTTGTAATGTAGTTGCAGTCCGTCGCTGCGGTCACTATCGGAATCGTATCTTAATGCACGAATAACATATTTCCTCCTTCAACACTTTAAACGACTGCAAGACCAATCCGTCCCCGTGATCAACATTGGCCTAACTGCAGACAGGGGCGACACTTCCGTTTACGGTCGCAGCCTTTTTGTAATGTAGTTGCAGTCCGTCGCTGCGGTCACTATCGGAATCGTATCTTAATGCACGAATAACATATTTCCTCCTTCAACACTTTAAACGACTGCAAGACCAATCCGTCCCCGTGATCAACATTGACCTAATTGCAGATAGGGGCGACACTTCCGTTTACGGTCGCAGCCTTTTTGTAATGTAGTTGCAGTCCGTCGCTGCGGTCACTATCGGAATCGTATCTTAATGCACGAATAACATATATTTCCTCCTTCAACATTTTAAACGACTGCAAGACCAATCCGTCCCCGTGATCAACATTGACCTAACTGCAGATAGGGGCGACACTTCCGTTTACGGTCGCAGCCTTTTTGTAATGTAGTTGCAGTCCGTCGCTGCGGTCACTATCGGAATCGTATCTTAATGCACGAATAACATATATTTCCTCCTTCAACATTTTAAACGACTGCAAGACCAATCCGTCCCCGTGATCAACATTGACCTAACTGCAGATAGGGACGACACTTCCGTTTACGGTCGCAGCCTTTTTGTAATGTAGTTGCAGTCCTTCGCTGCGGTCACTATCGGAATCGTATCTTAATGCACGAATAACATATTTCCTCCTTCAACACTTTAAACGACTGCAAGACCAATCGGTCCCCGTGATCAACATTGGCCTAACTGCAGATAGGGGCGACACTTCCGTTTACGGTCGCAGCCTTTTTGTAATGTAGTTGCAGTCCGTCGCTGCGGTCACTATCGGAATCGTATCTTAATGCACGAATAACATATTTCCTCCTTCAACACTTTAAACGACTGCAAGACCAATCCGTCCCCGTGATCAACATTGGCCTAACTGCAGACAGGGGCGACACTTCCGTTTACGGTCGTAGCCTTTTTGTAATGTAGTTGCAGTCCGTCGCTGCGGTCACTATCGGAATCGTATCTTAATGCACGAATAACATATTTCCTCCTTCAACACTTTAAACGACTGCAAGACCAATCCGTCCCCGTGATCAACATTGGCCTAACTGCAGATAGGGGCGACACTTCCGTTTACGGTCGCAGCCTTTTTGTAATGTAGTTGCAGTCCGTCGCTGCGGTCACTATCGGAATCGTATCTTAATGCACGAATAACATATTTCCTCCTTCAACACTTTAAACGACTGCAAGACCAATCCGTCCCCGTGATCAACATTGGCCTAACTGCAGACAGGGGCGACACTTCCGTTTACGGTCGTAGCCTTTTTGTAATGTAGTTGCAGTCCGTCGCTGCGGTCACTATCGGAATCGTATCTTAATGCACGAATAACATATTTCCTCCTTCAACACTTTAAACGACTGCAAGACCAATCCGTCCCCGTGAACAACATTGGCCTAACTGCAGACAGGAGCGACACTTCCGTTTACGGTCGCAGCCTTTTTGTAATGTAGTTGCAGTCCGTCGCTGCGGTCACTATCGGAATCGTATCTTAATGCACGAATAACATATTTCCTCCTTCAACACTTTAAACGACTGCAAGACCAATCGGTCCCCGTGATCAACATTGGCCTAACTGCAGATAGGGGCGACACTTCCGTTTACGGTCGCAGCCTTTTTGTAATGTAGTTGCAGTCCGTCGCTGCGGTCACTATCGGAATCGTATCTTAATGCACGAATAACATATTTCCTCCTTCAACACTTTAAACGACTGCAAGACCAATCCGTCCCCGTGATCAACATTGGCCTAACTGCAGACAGGGGCGACACTTCCGTTTACGGTCGTAGCCTTTTTGTAATGTAGTTGCAGTCCGTCGCTGCGGTCACTATCGGAATCGTATCTTAATGCACGAATAACATATTTCCTCCTTCAACACTTTAAACGACTGCAAGACCAATCCGTCCCCGTGATCAACATTGGCCTAACTGCAGACAGGGGCGACACTTCCGTTTACGGTCGCAGCCTTTTTGTAATGTAGTTGCAGTCCGTCGCTGCGGTCACTATCGGAATCGTATCTTAATGCACGAATAACATATTTCCTCCTTCAACACTTTAAACGACTGCAAGACCAATCCGTCCCCGTGATCAACATTGACCTAATTGCAGATAGGGGCGACACTTCCGTTTACGGTCGCAGCCTTTTTGTAATGTAGTTGCAGTCCGTCGCTGCGGTCACTATCGGAATCGTATCTTAATGCACGAATAACATATATTTCCTCCTTCAACATTTTAAACGACTGCAAGACCAATCCGTCCCCGTGATCAACATTGACCTAACTGCAGATAGGGGCGACACTTCCGTTTACGGTCGCAGCCTTTTTGTAATGTAGTTGCAGTCCGTCGCTGCGGTCACTATCGGAATCGTATCTTAATGCACGAATAACATATATTTCCTCCTTCAACATTTTAAACGACTGCAAGACCAATCCGTCCCCGTGATCAACATTGACCTAACTGCAGATAGGGACGACACTTCCGTTTACGGTCGCAGCCTTTTTGTAATGTAGTTGCAGTCCTTCGCTGCGGTCACTATCGGAATCGTATCTTAATGCACGAATAACATATTTCCTCCTTCAACACTTTAAACGACTGCAAGACCAATCGGTCCCCGTGATCAACATTGGCCTAACTGCAGATAGGGGCGACACTTCCGTTTACGGTCGCAGCCTTTTTGTAATGTAGTTGCAGTCCGTCGCTGCGGTCACTATCGGAATCGTATCTTAATGCACGAATAACATATTTCCTCCTTCAACACTTTAAACGACTGCAAGACCAATCCGTCCCCGTGATCAACATTGGCCTAACTGCAGACAGGGGCGACACTTCCGTTTACGGTCGTAGCCTTTTTGTAATGTAGTTGCAGTCCGTCGCTGCGGTCACTATCGGAATCGTATCTTAATGCACGAATAACATATTTCCTCCTTCAACACTTTAAACGACTGCAAGACCAATCCGTCCCCGTGATCAACATTGGCCTAACTGCAGATAGGGGCGACACTTCCGTTTACGGTCGCAGCCTTTTTGTAATGTAGTTGCAGTCCGTCGCTGCGGTCACTATCGGAATCGTATCTTAATGCACGAATAACATATTTCCTCCTTCAACACTTTAAACGACTGCAAGACCAATCCGTCCCCGTGATCAACATTGGCCTAACTGCAGACAGGGGCGACACTTCCGTTTACGGTCGTAGCCTTTTTGTAATGTAGTTGCAGTCCGTCGCTGCGGTCACTATCGGAATCGTATCTTAATGCACGAATAACATATTTCCTCCTTCAACACTTTAAACGACTGCAAGACCAATCCGTCCCCGTGAACAACATTGGCCTAACTGCAGACAGGAGCGACACTTCCGTTTACGGTCGCAGCCTTTTTGTAATGTAGTTGCAGTCCGTCGCTGCGGTCACTATCGGAATCGTATCTTAATGCACGAATAACATATTTCCTCCTTCAACACTTTAAACGACTGCAAGACCAATCGGTCCCCGTGATCAACATTGGCCTAACTGCAGATAGGGGCGACACTTCCGTTTACGGTCGCAGCCTTTTTGTAATGTAGTTGCAGTCCGTCGCTGCGGTCACTATCGGAATCGTATCTTAATGCACGAATAACATATTTCCTCCTTCAACACTTTAAACGACTGCAAGACCAATCCGTCCCCGTGATCAACATTGGCCTAACTGCAGACAGGGGCGACACTTCCGTTTACGGTCGTAGCCTTTTTGTAATGTAGTTGCAGTCCGTCGCTGCGGTCACTATCGGAATCGTATCTTAATGCACGAATAACATATTTCCTCCTTCAACACTTTAAACGACTGCAAGACCAATCCGTCCCCGTGATCAACATTGGCCTAACTGCAGACAGGGGCGACACTTCCGTTTACGGTCGCAGCCTTTTTGTAATGTAGTTGCAGTCCGTCGCTGCGGTCACTATCGGAATCGTATCTTAATGCACGAATAACATATTTCCTCCTTCAACACTTTAAACGACTGCAAGACCAATCCGTCCCCGTGATCAACATTGGCCTAACTGCAGATAGGGGCGACACTTCCGTTTACGGTCGCAGCCTTTTTGTAATGTAGTTGTAGTCCGTCGCTGCGGTCACTATCGGAATCGTATCTTAATGCACGAATAACATATTTCCTCCTTCAACACTTTAAACGACTGCAAGACCAATCCGTCCCCGTGATCAACATTGGCCTAACTGCAGATAGGGGCGACACTTCCGTTTACGGTCGTAGCCTTTTTGTAATGTAGTTGCAGTCCGTCGCTGCGGTCACTAACGGAATCGTATCTTAATGCACGAATAACATATTTCCTCCTTCAACACTTTAAACGACTGCAAGACCAATCCGTCCCCGTGATCAACATTGGCCTAACTGCAGATAGGGGCGACACTTCCGTTTACGGTCGCAGCCTTTTTGTAATGTAGTTGTAGTCCGTCGCTGCGGTCACTATCGGAATCGTATCTTAATGCACGAATAACATACTTCCTCCTTCAACACTTTAAACGACTGCAAGACCAATCCGTCCCCGTGATCAACATTGACCTAACTGCAGATAGGGGCGACACTTCCGTTTACGGTCGCAGCCTTTTTGTAATGTAGTTGCAGTCCGTCGCTGCGGTCACTATCGGAATCGTATCTTAATGCACGAATAACATACTTCCTCCTTCAACACTTTAAACGACTGCAAGACCAATCCGTCCCCGTGATCAACATTGGCCTAACTGCAGTTAGGGGCGACACTTCCGTTTACGGTCGCAGCCTTTTTGTAATGTAGTTGCAGTCCGTCGCTGCGGTCACTATCGGAATCGTATCTTAATGCACGAATAACATATTTCCTCCTTCAACACTTTAAACGACTGCAAGACCAATCCGTCCCCGTGATCAACATTGGCCTAACTGCAGTTAGGGGCGACACTTCCGTTTACGGTCGCAGCCTTTTTGTAATGTAGTTGCAGTCCGTCGCTGCGGTCACTATCGGAATCGTATCTTAATGCACGAATAACATACTTCCTCCTTCAACACTTTAAACGACTGCAAGACCAATCCGTCCCCGTGATCAACATTGGCCTAACTGCAGTTAGGGGCGACACTTCCGTTTACGGTCGCAGCCTTTTTGTAATGTAGTTGCAGTCCGTCGCTGCGGTCACTATCGGAATCGTATCTTAATGCACGAATAACATACTTCCTCCTTCAACACTTTAAACGACTGCAAGACCAATCCGTCCCCGTGATCAACATTGGCCTAACTGCAGATAGGGGCGACACTTCCGTTTACGGTCGCAGCCTTTTTGTAATGTAGTTGCAGTCCGTCGCTGCGGTCACTATCGGAATCGTATCTTAATGCACGAATAACATATATTTCTTCATGAACAAATACAGTGAAAAAATTTGCTTCTGGCTATCGGGGGAGTCCCGAAAAAGTAGAGCTAATAGTTTCGCCAGTTTCAACGAAAATCGACAAAAATATGAATTTATACATTTTTCATTTAATTTTTACAACTTTATTACAGGAATGTATTTAAATAATAATATTTACTGTAGTTGATAATAAATATTGTAATAATCAATATTAATCAATAATAAATTCTGTAAATAATAATAATAGTAATAAATATACAATAAATGGGTAACAAAACATTTATTAGACGTTTACTAAATACAAATGTTTTTAACAATTCAAATAAGTTCTTTGAAAAGTATAAGATTTGCCTATAAATGTTTTCCTTTTACAAATTGGTTTAAAAACACATAACTTATTATTATCGTTATATTGATTTATTGGTATTGGGATTTTTCAAAATTAAAATAAATTAATGTATCTATTAACTGATCAAAACTATTTAATAATAACCTAAGTGTAAAACAGCTGTTCTACAACATAACCTATAACATAAAATCAGCTGTAACATGAAACCATACGTTATAAGGCATATGCTGTAAGATGATGACGTCTGAAGATAATACCTATATGACGCTAAAGCAATGATTTAATTTCATGTTTAGTTCACCGCGAGTAAAGAAGTAATCACTTCACACATCTAAAAAATACCTGCAACAAAGTAATTGAGTTAGAAGTAGTATAATTACAAGAAACAACGAACTGGTTGAGGCTATACTGTATTACCATTTTCGAGGATAGTTTAAAAGGAATGTTAGGGCTTCTAGAAATAAATAAGTCTATTTTTTTTTTTTATTTGGTTTTAAAGAAAGAGATGGCTGTTTGACACAACAGATATTCTACCCTAAAACGGCACAATTTTCGCTAATTTCCAGTTCCATGAGACTTTAACGTCCCTTCTTTACATACATAATTTCATCTGTACTTTCTACAAGGGGCTTTTTCATCTTATTATTTACAAGGGGTGTAATTGGTCAACCCCTCTTCATGATCCTGACAGAGAATTTACTTTAGGTAAATGACCCTACTTAGGCAATGCCATAACACGTCTTTTTCCAGAGAAAATGTTTCATTATATTTGTATACGTAGTACCTAAATCCATCTATTTTCCTAATCTTCTTTTTCATAAAGTATTGTAATGGATAGACATCTCTCAATGATTCGGGTAAGTGACTTCACCCATGCAAAGCTATATTTCCTCACTTTACCAGGGAAAACTTATGTTATTTCCTTAGTCCTAAATAACCACAATTATAGTTTTTATACCAGGGAGGGGTACAGGTAGACTCCAATAGAGAACAGATAGATTCCAATAAAGAGAAGGTAGACTCCATTGAAGGAAGGTAAAGTCCAATAAAGAGTAGCTAGAGTCCAATAAAGAGTAGGTAGAGTCCAATAGAGAGCAGGTAGACTCCAATAGAAGTAGGTAGAGTCCAATACAGAGTAGGTAGAGTCGAATAGAGGGCAGGTAAACTCCAAAAGAGAGCTGGCAGACTCCAAGAGAGGTAGGTAGAGTCCAATAAAGAGTAGGTAGAGTCCAATAGAGAGCAAGTAGAGTCGAATAAAGAGTAGGTAGAGTCGCATGGAGGGCAGATAGACTCCAATAGACAGCAGGTGGACTCCAATAGAGGTAGGTAGAGTCCAATAAAGAGTAGGTAGAGTAGAATAGAGGGCCGGTAAACTCCAAAAGAGAGCTGGCAGACTCCAAGAGAGGTAGGTAGAGTCCAATAAAGAGTAGGTAGAGTTTAATAGAAAGCAGATAGACTCAAATAGAGAGCAAGTAGCTTTTAATAGAGAGCAGGTAGACTTTAATTGATAGCAGATAAACTCCAATAGAGAGCTGATAAACTCCTATAGAAAGCTGGTAGACTCCATTAGAGGTAGGTAGAGTCAAATAAAGGCCAGGTAGACTTCAATAGAGAACAGGTAGATTCCAAAAGACAGCAAATAGTCTTGATAGAGAGCAAGTAGACTCCAATAGAGAGTAGGTATAGCCCAATAGAGCAGGTAGATTCCCATAGAGAGATGGTATACTTCAATAGAGAGTAGGTAGATTCTAACAGACAGCAAGTAGCCTTTAATAGAAAGCAGGTAGCCTACAATAGAGATCTAGTAGACTTTAATAGAGTGTAGGTAGACTCGAATAAAGAGCAGGTAGACTTTAATAGAGAGCAGATAACCTCCAATAGAGAGTAGGTAGACTCCAATAGAGAGTAGGTAGACTCAAACAGACAGCATGTAGCTTCTTATAGGGAGTAGGTAGACTCAAATAGAGAGCTGGTAGATTCCAATAGACAGCAATTACCTCTAGTAGAAAGCAGGTAGACTTCAATAGAGAGTAGGTAGACTCCAATAGAAAGTAGGTAGACTCAAATAGAGGGCTAGTAGACTGCAATAGACAACCAGTAGCCTCTAGTAGAAAGCAGGTAGACTTCAATAGAGAACAGGTAGACTCCAAGAGAGAGCTGGTAGACTCCTATAGAGAGCTGGTAGACTCCAATAGAAAGTAGGTAGACTCCAATAAAGAGCAGGTAGCCTACAATAGACAACAAGTAACCTCTAGTAAAACGCAGGTAGACTCCAAGAGAGAGAGAGAGAGAGAGAGAGAGAGAGAGAGAGAGAGAGAGAGAGAGAGCAGGTAGACTTCAATAGAGAGTAGGTAGACCCCAATAGGGGGCTAGAAGATTCAAATAGACAGCAAGTAGCCTCTAGTAGAAAGCAGGTAGACTCTAAAAAAGAGAGAGAGAGAGAGCAGGTAGACTTCAATAGAGAGTAGGTAGACCCCAATAGGGGGCTAGTAGATTCCAATAGACAGCAAGTAGCCTCTAGTAGAATGCAGGTAGACTCTAAGAGAAAGAAGGTAGACTTCAATAGAGAGTAGGTAGACTGCAATAGAGGTAGGTAGACTTCAATAGAGAGCAGGATGACTTAAATAGACAGCACATCTATACGAGGTACATTAATAATAAATACACAAAAACCTCTTAACCACAAACTTTCTTTAATTTAGTAGTAAATTAGAGGGTAAATTAAAGAAAGTTTGTGGTTAAGAGGTTTTTGTGTATTTATTATTAAATTCAACCACAGTATATTCCTAATAAATAGTAACGAGGTACATTACCTTACACAAATTATGCCATGATGGCCTCTATATCCCCATCAGACTTTTTTAAAATCTTAATACTTACTAAATTAAGAATCTTTTCCTATATTTCCTACATCAACTATAATAATCATATTGGCAACTGTCTTAAAAGTACAAAATCAGTGTAAATTGCCTGGCATCTCAAAAAATGTGTTTGTAATGTATATAAGGTTTTCAGTTTTAAACGATTGTGTGAACTTTACGATCCAAACCTTTGATTTTAGTCACTATTATAAAGTTGGGGGAAAAAATTTGCGTTACTCTCAGTGATAGAAGTAGTTGGTGAACTGATTTCTGAGAGGTTTATATTTTCTTAGACCTATTAAATACCACTATTTTAAGTTACACAGATATTCAATTGTAACCTACAACCTACTGCGATGTATTAAATCATTGTAGTAGTATAACTTTAGTGTTTCAAATACATTCATTACGTGAGTAAGGCGTAGGTAGGCAATAAAGGTACAGGGGAGTTATGCCTACAGGGGGCCCGAGAAACTAATGCGCAATAAATAGACATGCTGCAAAACATTCATAAAATTAAAATCAATTTACTAGTTTAGTGAGTTTTTTGGTTACAAAACTGTTTGAAATGCAATGTAGTAAAAAAAAATATTTGATTAAAAAACCCGAAAATAAGGCTTTAGTTCGAAGGTAAAAAATATTCGGATTGATAATTAATGGTTAATAGTTTTGGTTAAATGGACAATCTACTATCTTCAAATTCATCGTCCTGTCAGTTGGTCCTTATATTGATGGCAACAACCACCTGTTCCGAACGCAAGCGTAAAGGATACTGGCCAGAACTATTTTTTTCAGCATTTCCTTATAATACGATTCCTACATATTACTATCACCCAGGCATGCAGATAAAGTAAACAAGAAAAAAGTGTTTTGGGAGAAAAAGAATACAATCATCAGATGGAAAACTTCACGTAAGCCCCGTAAACATCTTGTTATCGTTTACACCTTGTAATTGTTTGAAATCATCTTGCAACTGTTTGAGGTCTAAAAATCTTTTGTTATTGTGTAAGTTCGTGAAAACATCTTTTAACTGTGTAAGTTCCCAAAAACATATTGTAATTGTTTAAGTCTCCCGAAAATGATTTGTAATTGTGTAAGAACCCCGAAATCTCTTGTTATTGTGTGTGTTCCTGAAAACATCTTGCAATTGCGCAAGTCTCTCAAAAACATCTTGTAATTGTTTAAGTCTCCGAAAATGATTTGTAATTGTGTAAGAACCCCGAAATCTCTAATTGTGAGTTCCTGAAAACATCTTGAAATCGCGCAAGTCCCTCAAAAATATCTTGTAATTGTTTAAGTCTCTGAAAATGATTTGTAATTGTGCAAGGACCCCGAAATCTCTTGTTATTGTGTGTGTTCCTGAAAATATCTTGCAATTGCGTAAGTCCTCGAAAACATCTGTTAATTGTTTAAGGTTTCAAAAACTCTTGTTATTAATCCTACCTCGGTTTACAAGTGTGTAATTTCATCTTACGAGTGTATTTGAATAGTCGCAACTCTCATTCAAATTCTGATTTTAAATCTTCATTATTATTTTATTCATTTTTAAATTCCTTCTATTAGCTCACACTCTCCTGATATATATCTTGTACAAGTTTTGAATCGTTAATAAAAAACGTTTTTAGTCACCCAATTAATTTCAAATACATTTTTTAAACCTATAGTGGATAACAATTGATATTAATACAGGTTTTAAAAAATATTTATGCAATAATTAAATTATAAAAAGTTGGAGGTCTATCCGGTTTCGAATTACGGATCTTCATGTTCAAAGTCTAGTGCTCTTTGGCACTTCGCCAACTTTTCCAAACCAAAAAATACATTTTTCCAAGACGTATATGAATTTACCGCCTTCCTTCTCATATGGCTGTCTTCAAAGCCTCCATTGTACAACCTTAGACTGTTGCCATGGTTACCACAAAATAGTGCTGTGAGGTTAAAAATTGAATGAAACGAATAAAATAAACTGGAAATAAGTATATAATGATAATATTTTTTCTTGACCTCATAAGGAATTTACTTTAACATTTTTTTATATTACTTGTTCGCACGTAGAGAATTGAAAGGATTAAGTTAAATGACAATTTCTACGTTTATCATGACAAATGACGGGAATATTTAAATTAAACCAAAGTTTTATCTGAAGTAACATAAATCGAAGTATTTGCGAACAGTCCGACACCATGTTGTATTTAGAAGACGAGTACACGGGTAGATCACGTTTTTGTGGTATGTTCTATGTTTTCCTGCACTCTGCCAACAGATTTATAATATTTATCAGCACCGTTTAACGCTTGAAGTCTGATGGCAGATAGTAAACGCGTTTGGGGTGAGTTTAAACGGAGAAGGGCTGAGCTTGAGTGTTGGTAAACTTCAATGTTTATATTTATTCTGCTGTCTGGTGATAAAACCTAAATGAAAACAACGGTTAGGGAGGGAGAGGGGTTGAATCGGAAAGAGTTACAAAAGCAGGCTGTTGGATTTGATGCAAATTAATGAACAAATTTTCTATGCATCTTGTTAACGAGCTCTATATTTTGAGACAAATACGCTTCTTGATAAATGTTAACAATAAATTGTAATATCTGGTGTCTGGTGATAAAACCTAAATGAAAACAACGGTTAGGGAGGGAGAGGGGTTGAATCGGAAAGAGTTACAAAAGCAGGCTGTTGGATTTGATGCAAATTAATGAACAAATTTTCTATGCATCTTGTTAACGAGCTCTATATTTTGAGACAAATACGCTTCTTGATAAATGTTAACAATAAATTGTAATATTGCACGATATTGCAATTAAAACTAAAATGATTGTGGAATAGACTCCAATACTATTAACAACGACTAAGTAAATATTGTTTAATAAATGGAGAACCTTCCTCTCATTAGGATTACAGTAAAGTAGACAGTACGACATATTTGAATATCGCACAAATATGTAAAATAGTCTACATTAAAATGCACTCGGTGTAGTCTACATCAAAATGCACTCGGTGTAGTCTACATTAAAATGCACTCGGTGTAGTCTACATTAAAATGCGGTGTAGTCTATAATTAAAAACATTAAAACACATTAAACACAATAAATTCGTAAAAATTTGTTAAAACGTATATTACAATATACATTGGAAGACGTAAAATAGACTATTTCGAAACGCTTTAGGTTCGTTAAAATGGGATAAATACTTTAAATTCGTGAGACAGGTTAAAGATAGTACGTATGGGTACTAAAACATTATGCTACACGTCTTAGGCCTTGTCTCAACAAATGATTAGCATGGAAACAATTACACACTCAAAGTTATACGTGCACGTGTTTATTTAATTAGGGCAAAAATCAATTCAAGTATTAAGTGACTGCTTTAGCAAGCACTATTAGAGTAAAAAGTCTTCAAGTATTGTACTGAGGAATTAATATCGACGTAAATTCAAAAAATGAAAATATATTTTTACTTGAAAATATCTGAATACAATATAATGCATTTACGTGTTATTAAAATAATTAATATAGGTTAATAGATAATTAATGTAAAATGGTATTAAATTCTTAGGAAAGTGGTTTAGAAACTTTCCAGAAGATTTTTGGATTATTTGTAATCCAAATGTTGGCACAAAGACAGATATTTCTCAAAAAACAAATTTAAATGCTACTGACTTTTGACCAAACATTCAGTCACTTAAATAGAAATCTGATGCCATTAATCCGATAGACATGAAACGTTGTTGAGTACCTTACTCAGTTTCTCGGATAGAGCGTCTGTCTTGTATGGAGCACTTGTGTACAAAGTTATTCAAATAGATTAAACACTGAATTAATTTACAAAATACTTCTACTTCGAAGTACTCTACGATTTAGTAATTAGAGAGACTAACGGGTGGTTAAATTGTCACTAAAATTAAAATCGAAGAACATAAATAGATGCACTCTAATAATCAATAGATGGAAGTAATCACTCTATGACGCACATCTGACACTTAAATCAAGTGAAAACATGATATCATATAACAAGTTTTGTGTACTTAGGTTCGTTTCCTAACAGCTGTTACATATAATTATTTATTTCCTGTATATTATTAAATTAAAATGCTTTTGAATTGCTATTAAATTTTCTAAGTTAATGATTAAATTAATTTTAAAAAAAAGCTACTAAATAATTGTAGTATAGTAAAAATGAATTCATATTTGTAAATGTAAACGTATTGTTTAATATAAGGAATAAATCTGAGAAATATATGAGTTAAGTTATTATACGTATTGGGAGATTCAACTATCAATGAGAACACGTATAACTAGACACTGATATATTTCCCCAATGTAAATAGGTATATTTTAAATAAAAGTGACACAATTTAAATAGAACGTTTCCATAACAGGTTTGCTTTATATTGCCCTACCTGCGCTATACGTCACTACTTTTGAATACCTTTTTCTTATCCCTGGCTCTTCTCATGGCTCTTGGATACATTAAATAATGGTTTCAACTAAGGAAGACATTAAGGAATGTGTTTTACAGAAAAGTGTAGAAGAAGAAAGAAAGATTGCGGAAAAGAAGAATGGTGCAAAGGAGTACCTTATCAAGAACCTTATCTTTCGACTTAACGTTATCAAAGAACAGAAAGATAACTTCATTATGTGTAAGAATTTCCAATCTAGCATATAAAACCTCTATCCCCACGAATCTAGCCTCAAACTCTTTACTCCCGCCCGAGTGACTAGCGTCAGGCCCGAGACAGGGAACTTGGTGGCACGACCCGTGGTATCAGTATGCAAGAGTTTTACGTCCTTGCTGTTAAGGCCTGGACAGGTGACCCTGGGACGAGACGAACCCAAATCAGTATCTGCAGTCCAGAACTACTCGGGACCACCGAACGATAAGTTTTGTGTACCTGTCTGAATACTTCGGTCCAGGTAGTACAATCGGACCTTTATCCACTCTTAATTGATCTCATATATGGACCTAACCCTCATACTCGGGACCTGATCCTAAATGGGTATAAGCCCAACCATGAGAGCTTATCAAAGAAGATTATTTTACTCAACGTTTTACTTTAGTACATGTTTTCATAGCGTAGTCAATCGGTGGGCTGAAATAGGACCTTAATGTTTGTCCGGAAGGATAGAAAATGAAACTTTGTAGTCACGTGGTCTAACCACTAGAAGTCCACCAGACAAAATATACATAAAGCCAAAAAATAACTTCATATCAGAACTGAAAGGTTCAACATTCGGATTTTTTTGTCTAATTCCTAATTGACGCTACGTTTGTGCGACTGATATAGTCATATTTTGAAAATATTTTTTGCTCATCTTTCTAACAGTTTTCATAAAGTAGGCTTTTAGAGAAAAATCCTACATCCGTATAGAAAGGTACATTTCCTTTATAAAGTATAAGCAACCTCCAAAAGAGAGATCTACTGCAGGTAGGCCTACTTGACGCTACACACTTCATTCCAAAATATCTCTCCTGTTTCATCTACTAGGAGCTTCTATGGGGAATGGGACGTTTCGCCGCGGCCAGTTCGCCGCGGCCGTTTTGCCGCGAGCCAATGTTTTGCTAAATGTTTCTTCCTCAAAAATGGCGTACCTTTAAAAGTTAAAAAAAAAAATTTCAACCCAAAATACTTTTAAATTTTTCCATGCTTAGTTATAGTTTAGCGTTGGAATTAGGCTTTAATTTGTAAAAAACTGAGTAGCAAATGGTTAGATAGTTTCTATACGGCATTCCTAGCGGGAGAAAAGTGAGTCACGTAGTGAAAAGCGTTGGAATTAGGCTTTATTATCTAAAAAAACGGAGTAGCAAATGGTTAGATAGTTTCTATACGGCATTCCTAGCGGGAGAAAAGTGAGTCACGTAGTGAAAAGCGTTGGAATTAGGCTTTAATATCTAAAAAAACTGAGTAGCAAATGGTTAGATAGTTTCTATACGGCATTCCTAGCGGGAGAAAAGTGAGTCACGTAGTGAAAAGCGTTGGAATTAGGCTTTAATATCTAAAAAAACTGAGTAGCAAATGGTTAGATAGTTTCTATACGGCATTCCTAGCGGGAGAAAAGTGAGTCACGTAGTGAAAAGCGTTGGAATTAGGCTTTAATTTGTAAAAAACTGAGTAGCAAATGGTTAGATAGTTTCTATACGGCATTCCTAGCGGGAGAAAAGTGAGTCACGTAGTGAAAAGCGTTGGAATTAGGCTTTATTATCTAAAAAAACGGAGTAGCAAATGGTTAGATAGTTTCTATACGGCATTCCTAGCGGGAGAAAAGTGAGTCACGTAGTGAAAAGCGTTGGAATTAGGCTTTAATATCTAAAAAAACTGAGTAGCAAATGGTTAGATAGTTTCTATACGGCATTCCTAGCGGGAGAAAAGTGAGTCACGTAGTGAAAAGCGTTGGAATTAGGCTTTAATATCTAAAAAAACTGAGTAGCAAATGGTTAGATAGTTTCTATACGGCATTCCTAGCGGGAGAAAAGTGAGTCACGTAGTGAAAAGCGTTGGAATTAGGCTTTATTATCTAAAAAAACGGAGTAGCAAATGGTTAGATAGTTTCTATACGGCATTCCTAGCGGGAGAAAAGTGAGTCACGTAGTGAAAAGCGTTGGAATTAGGCTTTAATATCTAAAAAAACTGAGTAGCAAATGGTTAGATAGTTTCTATACGGCATTCCTAGCGGGAGAAAAGTGAGTCACGTAGTGAAAAGCGTTGGAATTAGGCTTTAATATCTAAAAAAACTGAGTAGCAAATGGTTAGATAGTTTCTATACGGCATTCCTAGCGGGAGAAAAGTGAGTCACGTAGTGAAAAGCGTTGGAATTAGGCTTTAATTTGTAAAAAACTGAGTAGCAAATGGTTAGATAGTTTCTATACGGCATTCCTAGCGGGAGAAAAGTGAGTCACGTAGTGAAAAGCGTTGGAATTAGGCTTTATTATCTAAAAAAACGGAGTAGCAAATGGTTAGATAGTTTCTATACGGCATTCCTAGCGGGAGAAAAGTGAGTCACGTAGTGAAAAGCGTTGGAATTAGGCTTTAATATCTAAAAAAACTGAGTAGCAAATGGTTAGATAGTTTCTATACGGCATTCCTAGCGGGAGAAAAGTGAGTCACGTAGTGAAAAGCGTTGGAATTAGGCTTTAATATCTAAAAAAACTGAGTAGCAAATGGTTAGATAGTTTCTATACGGCATTCCTAGCGGGAGAAAAGTGAGTCACGTAGTGAAAAGCGTTGGAATTAGGCTTTAATTTGTAAAAAACTGAGTAGCAAATGGTTAGATAGTTTCTATACGGCATTCCTAGCGGGAGAAAAGTGAGTCACGTAGTGAAAAGCGTTGGAATTAGGCTTTAATATCTAAAAAAACTGAGTAGCAAATGGTTAGATAGTTTCTATACGGCATTCCTAGCGGGAGAAAAGTGAGTCACGTAGTGAAAAGCGTTGGAATTAGGCTTTAATATCTAAAAAAACTGAGTAGCAAATGGTTAGATAGTTTCTATACGGCATTCCTAGCGGGAGAAAAGTGAGTCACGTAGTGAAAAGCGTTGGAATTAGGCTTTATTTTCTAAAAAAACGGAGTAGCAAATGGTTAGATAGTTTCTATACGGCATTCCTAGCGGGAGAAAAGTGAGTCACGTAGTGAAAAGCGTTGGAATTAGGCTTTAATATCTAAAAAAACTGAGTAGCAAATGGTTAGATAGTTTCTATACGGCATTCCTAGCGGGAGAAAAGTGAGTCACGTAGTGAAAAGCGTTGGAATTAGGCTTTAATATCTAAAAAAACTGACTAGCAAATGGTTAGATAGTTTCTATACGGCATTCCTAGCGGGAGAAAAGTGAGTCACGTAGTGAAAAGCGTTGGAATTAGGCTTTAATATCTAAAAAAACTGAGTAGCAAATGGTTAGATAGTTTCTATACGGCATTCCTAGCGGGAGAAAAGTGAGTCACGTAGTGAAAAGCGTTGGAATTAGGCTTTATTATCTAAGAAAACTGAGTAGCAATTGGTTAGGTAGTTTCTGTACGGAATTCCTAGCGGGAGAAAAGTGAGTCACGTAGTGAAAAGCGTTGGAATTAGGCTTTAATATCTAAAAAAACTGAGTAGCAAATGGTTAGATAGTTTCTGTACGGCATTCCTAGCGGGAGAAAAGTGAGTCACGTAGTGAAAAACGTTGGAATTAGGCTTTAATATCTAAAAAACTGAGTAGCAAATGGTTAGGTAGTTTCTGTACGGCATTCCTAGCGGGAGAAAAGTGAGTCACGTAGTGAAAAGCGTTGGAATTAGGCTTTAATATCTAAAAAAACTGAGTAGCAAATGGTTAGATAGTTTCTGTACGGCATTCCTAGCGGGAGAAAAGTGAGTCAAGTAGTGAAAAGCGTTGGAATTAGGCTTTAATATCTAAAAAAACTGAGTAGCAAATGGTTAGATAGTTTCTATACGGCATTCCTAGCGGGAGAAAAGTGAGTCACGTAGTGAAAAGCGTTGGAATTAGGCTTTAATATCTAAAAAAACTGAGTAGCAAATGGTTAGATAGTTTCTATACGGCATTCCTAGCGGGAGAAAAGTGAGTCACGTAGTGAAAAGCGTTGGAATTAGGCTTTAATATCTAAAAAAACTGAGTAGCAAATGGTTAGATAGTTTCTATACGGCATTCCTAGCGGGAGAAAAGTGAGTCACGTAGTGAAAAGCGTTGGAATTAGGCTTTAATTTGTAAAAAACTGAGTAGCAAATGGTTAGATAGTTTCTATACGGCATTCCTAGCGGGAGAAAAGTGAGTCACGTAGTGAAAAGCGTTGGAATTAGGCTTTAATATCTAAAAAAACTGAGTAGCAAATGGTTAGATAGTTTCTATACGGCATTCCTAGCGGGAGAAAAGTGAGTCACGTAGTGAAAAGCGTTGGAATTAGGCTTTAATATCTAAAAAAACTGAGTAGCAAATGGTTAGATAGTTTCTATACGGCATTCCTAGCGGGAGAAAAGTGAGTCACGTAGTGAAAAGCGTTGGAATTAGGCTTTATTATCTAAAAAAACGGAGTAGCAAATGGTTAGATAGTTTCTATACGGCATTCCTAGCGGGAGAAAAGTGAGTCACGTAGTGAAAAGCGTTGGAATTAGGCTTTAATATCTAAAAAAACTGAGTAGCAAATGGTTAGATAGTTTCTATACGGCATTTATAGCGGGAGAAAAGTGAGTCACGTAGTGAAAAGCGTTGGAATTAGGCTTTAATATCTAAAAAAACTGAGTAGCAAATGGTTAGATAGTTTCTATACGGCATTCCTAGCGGGAGAAAAGTGAGTCACGTAGTGAAAAGCGTTGGAATTAGGCTTTAATATCTAAAAAAACTGAGTAGCAAATGGTTAGATAGTTTCTATACGGCACTCCTAGCGGGAGAAAAGTGAGTCACGTAGTGAAAAGCGTTGGAATTAGGCTTTATTATCTAAAAAAACGGAGTAGCAAATGGTTAGATAGTTTCTATACGGCATTCCTAGCGGGAGAAAAGTGAGTCACGTAGTGAAAAGCGTTGGAATTAGGCTTTAATATCTAAAAAAACTGAGTAGCAAATGGTTAGATAGTTTCTATACGGCATTCCTAGCGGGAGAAAAGTGAGTCACGTAGTGAAAAGCGTTGGAATTAGGCTTTAATATCTAAAAAAACTGAGTAGCAAATGGTTAGATAGTTTCTATACGGCATTCCTAGCGGGAGAAAAGTGAGTCACGTAGTGAAAAGCGTTGGAATTAGGCTTTATTTTCTAAAAAAACGGAGTAGCAAATGGTTAGATAGTTTCTATACGGCATTCCTAGCGGGAGAAAAGTGAGTCACGTAGTGAAAAGCGTTGGAATTAGGCTTTAATATCTAAAAAAACTGAGTAGCAAATGGTTAGATAGTTTCTGTACGGCATTCCTAGCGGGAGAAAAGTGAGTCAAGTAGTGAAAAGCGTTGGAATTAGGCTTTAATATCTAAAAAAACTGAGTAGCAAATGGTTAGGTAGTTTCTGTACGGCATTCCTAGCGGGAGAAAAGTGAGTCAGCGTAGTGAAAAGCGTTGGAATTAGGCTTTAATATCTAAAAAAACTGAGTAGCAAATGGTTAGATAGTTTCTGTACGGCATTCCTAGCGGGAGAAAAGTGAGTCACGTAGTGAAAAGCGTTGGAATTAGGCTTTAATATCTAAAAAAACTGAGTAGCAAATGGTTAGATAGTTTCTGTACGGCATTCCTAGCGGGAGAAAAGTGAGTCACGTAGTGAAAAGCGTTGGAATTAGGCTTTAATATCTAAAAAAACTGAGTAGCAAATGGTTAGATAGTTTCTATACGGCATTATTAGCGGGAGAAAAGTGAGTCACGTAGTGAAAAGCGTTGGAATTAGGCTTTAATATCTAAAAAACTGAGTAGCAAATGGTTAGATAGTTTCTGTACGGCATTCCTAGCGGGAGAAAAGTGAGTCACGTAGTGAAAAGCGTTGGAATTAGGCTTTAATATCTAAAAAAAACTGAGTAGCAAATGGTTAGGTAGTTTCTGTACGGCATTCCTAGCGGGAGAAAAGTGAGTCACGTAGTGAAAAGCGTTGGAATTAGGCTTTAATATCTAAAAAAACTGAGTAGCAAATGGTTAGGTAGTTTCTGTACGGCATTCCTAGCGGGAGAAAAGTGAGTCAGCGTAGTTAAAAGCGTTGGAATTAGGCTTTAATATCTAAAAAAACAGAGTAGCAAATGGTTATTTAGTTTCTGTACGGCATTCCTAGCGGGAGAAAAGTGAGTCAGCGTAGTTAAAAGCGTTGGAATTAGGCTTTAATATCTAAAAAAACTGAATAGCAAATGGTTAGGTAGTTTCTGTACGGCATTCCTAGCGGGAGAAAAGTGAGTCACGTAGTGAAAAGCGTTGGAATTAGGCTTTAATATCTAAAAAAACTGAGTAGCAAATGGTTAGATAGTTTCTATACGGCATTCCTAGCGGGAGAAAAGTGAGTCACGTAGTGAAAAGCGTTGGAATTAGGCTTTAATATCTAAAAAAACTGAGTAGCAAATGGTTAGGTAGTTTCTGTACGGCATTCCTAGCGGGAGAAAAGTGAGTCACGTAGTGAAAAGCGTTGGAATTAGGCTTTAATATCTAAAAAACTGAGTAGCAAATGGTTAGGTAGTTTCTGTACGGCATTCCTAGAGGAAAAAAGTGAGTCACGTAGTGAAAAGCGTTGGAATTAGGCTTTAATATCTAAAAAAACTGAGTAGCAAATGGTTAGATAGTTTCTGTACGGCATTCCTAGAGGAAAAAAGTGAGTCACGTAGTGAAAAGCGTTGGAATTAGGCTTTAATATCTAAAAAAACTGAGTAGCAAATGGTTAGGTAGTTTCTGTACGGCATTCCTAGAGGAAAAAAGTGAGTCACGTAGTGAAAAGCGTTGGAATTAGGCTTTAATATCTAAAAAAACTGAGTAGCAAATGGTTAGGTAGTTTCTGTACGGCATTCCTAGAGGAAAAAAGTGAGTCACGTAGTGAAAAGCGTTGGAATTAGGCTTTAATATCTAAAAAAACTGAGTAGCAAATGGTTAGGTAGTTTCTGTACGGCATTCCTAGCGGGAGAAAAGTTAGTCACGTAGTGAAAAGCGTTGGAATTAGGCTTTAATATCTAAAAAAACTGAGTAGCAAATGGTTAGGTAGTTTCTGTACGGCATTCCTAGCGGGAGAAAAGTGAGTCAGCGTAGTTAAAAGCGTTGGAATTAGGCTTTAATATCTAAAAAAACTGAGTAGCAAATGGTTAGATAGTTTCTGTACGGCATTCCTAGCGGGAGAAAAGTGAGTCACGTAGTGAAAAGCGTTGGTATTAGGCTTTAATATCTAAAAAAACTGAGTAGCAAATGGTTAGATAGTTTCTGTACGGCATTCCTAGCGGGAGAAAAGTGAGTCACGTAGTGAAAAGCGTTGGAATTAGGCTTTAATATCTAAAAAAACTGAGTAGCAAATGGTTAGATAGTTTCTGTACGGCATTCCTAGCGGGAGAAAAGTGAGTCACGTAGTGAAAAGCGTTGGAATTAGGCTTTATTTCTAAAAAACTGAGTAGCAATTGGTTTATTAGTAGCAGATAGTTTATGCAAAACATTTCAAGAATGAAAAAAGTGATTCATGGGCGATAGGATTCGGGTTTTGTTTCTTAACAATTGAGTAGCGAATGGTTAGTTGGTTTCCGCAAGGCATTCCTATAGCTTGAAAAGTGAGTCAATAGAGTCGGGTTATAGCTTTGTTTCCTTAATAAACTGAGTAGTGAATGGTTTGTTTCTGTAAGATATAAGCTTAAGTGAGTAACACGAGTTATGAGTGATGGGATTCTGTTCTCTGTTTTCTTAACAACTGAGTAGTGAATGGGTAGTTGTTTTCTGTATGACATACGCTAGCGTGCGTATAGTGAGTTATGAGTGATGGGATTCAGTTCTCTCTTTTGTTAACAACTGAGTGATGGGATTCTGTTCTCTGTTTTCTTAACAACTGAGTATTGATTGGCTAGTTGGTTTCTGTATGACATACGCTAGCGTGCGTAAAGTGAGTTATGAGTGATGGGATTCAGTTCTCTCTTTTGTTAACAACTGAGTGATGGGATTCTGTTTTCTTAACAACTGAGTAGTGAATGGGTAGTTGTTTTCTGTATGACATACGCTAGCGTGCGTAAAGTGAGTTATGAGTGATGGGATTCAGTTCTCTCTTTTGTTAACAACTGAGTGATGGGATTCTGTTTTCTTAACAACTGAGTAGTGAATGGGTAGTTGTTTTCTGTATGACATACGCTAGCGTGCGTAAAGTGAGTTATGAGTGATGGGATTCAGTTCTCTCTTTTGTTAACAACTGAGTGATGGGATTCTGTTTTCTTAACAACTGAGTAGTGAATGGGTAGTTGTTTTCTGTATGACATACGCTAGCGTGCGTAAAGTGAGTTATGAGTGATGGGATTCAGTTCTCTCTTTTGTTAACAACTGAGTGATGGGATTCTGTTTTCTTAACAACTGAGTAGTGAATGGGTAGTTGTTTTCTGTATGACATACGCTAGTGTGCATGAAGGGTGCATACGCTAGTGACTTAGGATGGTTAAACAACTGATGTATGTATAAATGCATGTGTATGTATATGTCTTATAAGCACCTAAACAGCTGAACAGGACGTAATGAAAATTGGTGGGATTGTTTAACATATTTAAAGGATGGTTCGTGTGAAGTTTGGTGTAAATCCATTCACACGGCTCCGCCCCAGTAGCTTAGGATGATTAACCGATGTATGTATAAATATGTGTGTATGTGTATATCTTATAAGCGCCTAAACCGCTGAACAGAAATGAATCTTGGTGGGATGGTTTAACATATTCCCAAGATGGTTCATGTGTGGTTTGGTGTAGTTCCATCCACAGGGCTCCGCCCTAGAGGCTTAGGGCGGTTCAAAAACCGATGTATGTATGTATGTATGTATCTTATGGACGCATAAATCGCTGAAAGTAAGTTAATATAATTTGGGGGGATTGTTTAAGATATTCCCCAAATGGTTCGTACATATATTACTCTGTGGAATACAGATCTAATAGACGGATGTAACTGTTCCTTGCGTGTAAACATAACATTACTAGAAACCGAAGGCTTCTTGCAGATGTTGCTGTAAGAAGTAAAGGGTCTACTCTAACGCATAGTTTACCCAAGAGGTATATTTTTTTATTAAAAATTGATATTACAATTTATTTCCTTTGCAGTGTAGTATTCATATAAAAGACTAACACTCATTCAGGAAGTTTTCATATAAGAGGTTGCTGAAATATTTATGAAAACATGAAATATTTTGATTGTTTTTTGATAGAAATATAGTAAGTAGATCTCAAAAAAAATTATTTGTCTACGCGTTTCTGTTTATCAACTCTCTAAATCTTTATGCTCAGTTCTTATCTTTGGTATTCAAGGTTTTATTTTATGTACTCATTTTGTAAGGATTGTAACACTCGCCCATGTTATAACTCGGGTAAGTTTTTATCTTTATTAAAAAATGTGTGTTAATTACTAATTAACAAATTAATTAACCTTACTTACCATGGGGCTCTAGTTCTCCGTTACAGCACGGGCATAATAATGTCTCTCTGTAAACGGTCTTCTGATATCTTCGGAAGGTAGAACTAGGTTACTTTGAAATTATAATTTAAAGCTTTAAAATGCAAAATTGAACACTTTATTTACTTATGAAAAACTACAAAGAACAAAAGACACTACGTGTTAAATTACAAACATTAAATTGCTGCTTGGTGTCTCAATTACTTGTTTACGGTTAATTACTGCTAACTGTTTTAATTACTTGTTCTCTAGTAATTTATGTATCGATGACGTAGTAACTCAAGTTACAATATAATTTTACAAATGAACATACTCAAAAGCGATTTCCACCGTTCATGTGTTAATTATTCATGATTTAGAATTCATATCAATTACAACTAAAATACATTTTTTTAATCTCTAAAACGTACCTGGTTATGCATTTTACGTTTAAAACACTGAAACACATTTCATTATTCACTTAACACTTAACACTGCAGATCGCCATTACAATTAGCGCTTTTAAACAACAAAAAAAAATACAAATTCTACTTATTTGAAACACGTGAATGATTGATTCTTGCTTCATCTTTAATTGCGTTATTAATCTTTGGTACCGGCCTTATAATTTTGAACTTAGAATACTGCAAGCTACAAACTTCTAATTTATTTTCCGAAAAATGCCAAGACGTCCGTTCCGTTCGGGAACCTCTGGGTGACTGGGGCTTTTGCTAGGGCACGCCAACTGAATTTCCCACCATTACTTACTATTATGAATTTTTTGATTGGTGCTTCGGATCAGGCAATATCAGACCATGTTTACGTCACATGGCGTGACATACGTAATTAGCTTGAGTTACTATATCGAACAATATTTTACATCTTTACCCGCTAGGGTCGCTACGAAACTTACCCTAGAATTACAATTGTACAAAGAAAATAAAATAAAATTTTCTTTTATATTGGGACGATATAGTTATTAAATAAAAATTAAATATATAAATGAATTTATATGTAACACCTTATTTTTAAGAGTGTTACAGGATATCAGAAAGGTTTCTCAAATCCAAGATCCTATATAAAGATGTTATTTTTATTACCGACCTAGATTCTAGGTGGCTTTATTTCGCATATGTAACTACTCTTTAGAATTATTTCTGTGGGTTTATTGCTTTAACATCAATCTATCTCGTCTTCTGCCGTCGTTTTTCCATTAGACTTTCTGTTTTTACCAGCATTAAAATCTGTTAATTATAGTTTATTGCGTCGTAGCGCAAACTAAATTATCAAGAATTAAAATCTACAACAAAGAAAACTGTTGGTGTTTCTTTAAATCTGATTGTTTTAATATTCTTTACTTATAAAAAATATTTAATTATTACTTGTCGAATCTACAATGCGATGTTGTTCAGCTACGGCTTGGAGGTTATGGAGTTTATTGTATAATCTGTTGGAGTATATGTCCTTGGGTTAGCTACACTGCTCACATAACATATCTTTTTCCTATTTCCAGTGCCAGGGAATCACTATGTCCTTTCTAATTACGTATATGAAATCTCCTTATCCCTATTATAAATTTGACCACCAGATCCGCTATAAATTTTAAAAGGGTTGTCAAGTCTCCCGTTGTGTCCTATATGTTTTCACAATAATTTCCTTGTTTACATGTAATAATTTTACCATAAACTACAATAGATCAATAATATAATTATTATTATATTCCATAAACCATCCCAAGATTTGTATATTTTCTTCTATGAAGATCCAAGACTTTTGTTAAAAATTATATTTATTGTCTTGATAGATTTCCTTATTTATAAGTATATATATATTGTAAAACTTAGATGAATTATTTTTTCTTGTTGAATATGTATGGTGAAATAAAATAATTTACATAAACAAGAATATACGAGTATTACTTCATTTTATTGTTGATTGAAGCTTTTCGCTAATTTACATTATTAGCATTTTCAAAATTTATAAATCACTGTCCAGTTATGTGACTAGAGTAAGACTGTTCTTACTCTAGTCTTAGTCTAGTCTTACAATAGTCTTACTCTAGTCACATAACTGGACAGTGATTTATAAATTTTGAAAATGCTAATAATGTAAATTAGCGAAAAGCTTCAATCAACAATAAAATGAAGTAATACTCGTATATTCTTGTTTATGAAAATTATTTTATTTCACCATATATATATATACATATATATATATATATATATATATATTATAGAACAACGCTAGTAGCACCTAAGCAAACTATAATATACCATTTCTTTGTTGCTAAAAGAAATCTTAGCGATATTTTACAAAATAAAATTTTAAGAAATTATTACAAAAAAAATATGAATTTAATTTATTTATCAATTGTTCTTAACCCTTTGTTGCATCATGTAACTCAGGAGTAACAGAAACTTTGTCTGAAGCCTGCTGCACTCTGGTTTGTATTTCTTGAACCATTTTCTGTCACTCAGCTGTAACTGAGCTGTACTGCATTTGAGCTACTACAGGTGGTTTGTTGGAGGGAAATGCTGTTATTTCTTCTACATAACCTAAGTTACTACTTCATGTTCGTTCATCACAACACGTGGTTGACAGTGCAAGTTTGATTATTCATATTTTATTATTGAATAAGAAATAGACTCTATAAAAAATACACAGCTATTTGTCCGATATTCTACAACACACTTAAGCAGTTAAAGGTAAATAAAACACTTTCATATAATTAGAAAATGATATTTTTGTTATGTAACTCACCAGTTACATCATGCAATCAGTTTTCACAATGAGGTTATTTTATTTTAGGTCTGTAATATAGATAGTTTTTCATTTATATTCGCCCATACTTATTTGAATTTAATTATACTCTCAGTGCCATATTTATCTGAAAATTGAAATAGTTTTCATAATTTTCTGTTAAACAATGGAACAAGATGGGAGAATTGGTGTTTGTTTCGTGGATTATGATGGAAAAATTCGAAAATTGTCTTCTGACGAACTCTTACATGAATTGGAAATTCATATATTTATTAAGTATTAACTTGTATCATTGGTAATTAATAATACGTGTATATTTATTTTTAGGTGCCAAATCTGTATTTTGAAACGAATAAATTTATTGAAAGTAAAATTTGATTTTCTGGACTTAACAATTACTAATTAACTGGTTATTTATTTAATATTATAAAGATTTTAAAACTTACTAATAGTTTACTATTTACTAATGCAATAGAAATTATTAGGTAACTCTATTTCAGAAGTAAAACAACACAAAAAGAACCTATTACTATTAACAACTGTTTATTCTAAAGTCTAATATTATCCTTATTAGTAACATATAATTAATGGAATTTAACTCTAGCCTCGAAGTTACTGTGTTATGTCTTGAATTTTATAAATTTAGGTCTTGCGCCCGTTTCCTGAATCTACTTTGTAGGCTTTAAGATTTTAATTTTACAAATATTTGAAGTCAAATTTGAGGTAGCTCGGTCAATATTTAGGGTTCTCCTACATTGGACCAGTGTCGGATTCGTCTCATCAACTTCATATTCGTTGCATCTGTAAAGCAGTGTTTATTGGGAATGAAGTGCTTCTTTATAAATCATTTGAAGATTTAGTGTTTATTGAATGTTCCTTATAGCCGTCATAAAGATTTTGTTCGGTTGGTCTTATGTAAGATTTTATTACAATACTGATATTGTACGTTATACGGGTATACTTCGCATGATTAAAATTAATATATTTTAGTGTATGGTTTTGATATTATTTTAATTTTTTTTAAAATATTGGAGGCAAATTTTGCAGAAGTACTGTTAAATATTTCACAATTCATTTAATTTCATACTTTGTACATTAAAGTTGAGTCCATATAACCTTAATACGTTTGTCATACTGTTATAAATGTTTTGTTTTGTGTATATATATATATATATATATATATATATATATATATATATGTTTTCTTGTATAATAATTAAAAATAACTGAGGATATTCAAATACAAAATTATTTAATAATTTTTTATTTAAAGCTTTTCGTTGGTAAACAGTACCAACATCATCAGGAATGAATAACGCAATAATGTTGTATGTCTTGCATTTTGCATCATTCATTCCTGATGATGTTGGTACTGTTTACCAACGAAAATCTTTAAATAAAAAATTAATAAATAATTCTTTTATTTGAATATCGTCAGTCGTTTATATATATATATATATATATATATATATATATATATATATATATATATATATATATATATATATATATATATATATATATATAGCCTTTATTATAAACTGTTGTATTGAAACTATTTTGCTTTGCTAAAATGTAAGGTAATTTTTAATATGATACATAATTTATCTCCAATTAATAAATAAATATAATGCAATACAAACGTAACCTATACTTAAGTAATTGCGTATATAATATTCTAGTTAATATTTACATGAATGAGGTAGTTTGTTTTTCTACTGAGAGAAGATTAGAACACTGTTTTTGTTTGACAAACAACCTCAACAGTTGCATCTGTACACAGCGAAGCCTGGGGTGGAGTTATTGAACTACTTTCAGATGTTTAAAACGTTATTGTCTAAAGCCGATTATTATAAAAACATGGTATGTTAATAGCATTTTACTAACTAGTAATACTTATTTTAAACCTTGATTTAAAACAAGTGAGAATCTTCCCATAAAACGAGTTATATCCATTTATTTTGATAGGTTCTACTTTATTGACGTTGTTAAGCTTTTCGTTAGTTACATCGCTAGCAATAACTAACAAAGCCATTGATAAGGACAGCTATGTAGCTAGTGAAAGTGAAGTACTAATGATATTTTATATTTATTAGGCTGTTTGCAGACTTAATTTGACCCTGATATACACGTACATTCTTGTTTGTAAAACCGTGTGTATTACAATAATGCACACACACACACACACACACACACACACACACACACACACACACACACACACACACACACACACACACACACACACACACACACACACACACACACACACACACACACACACACACACACACACACACACACACACACACACACACACACACACACACACACACACACACACACACACACACACACACACACACACACACACACACACACACACACACACACACACACACACACACACACACACACACACACACACACACACACACACACACACACACACACACACACACACACACACACACACACACACACACATATATATATAATTAAAGGAAATTTTAATACAATGCTGGTTGTTCTTGATGATGCGGGTACTGTAACTGACGAAAAGCTTTGACAATTTTGTATGTTTTATAAACGTATTCTTGTATTTGTAACGATATTGTATTATTAGTTATTTAGCAAGACAACTTTGTTATATAAAATATATATCATATATAAATGTACATATACTTAAAACTTTATTTGGTTAAAGTATTCAATATAAGAATATCAGTATTTAAATAACAAAAGTTGTGGTAAGCATAAACAAATGCACGGCGCAATGTAGGCAATCTAAACGCAGAATACTATCAACTGTGAACAGATAGCGAAAATAATATTTAGAAAATGTAAAAACATAGCTCAATATTTTATCTTTTACAAATATGTTTTTGACCATAAAATAGCGAAAGTAACAGAAGGTATTTTAATTTCTAAAATACACTTGAATTTTGTAGTCCATTACGTTCGGTGAATCCTATTAATCACTTAAACAATAGTTTATGACTATTTAAATTTAAAGTTCTAAAATATAATCACATGAACAATATATATTATGGAAACGACGCTACGTGATTTCTTAGTACTTATTCCATTCATTATTACTCCCTTATTTGAGTCAGGGCAAAGACTCCCCTTATTATTACCTTCTACTCCTCTTCAAAGCCGACCCCGATTGCGTACGTAAGCCATGGGTAAGTTTTTCCACGCGCTTTGTTTGTATGTTGAAGTACAAGGAATTGATCCCTTCACTTCTACACGCAAAGCTTTACACATCCTCTTATGGAAAATATTGAAGTGTTCCATCAGAAAAGAAAATTACATTTTTTTTTTTACAGTAACATGTATAAGAACACTTCTGAACATTTTATTAAGTAGAATTAAAGAAATAATCATGAGTTAACAGATCTCACGACACTCTCGAAATACGGTGGTTGTGTTAGACAGATACCTTTCTCTGAAGACAGTTTTTGTTGCGGTTTTAATGTGTTGAGTCAATATGAATATTATCGCCTACGAAACAAAGGTTCTGTTATAGAAATGCTTAACAAAATCCTCACGTGTAAGATGCAGGGAACAAGTCACATAAGTGAAGTAGGCTTATTGTCTATTACCTAAAGCCCGATACAGCCTTGTAAGCAAAGCAAAAGAAAGGGTATATAGGCCTAAGGAAAGGATTATAATGATCCCGTAGTACTGACAATAGGAGAAACACCTTCACATCATCAAAGCTAGAGAAACATAAACCATAATTCCTTTTTTTTTGTGGTTCCTCGTATAACAGAGCGTAAAGAATATCACACTCCCCGAGAATGTCTCAGTGATGTGACCCTTCGTATACTAGCCATGATGTTCTCTATATACCACAGATTAGGACTGTAATTGTAGTCAACCTAATTTATGTCTTTTAATTACACTCAGATCAAAACTCACAGTGTTCTAAAAAAAAGAAAAAAGCAAAGAGAATGAAATAAAAGATAATAGAATCGGACCGCTTCCTAAAGTAACATCGGAAGGAGGAAAAGTGAAATGGATGAAAGATTGGTAAGTAAAAATTCCTGAAATAAAATGAGTGAAAGTAAACGGAAAAAGAAAGTAATACATACGGAGATTTTAGAAAGTTAAAAGGTAAGAGATAAAAAACGTAAACGAACAGTTTCCTAAAATAGAAAACAGACTAAGTAAACTGAAAAAGGAAGAAATCAGAAACGGATGAGCTTCCCAATAGGAAAGGGGACGAGAAAAAAATTATCGGAACAGAACGAAAATTTATTGCACTAAAAAATCACGAACAGCGGGAATTAATGCAATTCTCAAAGAGGCCATTCTTATTATTTTAAATAACAACAGTAAAAATTACGAAAAAGCTTGGCCAATCCACACCGACTAAACAGCTCCTAGGCACGTTTAACTTTGGCGAAAGATATTTATTTGAGTGATCGCGATAGAAAGTTAGGGATAGAAAGAGTTTGAAGTAATATAATAAGTTCTCTGAAGAAAGGCAATAAATCAATGAGTTGTTTCTAACAAGGCATCCTTGTTTCTTTTTACGAGCTGCAACTTACTTGCCTTTACAATATCTACGCTTTGTTGTGCCTCTCCGAACCCACCACTTCTATTGCTGAGAGTAATTTATCATGTAGAAAGTTGAAACCTGAAGGTTTTGTTTTTTTTTTCACCGTAATCGTGAATAGAAAATTCGAACCACCTTCTCTATTAATAACGTCTTTGTTTAGAGTTGCCGAAGATTTACAACAGCTGGAGTTAATAATCAGCTTTCTTCTTTTGATTTAGTTAGAGTTATACTTTTGTAGCAATAAAACCTAAAAAATCTTTTAGTTTTTGACTTAATTTTTTTTGTGGGTTATTAACACAATTCGTCACATAATTTCATCGCCTGCTTACTCAACTCCATGATTCATCTAATACCTGTCACAACTTTATAGGTTAAATAGAATTATATATGCCAAATAAATTATTTTATGCTAAATAGGCTCACCTGACTACGTAAGGTTATGCTTACAGGCTTAACTTGATAGATAACTGATTCACCTGATTACCTAAATTTATAGCTATAGATTTACCTGATTAGCTAAGCTAATGGCTAACTAACGGTGTAAAGGTTCACGAAATTATCTAAGTTTATAGCTATAGATTTACCTGATTAGCTAACATAATAGCTAACTAACGGTGTAAAGGTTCACGCGATTGTCTAAGTTTATAGCTTACAGATTTACTTGATTAGCTAACGTAATGGCTAACTAACGGTGTAAAGGTTCACGTGATTGTCTAAGTTTATAGCTTATAGATTTACTTGATTAGCTAACGTAATGGCTAACTAACGGTGTAAAGGTTCACGTGATTGTCTAAGTTTATAGCTTATACATTTACCTGATTAGCTAACATAATTGCTAACTAACGGTGTAAAGGTTCACGTGATTGTCTAAGTTTATAGCTATAGATTTACCTGATTAGCTAAGCTAATGGCTAACTAACGGTATAAAGGTTCACGCAATTATAAGTTTATAGCTATAGATTTACCTGATTAGCTAAGCTAATGGCTAACTAACGGTATAAAGGTTCACGCAATTATAAGTTTATAGCTATAGATTTACCTGATTAGCTAAGCTAATGGCTAACTAACGGTATAAAGGTTCACGCAATTATAAGTTTATAGCTTATAGATTTACCTGATTAGCTAAGCTAATGGCTAACTAACGGTGTAAAGGTTCACGTGATTGTCTAAGTTTATAGCTTATACATTTACCTGATTAGCTAACATAATTGCTAACTAACGGTGTAAAGGTTCACGTGATTGTCTAAGTTTATAGCTATAGATTTACCTGATTAGCTAAGCTAATGGCTAACTAACGGTATAAAGGTTCACGCAATTATAAGTTTATAGCTATAGATTTACCTGATTAGCTAAGCTAATGGCTAACTAACGGTATAAAGGTTCACGCAATTATAAGTTTATAGCTATAGATTTACCTGATTAGCTAAGCTAATGGCTAACTAACGGTATAAAGGTTCACGCAATTATAAGTTTATAGCTTATAGATTTACCTGATTAGCTAAGCTAATTGCTAACTAACGGTGTAAAGGTTCACGTGATTGTCTAAGTTTATAGCTATAGATTTACCTGATTAGCTAAGCTAATGGCTAACTAACGGTATAAAGGTTCACGCAATTATAAGTTTATAGCTTATAGATTTACCTGATTAGCTAAGCTAATGGCTAACTAACGGTATAAAGGTTCACGCAATTATAAGTTTATAGCTATAGATTTACCTGATTAGCTAAGCTAATGGCTAACTAACGGTGTAAAGGTTCACGTGATTGTCTAAGTTTATAGCTATAGATTTACCTGATTAGCTAAGCTAATGGCTAACTAACGGTATAAAGGTTCACGTGATTGTCTAAGTTTATAGCTTATACATTTACCTGATTAGCTAACATAATGGCTAACTAACGGCATAAAGGTTCACGCAATTATCTAAGTTTATAGCTATAGATTTACCTGATTAGCTAAGCTAATGGCTAACTAACGGTATAAAGGTTCACGCAATTATAAGTTTATAGCTATAGATTTACCTGATTAGCTAAGCTAATGGCTAACTAACGGTATAAAGGTTCACGCAATTATAAGTTTATAGCTTATACATTTACCTGATTACCTAAGCTAATGGCTAACTAACGGTGTAAAGGTTCACGTGATTGTCTAAGTTTATAGCTTATACATTTACCTGATTAGCTAAGCTAATGGCTAACTAACGGTGTAAAGGTTCACGTGATTGTCTAAGTTTATAGCTTATACATTTACCTGATTAGCTAAGCTAATGGCTAACTAACGGTGTAAAGGTTCACGTGATTGTCTAAGTTTATAGCTTATACATTTACCTGATTAGCTAAGCTAATGGCTAACTAACGGTGTAAAGGTTCACGTGATTGTCTAAGTTTATAGCTTATACATTTACCTGATTAGCTAACATAATGGCTAACTAACGGTGTAAAGGTTCACGTGATTGTCTAAGTTTATAGCTTATAGATTTACTTGATTAGCTAACGTAATGGCTAACTAACGGTGTAAAGGTTCACACGATTATCTAAGTTTATAGCTTATAGATATACCTGATTAGCTAACGTAATGGCTAACTAACGGTTTAAAGATTCACACGATTATCTAAGTTTATAGCTTATAGATTTACCTGATTAGCTAACATAATGGCTAACTAACGGTGTAAAGGTTCACGTGATTATCTAAGTTTGTAGCTATAGATTTACCTGATTAGCTAACATAATGGCTAACTAACGGCATAAAGGTTCACGCAATTATCTAAGTTTATAGCTATAGATTTACCTGATTAGCTAACATAATGGCTAACTAACGGCATAAAGGTTCACGCAATTATCTAAGTTTATAGCTATAGATTTACCTGATTAGCTAACATAATGGCTAACTAACGGTATAAAGGTTCACGCAATTATAAGTTTATAGCTATAGATTTACCTGATTAGCTAACATAATTGCTAACTAACGGTGTAAAGGTTCACGTGATTGTCTAAGTTTGTAGCTATAGATTTACCTGATTAGCTAAGCTAATGGCTAACTAACGGTATAAAGGTTCACGCAATTATAAGTTTATAGCTATAGATTTACCTGATTAGCTAACATAATGGCTAACTAACGGCATAAAGGTTCACGCAATTATCTAAGTTTATAGCTATAGATTTACCTGATTAGCTAAGCTAATGGCTAACTAACGGTATAAAGGTTCACGCAATTATAAGTTTATAGCTATAGATTTACCTGATTAGCTAAGCTAATGGCTAACTAACGGTGTAAAGGTTCACGTGATTGTCTAAGTTTATAGCTTATACATTTACCTGATTAGCTAAGCTAATGGCTAACTAACGGTGTAAAGGTTCACGTGATTGTCTAAGTTTATAGCTTATACATTTACCTGATTAGCTAAGCTAATGGCTAACTAACGGTGTAAAGGTTCACGTGATTGTCTAAGTTTATAGCTTATACATTTACCTGATTAGCTAAGCTAATGGCTAACTAACGGTGTAAAGGTTCACGTGATTGTCTAAGTTTATAGCTTATACATTTACTTGATTAGCTAACATAATGGCTAACTAACGGTGTAAAGGTTCACGTGATTGTCTAAGTTTATAGCTTATAGATATACCTGATTAAATAACATAATTGCTAACTAACGGTGTAAAGGTTCACGTGATTGTCTAAGTTTGTAGCTATAGATTTACCTGATTAGCTAAGCTAATGGCTAACTAACGGTATAAAGGTTCACGCAATTATAAGTTTATAGCTATAGATTTACCTGATTAGCTAACATAATGGCTAACTAACGGCATAAAGGTTCACGCAATTATCTAAGTTTATAGCTATAGATTTACCTGATTAGCTAAGCTAATGGCTAACTAACGGTATAAAGGTTCACGCAATTATAAGTTTATAGCTATAGATTTACCTGATTAGCTAAGCTAATGGCTAACTAACGGTATAAAGGTTCACGCAATTATCTAAGTTTATAGCTATAGATTTACCTGATTAGCTAAGCTAATGGCTAACTAACGGTATAAAGGTTCACGCAATTATCTAAGTTTATAGCTATAGATTTACCTGATTAGCTAAGCTAATGGCTAACTAACGGTATAAAGGTTCACGCAATTATAAGTTTATAGCTATAGATTTACCTGATTAGCTAACATAATGGCTAACTAACGGCATAAAGGTTCAAGCAATTACCTAAGTTTATAGCTATAGATTTACCTGATTAGCTAAGCTAATGGCTAACTAACGGTATAAAGGTTCACGCAATTATCTAAGTTTATAGCTATAGATTTACCTGATTAGCTAAGCTAATGGCTAACTAACGGTATAAAGGTTCACGCAATTATCTAAGTTTATAGCTATAGATTTACCTGATTAGCTAAGCTAATGGCTAACTAACGGTATAAAGGTTCACGCAATTATAAGTTTATAGCTATAGATTTACCTGATTAGCTAACATAATGGCTAACTAAAGGTATAAAGGTTCACGCAATTATCTAAGTTTATAGCTATAGATTTACCTGATTAGCTAAGCTAATGGCTAACTAACGGTATAAAGGTTCACGCAATTATAAGTTTATAGCTATAGATTTACCTGATTAGCCAACATAATGGCTAAGTAACGGCATAAAGGTTCACGCAATTATCTAAGTTTATAGATATAGATTTACCTGATTAGCAAAGCGAATGGCTAACTAACGGTATAAAGATTCACAAGATTATCTAAGTTTATAGCTTATAGATTTACTTGATTAGCTAACCTAATGGCTAACTAACGGTATAAAGATTCACACGATTAACTAAGTTTATAGCTTAGAGATTTACTTGATTAGCTAACTTAATGGCTAACTAACGGTTTAAAGATTCACACGATTATCTAAGTTTATAGCTTATAGATTTATTTGATTAGCTAACTTAATGGCTAACTAATGGTTTAAAGATTCACACGATTATCTAAGTTTATAGCTTATAGATTTACCTGATTAGCTAACCTAATGGCTAACTAACGGTATAAAGATTCACACGATTAACTAAGTTTATAGCTTATAGATTTACTTGATTAGCTAACTTAATGGCTAACTAACGGTTTAAAGATTCACACGATTATCTAAGTTTATAGCTTATAGATTTATTTGATTAGCTAACTTAATGGCTAACTAACGGTTTGAAGGTTCACACGTTAATGTAAGTTTATAGCTTATAGATTTACGTGATTAGCTAACTTAATGGCTAACTAACGGTGTAAAGATTCACAAGATTATCTAAGTTTATAGCTTATAGATTTACTTGATTAGCTAACTTAATGGCTAACTAACGCTGTAAAGATTCACAAGATTATCTAAGATTATAGCTTATAGATTTACTTGATTAGCTAACTTAATGGCTAACTAACGGTTTAAAGATTCACACGATTATCTAAGTTTATAGCTTATAGATTTACCTGATTAGCTAACTTAATGGCTAACACACGGTTTAAAGTTTCACGCGTTAATGTAAGTTTATAGCTTATAGACTTACTTGATTAGCTAACTTATTGGCTAACTAACGGTTTAAAGATTCACACGATTATCTAAGTTTATAGCTTATAGATATACTTGATTAGTTAACCTAATGGCTAACTAACGGTTTAAAGATTCACACAATTATCTAAGTTTATAGCTTATAGATTTACCTGATTAGCTAACGTAATGGCTAACTAACGGTTTAAAATTTCACGCGTTAATGTAAGTTTATAGCTTATAGATTTACTTTATTAGCTAACTTAATGGCTAACTAACGGTTTAAAGATTCACACGATTATCTAAGTTTATAGCTTATAGATTTACCTGATTAGCTAACTTAATGGCTAACACACGGTTTAAGGTTTCACGCGTTGTTGTAAGTTTATAGCTTATAGATCTACTTGATTAGCTAACTTAATGGCTAACTAACGGTTTAAAGGTTCACACGATTATCTAAGTTTATAGCTTATAGATTTACTTGATTAGCTAACGTAATGGCTAACTAACGGTTTAAAGATTCACACGATTATCTAAGTTAATAGCTTATAGATTTACTTGATTAGGTAACCTAATGGCTAACTAACGGTTTAAAGATTCACACGATTATCTAAGTTTATAGCATATAGATTTACTTGACTAGCTAACTTAATTTCTAACTAACGGTTTAAAGATTCACACGATTTTGTAAGTTTATAGCTTATAGATTTACTTGATTAGCTAACTTAATAGCTAACTAATGGTGTAAAGATTCACACGATTATCTAAATTTATAGCTTATAGATTTACTTGATTAGCTAACTTAATGGCTAACTAACGGTTTAAAGATTCACACGATTATCTAAGTTTATAGCTTATAGATTTACTTGATTAGCTAACTTAATGGCTAACTAACGGTTTAAAGATTGACACGATTATCTAAGTTTATAGCGTATAGATTTACTTGATTAGCTAACATAAAGGCTAACTCACGGTTTAAAGATTCACACGATTATCTAAGTTTATAGCTAATAGATTTACTTGATTAGCTAACTTAATGGCTAACTAACGGTTTAAATATTCACACGATTATCTAAGTTTATAGCTTATAGATTTACTTGATTAGCTAACTTAATGACTAACTAACGGTTTAAAGATTCACACGATTATCTAAGTTTATAGCTTATAGATTTACCTGATTAGCTAACTTAATGGCTAACTAACGGTTTAAAGATTCACACGATTATCTAAGTTTATAGCTTATAGATTTACCTGATTAGCTAACTTAATGGCTAACTCACGGTTTAAAGATTCACACGATTATCTAAGTTTATAGCTTATAGATTTACCTGATTAGCTAACTTAATGGCTAACTCACGGTTTAAAGATTCACACGATTATCTAAGTTTATAGCTTATAGATTTACTTGATTAGCTAACTTAATGGCTAACTAACGGTTTAAAGTTTCACACGATTATCTAAGTTTATAGCTTATAGATTTATTTGATTAGCTAACTTAATGGCTAACTAACGGTTTGAAGGTTCACACGTTAATGTAAGTTTATAGCTTATAGATTTACGTGATTAGCTAACTTAATGGCTAACTAACGGTGTAAAGATTCACAAGATTATCTAAGTTTATAGCTTATAGATTTACTTGATTAGCTAACTTAATGGCTAACTAACGCTGTAAAGATTCACACGATTATCTAAGTTTATAGCTTATAGATTTACCTGATTAGCTAACTTAATGACTAACTAACGGTTTAAAGATTCACACGATTATCTAAGTTTATAGCTTATAGATTTACCTGATTAGCTAACTTAATGGCTAACTAACGGTTTAAAGATTCACACGATTATCTAAGTTTATAGCTTATAGATTTACCTGATTAGCTAACTTAATGGCTAACTCACGGTTTAAAGATTCACACGATTATCTAAGTTTATAGCTTATAGATTTACTTGATTAGCTAACTTAATGGCTAACTAACGGTTTAAAGATTCACACGATTATCTAAGTTTATAGCTTATAGATTTATTTGATTAGCTAACTTAATGGCTAACTAACGGTTTGAAGGTTCACACGTTAATGTAAGTTTATAGCTTATAGATTTACGTGATTAGCTAACTTAATGGCTAACTAACGGTGTAAAGATTCACAAGATTATCTAAGTTTATAGCTTATAGATTTACTTGATTAGCTAACTAACGCTGTAAAGATTCACAAGATTATCTAAGATTATAGCTTATAGATTTACTTGATTAGCTAACTTAATGGCTAACTAACGGTTTAAAGATTCACACGATTATCTAAGTTTATAGCTTATAGATTTACCTGATTAGCTAACTTAATGGCTAACACACGGTTTAAAGTTTCACGCGTTAATGTAAGTTTATAGCTTATAGACTTACTTGATTAGCTAACTTATTGGCTAACTAACGGTTTAAAGATTCACACGATTATCTAAGTTTATAGCTTATAGATATACTTGATTAGTTAACCTAATGGCTAACTAACGGTTTAAAGATTCACACAATTATCTAAGTTTATAGCTTATAGATTTACCTGATTAGCTAACGTAATGGCTAACTAACGGTTTAAAATTTCACGCGTTAATGTAAGTTTATAGCTTATAGATTTACTTTATTAGCTAACTTAATGGCTAACTAACGGTTTAAAGATTCACACGATTATCTAAGTTTATAGCTTATAGATTTACCTGATTAGCTAACTTAATGGCTAACACACGGTTTAAGGTTTCACGCGTTGTTGTAAGTTTATAGCTTATAGATCTACTTGATTAGCTAACTTAATGGCTAACTAACGGTTTAAAGGTTCACACGATTATCTAAGTTTATAGCTTATAGATTTACTTGATTAGCTAACGTAATGGCTAACTAACGGTTTAAAGATTCACACGATTATCTAAGTTAATAGCTTATAGATTTACTTGATTAGGTAACCTAATGGCTAACTAACGGTTTAAAGATTCACACGATTATCTAAGTTTATAGCATATAGATTTACTTGACTAGCTAACTTAATTTCTAACTAACGGTTTAAAGATTCACACGATTATGTAAGTTTATAGCTTATAGATTTACTTGATTAGCTAACTTAATAGCTAACTAATGGTGTAAAGATTCACACGATTATCTAAATTTATAGCTTATAGATTTACTTGATTAGCTAACTTAATGGCTAACTAACGGTTTAAAGATTCACACGATTATCTAAGTTTATAGCTTATAGATTTACTTGATTAGCTAACTTAATGGCTAACTAACGGTTTAAAGATTGACACGATTATCTAAGTTTATAGCGTATAGATTTACTTGATTAGCTAACATAAAGGCTAACTCACGGTTTAAAGATTCACACGATTATCTAAGTTTATAGCTAATAGATTTACTTGATTAGCTAACTTAATGGCTAACTAACGGTTTAAATATTCACACGATTATCTAAGTTTATAGCTTATAGATTTACTTGATTAGCTAACTTAATGACTAACTAACGGTTTAAAGATTCACACGATTATCTAAGTTTATAGCTTATAGATTTACCTGATTAGCTAACTTAATGGCTAACACATGGTTTAAGGTTTCACGCGTTGATGTAAGTTTATAGCTTATAGATCTACTTGATTAGCTAACTTAATAGCTAAAATACGGTTTAAAATTTCACGCGTTAATGGAAGTTTATAGCTTATAGATTTCCTTCATTAGCTAACTTAATGGCTAACTAACGGTTTAAAGATTCACACGATTATCTAAGTTTATAGCTTATAGATTTACTTGACTAGCTAACTTAATTTCTAACTAACGGTGTAAAGATTCACAAGATTATCTAAGTTTATAGCTTATAGAATTACTTGATTAGCTAACTTAATGGCTAACTAACGGTTTAAAGATTCACACGATTATCTAAGTTTATAGCTTATAGATTTACGTGACTAGCTAACTTAATTTCTAACTAACGGTTTAATGATTCACACGATTATCTAAGTTCATAGCTTATAGATTTACTTGATTAGCTAACTTAATTGCTAACTAACGTTGTAAAGATTCACAAGATTATATAAGTTTATAGCTTATAAATTTACTTGATTAGCTAACTTAATGGCTAACTAACGGTTTAAAGATTCACACGATTGTCTAAGTTTATAGCTTATAGATTTACCTGATTAGCTAACCTAATGGCTAACTAACGGTATAAAGATTCACACGATTAACTAAGTTTATAGCTTATAGATTTACTTGATTAGCTAACTTAATGGCTAACTAACGGTTTAAAGATTCACACGATTATCTAAGTATATAGCTTATAGATTTACCTGATTAGCTAACCTAATGGCTAACTAACGGTATAAAGATTCACACGATTAACTAAGTTTATAGCTTATAGATTTACTTGATTAGCTAACTTAATGGCTAACTAACGGTTTAAAGATTCACACGATTATCTAAGTTTATAGCTTATAGATTTATTTGATTAGCTAACTTAATGGCTAACTAACGGTTTAAAGGTTCACACGTTAATGTATGTTTATAGCTTATAGATTTACTTGATTAGCTAACTTAATGGCTAACTAACGGTGTAAAGATTCACAAGATTATCTAAGTTTATAGCTTATAGATTTACTTGATTAGCTAACTTAATGGCTAACTAACGGTTTAAAGATTCACACGATTATCTAAGTTTATAGCTTATAGATTTACCTGATTAGCTAACGTAATGGCTCACTAACGGTTTAAAGTTTCACACGATTATCTAAGTTTATAACTTATAGATATACTTGATTAACTAACTTAATGGCTAACTAACGGTTTAAAGATTTACACAATTATCTAAGTTTATAGCTTATAGATTTACCTGATTAGCTAACGTAATGGCTAACTAACGGTTTAAAATTTCACGCGTTAACGTAAGTTTATAGCTTATAGATTTACTTGATTAGCTAACTTAATGGCTAACTAATGGTGTAAAGATTTACACGATTATCTAAATTTATAGCCTATAGATTTACCTGATTAGCTAACTTAATGGCTAACTAACGGTTTAAAGATTCACACGATTATCTAAGTTTATAACTTATAGATTTACCTGATTAACTAACGTAATGGCTAACTAACGGTTTAAAGATTCACACGATTATCTAAGTTTATAGCTTATAGATTTACTTGATTAACTAACTTAATGGCTAACTAACGGTTTAAAGATTCACACAATTATCTAAGTTTATAGCTTATAGATTTACCTGATTAGCTAACGTAATGGCTAACTAACGGTTTAAAATTTCACGCGTTAATGTAAGTTTATAACTTATAGATTTACTTGATTAGCTAACTTTATGGCTAACTAAAGGTGTAAAGATTCACACGATTATCTAAGTTTATAGCTTATAGATTTACTTAATTAGCTAACTTAATGGCTAACTAATGGTGTAAAGATTCACACGATTATCTAAGTTTATAGCTTATAGATTTACCTGATTAGCTAACTTAATGGCTAACTAACGGTTTAAAGATTCACACGATTATCTAAGTTTATAACTTATAGATATACTTGATTAACTAACTTAATGGCTAACTAACGGTATAAAGATTCACACGATTATCTAAGTTTATAGCTTATAGATTTACGCTAACGTAATGGCTAACTAACGGTGTAAAGATTCACACGATTAACTAAGTTTATAGCTTATAGATTTACTTGATTAGCTAACTTAATGGCTAACTAACGGTTTAAAGATTCACACGATTATCTAAGTTTATAACTTATAGATATACTTGATTAACTAACTTAATGGCTAACTAAGGGTGTAAAGATTCACACGATTATCTAAGTTTATAGCTTATAGATTTACGCTAACGTAATGGCTAACTAACGGTGTAAAGATTCACACGATTATCTAAGTTTATAGCTTATAGATTTACGCTAACTTAATTGCTAACTAACGGTTTAAAGTTTCACGCGTTAATATAAGTCTATAGCTTATAGATTTACTTGATTAGCTAACTTAATGGCTAACTAACGGTTTAAAGATTCACACGATTATCTAAGTTTATAGCTTATAGATTTACTTGATTAGCTAACTTAATGGCTAACTAACGGTTTAAAGATTGACACGATTATCTAAGTTTATAGCGTATAGATTTACTTGATTAGCTAACATAAAGGCTAACTCACGGTTTAAAGATTCACACGATTATCTAAGTTTATAGCTAATAGATTTACTTGATTAGCTAACTTAATGGCTAACTAACGGTTTAAATATTCACACGATTATCTAAGTTTATAGCTTATAGATTTACTTGATTAGCTAACTTAATGACTAACTAACGGTTTAAAGATTCACACGATTATCTAAGTTTATAGCTTATAGATTTACCTGATTAGCTAACTTAATGGCTAACACATGGTTTAAGGTTTCACGCGTTGATGTAAGTTTATAGCTTATAGATCTACTTGATTAGCTAACTTAATGGCTAAAATACGGTTTAAAATTTCACGCGTTAATGTAAGTTTATAGCTTATAGATTTCCTTCATTAGCTAACTTAATGGCTAACTAACGGTTTAAAGATTCACACGATTATCTAAGTTTATAGCGTATAGATTTACTTGACTAGCTAACTTAATTTCTAACTAACGGTGTAAAGATTCACAAGATTATCTAAGTTTATAGCTTATAGAATTACTTGATTAGCTAACTTAATGCGTAACTAACGGTTTAAAGATTCACACGATTATCTAAGTTTATAGCTTATAGATTTACGTGACTAGCTAACTTAATTTCTAACTAACGGTTTAATGATTCACACGATTATCTAAGTTCATAGCTTATAGATTTACTTGATTAGCTAACTTAATGGCTAACTAACGTTGTAAAGATTCACAAGATTATATATAGCTAACTTAATGGCTAACTAACGGTTTAAAGATTCACACGATTGTCTAAGTTTATAGCTTATAGATTTACCTGATTAGCTAACCTAATGGCTAACTAACAGTATAAAGATTCACACGATTAACTAAGTTTATAGCTTATAGATTTACTTGATTAGCTAACTTAATGGCTATCTAACGGTTTAAAGATTCACACGATTATCTAAGTATATAGCTTATAGATTTACCTGATTAGCTAACCTAATGGCTAACTAACGGTATAAAGATTCACACGAATAACTAAGTTTATAGCTTATAGATTTACTTGATTAGCTAACTTAATGGCTAACTAACGGTTTAAAGATTCACACGATTATCTAAGTTTATAGCTTATAGATTTATTTGATTAGCTAACTTAATGGCTAACTAACGGTTTAAAGGTTCACACGTTAATGTATGTTTATAGCTTATAGATTTACTTGATTAGCTAACTTAATGGCTAACTAACGGTGTAAAGATTCACAAGATTATCTAAGTTTATAGCTTATAGATTTACTTGATTAGCTAACTTAATGGCTAACTAACGGTGTAAAGATTCACAAGATTATCTAAGTTTATAGCTTATAGATTTACTTGATTAGCTAACTTAATGGCTAACTAACGGTGTAAAGATTCACAAGATTATCTAAGTTTATAGCTTATAGATTTACTTGATTAGCTAACTTAATGGCTAACTAATGGTGTAAAGATTCACACGATTATCTAAATTTATAGCCTATAGATTTACCTGATTAGCTAACTTAATGGCTAACTAACGGTTTAAAGATTCACACGATTATCTAAGTTTATAACTTATAGATTTACCTGATTAACTAACGTAATGGCTAACTAACGGTTTAAAGATTCACACGATTATCTAAGTTTATAGCTTATAGATTTACTTGATTAACTAACTTAATGGCTAACTAACGGTTTAAAGATTCACACAATTATCTAAGTTTATAGCTTATAGATTTACCTGATTAGCTAACGTAATGGCTAACTAACGGTTTAAAATTTCACGCGTTAACGTAAGTTTATAGCTTATAGATTTACTTGATTAGCTAACTTAATGGCTAACTAATGGTGTAAAGATTTACACGATTATCTAAATTTATAGCCTATAGATTTATTTAATTAGCTAACTTAATGGCTAACTAATGGTGTAAAGATTCACACGATTATCTAACTTTATAGCTTATAGATTTACCTGATTAGCTAACTTAATGGCTAACTAACGGTTTAAAGATTCACACGATTATCTAAGTTTATAACTTATAGATATACTTGATTAACCTACTTAATGGCTAACTAACGGTATAAAGATTCACACGATTATCTAAGTTTATAGCTTATAGATTTACGCTAACGTAATGGCTAACTAACGGTGTAAAGATTCACACGATTATCTAAGTTTAGAGCTTATAGATTTACGCTAACGTAATGGCTAACTAACGGTTTAAAGTTTCACGCGTTAATATAAGTCTATAGCTTATAGATTTACTTGATTAGCTAACTTAATGGCTAACTAACGGTTTAAAGATTCACACGATTATCTAAGTTTATAGCTTATAGATTTACGCTAACGTAATGGCTAACTAACGGATTAAAGATTCACACGATTATCTAAGTTTATAGCTTATAGATTTACTTGATTAGCTAACTTAATGGCTAACTAACGGTTTAAAGATACAAACGATTATCTAAGTTTATAGCTTATAGATTTACTTGATTAGCTAACTTAATGGCTAACTAACGGTGTAAAGATTCACACGATTATTTAAGTTTATAGCTTATAGATTTACGCTAACGTAATGGCTAACTAACGGTTTAAAGTTTCACGCGTTAATATAAGTCTATAGCTTATAGATTTACTTGATTAGCTAACTTAATGGCTAACTAACGGATTAAAGATTCACACGATTATCTAAGTTTATAGCTTATAGATTTACTTGATTAGCTAACTTAATGGGTAACTAACGGTTTAAAGATACAAACGATTATCTAAGTTTATAGCTTACAGATTTACTTGATTAGCTAACTTAATGGCTAACTAACGGTTTAAAGATTCACACGATTATTTAAGTTTATAGCTTATAGATTTACTTGATTAGCTAACCTAATGGCTAACTAACGGTTTAAAGATTCACACAATTATCTAAGTTTATAGCTTATAGATTTACGCTAACGTAATAGCTAACTAACGGTTTAAAGTTTCACGTGTTAATGTAAGTCTATAGCTTATATATTTACTTGATTAGGTAACTTAATGGCTAACTAACGGTTTTAAGATTCACACGATTATCTAAGTTTATAGCTTATAGATTTACTTGATTAGCTAACGTAATGGCTAACTAACGGTTGAAAGATTCACACGATTATCTAAGTTTATAGCTTATAGATTTTTTTGATTACCTAACTTAATGGCTAACTGACGGTTAAAGATTCACACGATTATTTAAGTTTATAGCTTATAGATTTACTTGATTAGCTAACTTAATGGCTAACTAACGGTTTTAAGATTCACACGATTATCTAAGTTTATAGCTTATTGATTTACTTGATTAGCTAACTTAATGGCTAACTAACGGTTTAAAGATTCACACGATTATCTTAGTTTATAGCTTATAGATTTACTTGATTAGGTAACCTAATGGCTAACTAACGGTTTAAAGATTCGTACGATTATCTAAGTTTATAGCTTATAGATTTACTTGATTAGGTAACTTAATGGCTAACTAACGGTTTAAAGATTCACATGATTATCTAAGTTTATAGCTTATAGATTTACCTGATTAGCTAACTTATTGGCTAACACACGGTTTAAAGTTTTACGCGTTGATGTAAGTTTATAGCTTATAGATCAACTTGATTAGCTAACCTAATGGCTAACACACGGTTTAAAATTTCACACGATTATCTAAGTTTATAGCTTATAGATATACTTGATTAGCTAACTTAATGGCTAACTAACGGTTTAAAGATTCACACAATTATCTAAGTTTATAGCTTATAGATTTACCTGATTAGCTAATGTAACGGCTAACTAACGGTTTAAAGATTCACACGAGTATCTAAGTTTATAGCTTATAGATTTACTTGATTAGCTAACTTAATGGCTAACTAACGGTTTAAAGATTCACACGATTATCTAAGTTTATAACTTATAGATATACTTGATTAACTAACTTAATGGCTAACTAACGGTTTAAAGATTCACACGATTATCTAAGTTTATAGGTTATAGATTTACCTGATTAGCTAACGTAATGGCTAACTAACGGTTTAAAGATTCACACGATTATCTAAGTTTATAGCTTATAGATTTACTTGATTAACTAACTTAATGACTAACTAACGGTTTAATGATTCACACAATTATCTAAGTTTATAGCTTATAGATTTACCTGATTAGCTAACGTAATTGCTAACTAACGGTTTAAAGATTCACACGATTATATAAGTTTATAGCTTATAGATTGACTTGATTAGCTAACTTAATGGTTAACTAACGATTTAAAGATTCACACGATTATATAAGTTTATAGCTTATAGATTGACTTGATTAGCTAACCTAATGGCTAACTAACGGTTTAAAGATTCACACGATTATATAAATTTATAGCTTATAGATTGACTTGATTAGCTAACCTAATGGCTAACTAACGGTTTAAAGATTCACACGATTATAAAAGTTTATAGCTTATAGATTGACTTGATTAGCTAACTTAATGGCTAAATAACGGTTTAAAGATTCACACGATTATATAAGTTTATAGCTTATAGATTGACTTGATTAGCTAACCTAATGGCTAACTAACGGTTTAAAGATTCACACGATTATATAAGTTTATAGCTTATAGATTGACTTGATTAGCTAACCTAATGGCTAACTAACGGTTTAAAGATTCACACGATTATATAAGTTTATAGCTTATAGATTGACTTGATTTGCTAACTTAATGGCTAACTAACGGTTTAAAGATTCACACGATTATCTAAGTTTATAGCTTATAGATTTACCTGATTAGCTAACTTAATGGCTAACACATGGTTTAAGGTTTCACGCGTTGATGTAAGTTTATAGCATATAGATCTACTTGATTAGCTAACTTAATGGCTAAAATACGGTTTAAAATTTCACGCGTTAATGTAAGTTTATAGCTTATAGATTTCCCTCATTAGCTAACTTAATGGCTAACTAACGGTTTAAAGATTCACACGATTATCTAAGTTTATAGCTTATAGATTTACTTGACTAGCTAACTTAATTTCTAACTAACGGTGTAAAGATTCACAAGATTATCTAAGTTTATAGCTTATAGAATTACTTGATTAGCTAACTTAATGGCTAACTAAAGGTTTAAAGATTCACACGATTATCTAAGTTTATAGCTTATAGATTTACGTGACTAGCTAACTTAATTTCTAACTAACGGTGTAAAGATTCACAAGATTATCTAAGTTTATAGCTTATAGAATTACTTGATTAGCTAACTTAATGGCTAACTAACGGTTGAAAGATTCACACGATTATCTAAGTTTATAGCTTATAGATTTTTTTGATTACCTAACTTAATGGCTAACTGACGGTTAAAGATTCACACGATTATTTAAGTTTATAGCTTATAGATTTACTTGATTAGCTAACTTAATGGCTAACTAACGGTTTTAAGATTCACACGATTATCTAAGTTTATAGCTTATTGATTTACTTGATTAGCTAGCTTAATGGCTAACTAACGGTTTAAAGATTCACACGATTATCTTAGTTTATAGCTTATAGATTTACTTGATTAGGTAACCTAATGGCTAACTAACGGTTTAAAGATTCATACGATTATCTAAGTTTATAGCTTATAGATTTACTTGATTAGGTAACTTAATGGCTAACTAACGGTTTAAAGATTCACATGATTATCTAAGTTTATAGCTTATAGATTTACCTGATTAGCTAACTTATTGGCTAACACACGGTTTAAAGTTTTACGCGTTGATGTAAGTTTATAGCTTATAGATCTACTTGATTAGCTAACCTAATGGCTAACACACGGTTTAAAATTTCACACGATTATCTAAGTTTATAGGTTATAGATATACTTGATTAGCTAACGTAATGGCTAACTAACGGTTTAAAGATTCACACAATTATCTAAGTTTATAGCTTATAGATTTACCTGATTAGCTAATGTAACGGCTAACTAACGGTTTAAAGATTCACACGAGTATCTAAGTTTATAGCTTATAGATTTACTTGATTAGCTAACTTAATGGCTAACAAACGGTTTAAAGATTCACACGATTACCTAAGTTTATAACTTATAGATATACTTGATTAACTAACTTAATGGCTAACTAAAGAAGTAAAGATTCACACAATTATCTAAGTTTATAGCTTATAGATTTACCTGATTAGCTAATGTAACGGCTAACTAACGGTTTAAAGATTCACACGAGTATCTAAGTTTATTGCTTATAGATTTACTTGATTAGCTAACTTAATGGCTAACTAACGGTTTAAAGATTCACACGATTATCTAAGTTTATAACTTATAGATATACTTGATTAACTAACTTAATGGCTAACTAACGGTTTAAAGATTCACACGATTATCTAAGTTTATAGCTTATAGATTTACCTGATTAGCTAACGTAATTGCTAACTAACGGTTTAAAGATTCACACGATTATATAAGTTTATAGCTTATAGATTGACTTGATTAGCTAACTTAATGGCTAACTAACGATTTAAAGATTCACACGATTATATAAGTTTATAGCTTATAGATTGACTTGATTAGCTAACCTAATGGCTAACTAACGGTTTAAAGATTCACACGATTATATAAATTTATAGCTTATAGATTGACTTGATTAGCTAACCTAATGGCTAACTAACGGTTTAAAGATTCACACGATTATAAAAGTTTATAGCTTATAGATTGACTTGATTAGCTAACTTAATGGCTAACTAACGGTTTAAAGATTCACACGATTATATAAGTTTATAGCTTATAGATTGACTTGATTAGCTAACCTAATGGCTAACTAACGGTTTAAAGATTCACACGATTATATAAGTTTATAGCTTATAGATTGACTTGATTAGCTAACCTAATTGCTAACTAACGGTTTAAAGATTCACACGATTATATAAGTTTATAGCTTATAGATTGACTTGATTTGCTAACTTAATGGCTAACTAACGGTTTATAGATTCACACGATTATCTAAGTTTATAGCTTATAGATTTACCTGATTAGCTAACTTAATGGCTAACACATGGTTTAAGGTTTCACGCGTTGATGTAAGTTTATAGCTTATAGATCTACTTGATTAGCTAACTTAATGGCTAAAATACGGTTTAAAATTTCACGCGTTAATGTAAGTTTATAGCTTATAGATTTACCTGATTAGCTAACTTATTGGCTAACACACGGTTTAAAGTTTTACGCGTTGATGTAAGTTTATAGCTTATAGATCTACTTGATTAGCTAACCTAATGGCTAACACACGGTTTAAAATTTCACACAATTATCTAAGTTTATAGCTTATAGATTTACCTGATTAGCTAATGTAACGGCTAACTAACGGTTTAAAGATTCACACGAGTATCTAAGTTTATAGCTTATAGAATTACTTGATTAGCTATCTTAATGGCTAACTAACGGTTTAAAGATTCACACGATTATATAAGTTTATAGCTTATAGATTGACTTGATTAGGTAACTTAATGGCTAACTAACGGTTTAAAGATTCACAAGATTATATAAGTTTATAGCTTATAGATTGACTTGATTAGCTAACTTAATGGCTAACTAACGGTTTAAAGATTCACACGATTATATAAGTTTATAGCTTATAGATTTACTTGATTAGCTAACCTAATGGCTAACTAACGGTTTAAAGACTCACACGATTATCTAAGTTTAGAGCTTATAGATTGACTTGATTAGCTAACTTAATGGCTAACTAACGGTTTAAAGATTCACACGATTATATAAGTTTATAGCTTATAGATTTACTGATTAGCTAACTTAATGGCTAACTAACGGTTTAAAGATTCACACGATTATTTAAGTTTATAGCTTATAGATTTACTTGATTAGCTAACTTAATGGCTAACTAACGGTTTTAAGATTCACACGATTATCTAAGTTTATAGCTTATAGGTTTACTTGATTAGCTAACTTAATTGCTAACTAACGGTTTAAAGATTTACACGATTATCTAAGTTTATAGCTTATAGATTTACTTGAATATCTAACTTAATGGTTAACTAACGGTTTTAAGATTCATACGATTATCTAAGTTTATAGCTTATAGATTTACTTGATTAGCTAACTTAATGGCTAACTAACGGTTTAAAGATACAAACGATTATCTAAGTTTATAGCTTATAGATTTACTTGATTAGCTAACTTAATGGCTAACTAACGGTTTAAAGATTCACACGATTATTTAAGTTTATAGCTTATAGATTTACTTGATTAGCTAACCTAATGGCTAACTAACGGTTTAAAGATTCACACAATTATCTAAGTTTATAGCTTATAGATTTACGCTAACGTAATGGCTAACTAACGGTTTAAAGTTTCACGCGTTAATGTAAGTCTATAGCTTATATATTTACTTGATTAGGTAACTTAATGGCTAACTAACGGTTTTAAGATTCACACGATTATCTAAGTTTATAGCTTATAGATTTACTTGATTAGCTAACTTAATGGCTAACTAACGGTTGAAAGATTCACACGATTATCTAAGTTTATAGCTTATAGATTTTTTTGATTACCTAACTTAATGGCTAACTGACGGTTAAAGATTCACACGATTATTTAAGTTTATAGCTTATAGATTTACTTGATTAGCTAACGTAATGGCTAACTAACGGTTTTAAGATTCACACGATTATCTAAGTTTATAGCTTATTGATTTACTTGATTAGCTAGCTTAATGGCTAACTAACGGTTTAAAGATTCACACGATTATCTTAGTTTATAGCTTATAGATTTACTTGATTAGGTAACCTAATGGCTAACTAACGGTTTAAAGATTCATACGATTATCTAAGTTTATAGCTTATAGATTTACTTGATTAGGTAACTTAATGGCTAACTAACGGTTTAAAGATTCACATGATTATCTAAGTTTATAGCTTATAGATTTACCTGATTAGCTAACTTATTGGCTAACACACGGTTTAAAGTTTTACGCGTTGATGTAAGTTTATAGCTTATAGATCTACTTGATTAGCTAACCTAATGGCTAACACACGGTTTAAAATTTCACACGATTATCTAAGTTTATAGGTTATAGATATACTTGATTAGCTAACGTAATGGCTAACTAACGGTTTAAAGATTCACACAATTATCTAAGTTTATAGCTTATAGATTTACCTGATTAGCTAATGTAACGGCTAACTAACGGTTTAAAGATTCACACGAGTATCTAAGTTTATAGCTTATAGATTTACTTGATTAGCTAACTTAATGGCTAACTAACGGTTTAAAGATTCACACGATTACCTAAGTTTATAACTTATAGATATACTTGATTAACTAACTTAATGGCTAACTAACGGTTTAAAGATTCACACGATTATCTAAGTTTATAGGTTATAGATTTACCTGATTAGCTACCGTAATGGCTATCTAACGGTTTAAAGATTCACACGATTATCTAAGTTTATAGCTTATAGATTGACTTGATTAGCTAACTTCATGGCTAACTAACGATTTAAAGATTCACACGATTATATAAGTTTATAGCTTATAGATTGACTTGATTAGCTAACCTAATGGCTAACTAACGGTTTAAAGATTCACACGATTATATAAGTTTATAGCTTATAGATTGACTTGATTAGCTAACCTAATGGCTAACTAACGGTTTAAAGATTCACACGATTATAAAAGTTTATAGCTTATAGATTGACTTGATTAGCTACCTTAATGGCTAACTAACGGTTTAAAGATTCACACGATTATATAAGTTTATAGCTTATAGATTGACTTGATTTGCTAACTTAATGGCTAACTAACGGTTTGAAGATTCACACGATTATATAAGTTAATAGCTTATAGATTGACTTGATTAGCTAACCTAATGGCTAACTAACGGTTTAAAGATTCACACGATTATATAAGTTTATAGCTTATAGATTGACTTGATTAGCTAACTTAATGGCTAACTAACGGTTTAAAGATTCACACGATTATATAAGTTTATAGCTTATAGATTGACTTGATTAGCTAACCTAATGGCTAACTAACGGTTTAAAGATTCACACGATTATATAAGTTTATAGCTTATAGATTGACTTGATTAGCTAACCTAATGGCTAACTAACGGTTTAAAGATTCACACGATTATATAAGTTTATAGCTTATAGATTGACTTGATTTGCTAACCTAATGGCTAACTAACGGTTTAAAGATTCACACGATTATATAAGTTTATAGCTTATAGATTGACTTGATTAGCTAACCTAATGGCTAACTAACGGTTTAAAGATTCACACGATTATATAAGTTTATAGCTTATAGATTGACTTGATTAGCTAACCTAATGGCTAACTAACGGTTTAAAGATTCACACGATTATATAAGTTTATAGCTTATAGATTGACTTGATTAGCTAACCTAATGGCTAACTAACGGTTTAAAGATTCACACGATTATGTAAGTTTATAGCTTATAGATTGACTTGATTAGCTAACTTAATGGCTAACTAACGGTTTAAAGATTCACACGATTATATAAGTTTATAGCTTATAGATTGACTTGATTAGCTAACTTAATGGCTAACTAACGGTTTAAAGATTCACACGATTATATAAGTTTATAGCTTATAGATTGACTTGATTAGGTAACTTAATGGCTAACTAACGGTTTAAAGATTCACACGATTATATAAGTTTATAGCTTATAGATTGACTTGATTAGCTAACTTAATGGCCAACTAACGGTTTAAAGATTCACACGATTATATAAGTTTATAGCTTATAGATTTACTTGATTAGCTAACCTAATGGCTAACTAACGGTTTAAAGATTCACACGATTATCTAAGTTTAGAGCTTATAGATTGACCTGATTAGCTAACTTAATGGCTAACTAACGGTTTAAAGATTCACACGATTATATAAGTTTATAGCTTATAGATTTACTGATTAGCTAACTTAATGGCTAACTAACGGTTTAAAGATTCACACGATTATTTAAGTTTATAGCTTATAGATTGACTTGATTTGCTAACTTAATGGCTAACTAACGGTTTAAAGATTCACACGATTATCTAAGTTTATAGCTTATAGATTTACCTGATTAGCTAACTTAATGGCTAACACATGGTTTAAGGTTTCACGCGTTGATGTAAGTTTATAGCTTATAGATCTACTTGATTAGCTAACTTAATGGCTAAAATACGGTTTAAAATTTCACGCGTTAATGTAAGTTTATAGCTTATAGATTTCCCTCATTAGCTAACTTAATGGCTAACTAACGGTTTAAAGATTCACACGATTATTTAAGTTTATAGCTTATAGATTTACTTGATTAGCTAACTTAATGGCTAACTAACGGTTTTAAGATTCACACGATTATCTAAGTTTATAGCTTATAGATTTACTTGAATAGCTAACTTAATGGTTAACTAACGGTTTTAAGATTCACACGATTATCTAAGTTTATAGCTGATAGATTTCCTTGATTAGCTAACGTAATGACTAACTAACGGTTTAAAGATTCACACGATTATCTAAGTTTATAGCTTATAGATTTACTTGATTAGCTAACTTAATGGCTAACTAACGGTTAAAGATTCACACGATTATCTAAGTTTATAGCTTATAGATTTATTTGATTAGCTAACATAATGGCTAACTAACGGTTTAAAGATTCACATGATTATCTAAGTTTATAGCTTACTGATTTACTTGATTAGCTAACTTAATGGCTATCTAACGGTTTAAAGATTCACACGACTATCTAAGTTTATAGCCCTTAGATTTACTTGATTAGCTAACTTAAGGGCTAACTAACGGTTTAAAGATTCACACGATTATCTAAGTTTATAGCTTATAGATTTACTTGATTAGCTAACTTAATGGCTAACTAACGGTTTTAAGATTCACACGATTATATATGTTTATAGCTTTTAGATTTACTTGATTAGCTAACTTAATGGCTAACTAACGGTTTAAAGATTCACACGATTATCTTAGTTTATAGCTTATAGATTTACTTGATTAGCTAACCTAATGGCTAACTAACGGTTTAAAGATTCACACGATTATCTAAGTTTATAGCTTACTGATTTACTTGATTAGCTAACTTAATGGCTAACTAACGGTTTAAAGATTCACACGAATATCTAAGTTTATAGCTTATATATTTACTTGATTAGGTAACTTAATGGCTAACTAACGGTTTAAAGATTCACACGTTTATCTAAGTTTATAGCTTATAGATTTACTTGATTAGCTAACTTAATGGCTAACTAACGGTTTAAAGATGCACACGATTATCTTAGTTTATAGCTTATAGATTTACTTGATTAGCTAACCTAATGGCTAACTAACGGTTTAAAGATTCACACAATTATCTAAGTTTATAGCTTATAGATTTACGCTAACGTAATGGCTAACTAACGGTTTAAAGTTTCACGCGTTAATGTAAGTCTATAGGTTATATATTTACTTGATTAGGTAACTTAATGGCTAACTAACGGTTTTAAGATTCACACGATAATCTAAGTTTATAGCTTATAGATTTACTTGATTAGCTAACTTAATGGCTAACTAACGGTTGAAAGATTCACACGATTATATAAGTTTATAGCTTATAGATTGACTTGATTACCTAACTTAATGGCTAACTGACGGTTAAAGATTCACACGATTATTTAAGTTTATAGCTTATAGATTTACTTGATTAGCTAACTTAATGGCTAACTAACGGTTTTAAGATTCACACGATTATCTAAGTTTATAGCTTATTGATTTACTTGATTAGCTAACTTAATGGTTAACTAACGGTTTAAAGATTCACACGATTATCTTAGTTTATAGCTTATAGATTTACTTGATTAGGTAACCTAATGGCTAACTAACGGTTTAAAGATTCATACGATTATCTAAGTTTATAGCTTATAGATTTACTTGATTAGGTAACTTAATGGCTAACTAACGGTTTAAAGATTCACATGATTATCTAAGTTTATAGCTTATAGATTTACCTGATTAGCTAACTTATTGGCTAACACACGGTTTAAAGTTTTACGCGTTGATGTAAGTTTATAGCTTATAGATCTACTTGATTAGCTAACCTAATGGCTAACACACGGTTTAAAATTTCACACGATTATCTAAGTTTATAGCTTATAGATATACTTGATTAGCTAACTTAATGGCTAACTAACGGTTTAAAGATTCACACAATTATCTAAGTTTATAGCTTATAGATTTACCTGATTAGCTAATGTAACGGCTAACTAACGGTTTAAAGATTGACACGAGTATCTAAGTTTATAGCTTATAGATTTACTTGATTAGCTAACTTAATGGCTAACTAACGGTTTAAAGATTCACACGATTATCTAAGTTTATAACTTATAGATATACTTGATTAACTAACTTAATAACTAACTAACGGTTTAAAGATTGACACGAGTATCTAAGTTTATAGCTTATAGATTTACTTGATTAGCTAACTTAATGGCTAACTAACGGTTTAAAGATTCACACGATTATATAAGTTTATAGCTTATAGATTGACTTGATTAGCTAACCTAATGGCTAACTAACGGTTTAAAGATTCACACGATTATATAAGTTTATAGCTTATAGATTGACTTGATTAGCTAACCTAATGGCTATTTAACGGTTTAAAGATTCACACGATTATAAAAGTTTATAGCTTATAGATTGACTTGATTAGCTAACTTAATGGCTAACTAACGGTTTAAAGATTCACACGATTATATAAGTTTATAGCTTATAGATTGACTTGATTAGCTAATCTAATGGCTAACTAACGGTTTAAAGATTCACACGATTATATAAGTTTATAGCTTATAGATTGACTTGATTAGCTAACCTAATGGCTAACTAACGGTTTAAAGATTCACACGATTATATAAGTTTATAGCTTATAGATTGACTTGATTTGCTAACTTAATGGCTAACTAACGGTTTAAAGATTCACACGATTATATAAGTTTATAGCTTATAGATTGACTTGATTAGCTAACCTAATGGCTAACTAACGGTTTAAAGATTCACACGATTATATAAGTTTATAGGTTATAGATTGACTTGATTAGCTAACCTAATGGCTAACTAACGGTTTAAAGATTCACACGATTATATAAGTTTATAGGTTATAGATTGACTTGATTAGCTAACCTAATGGCTAACTAACGGTTTAAAGATTCACACGATTATATAAGTTTATAGCTTATAGATTGACTTGATTAGCTAACTTAATGGCTAACTAACGGTTTAAAGATTCACACGATTATATAAGTTTATAGCTTATAGATTGACTTGATTAGGTAACTTAATGGCTAACTAACGGTTTAAAGATTCACACGATTATATAAGTTTATAGCTTATAGATTGACTTGATTAGCTAACTTAATGGCTAACTAACGGTTTAAAGATTCACACGATTATATAAGTTTATAGCTTATAGATTTACTTGATTAGCTAACCTAATGGCTAACTAACGGTTTAAAGATTCACACGATTATCTAAGTTTAGAGCTTATAGATTGACCTGATTAGCTAACTTAATGGCTAACTAACGGTTTAAAGATTCACACGATTATATAAGTTTATAGCTTATAGATTTACTGATTAGCTAACTTAATGGCTAACTAACGGTTTAAAGATTCACACGATTATTTAAGTTTATAGCTTATAGATTTACTTGATTAGCTAACTTAATGGCTAACTAACGGTTTTAAGATTCACACGATTATCTAAGTTTATAGCTTATAGGTTTACTTGATTAGCTAACTTAATTGCTAACTAACGGTTTAAAGATTTACACGATTATCTAAGTTTATAGCTTATAGATTTACTTGAATAGCTAACTTAATGGTTAACTAACGGTTTTAAGATTCACACGATTATCTAAGTTTATAGCTGATAGATTTCCTTGATTAGCTAACGTAATGTCTAACTAACGGTTTAAAGATTCACACGATTATCTAAGTTTATAGCTTATAGATTTACTTGATTAGCTAACTTAATGGCTAACTAACGGTTAAAGATTCACACGATTATCTAAGTTTATAGCTTATAGATTTATTTGATTAGCTAACATAATGGCTAACTAACGGTTTAAAGATTCACATGATTATCTAAGTTTATAGCTTACTGATTTACTTGATTAGCTAACTTAATGGCTATCTAACGGTTTAAAGATTCACACGACTATCTAAGTTTATAGCCCTTAGATTTACTTGATTAGCTAACTTAAGGGCTAACTAACGGTTTAAAGATTCACACGATTATCTAAGTTTATAGGTTATAGATTTACTTGATTAGCTAACTTATTGGCTAACTAACGGTTTAAAGATTCACACGATTATCTTAGTTTATAGCTTATAGATTTACTTGATTAGCTAACCTAATGGCTAACTAACGGTTTAAAGATTCACACGATTATCTAAGTTTATAGCTTACTGATTTACTTGATTAGCTAACTTAATGGCTAACTAACGGTTTAAAGATTCACACGAATTTCTATGTTTATAGCTTATATATTTACTTGATTAGGTAACTTAATGGCTAACTAACGGTTTAAAGATTCACACGTTTATCTAAGTTTATAGCTTATAGATTTACTTGATTAGCTAACTTAATGGCTAACTAACGGTTTAAAGATGCACACGATTATCTTAGTTTATAGCTTATAGATTTACTTGATTAGCTAACCTAATGGCTAACTAACGGTTTAAAGATTCACACGATTATCTAAGTTTATAGCTTACAGATTTACTTGATTAGCTGACTTAATGGCTAACCTACGGTTTAAAGATTCACACGAGTATCTAAGTTTATAGCTTATAGATTGACTTAAATAGCTAACTTAATGGCTAACTAACGGTTTAAAGATTCACACGATTATCTAAGTTTATAGCTTATAGATTTACTTGATTAGCTAACTTAAGGGCTAACTAACGGTTTAAAGATTCACACGACTATCTAAGTTTATAGCTTATAGATTTACTTGATTAGCTAACTTAAGGACTAACTAACGGTTTAAAGATTCACATGATTATCTAAGTTTATAGCTTATAGATTTACTTCATTAGCTAACTTAATGGCTAACTAACGGTTTAAAGATTCATACGATTATCTAAGTTTATAGCTTATAGATTTACTTGATTAGCTAACTTAATGGCTAACTAACGGTTTAAAGATTCACACGATTATCTAAGTTTATAGCTTATAGATTTACTTGATTAGCTAACTTAAGGGCTAACTAACGGTTTAAAGATTCACACGATTATCTAAGTTTATAGCTTATAGATTTATTTGATTAGGTAACGTAATGGCTAACTAACGGTTTAAAGATTCACATGATTATCTAAGTTTATAGCTTATAGATTTACCTGATTAGCTAACTTAATGGCTAACACACGGTTTAGAGTTTCAAGCGTTAATGTAAGTTTATAGCTTATAGATTTACTTGATTAGCTAACTTAATGGCTAACTAACGGTTTAAAGATTCACACGATTATCTAAGTTTATAGCTTATAGATTTACTTGATTAGCTAACTTAAGGGCTAACTAACAGTTTAAAGATTCACACGATTATCTAAGTTTATAGCTTACAGATTTACTTGATTAGCTAACTTAATGGCTAACTAACGGTTTAAAGATTCACACGATTATCTAAGTTTATAGCTTATAGATTTACTTGATTAGCTAACTTAAGGGCTAACTAACGGTTTAAAGATTCACACGATTATCTAAGTTTATAGCTTACAGATTTACTTGATTAGCTAACTTAATGGCTAACTAACGGTTTAAAGATTCACACGATTATCTAAGTTTATAGCTTATAGATTTACTTGATTAGCTAACTTAAAAGCTAACTAACGGTTTAAAGATTCACACGATTATCTAAGTTTATATCTTATAGATTTATTTGATTAGGTAACTTAATGGCTAACTAACGGTTTAAAGATTCACACGATTATCTAAGTTTATAGCTTATAGATTTACTTGATTAGCTAACTTAAGGGCTAACTAACGGTTTAAAGATTCACACGATTATCTAAGTTTATAGCTTACAGATTTACTTGATTAGCTAACTTAATGGCTAACTAACGGTTTAAAGATTCACACGATTATCTAAGTTTATAGCATATAGATTTACTTGATTAGCTAACTTAAGGGCTAACTAACGGTTTAAAGATTCACACGATTATATAAGTTTATAGCTTATAGATTGACTTGATTAGCTAACTTAATGGCTAACTAACGGTTTAAAGATTCACACGATTATATAAGTTTATAGCTTATAGATTGACTTGATTAGGTAACTTAATGGCTAACTAACGGTTTAAAGATTCACACGATTATATAAGTTTATAGCTTATAGATTGACTTGATTAGCTAACTTAATGGCTAACTAACGGTTTAAAGATTCACACGATTATATAAGTTTATAGCTTATAGATTTACTTGATTAGCTAACCTAATGGCTAACTAACGGTTTAAAGATTCACACGATTATCTAAGTTTAGAGCTTATAGATTGACCTGATTAGCTAACTTAATGGCTAACTAACGGTTTAAAGATTCACACGATTATATAAGTTTATAGCTTATAGATTTACTGATTAGCTAACTTAATGGCTAACTAACGGTTTAAAGATTCACACGATTATTTAAGTTTATAGCTTATAGATTGACTTGATTAGCTAACTTAAGGGCTAACTAACGGTTTAAAGATTCACACGATTATCTAAGTTTATAGCTTATAGATTTATTTGATTAGGTAACGTAATGGCTAACTAACGGTTTAAAGATTCACATGATTATCTAAGTTTATAGCTTATAGATTTACCTGATTAGCTAACTTAATGGCTAACACACGGTTTAGAGTTTCAAGCGTTAATGTAAGTTTATAGCTTATAGATTTACTTGATTAGCTAACTTAATGGCTAACTAACGGTTTAAAGATTCACACGATTATCTAAGTTTATAGCTTATAGATTTACTTGATTAGCTAACTTAAGGGCTAACTAACAGTTTAAAGATTCACACGATTATCTAAGTTTATAGCTTACAGATTTACTTGATTAGCTAACTTAATGGCTAACTAACGGTTTAAAGATTCACACGATTATCTAAGTTTATAGCTTATAGATTTACTTGATTAGCTAACTTAAGGGCTAACTAACGGTTTAAAGATTCACACGATTATCTAAGTTTATAGCTTACAGATTTACTTGATTAGCTAACTTAATGGCTAACTAACGGTTTAAAGATTCACACGATTATCTAAGTTTATAGCTTATAGATTTACTTGATTAGCTAACTTAAAAGCTAACTAACGGTTTAAAGATTCACACGATTATCTAAGTTTATATCTTATAGATTTATTTGATTAGGTAACTTAATGGCTAACTAACGGTTTAAAGATTCACACGATTATCTAAGTTTATAGCTTATAGATTTACTTGATTAGCTAACTTAAGGGCTAACTAACGGTTTAAAGATTCACACGATTATCTAAGTTTATAGCTTACAGATTTACTTGATTAGCTAACTTAATGGCTAACTAACGGTTTAAAGATTCACACGATTATCTAAGTTTATAGCTTATAGATTTACTTGATTAGCTAACTTAAGGGCTAACTAACGGTTTAAAGATTCACACGATTATATAAGTTTATAGCTTATAGATTGACTTGATTAGCTAACTTAATGGCTAACTAACGGTTTAAAGATTCACACGATTATATAAGTTTATAGCTTATAGATTGACTTGATTAGGTAACTTAATGGCTAACTAACGGTTTAAAGATTCACACGATTATATAAGTTTATAGCTTATAGATTGACTTGATTAGCTAACTTAATGGCTAACTAACGGTTTAAAGATTCACACGATTATATAAGTTTATAGCTTATAGATTTACTTGATTAGCTAACCTAATGGCTAACTAACGGTTTAAAGATTCACACGATTATCTAAGTTTAGAGCTTATAGATTGACCTGATTAGCTAACTTAATGGCTAACTAACGGTTTAAAGATTCACACGATTATATAAGTTTATAGCTTATAGATTTATTTGATTAGCTAACATAATGGCTAACTAACGGTTTAAAGATTCACATGATTATCTAAGTTTATAGCTTACTGATTTACTTGATTAGCTAACTTAATGGCTATCTAACGGTTTAAAGATTCACACGACTATCTAAGTTTATAGCCCTTAGATTTATTTGATTAGCTAACTTAAGGGCTAACTAACGGTTTAAAGATTCACACGATTATCTAAGTTTATAGCTTATAGATTTACTTGATTAGCTAACTTAATGGCTAACTAACGGTTTTAAGATTCACACGATTATCTATGTTTATAGCTTATAGATTTACTTGATTAGCTAACTTAATGGCTAACTAACGGTTTAAAGATTCACACGATTATCTAAGTTTATAGCTTATAGATTTACTTGATTAGCTAACTTAATGGCTAACTAACGGTTTAAAGATTCACACGATTATCTTAGTTTATAGCTTATAGATTTACTTGATTAGCTAACCTAATGGCTAACTAACGGTTTAAAGATTCACACGATTATCTAAGTTTATAGCTTACTGATTTACTTGATTAGCTAACTTAATGGCTAACTAACGGTTTAAAGATTCACACGAATATCTAAGTTTATAGCTTATATATTTACTTGATTAGGTAACTTAATGGCTAACTAACGGTTTAAAGATTCACACGTTTATCTAAGTTTATAGCTTATAGATTTACTTGATTAGCTAACTTAATGGCTAACTAACGGTTTAAAGATGCACACGATTATCTTAGTTTATAGCTTATAGATTTACTTGATTAGCTAACCTAATGGCTAACTAACGGTTTAAAGATTCACACAATTATCTAAGTTTATAGCTTATAGATTTACGCTAACGTAATGGCTAACTAACGGTTTAAAGTTTCACGCGTTAATGTAAGTCTATAGCTTATATATTTACTTGATTAGGTAACTTAATGGCTAACTAACGGTTTTAAGATTCACACGATAATCTAAGTTTATAGCTTATAGATTTACTTGATTAGCTAACTTAATGGCTAACTAACGGTTGAAAGATTCACACGATTATCTAAGTTAATAGCTTATAGATTTTTTTGATTACCTAACTTAATGGCTAACTGACGGTTAAAGATTCACACGATTATTTAAGTTTATAGCTTATAGATTTACTTGATTAGCTAACTTAATGGCTAACTAACGGTTTTAAGATTCACACGATTATCTAAGTTTATAGCTTATTGATTTACTTGATTAGCTAACTTAATGGCTAACTAACGGTTTAAAGATTCACACGATTATCTTAGTTTATAGCTTATAGATTTACTTGATTAGGTAACCTAATGGCTAACTAACGGTTTAAAGATTCATACGATTATCTAAGTTTATAGCTTATAGATTTACTTGATTAGGTAACTTAATGGCTAACTAACGGTTTAAAGATTCACATGATTATCTAAGTTTATAGCTTATAGATTTACCTGATTAGCTAACTTATTGGCTAACACACGGTTTAAAGTTTTACGCGTTGATGTAAGTTTATAGCTTATAGATCTACTTGATTAGCTAACCTAATGGCTAACACACGGTTTAAAATTTCACACGATTATCTAAGTTTATAGCTTATAGATATACTTGATTAGCTAACTTAATGGCTAACTAACGGTTTAAAGATTCACACAATTATCTAAGTTTATAGCTTATAGATTTACCTGATTAGCTAATGTAACGGCTAACTAACGGTTTAAAGATTGACACGAGTATCTAAGTTTATAGCTTATAGATTTACTTGATTAGCTAACTTAATGGCTAACTAACGGTTTAAAGATTCACACGATTATCTAAGTTTATAACTTATAGATATACTTGATTAACTAACTTAATGGCTAACTAACGGTTTAAAGATTGACACGAGTATCTAAGTTTATAGCTTATAGATTTACTTGATTAGCTAACTTAATGGCTAACTAACGGTTTAAAGATTCACACGATTATATAAGTTTATAGCTTATAGATTGACTTGATTAGCTAACCTAATGGCTAACTAACGGTTTAAAGATTCACACGATTATATAAGTTTATAGCTTATAGATTGACTTGATTAGCTAACCTAATGGCTAACTAACGGTTTAAAGATTCACACGATTATAAAAGTTTATAGCTTATAGATTGACTTGATTAGCTAACTTAATGGCTAACTAACGGTTTAAAGATTCACACGATTATATAAGTTTATAGCTTATAGATTGACTTGATTAGCTAATCTAATGGCTAACTAACGGTTTAAAGATTCACACGATTATATAAGTTTATAGCTTATAGATTGACTTGATTAGCTAACCTAATGGCTAACTAACGGTTTAAAGATTCACACGATTATATAAGTTTATAGCTTATAGATTGACTTGATTTGCTAACTTAATGGCTAACTAACGGTTTAAAGATTCACACGATTATATAAGTTTATAGCTTATAGATTGACTTGATTAGCTAACCTAATGGCTAACTAACGGTTTAAAGATTCACACGATTATATAAGTTTATAGCTTATAGATTGACTTGATTAGCTAACCTAATGGCTAACTAACGGTTTAAAGATTCACACGATTATATAAGTTTATAGCTTATAGATTGACTTGATTAGCTAACCTAATGGCTAACTAACGGTTTAAAGATTCACACGATTATATAAGTTTATAGCTTATAGATTGACTTGATTAGCTAACTTAATGGCTAACTAACGGTTTAAAGATTCACACGATTATATAAGTTTATAGCTTATAGATTGACTTGATTAGGTAACTTAATGGCTAACTAACGGTTTAAAGATTCACACGATTATATAAGTTTATAGCTTATAGATTGACTTGATTAGCTAACTTAATGGCTAACTAACGGTTTAAAGATTCACACGATTATATAAGTTTATAGCTTATAGATTTACTTGATTAGCTAACCTAATGGCTAACTAACGGTTTAAAGATTCACACGATTATATAAGTTTATAGCTTATAGATTTACTGATTAGCTAACTTAATGGCTAACTAACGGTTTAAAGATTCACACGATTATTTAAGTTTATAGCTTATAGATTTACTTGATTAGCTAACTTAATGGCTAACTAACGGTTTTAAGATTCACACGATTATCTAAGTTTATAGCTTATAGGTTTACTTGATTAGCTAACTTAATTGCTAACTAACGGTTTAAAGATTTACACGATTATCTAAGTTTATAGCTTATAGATTTACTTGAATAGCTAACTTAATGGTTAACTAACGGTTTCAAGATTCACACGATTATCTAAGTTTATAGCTGATAGATTTCCTTGATTAGCTAACGTAATGTCTAACTAACGGTTTAAAGATTCACACGATTATCTAAGTTTGTAGCTTATAGATTTACTTGATTAGCTAACTTAATGGCTAACTAACGGTTAAAGATTCACACGATTATCTAAGTTTATAGCTTATAGATTTATTTGATTAGCTAACATAATGGCTAACTAACGGTTTAAAGATTCACATGATTATCTAAGTTTATAGCTTACTGATTTACTTGATTAGCTAACTTAATAGCTATCTAACGGTTTAAAGATTCACACGACTATCTAAGTTTATAGCCCTTAGATTTACTTGATTAGCTAACTTAAGGGCTAAATAACGGTTTAAAGATTCACACGATTATCTAAGTTTATAGCTTATAGATTTACTTGATTAGCTAACTTAATGGCTAACTAACGGTTTTAAGATTCACACGATTATCTTAGTTTATAGCTTATAGATTTACTTGATTAGCTAACCTAATGGCTAACTAACGGTTTAAAGATTCACACGATTATCTAAGTTTATAGCTTACTGATTTACTTGATTAGCTAACTTAATGGCTAACTAACGGTTTAAAGATTCACACGAGTATCTAAGTTTATAGCTTATAGATTGACTTAAATAGCTAACTTAATGGCTAACTAACGGTTTAAAGATTCACACGATTATCTAAGTTTATAGCTTATAGATTTACTTGATTAGCTAACTTAAGGGCTAACTAACGGTTTAAAGATTCACACGACTATCTAAGTTTATAGCTTATAGATTTACTTGATTAGCTAACTTAAGGACTAACTAACGGTTTAAAGATTCACATGATTATCTAAGTTTATAGCTTATAGATTTACTTCATTAGCTAACTTAATGGCTAACTAACGGTTTAAAGATTCATACGATTATCTAAGTTTATAGCTTATAGATTTACTTGATTAGCTAACTTAATGGCTAACTAACGGTTTAAAGATTCACACGATTATCTAAGTTTATAGCTTATAGATTTACTTGATTAGCTAACTTAAGGGCTAACTAACGGTTTAAAGATTCACACGATTATCTAAGTTTATAGCTTATAGATTTATTTGATTAGGTAACTTAATGGCTAACTAACGGTTTAAAGATTCACATGATTATCTAAGTTTATAGCTTATAGATTTACCTGATTAGCTAACTTAATGGCTAACACACGGTTTAGAGTTTCAAGCGTTAATGTAAGTTTATAGCTTATAGATTTACTTGATTAGCTAACCTAATGGCTAACTAACGGTTTAAAGATTCACACGATTATCTAAGTTTATAGCTTATAGATTTACTTGATTAGCTAACTTAAGGGCTAACTAACGGTTTAAAGATTCACACGATTATCTAAGTTTATAGCTTACAGATTTACTTGATTAGCTAACTTAATGGCTAACTAACGGTTTAAAGATTCACACGATTATCTAAGTTTATAGCTTATAGATTTACTTGATTAGCTAACTTAAGGGCTAACTAACGGTTTAAAGATTCACACGATTATCTAAGTTTATAGCTTATAGATTTATTTGATTAGGTAACTTAATGGCTAACTAACGGTTTAAAGATTCACACGATTATCTAAGTTTATAGCTTATAGATTTACTTGATTAGCTAACTTAAGGGCTAACTAACGGTTTAAAGATTCACACGATTATCTAAGTTTATAGCTTACAGATTTACTTGATTAGCTAACTTAATGGCTAACTAACGGTTTAAAGATTCACACGATTATCTAAGTTTATAGCTTATAGATTTACTTGATTAGCTAACTTAAGGGCTAACTAACGGTTTAAAGATTCACACGATTATCTAAGTTTATAGCTTACAGATTTACTTGATTAGCTAACTTAATGGCAAACTAACGGTTTAAACATTCACACGATTATCTAAGTTTATAGCTTATAGATTTACTTGATTAGCTAACTTAAGGGCTAACTAACGGTTTAAAGATTCACACGATTATCTAAGCTTATAGCTTATAGATTTATTTGATTAGGTAACTTAATGGCTAACTAACGGTTTAAAGATTCACACGATTATCTAAGTTTATAGCTTATAGATTTACTTGATTAGGTAACTTAATGGCTAACTAACGGTTTAAAGATTCACACGATTATCTAAGTTTATAGCTTATATATTTACTTGATTAGGTAACTTAATGGCTAACTAACGGTTTAAAGATTCACACGACTATCTAAGTTTATAGCCCTTAGATCTACTTGATTAGCTAACTTAAGGGCTATTTAACGGTTTAAAGATTCACACGATTATCTAAGTTTATAGCTTATAGATTTACTTGATTAGCTAACTTAATGGCTAACTAACGGTTTTAAGATTCACACGATTATCTAAGTTTATAGCTTATAGATTTACTTGATTAGCTAACTTAATGGCTAACTAACGGTTTAAAGATTCACACGATTATCTAAGTTTATAGCTTATAGATTTACTTGATTAGCTAACTTAATGGCTAACTAACGGTTTAAAGATTCACACGATTATCTTAGTTTATAGCTTATAGATTTACTTGATTAGCTAACCTAATGGCTAACTAACGGTTTAAAGATTCACACGATTATATAAGTTTATAGCTTACTGATTTACTTGATTAGCTAACTTAATGGCTAACTAACGGTTTAAAGATTCACACGAATATCTAAGTTTATAGCTTATATATTTACTTGATTAGGTAACTTAATGGCTAACTAACGGTTTAAAGATTCACACGTTTATCTAAGTTTATAGCTTATAGATTTACTTGATTAGCTAACTTAATGGCTAACTAACGGTTTAAAGATGCACACGATTATCTTAGTTTATAGCTTATAGATTTACTTGATTAGCTAACCTAATGGCTAACTAACGGTTTAAAGATTCACACGATTATCTAAGTTTATAGCTTATAGATTGACTTGATTAGCTAACTTAATGGCTAACTAACGGTTTAAAGATTCAGACGATTATCTAAGTTTATAGCTTATAGATTTACTTGATTAGCTAACTTAAGGGCTAACTAACGGTTTAAAGATTCACACGACTATCTAAGATTATAGCTTATAGATTTACTTGATTAGCTAACTTAATGGCTAACTAACGGTTTAAAGATTCACACGAATATCTAAGTTTATAGCTTATATATTTACTTGATTAGGTAACTTAATGGCTAACTAACGGTTTAAAGATTCACACGTTTATCTAAGTTTATAGCTTATAGATTTACTTGATTAGCTAACTTAATGGCTAACTAACGGTTTAAAGATGCACACGATTATCTTAGTTTATAGCTTATAGATTTACTTGATTAGCTAACTTAATGGCTAACTAACGGTTTAAAGATTCACACGATTATCTAAGTTTATAGCTTATAGATTGACTTGATTAGCTAACTTAATGGCTAACTAACGGTTTAAAGATTCACACGATTATCTAAGTTTATAGCTTATAGATTTACTTGATTACCTAACTTAAGGGCTAACTAACGGTTTAAAGATTCACACGACTATCTAAGATTATAGCTTATAGATTTACTTGATTAGCTAACTTAAGGACTAACTAACGGTTTAAAGATTCACATGATTATCTAAGTTTATAGCTTATAGATTTACTTCATTAGCTAACTTAATGGCTAACTAACGGTTTAAAGATTCATACGATTATCTAAGTTTATAGCTTATAGATTTACTTGATTAGCTAACTTAATGGCTAACTAACGGTTTAAAGATTCACACGATTATCTAAGTTTATAGCTTATAGATTTACTTGATTAGCTAACTTAAGGGCTAACTAACGGTTTAAAGATTCACACGATTATCTAAGTTTATAGCTTATAGATTTATTTGATTAGGTAACTTAATGGCTAACTAACGGTTTAAAGATTCACATGATTATCTAAGTTTATAGCTTATAGATTTACCTGATTAACTAACTTAATGGCTAACACACGGTTTAGAGTTTCAAGCGTTAATGTAAGTTTATAGCTTATAGATTTACTTGATTAGCTAACTTAATGGCTAACTAACGGTTTAAAGATTCACACGATTATCTAAGTTTATAGCTTATAGATTTACTTGATTAGCTAACTTAAGGGCTAACTAACGGTTTAAAGATTCACACGATTATCTAAGTTTATAGCTTACAGAATTACTTGATTAGCTAACTTAATGGCTAACTAACGGTTTAAAGATTCACACGATTATCTAAGTTTATAGCTTACAGATTTACTTGATTAGCTAATTTAATGGCTAACTAACGGTTTAAAGATTCACACGATTATCTAAGTTTATAGCTTATAGATTTACTTGATTAGCTAACTTAAGGGCTAACTAACGGTTTAAAGATTCACACGATTATCTAAGTTTATAGCTTATAGATTTATTTGATTAGGTAACTTAATGGCTAACTAACGGTTTAAAGGTTCACACGATTATCTAAGTTTATAGCTTATAGATTTACTTGATTAGCTAACTTAAGGGCTAACTAACGGTTTAAAGATTCACACGATTATCTAAGTTTATAGCTTACAGATTTACTTGATTAGCTAACTTAATGGCTAACTAACGGTTTAAAGATTCACACGAATATCTAAGTTTATAGCTTATATATTTACTTGATTAGGTAACTTAATGGCTAACTAACGGTTTAAAGATTCACACGTTTATCTAAGTTTATAGCTTATAGATTTACTTGATTAGCTAACTTAATGGCTAACTAACGGTTTAAAGATGCACACGATTATCTTAGTTTATAGCTTATAGATTTACTTGATTAGCTAACCTAATGGCTAACTAACGGTTTAAAGATTCACACGATTATCTAAGTTTATAGCTTATAGATTGACTTGATTAGCTAACTTAATGGCTAACTAACGGTTTAAAGATTCAGACGATTATCTAAGTTTATAGCTTATAGATTTACTTGATTAGCTAACTTAAGGGCTAACTAACGGTTTAAAGATTCACACGACTATCTAAGATTATAGCTTATAGATTTACTTGATTAGCTAACTTAATGGCTAACTAACGGTTTAAAGATTCACACGAATATCTAAGTTTATAGCTTATATATTTACTTGATTAGGTAACTTAATGGCTAACTAACGGTTTAAAGATTCACACGTTTATCTAAGTTTATAGCTTATAGATTTACTTGATTAGCTAACTTAATGGCTAACTAACGGTTTAAAGATGCACACGATTATCTTAGTTTATAGCTTATAGATTTACTTGATTAGCTAACTTAATGGCTAACTAACGGTTTAAAGATTCACACGATTATCTAAGTTTATAGCTTATAGATTGACTTGATTAGCTAACTTAATGGCTAACTAACGGTTTAAAGATTCACACGATTATCTAAGTTTATAGCTTATAGATTTACTTGATTACCTAACTTAAGGGCTAACTAACGGTTTAAAGATTCACACGACTATCTAAGATTATAGCTTATAGATTTACTTGATTAGCTAACTTAAGGACTAACTAACGGTTTAAAGATTCACATGATTATCTAAGTTTATAGCTTATAGATTTACTTCATTAGCTAACTTAATGGCTAACTAACGGTTTAAAGATTCATACGATTATCTAAGTTTATAGCTTATAGATTTACTTGATTAGCTAACTTAATGGCTAACTAACGGTTTAAAGATTCACACGATTATCTAAGTTTATAGCTTATAGATTTACTTGATTAGCTAACTTAAGGGCTAACTAACGGTTTAAAGATTCACACGATTATCTAAGTTTATAGCTTATAGATTTATTTGATTAGGTAACTTAATGGCTAACTAACGGTTTAAAGATTCACATGATTATCTAAGTTTATAGCTTATAGATTTACCTGATTAACTAACTTAATGGCTAACACACGGTTTAGAGTTTCAAGCGTTAATGTAAGTTTATAGCTTATAGATTTACTTGATTAGCTAACTTAATGGCTAACTAACGGTTTAAAGATTCACACGATTATCTAAGTTTATAGCTTATAGATTTACTTGATTAGCTAACTTAAGGGCTAACTAACGGTTTAAAGATTCACACGATTATCTAAGTTTATAGCTTACAGAATTACTTGATTAGCTAACTTAATGGCTAACTAACGGTTTAAAGATTCACACGATTATCTAAGTTTATAGCTTAAAGATTTACTTGATTAGCTAACTTAAGGGCTAACTAACGGTTTAAAGATTCACACGATTATCTAAGTTTATAGCTTACAGATTTACTTGATTAGCTAATTTAATGGCTAACTAACGGTTTAAAGATTCACACGATTATCTAAGTTTATAGCTTATAGATTTACTTGATTAGCTAACTTAAGGGCTAACTAACGGTTTAAAGATTCACACGATTATCTAAGTTTATAGCTTATAGATTTATTTGATTAGGTAACTTAATGGCTAACTAACGGTTTAAAGGTTCACACGATTATCTAAGTTTATAGCTTATAGATTTACTTGATTAGCTAACTTAAGGGCTAACTAACGGTTTAAAGATTCACACGATTATCTAAGTTTATAGCTTACAGATTTACTTGATTAGCTAACTTAATGGCTAACTAACGGTTTAAAGATTCACACGATTATCTAAGTTTATAGCTTATAGATTTACTTGATTAGCTAACTTAAGGGCTAACTAACGGTTTAAAGATTCACACGATTATATAAGTTTATAGCTTATAGATTGACTTGATTAGCTAACTTAATGGCTAACTAACGGTTTAAAGATTCACACGATTATATAAGTTTATAGCTTATAGATTGACTTGATTAGGTAACTTAATGGCTAACTAACGGTTTAAAGATTCACACGATTATATAAGTTTATAGCTTATAGATTGACTTGATTAGCTAACTTAATGGCTAAATAACGGTTTAAAGATTCACACGATTATATAAGTTTATGGCTTATAGATTTACTTGATTAGCTAACCTAATGGCTAACTAACGGTTTAAAGATTCACACGATTATCTAAGTTTAGAGCTTATAGATTGACTTGATTAGCTAACTTAATGGCTAACTAACGGTTTAAAGATTCACACGATTATATAAGTTTATAGCTTATAGATTTACTGATTAGCTAACTTAATGGCTAACTAACGGTTTAAAGATTCACACGATTATTTAAGTTTATAGCTTATAGATTTACTTGATTAGCTAACTTAATGGCTAACTAACGGTTTTAAGATTCACACGATTATCTAAGTTTATAGCTTATAGGTTTACTTGATTAGCTAACTTAATTGCTAACTAACGGTTTAAAGATTTACACGATTATCTAAGTTTATGGCTTATAGATTTACTTGAATAGCTAACTTAATGGTTAACTAACGGTTTTAAGATTCACACGATTATCTAAGTTTATAGCTGATAGATTTCCTTGATTAGCTAACGTAATGACTAACTAACGGTTTAAAGATTCACACGATTATCTAAGTTTATAGCTTATAGATTTACTTGATTAGCTAACTTAATGGCTAACTAACGGTTAAAGATTCACACGATTATCTAAGTTTATAGCTTATAGATTTACTTGATTAGCTAACATAATGGCTAACTAACGGTTTAAAGATTCACACGATTATCTAAGTTTATAGCTTACTGATTTACTTGATTAGCTAACTTAATGGCTAACTAACGGTTTAAAGATTCACGCGACTATCTAAGTTTATAGCCCTTAGATTTACTTGATTAGCTAACTTAAGGGCTAACTAACGGTTTAAAGATTCACACGATTATCTAAGTTTATAGCTTATAGATTTACTTGATTAGGTAACTTAATGGCTAACTAACGGTTTAAAGATTCACACGATTATCTAAGTTTATAGCTTATAGATTTATTTGATTAGGTAACTTAATGGCTAACACACGGTTTATAGTTTCACGTGTTAATTTAAGTTTATAGCTTATAGATTTACTTGATTAGCTAACTTAAGGGCTAACTAACGGTTTAAAGATTCACACGATTATCTAAGTTTATAGCTTACAGATTTACTTGATTAGCTAACTTAATGGCTAACTAACGGTTTAAAGATTCACACGATTATCTAAGTTTATAGCTTATAGATTTACTTGATTAGCTAACTTAAGGGCTAACTAACGGTTTAAAGATTCACACGATTATCTAAGTTTATAGCTTACAGATTTACTTGATTAGCTAACTTAATGGCAAACTAACGGTTTAAAGATTCACACGATTATCTAAGTTTATAGCTTATAGATTTACTTGATTAGCTAACTTAAGGGCTAACTAACGGTTTAAAGGTTCACACGATTATCTAAGCTTATAGCTTATAGATTTATTTGATTAGGTAACTTAATGGCTAACTAACGGTTTAAAGATTCACACGATTATCTAAGTTTATAGCTTATAGATTTACTTGATTAGGTAACTTAATGGCTAACTAACGGTTTAAACATTCACACGATTATCTAAGTTTATAGCTTATATATTTACTTGATTAGGTAACTTAATGGCTAACTAACGGTTTAAAGATTCACACGACTATCTAAGTTTATAGCCCTTAGATTTACTTGATTAGCTAACTTAAGGGCTAACTAACGGTTTAAAGATTCACACGATTATCTAAGTTTATAGCTTATAGATTTACTTGATTAGCTAACTTAATGGCTAACTAACGGTTTAAAGATTCACACGATTATCTAAGTTTATAGCTTATAGATTTACTTGATTAGCTAACTTAAGGGCTAACTAACGGTTTAAAGATTCACACGATTATCTAAGTTTATAGCTTACAGAATTACTTGATTAGCTAACTTAATGGCTAACTAACGGTTTAAAGATTCACACGATTATCTAAGTTTATAGCTTAAAGATTTACTTGATTAGCTAACTTAAGGGCTAACTAACGGTTTAAAGGTTCACACGATTATCTAAGTTTATAGCTTATAGATTTACTTGATTAGCTAACTTAAGGGCTAACTAACGGTTTAAAGATTCACACGATTATCTAAGTTTATAGCTTACAGATTTACTTGATTAGCTAACTTAATGGCTAACTAACGGTTTAAAGATTCACACGATTATCTAAGTTTATAGCTTAGAGATTTACTTGATTAGCTAACTTAAGGGCTAACTAACGGTTTAAAGATTCACACGTTTATCTAAGTTTATAGCTTATAGATTGACTTGATTAGCTAACTTAATGGCTAACTAACGGTTTAAAGATTCACACGATTATATAAGTTTATAGCTTATAGATTGACTTGATTAGGTAACTTAATGGCTAACTAACGGTTTAAAGATTCACACGATTATATAAGTTTATAGCTTATAGATTGACTTGATTAGCTAACTTAATGGCTAAATAACGGTTTAAAGATTCACACGATTATATAAGTTTATGGCTTATAGATTTACTTGATTAGCTAACCTAATGGCTAACTAACGGTTTAAAGATTCACACGATTATTTAAGTTTAGAGCTTATAGATTGACTTGATTAGCTAACTTAATGGCTAACTAACGGTTTAAAGATTCACACGATTATATAAGTTTATAGCTTATAGATTTACTGATTAGCTAACTTAATGGCTAACTAACGGTTTAAAGATTCACACGATTATTTAAGTTTATAGCTTATAGATTTACTTGATTAGCTAACTTAATGGCTAACTAACGGTTTTAAGATTCACACGATTATCTAAGTTTATAGCTTATAGGTTTACTTGATTAGCTAACTTAATTGCTAACTAACGGTTTAAAGATTTACACGATTATCTAAGTTTATGGCTTATAGATTTACTTGAATAGCTAACTTAATGGTTAACTAACGGTTTTAAGATTCACACGATTATCTAAGTTTATAGCTGATAGATTTCCTTGATTAGCTAACGTAATGACTAACTAACGGTTTAAAGATTCACACGATTATCTAAGTTTATAGCTTATAGATTTACTTGATTAGCTAACTTAATGGCTAACTAACGGTTAAAGATTCACACGATTATCTAAGTTTATAGCTTATAGATTTACTTGATTAGCTAACATAATGGCTAACTAACGGTTTAAAGATTCACACGATTATCTAAGTTTATAGCTTACTGATTTACTTGATTAGCTAACTTAATGGCTAACTAACGGTTTAAAGATTCACGCGACTATCTAAGTTTATAGCCCTTAGATTTACTTGATTAGCTAACTTAAGGGCTAACTAACGGTTTAAAGATTCACACGATTATCTAAGTTTATAGCTTATAGATTTACTTGATTAGGTAACTTAATGGCTAACTAACGGTTTAAAGATTCACACGATTATCTAAGTTTATAGCTTATAGATTTATTTGATTAGGTAACTTAATGGCTAACACACGGTTTATAGTTTCACGTGTTAATTTAAGTTTATAGCTTATAGATTTACTTGATTAGCTAACTTAAGGGCTAACTAACGGTTTAAAGATTCACACGATTATCTAAGTTTATAGCTTACAGATTTACTTGATTAGCTAACTTAATGGCTAACTAACGGTTTAAAGATTCACACGATTATCTAAGTTTATAGCTTATAGATTTACTTGATTAGCTAACTTAAGGGCTAACTAACGGTTTAAAGATTCACACGATTATCTAAGTTTATAGCTTACAGATTTACTTGATTAGCTAACTTAATGGCAAACTAACGGTTTAAAGATTCACACGATTATCTAAGTTTATAGCTTATAGATTTACTTGATTAGCTAACTTAAGGGCTAACTAACGGTTTAAAGGTTCACACGATTATCTAAGCTTATAGCTTATAGATTTATTTGATTAGGTAACTTAATGGCTAACTAACGGTTTAAAGATTCACACGATTATCTAAGTTTATAGCTTATAGATTTACTTGATTAGGTAACTTAATGGCTAACTAACGGTTTAAACATTCACACGATTATCTAAGTTTATAGCTTATATATTTACTTGATTAGGTAACTTAATGGCTAACTAACGGTTTAAAGATTCACACGACTATCTAAGTTTATAGCCCTTAGATTTACTTGATTAGCTAACTTAAGGGCTAACTAACGGTTTAAAGATTCACACGATTATCTAAGTTTATAGCTTATAGATTTACTTGATTAGCTAACTTAATGGCTAACTAACGGTTTAAAGATTCACACGATTATCTAAGTTTATAGCTTATAGATTTACTTGATTAGCTAACTTAAGGGCTAACTAACGGTTTAAAGATTCACACGATTATCTAAGTTTATAGCTTACAGAATTACTTGATTAGCTAACTTAATGGCTAACTAACGGTTTAAAGATTCACACGATTATCTAAGTTTATAGCTTAAAGATTTACTTGATTAGCTAACTTAAGGGCTAACTAACGGTTTAAAGGTTCACACGATTATCTAAGTTTATAGCTTATAGATTTACTTGATTAGCTAACTTAAGGGCTAACTAACGGTTTAAAGATTCACACGATTATCTAAGTTTATAGCTTACAGATTTACTTGATTAGCTAACTTAATGGCTAACTAACGGTTTAAAGATTCACACGATTATCTAAGTTTATAGCTTAGAGATTTACTTGATTAGCTAACTTAAGGGCTAACTAACGGTTTAAAGATTCACACGTTTATCTAAGTTTATAGCTTATAGATTGACTTGATTAGCTAACTTAATGGCTAACTAACGGTTTAAAGATTCACACGATTATATAAGTTTATAGCTTATAGATTGACTTGATTAGGTAACTTAATGGCTAACTAACGGTTTAAAGATTCACACGATTATATAAGTTTATAGCTTATAGATTGACTTGATTAGCTAACTTAATGGCTAAATAACGGTTTAAAGATTCACACGATTATATAAGTTTATGGCTTATAGATTTACTTGATTAGCTAACCTAATGGCTAACTAACGGTTTAAAGATTCACACGATTATTTAAGTTTAGAGCTTATAGATTGACTTGATTAGCTAACTTAATGGCTAACTAACGGTTTAAAGATTCACACGATTATATAAGTTTATAGCTTATAGATTTACTGATTAGCTAACTTAATGGCTAACTAACGGTTTAAAGATTCACACGATTATTTAAGTTTATAGCTTATAGATTTACTTGATTAGCTAACTTAATGGCTAACTAACGGTTTTAAGATTCACACGATTATCTAAGTTTATAGCTTATAGGTTTACTTGATTAGCTAACTTAATTGCTAACTAACGGTTTAAAGATTTACACGATTATCTAAGTTTATAGCTTATAGATTTACTTGAATAGCTAACTTAATGGTTAACTAACGGTTTTAAGATTCACACGATTATCTAAGTTTATAGCTGATAGATTTCCTTGATTAGCTAACGTAATGACTAACTAACGGTTTAAAGATTCACACGATTATCTAAGTTTATAGCTTATAGATTTACTTGATTAGCTAACTTAATGGCTAACTAACGGTTAAAGATTCACACGATTATCTAAGTTTATAGCTTATAGATTTACTTGATTAGCTAACATAATGGCTAACTAACGGTTTAAAGATTCACACGATTATCTAAGTTTATAGCTTACTGATTTACTTGATTAGCTAACTTAATGGCTAACTAACGGTTTAAAGATTCACGCGACTATCTAAGTTTATAGCCCTTAGATTTACTTGATTAGCTAACTTAAGGGCTAACTAACGGTTTAAAGATTCACACGATTATCTAAGTTTATAGCTTATAGATTTACTTGATTAGCTAACTTAATGGCTAACTAACGGTTTTAAGATTCACACGATTATCTAAGTTTATAGCTTATAGATTTACTTGATTAGCTAACTTAATGGCTAACTAACGGTTTAAAGATTCACACGATTATCTAAGTTTATAGCTTATAGATTTACTTGATTAGCTAACTTAATGGCTAACTAACGGTTTAAAGATTCACACGATTATATTAGTTTATAGCTTATAGATTTACTTGATTAGCTAACCTAATGGCTAACTAACGGTTTAAAGATTCACACGATTATCTAAGTTTATAGCTTACTGATTTACTTGATTAGCTAACTTAATGGCTAACTAACGGTTTAAAGATTCACACGAATATCTAAGTTTATAGCTTATATATTTACTTGATTAGGTAACTTAATGGCTAACTAACGGTTTAAAGATTCACACGTTTATCTAAGTTTATAGCTTATAGATTTACTTGATTAGCTAACTTAATGGCTAACTAACGGTTTAAAGATGCACACGATTATCTTAGTTTATAGCTTATGGATTTACTTGATTAGCTAACCTAATGGCTAACTAACGGTTTAAAGATTCACACGATTATCTAAGTTTATAGCTTACAGATTTACTTGATTAGCTAACTTAATGGCTAACTAACGGTTTAAAGATTCACACGATTATCTAAGTTTATAGCTTATAGATTGACTTGATTAGCTAACTTAATGGCTAACTAACGGTTTAAAGATTCACACGATTATCTAAGTTTATAGCTTATAGATTTACTTGATTAGCTAACTTAAGGGCTAACTAACGGTTTAAAGATTCACACGACTATCTAAGTTTATAGCTTATAGATTTACTTGATTAGCTAACTTAAGGGCTAACTAACGGTTTAAAGATTCACACGATTATCTAAGTTTATAGCTTACAGAATTACTTGATTAGCTAACTTAATGGCTAACTAACGGTTTAAAGATTCACACGATTATCTAAGTTTATAGCTTAAAGATTTACTTGATTAGCTAACTTAAGGGCTAACTAACGGTTTAAAGATTCACACGATTATCTAAGTTTATAGCTTACAGATTTACTTGATTAGCTAATTTAATGGCTAACTAACGGTTTAAAGATTCACACGATTATCTAAGTTTATAGCTTATAGATTTACTTGATTAGCTAACTTAAGGGCTAACTAACGGTTTAAAGATTCACACGATTATCTAAGTTTATAGCTTATAGATTTATTTGATTAGGTAACTTAATGGCTAACTAACGGTTTAAAGGTTCACACGATTATCTAAGTTTATAGCTTATAGATTTACTTGATTAGCTAACTTAAGGGCTAACTAACGGTTTAAAGATTCACACGATTATCTAAGTTTATAGCTTACAGATTTACTTGATTAGCTAACTTAATGGCTAACTAACGGTTCAAAGATTCACACGATTATCTAAGTTTATAGCTTATAGATTTACTTGATTAGCTAACTTAAGGGCTAACTAACGGTTTAAAGATTCACACGATTATATAAGTTTATAGCTTATAGATTGACTTGATTAGCTAACTTAATGGCTAACTAACGGTTTAAAGATTCACACGATTATATAAGTTTATAGCTTATAGATTGACTTGATTAGGTAACTTAATGGCTAACTAACGGTTTAAAGATTCACACGATTATATAAGTTTATAGCTTATAGATTGACTTGATTAGCTAACTTAATGGCTAAATAACGGTTTAAAGATTCACACGATTATATAAGTTTATGGCTTATAGATTTACTTGATTAGCTAACCTAATGGCTAACTAACGGTTTAAAGATTCACACGATTATCTAAGTTTAGAGCTTATAGATTGACTTGATTAGCTAACTTAATGGCTAACTAACGGTTTAAAGATTCACACGATTATATAAGTTTATAGCTTATAGATTTACTGATTAGCTAACTTAATGGCTAACTAACGGTTTAAAGATTCACACGATTATTTAAGTTTATAGCTTATAGATTTACTTGATTAGCTAACTTAATGGCTAACTAACGGTTTTAAGATTCACACGATTATCTAAGTTTATAGCCCTTAGATTTACTTGATTAGCTAACTTAAGGGCTAACTAACGGTTTAAAGATTCACACGATTATCTAAGTTTATAGCTTATAGATTACCTTGATTAGCTAACTTAATGGCTAACTAACGGTTTTAAGATTCACACGATTATCTAAGTTTATAGCTTATAGATTTACTTGATTAGCTAACTTAATGGCTAACTAACGGTTTAAAGATTCACACGATTATCTAAGTTTATAGCTTATAGATTTACTTGATTAGCTAACTTAATGGCTAACTAACGGTTTAAAGATTCACACGATTATATTAGTTTATAGCTTATAGATTTACTTGATTAGCTAACCTAATGGCTAACTAACGGTTTAAAGATTCACACGATTATCTAAGTTTATAGCTTACTGATTTACTTGATTAGCTAACTTAATGGCTAACTAACGGTTTAAAGATTCACACGAATATCTAAGTTTATAGCTTATATATTTACTTGATTAGGTAACTTAATGGCTAACTAACGGTTTAAAGATTCACACGTTTATCTAAGTTTATAGCTTATAGATTTACTTGATTAGCTAACTTAATGGCTAACTAACGGTTTAATGATGCACACGATTATCTTAGTTTATAGCTTATAGATTTACTTGATTAGCTAACCTAATGGCTAACTAACGGTTTAAAGATTCACACGATTATCTAAGTTTATAGCTTACAGATTTACTTGATTAGCTAACTTAATGGCTAACTAACGGTTTAAAGATTCACACGATTATCTAAGTTTATAGCTTATAGATTTACTTGATTAGCTAACTTAAGGGCTAACTAACGGTTTAAAGATTCACACGATTATCTAAGTTTATAGCTTACAGATTTACTTGATTAGCTAACTTAATGGCTAACTAACGGTTTAAAGATTCACACGATTATCTAAGTTTATAGCTTATAGATTTACTTGATTAGCTAACTTAAGGGCTAACTAACGGTTTAAAGATTCACACGATTATCTAAGTTTATAGCTTATAGATTTATTTGATTAGGTAACTTAATGGCTAACTAACGGTTTAAAGATTCACACGATTATCTAAGTTTATAGCTTATAGATTTACTTGATTAGCTAACTTAAGGGCTAACTAACGGTTTAAAGATTCACACGATTATCTAAGTTTATAGCTTACAGATTTACTTGATTAGCTAACTTAATGGCTAACTAACGGTTTAAAGATTCACACGATTATCTAAGTTTATAGCTTATAGATTTACTTGATTAGCTAACTTAAGGGCTAACTAACGGTTTAAAGATTCACACGATTATCTAAGTTTATAGCTTACAGATTTACTTGATTAGCTAACTTAATGGCAAACTAACGGTTTAAAGATTCACACGATTATCTAAGTTTATAGCTTATAGATTTACTTGATTAGCTAACTTAAGGGCTAACTAACGGTTTAAAGATTCACACGATTATCTAAGCTTATAGCTTATAGATTTATTTGATTAGGTAACTTAATGGCTAACTAACGGTTTAAAGATTCACACGATTATCTAAGTTTATAGCTTATAGATTTCCTTGATTAGGTAACTTAATGGCTAACTAACGGTTTAAAGATTCACACGATTATCTAAGTTTATAGCTTATATATTTACTTGATTAGGTAACTTAATGGCTAACTAACGGTTTAAAGATTCACACGACTATCTAAGTTTATAGCCCTTAGATTTACTTGATTAGCTAACTTAAGGGCAACTAACGGTTTAAAGATTCACACGATTATCTAAGTTTATAGCTTATAGATTTACTTGATTAGCTAACTTAATGGCTAACTAACGGTTTTAAGATTCACACGATTATCTAAGTTTATAGCTTATAGATTTACTTGATTAGCTAACTTAATGGCTAACTAACGGTTTAAAGATTCACACGATTATCTAAGTTTATAGCTTATAGATTTACTTGATTAGCTAACTTAATGGCTAACTAACGGTTTAAAGATTCACACGATTATCTTAGTTTATAGCTTATAGATTTACTTGATTAGCTAACCTAATGGCTAACTAACGGTTTAAAGATTCACACGATTATCTAAGTTTATAGCTTACTGATTTACTTGATTAGCTAACTTAATGGCTAACTAACGGTTTAAAGATTCACACGAATATCTAAGTTTATAGCTTATATATTTACTTGATTAGGTAACTTAATGGCTAACTAACGGTTTAAAGATTCACACGTTTATCTAAGTTTATAGCTTATAGATTTACTTGATTAGCTAACTTAATGGCTAACTAACGGTTTAAAGATGCACACGATTATCTTAGTTTATAGCTTATAGATTTACTTGATTAGCTAACCTAATGGCTAACTAACGGTTTAAAGATTCACACGATTATCTAAGTTTATAGCTTACAGATTTACTTGATTAGCTAACTTAATGGCTAACTAACGGTTTAAAGATTCACACGATTATCTAAGTTTATAGCTTATAGATTGACTTGATTAGCTAACTTAATGGCTAACTAACGGTTTTAAGATTCACACGATTATCTAAGTTTATAGCTTATAGATTTACTTGATTAGCTAACTTAAGGGCTAACTAACGGTTTAAAGATTCACACGACTATCTAAGATTATAGCTTATAGATTTACTTGATTAGCTAACTTAAGGACTAACTAACGGTTTAAAGATTCACATGATTATCTAAGTTTATAGCTTATAGATTTACTTCATTAGCTAACTTAATGGCTAACTAACGGTTTAAAGATTCATACGATTATCTAAGTTTATAGCTTATAGATTTACTTGATTAGCTAACTTAATGGCTAACTAACGGTTTAAAGATTCACACGATTATCTAAGTTTATAGCTTATAGATTTACTTGATTAGCTAACTTAAGGGCTAACTAACGGTTTAAAGATTCACACGATTATCTAAGTTTATAGCTTATAGATTTATTTGATTAGGTAACTTAATGGCTAACTAACGGTTTAAAGATTCACATGATTATCTAAGTTTATAGCTTATAGATTTACCTGATTAGCTAACTTAATGGCTAACACACGGTTTAGAGTTTCAAGCGTTAATGTAAGTTTATAGCTTATAGATTTACTTGATTAGCTAACTTAATGGCTAACTAACGGTTTAAAGATTCACACGATTATCTAAGTTTATAGCTTATAGATTTACTTGATTAGCTAACTTAAGGGCTAACTAACGGTTTAAAGATTCACACGATTATCTAAGTTTATAGCTTACAGATTTACTTGATTAGCTAACTTAATGGCTAACTAACGGTTTAAAGATTCACACGATTATCTAAGTTTATAGCTTATAGATTTACTTGATTAGCTAACTTAAGGGCTAACTAACGGTTTAAAGATTCACACGATTATCTAAGTTTATAGCTTACAGATTTACTTGATTAGCTAACTTAATGGCTAACTAACGGTTTAAAGATTCACACGATTATCTAAGTTTATAGCTTATAGATTTACTTGATTAGCTAACTTAAGGGCTAACTAACGGTTTAAAGATTCACACGATTATCTAAGTTTATAGCTTATAGATTTATTTGATTAGGTAACTTAATGGCTAACTAACGGTTTAAAGGTTCACACGATTATCTAAGTTTATAGCTTATAGATTTACTTGATTAGCTAACTTAAGGGCTAACTAACGGTTTAAAGATTCACACGATTATCTAAGTTTATAGCTTATAGATTTATTTGATCAGGTAACTTAATGGCTAACACACGGTTTATAGTTTCACGTGTTAATTTAAGTTTATAGCTTATATATTTACTTGATTAGGTAACTTAATGGCTAACTAACGGTTTAAAGATTCACACGATTATCTAAGTTTATAGCTTATAGATTTATTTGATTAGGTAACTTAATGGCTAACACACGGTTTATAGTTTCACGTGTTAATTTAAGTTTATAGCTTATAGATTTACTTGATTAGCTAACTTAAGGGCTAACTAACGGTTTAAAGATTCACACGATTATCTAAGTTTATAGCTTATAGATTTATTTGATTAGGTAACTTAATGGCTAACTAACGGTTTAAAGATTCACATGGTTATCTAAGTTTATAGCTTATAGATTTACCTGATTAGCTAACTTAATGGCTAACTAACGGTTTAAAGATTCATATGGTTATCTAAGTTTATAGCTTATAGATTTACCTGATTAGCTAACTTAATGGCTAACTAACGGTTTAAAGATTCACATGGTTATCTAAGTTTATAGCTATAGATTTACCTGTTTAGCTAACTTAATGGCTAACTAACGGTTTAAAGATTCACATGGTTATCTAAGTTTATAGCTTATAGATTTACCTGATTAGGTAACTTAATGGCTAACTAACGGTTTAAAGATTCACATGGTTATCTAAGTTTATAGCTTATAGATTTACCTGATTAGCTAACTTAATGGCTAACTAACGGTTTAAAGATTCACATGGTTATCTAAGTTTATAGCTTATAGATTTACCTGATTAGCTAACTTAATGGCTAACTAACGGTTTAAAGATTCACATGGTTATCTAAGTTTATAGCTTATAGATTTACCTGATTAGCTAACTTAATGGCTAACACACGGTTTATAGTTTCACGTGTTAATTTAAGTTTATAGCTTATAGATTTATTATAGATTTACCGCGTTAATGTAAGTTTATAGCTTATAGATTTACCTGATTAGCTAACTTAATGGGCAACACACGGTTTAGAGTTTCACGCGTAATGTAAGTTTATAGCTTATAGATTTACCTGATTAGCTAACTTAATGTATAACTAACGGTTTCAAAGTGTACATGAATACCTAACGCCAGAACCTATATCCTAACGTCATGTCCTATAAGGTTACAAAATTAACTAACTTAGTTACTATGCCTGATTAGATAACTTAATGTATAACTAACGGTTTCAAAGTGTACATGAATACCTAACGCCAGAACCTATATCCTAACGTCATGTCCTATAAGGTTACAAAATTAACTAACTTAGTTACTATGCCTGATTAGATAACTTTACAGCCGGTAGATTCAGTTGTTTATCCATTGGTATTGCTGTTATCCTACTAGTATGTATGTAGCAGACACTAATTTCCTAGGTAGATATACTATTTTTCTCCAAATCTTCTTACTAAGTTTCCTGCTTTATATTTATAATACTATGAAATCCTATTTTTCCAAACATTCACAAAAGCTTATTTATTGACTCGGGCGTTCATTCGATTTATATAAACTTTAAAACAATAGAAATAATAACTCGTGAGTTTTTCCGTTTTCCTGAACCTACAAAATTGTATTAGTTGATCACTCACAGAGACATAAAACTATGAGAGGCTACTTTTGAAGAGTCAAGTCTTATTTTATGGGTTTCCTTATTTGTCCGGTAGAACACGCTGCGTTCCAGGATGCTTTAATTGTACCAACGTTGGAGGGGAAATGAGCGTTCGCCATTCCTCTCCCTCCCCTTTTCTGCCTCGCACTTCCGTTCCTCGTTTCAATTGACAGCTCAACTAAATATGCAACCATGTTTTTCTAGGAAGGCTTTGTAAACTGCATCGAGTTATTAATTCAGTCCGAAAAGTGAAAAGTGTATTGCTTGAAAATTGAAATGATTAGAGATTTATTATGTAATTGCGATTTTTTTGATAAAAAATAAAATTTGTTTATTTCTTATTTTGTCTTGACAACGATCCTATTTCTCTATATAGTTTTGACTCTTTTATTAAAAATAAATAAATAATTCAACTAACGATTTCTCCTCTGCCATGTTGTATATATACTACTTTATATAGTTGATCCTAAAAAGAAATAAACCCATAAACTCATTTTACTGATGCATAAAAACGTAAAATAATATAAGTTAATTAGTTTGGCATGGATTTGCCTCAAGTGTCATGTATTGAAATGTTACTCAAGGTTTCCTAAAATGTTACAAAGTCCTTCAAATAAATTATATGAACATTACTCAATATATTTTTTTATATGTTTACTTCATAATATATGTTGATTTTAAAAGATAAATAAAATTAAAAGAGTATTTTAAACAGTCAGTTATAAAATGACAAATAATTTCAAGCCTAAAATTAAGTGTAAAACAAGAGTAAAATCCTTAAAAAAATTATAACATCTATTAATGTAGTTGTGGACTTAAGTGAGCACTTGCGTGAGTGTATGCGTGCGTATGTGTTCTTTTTTTAATGAAAGATAATAGGTTGCCCAATAACTAAATCAGATGGAGTATGATGGTAAGGAAAACCTGAATGTTCTACTAATCCGATTAGTTCTGGAAAACACGAGACACTGAAGTGTCTGTACCGTCTCGTCCTTCGGGTGGGCTGGACAACATTCCAGGACTTACAGACCGATATTACGGGTCGTGTTAGAAAGGCCTACTGACGCTAGTCACCCAGTCGGGAATCACGAGTTTGAAGTTGGAATAGTGAATTATGTATGTATAGTGATTCATATGCTGAATTGTTGTAGATTATCATAACACTTGCATTTAATATCTGTTCTTTTGGACGAAGGGGCGAAAGGGGTGTCTTCCAGGTGCCTTCGTCCTCACTCTTCACTTTTTCACCACCTTTCCTTTCTTCAGACTCTCTCCACAAAACACTTCCACAATGTGCTTTCAGAGTTTATTGTTTTTCTAAAGTTTCGTAAATTGATCGTATTTGGGGTTATTATCGCATGGCTAGTCATTTTAGAGATTATTTGTGTTTTATGAATTTCTTACAGTGATGATATTAGGCTTATCATCACAATATTTAAACGTTCAATAGTTTTAGCGTAATTAATTTTTCGTAATGATAGGATCTGCAGTGTCCAGGAATTCCAAGTGAGATTGTTTTGACACTTCCCTCAGGAAACAGGGAGACATGCCCAATCAATAGAATATATTTAAAGTCGTAGTATTTTGACCTGTCGTTATAATTCGTTGCTTTTAAAATAATAAACGTTTTAAAAATTCTAAGTTTCATGTATACTTGTCGCAGAGGTAAGCACTTTTTATAATAAAATAATTTTCATTTTATTAAAGTTTCACTAATCGAACAGAAGTGTATTTACAAATTATTAAATGAGTTTTTAACTTTGATCCTAAGTTATAAATGCCATTCAGATTTACTAATCCAACAAAAGTTTCACATAAACAGCACCCTGGAACAAACCTTTAATAAAGGTTTGTGCGTAGAGATTGTTGCACACATAGATAATATTTTACACAGTTTGGAAAGGTGCCAGCCAGCATGGCAGCTCAGACGGTTTATACACAGATCCAGTGAACTTTAAAATTTGTACTACAATCTACTGTGCTTTTTACAAACACTAGTTAAGCACGCTCCACACAAATAATGCTAACATCTTTAAACAAGGTAATGGTTTTCTACTTTTCGAAACTTGAAGCACGTATACTGCAATAAAACTATAAATATAAGAAGTATTTGGGATAATTATGTACATAGTACTATCTTAAGGCCATACTACAGGTATATAATAGTAATTATAGGCTATAAAATGGATTATAAGCCATCATACTGTTTAAACTAATTATGAAATACAATGTATTGATTCGTGGACTGATCATCAAACAATCGAAACTTTTAAAGTTAGAAGCTCGAAAGTTTGAGGGTGCACAAGTTTTATAACTTAGATCAACTAATAGAAATTGGAAAAAGTTTAGTTTTATAGTGTAAAAAAAATTAAAAAAATAAAGAGCAATTTCGGAAAAGAAATACTGAAAGGCTATACTTATATACGAGGTTTTCCAGGCCTATTTTTAGATAATGACATACTACGAGTCTTAAGGAGAACCGTAGTTGATCTACTGTCTACGTTTTATTCCATATCTTCTTCAGATAATAGCGTAGGGTTGGTTAACAGGTCTAGGATTTGGTCACCATATAGGTTTGTTTCGTACATAAAGCTGTATATATGAATAAGACAGAAAGGATTTCCGGATAACTGGCGTGTCCTGGCGTGTCCGGGACGTTGAGGATTGTGCCATAGATAACCCTTCTAACCTCCTTCGCCTGTTTATCTGCACTCGCATTACTGACATGTGGGGACAGTTGTTGGATTCCGAACTAAACTAGGATTGGCGGTAGCGAGTCGTAATCCTATTGTGAGCAAATAGGACCCTTTGAGACCCTTCAAACGATACAATATTTTGACGAATGAACTGAAGAGCGAGTGAGGAGCGCAGATAACTCTGCTTCTATATATAGAGGAATGATAGATGAATGACGCCCATTTACGTCAATCCACACACACCGGAGCCAAACAGTTATTCACATTCCTATATATATATATATATATATATATATATATATATATATATATATATATATATATATATAATATGTTTTCTTGTTTAATCATTTAAAACAACATAAATTATTCAAATACAAGAATATTTATTAATTTATATTCAAAGCTTTTCGTTGGTAAACAGTACCAACATCATCAGGAATGAAAAATACAATAATGTAAGCTATAGGCCTAAAACATATGTTAAATTAGAAATAGAATTGTTGCTAAATTTATACAAATTGCCAAGTTTATTTTGTTGCTGTAACATTATAGACATTGAATATAGTATCAAATTTAGAATGTATTTGTATTTGTCCTTTTATTAATTTCTTATTATTAATGCATTTACATATTTCGAATGCTTCACATATATTCATTCTTAATCCTTTATTAATTTCTTTAAGTTTCATATTTCCAATATTTGGAAATTGGTGCTTATTATTAATACAATGATTTGCAAAATTTGATTTATATATTTCTGGATATATATAGGCATTCAAATGTTCTTTATATCTTTCTTTTAATTTTTCTTGGTTTGACCTAAATTGCATACAAAACTAATAACAAAATAATAAACATATTAAATAACAATAATAAAACAAATAATATGCACGATAAAGGTGGTGTTTATAAATTAGAATGCGAAAACTGTAATAAAGCTTATATAGGTCAAACCAAGAAAAAATTAAAAGAAAGATATAAAGAACATTTGAATGCCTATATAAATCCAGAAATATATAAATCAAATTTTGCATTGTATTAATAATAAGCATCAATTTCCAAATATTGAAAATATGAAACTTATAAAAGAAATTAATAAAGGATTAAGAATGGAATATATATGAAGCATTCGAAATATATAAACACAATAATAATAACAAATTAATAAAAGAACAAATACAAATACATTCTAAATTTTATACTATATTCAATGTCTATAATGTTACAGCAACAAAATAAACTTGGCAATTTGTATAAAAAGCAATAATTCTATTTCTAATTTAACATATGTTTTAGGCTTATAGCTTGCATTATTGTAATTTTCATTCCTGATGATGTTGGTACTGTTTACCAACGAAAAGCTTTGAATATAAATTAATAAATATTCTTGTATTTGAATAACCTATGTTGTTTTAAATTATTAAACAAGAAAACGTATTATATATATATATATATATATATATATATATATATATATATATATATATATATATATATATATATATATATATATATATAAGAGCGTATATATATATATATATATATATATATATATATATATATATATATATTGTAGCTTTGTGTAAATTTTATAATGCAGAAACACAGTTTATCGCATACAGTTCATTCGCGCGCGCACGCGCGCGCGCGCGCGCGTGTGTGTGTGTGTGTGTGTGTGAAATACCACCACATTAAGAAATATTCACATATAAAACATACAAAAGTACAATAACAAAATTTAACATAGGCGTATTGAATAGGTAATAATCAATGCTACGTTCAGAGCAATGGTAAATATGAGGAATTAGCTGAAGGTTTTAAGAAAACCAGTACCAGTTGTTTCTAGAAAACTAAAATTGTTAGACGGAATAAATCCTTTGACCCCCTAAGAGGTTCGCACCCGTTATATAAAGTTAGCGAAGACATTAAAAATTATTGTCGAAGATTAAAGAAATACCATTGTTGGTAACTTGAAACGGTTTTAAAATTCTAATAGCTAAACATATTTAATGTAATACTTGTGCGAGTTCCACTGGTTGTCTTTTCGAAGGACTGTTATGACTGAATTTGTGGTTTGTAAATAATTTTGTGAAAGAGCTTGCTTCACATAACGAAGTGTTTTCGATGAAAAAGATTTATTTCGTTAATACATAAAATGAAAAAAAACCTATATTAGTTACATGATATTCCGTCAGCATACAAACAATGAAATATATAATTCTCAAGTTATACGTTTGCTAACCTTAATCGTTTCCCTGAGAATGGCTATTTCCCTGGTGAGGTGCTCGTTCTCCGTGTACAGGACTTCCATCTGTTGCTGCATCTCTATGCTCGGGCCCCGCATCCTCAGCCGCAACTCTTCCTCCAACTGCCGCACCAACATCGCTTGTTTCTGCAACAAACAACAATAGATTTACAGTACTGATGCATACCGCAGACATGTTCTTGGTGCGGGGAGAGGGTTTGTGCATCTTTATGCTCACCCCGTGCATCCTCATCCGAAGTTCCTCTTGCATCTGACGCATGAGCAACGCTTGTCTCTGAAACACAAAACTCAAAGTCAGTATTTCCACTGTCACTCTCTTTCTACATTGTTTCTATTCTGGCCATCAACTAAAGAGTGGCATGCTTTGAACAAACATGGTCAAAGTGCATGAGTTGAGATTGTTACCATGCAATATCGTGTTTCGTCAGCAGAGAGGATCAAATTGAACAATTCAGTAGATATCTAAATTCTAACTCGAGTTGGTAGGATATTAAAGGGTTGTTTTAATGTTTAAGGTTTTAAAACATAGAGATCTGACTATGAAAAACAATTTATAAGTTCCATTTATTTTCTTAATCTTTATTTAATTTCCTTAAGAAACTTTTTTAAAATTCAGTAATCTTTATAAACGTCTTCTTGAATGTCTTTAACAGGTCTCTAAATCACGGGGTAAATTTCCACATCGCTAAACTAGAAACCTTCAAAATCTTTACTTCATTAACTTAACGAAAAATGTTTAAAAAATGACCTGACCGCCTGTATATGTTTTCAGTATAGAAAACAATACATTTATAACAACTCGTTTCCTAAGAAGGCAATGGACAGATTTTATAAAATAATTTTTAGGGCAGGCCTACTAACACTTTTATATAATCCTAAACACTAAGAAACAACTCATATGATGCTTTGCTAATTTTTACACTTAGAGAATTCCTCCCAATCAGAGACATAATCCTTCAACAGGAAGACACTAAAAAATACATCATTATTTTGAAAATCTGTGTTCTACGTAGATCATTGTGTTGTGATTTACACGCGGAAAAATTATTTATGTTCGACGTAACCAATGATCCGTAATCGACGTCAGCAACAATGAATTGTGTTCGACTTCAGCATATCATTAATACCTAATCTATACCAGCAACACTGACGTAACCAATGATGTTACTAATCCAATATTATCAAGAAAATAATCTAATAATTAACCTATTGGGTTCGACATAAACAATGATCCGTAATCGACGTCAGCAACAATGAATTGTGTTCGACTTAAGCATATCATTAATACCTAATCTATACCAGCAACACTGACGTAACCAATGATGTTACTAATCCAATATTATCAAGAAAATAATCTAATAATTAACCTATTGGGTTCGACGTAAACAATGATCCGTAATCGACGACAGCAACAATGAATTGTGTTCGACTTAAGCATATCAATGATACCTAATCTATACCAGCAACACTGACGTAACCAATGATGTAGTTAATCTAATATTATCAATAAAATAATCTAATGTTGTTGTTGTTGTTGTTGTCGTGTGACAAGTGCAATAAAAACAATAAAAAAAAAGAAAAAAAGTGTTCAGAGAAAGGCAGAGAGAGCACAGTTACACGGGTCCAAAGGCGTGAAGCACTGCACTGGCCACATCTGCAGCTTTGTCCGTATAAAAGGTCTCCCTAGAACAGTTTAAGTCAATTTTAAATAATGCTGCAATGATGGACGGGCAGTTGAAGAGATGATCGGGATTAAGCTGTATCCCTGGGCAGTGCCTACATTCAGGGTATGTTCTTGATCCATCAGGCAAGATTTTCATGTCTTTGAGGTGCATTGTCCTCAGTCTGGCAATTGTTTTTGTTATTTCCCTGTCGAAGTTAAGCTCGGGAAGTGATGATTTTCTTTGGTTGTTATGGCAGAGCTTCTGTTTTGCAACGGGATTTACGTCGGAAGATGTTGTAATCACGGGGGCTGGTTCGATGGTCCTCGCTTCCTTGGCCAGAGAATCGGCCTCTTCGTTCCCTTTGATGTCGACGTGTGCCGGGATCCATTGCAGCGTACAAAGCTTCTTCTTTTCCTCAATTAAGGACAGGAGGGTATTGATCTTTTGGGCGAGGTTTGTATTTCCTTTTGGGAGGGCCTGAAGAGCAGATCTGCAGTCCGTGAAGATTACTATGCCATCAGAGGGGTTGAGTGTTGTCCAAGTGAGGTAAATACTCAGAGCTTCTTTGATTGCGATGAGTTCGCTAGTGAAGTTGGAAGCGATTTTGCCTGCTGCAATTTTGTGTCTGGAAGTTGAGCCATCAGGGTAGGTTATAAAGATTCCGGATCCACCTCTATCGCAGTCAGAATTCGAAGAGCCGTCGGTGTAAGCACAGTTTCCACTCCTTTCCTCTTGATTGTTTCTTGAGGCTCTTTTTTGGAGCAGGGTTCGAAGAGATTCAAGTTTATATTCACAAAGGAGGGTGGTTTGACCGGGAACCTGGGCTCTTGAAAGATGTCCTGAAAGATATAGCCTTGTATGCTGTAGGTTGATGTCCTGTCTGATGTTTTTGTCGTACTGGAGAGTAGAAGCTCTTTTTAGCCTAGTTTTTTCCGACCAGTTCCGAAAGGTGACTTTTGAGATATGTTGTTCGTGATTGCTCCTGATTTTGTTTGTGAATTTCACTGTAGCGAATTTTCTCCGATTTTCCAATGGGGATAAGCCACATTCAGTTTCAGCTTTCAAATTATTTGTAGATGAGACGGCTCCAATGATGGCTTTCGGGGCTCTGTACTGGACGGAGTCGACTTTCGAGGATGAAGATGCTGGAGCCCAGATGGGTGCTGCATATTCAAGGTTGATGAGTGTTGTGTAAGTATTTAGGAGTGTCTTTGGTTTGGAACCCTAGTTTGAATCACAAAGTCTGCTCAGGATGCTGAGTTTTTTCAGAGCTCTCTTTGAAACTGTTTCAGTGTGCTTAGTAAATCTCAGTTCCGTATCGAGTGTGAGACCAAGGTATCTGGGGTGCGTGACTTGTTTGACGGTAGTATTATGGAGCCTAATGTTAGGATGATGAGTCTGCCTGTTCCTTTTGTCTGTTGAGAAAACACAAGATTTGGATTTATCAGGGTTAATAAGGATCTTAAGGTCTTTAGCCCAGGTTTCGATGCCAAGCAGGTTGGTATTTAAGGCTTGTTCAGAGACTGAGATATCAGAGTGTGTATGCCAGATAGCGATGTCGTCTGCATAGCAGGCAATTTTAGCCTCATTGCATATGTGTTCATGGATGGTGTTCATATACATGAGGAAGAGCGGCTGAGGACCGATCCCTGTGGGACTCCCGCCCACGATCTGTGCGTCTTGGAATACTTTCCATTAACTCTCACAACAAATTTTCTTTGTCTGAGGAAATCGTTTATCCAGAGCAATGAGTTGCCATTAATGCCAGCACTGTGTAAAATCACAATGAGTTTTTGCCTCCAGACTCTATCAAACGCTGCAGAGAGGTCAAGGAAGACAGCGGTAGTCTTTTTGTGGGGTTTTTCTTGAAGTCCATCGGTGATGGACTGAACCATGTAAAACAGTTGGTCTACTGTACTGTGCCCGGCTCTAAATGCTGTTTGGTAGAAGTGTAAAATATTACGATCGATTAGCCAGTTCATGATTCTTGTGTGGATGATTCTTTCCATTAGTTTGCACAGGATGCTGGTTAAGGAGATAGGCCGGTAATTCTTACAGCTGGTGGCATCTTAGCCTGGTTTCAAAATCGGTATAATAACTGACTTCTTCCATATAATGGGCAGTTTGCCTGATTTCCAAGATAAGTTGAAGATTTGGAGAAGTGTAAGCTTGGCAGACGCTCCAAAGTATTTAACCACTTGGCCGAAGATAAGATCTATACCTGGAGACTTTTTGGGTTCGAGGTTACGGATTGCGCACTCGAGTTCTTCCAAAGTGAGCTCATCAGTGAAGATGTCTTTTTGCTAAAAAACGTTTGCTTTTTTGTATGGCTTGCTTGTAGTTTCTCCTTTGTTTTCTGCCTTCGTTTTGGAACCTCAGTCTGCTTGCTTTCTCGTAGTGTGTGGCCAGCATGTTGGCTGCGTCTTTGTCAGTTTTGGACGGTTTATCATTGTCTGTGATAATATTAGAGGTGGGGCCCTTATTTTGTAGGATGCTGCCTGTATCAAGGGATTTGATCACCTTCTAGTGTTGATGGTCTTTCCTAGGATCTAGCCTGTTGCAGAGATCTGCCCATTTGTCGCGTTTGCAGGTGGAAATTTCCTCTTCAACCTTTTTACAGATGTCTAATAGCTTTTTTCTATTTACAACGTTGTTGTTCTTCTCGAGTTCATTACAGGCCGTATCTCTTTCGTGAATCAAGGTGTCAATATTACGATCCTTCCAATAGGGCACCCAATTGATCTTTCTCTTTCCCTATTGGTTATTAGGTTTAAATAATCTAATAATTAACCTATTAGGTTCGACATAACCAATTATCTTCAGTCAACAATAATGTTTTTAGACGACTTGGTTTATAGAGAGGGTACAATTACACATGCGACTAATAAAAAAACGTATCCATTTCCCGGTATGCTATTCGACATTATTTTTTTATACCTCATGAAAAATGTATTGTTTCTTCTCGTATAATGAAATAAAAACATTGGATTATACGCTTTAGATTGTTTTAGCGTATAATTAAGAACAAAACTTTATAAACAATTTTTTGTTTTAAATAAACGCTGTGCGTTTGAATCTTCAAAAGTGATTTCAAATTGTAAAAATATTAGTTGAAATACCAACAAATTCTACAAAAAAAGTTCTATCAACTTCCATTATTAATTCCCACAAAATATGGGAATCTTATAATCTTTTGAAATACTGATACTACATGAAACACGGAGCCCCGTTTTCCCCCAATTTAAGTACCGGAGGGATTTCATGTTACTAAACGTAATCTTATCCTACGAGAACCATAAGACGGGGGTGGCGGGTTGAATTTCCCGTTCTATTCCCATATGTATTAGGCCATAATAACCCTTTTACCAATCTCTCTCTCTCTCTCTCTCTCTCTCACACACACATACACGAAAGAATTACCAAATTATAATAACTCTACTTCCATCATATTGAAAAAAAAAACACTCAAAACAAACTACGAAACCACAAATAAACCTCTAATCAAGCGTGTGTTATTTAATTGAATAAAAAATCGAACGAAGATTAGCAGGAGAGAAAGCTAGAATAATCACGTATGGGGACACAAGAGAAAAAGTTTCTAGTAAGAGACAACGCTAAAGGGGTTTTTGTTATCCTAAAAGAAAATTCAAAGAAAAAATTTAATCACATTATAATTATCTACTTAACAAACAAAATTTACTCGTAGTTTAAATTATAGAAGGTTAATGTTTAATTAGTTGTAATAATTATTTATAATATAAAATTCTGAAAACATTGAACTTCTAGTTCTAGGTTTTTAATGTAAAATTCGTTGGGGAAATCGAAAACATCCTAAACTTTATGTAGTTGCTTGATGTAATCATCTTGAAAACACTGATTAAACTAATTTTAAAAATACCTAACTAAGTGAATGGGTAATTGCTTACTTGCTGACGCATTTCAAAACATTCGTTCATTTTACTTAGGATACGAATTCACTTAGTTAAGTATTTTTTACAATTAGCTGAACTTTATATTCACAATTCTCACTAGAGTGGTGTATCGACATTCTATAAAATGCTAAAATTTAGTGTCACTCTGTTCCAGTTCTTTTGCACCAACACATATCCAAGTATTAAAATTACGATCATTATAAGGATGCACCCATAATCTATGTTTTATTCTTTTCAAGCGCCGGTACCACAAAAACATCACAAAGTCTTCCTCATCACTACTTGAACTGCTCACTTTTATTACGTGAGTTCAGCTGGGTTTAAAACGCGGAGGAGGTCAGTTCTGGTCGCGAGATGCAAACAAACTGAAGTCGACCAATGTGCGGATGGCAAACACCCGAGCCGCAGTGAACCTCTCGACGAGTCAACAATCGACCCGTGTGCGAAGGCTCTGTCTCTGTGCTTTGGCCGACCAAGTCTATTGATATAAACCGCGACTTATACCTGCGGTATTATTCATTAAGATGGTCATGCTACTTACATCTGTTAAACTCAATATATATACACTATATTGCGTTTCCGGTAGTGTGTTTCAGTAAAATATTGTATACATATTAACAAAAATTTCAAGTACCTGTCTTGTATTACTAATAAATGTAACAATACAAAATTATTGATGTTACAAGCATATTTTATAGCCAATCTTACAATCTTAGCGGTAAAGATAGCATTGTTAAGTCTTGGTGACTTATTAAGGATAAATCAAGCCATTTACCTGAAAATTTCATTTCTTACATCTGATGCCCAAGGGCCTTACAAACTAATACACTTCAACCACCTCGTTTGAGGTCAAACGCCACTGAATCTCTTTTAACCTGCTTTGATTCGTTCTCTCTCTTTCTCTGGAGGCCTTAATCCGTTAAATCTTATTAGTTTCATTGTATTCCTGTTGTATGTAGTGAAACGTTCTTAAAAATCGTCCTGAAAATTACTTAACGTACGAATAACTTAAAATCACTGAAATATTATATTATTATAATATTATATTATCGTTCAGTCTATAAAAAGTTAAAATACAATAAATTTCTTAATATACAGTAAAACTTCAAATTTTTTAGATTTGAATTCAGTCATGAATAGATTTGAATTTTTTCCTAATTTACAGCGGCGATCGCCCTTCATGAGATTCATAGGAATAAATATGGAAAACAGGCTTGTGGAAATGACAGGGTGCAGAAGTGAATGTTTTAGCTCGGTCATACAGTGACCTGAAGGGTAAGCCTTTCTTAGTAGGTTACACTTTCATACTGAAGTAACGGTGCTAGTACAGAACAAATAAATGTAATACAAAGGGGATAGTGACATCCTGGTAACAAGGTTAAGGAAAACTTTCTTTCACTATTTAAAAAAAAAATAAAACATGACATCCATTTTAAATTTAACCTACAAATTTATAATTCGTTCTTCTAAACACGTAAAATAAAACACGAAGGGGTTTATCTGCATTGTCAAAAGAGATTCGCTGTCCTCCACGTCTGAAAGTAATTGAAGAAATGTTATTTTCAACAGAATGTCTCGCCGAAACAGACGTAACATGGAATCAATAAGTGTGTAACGGACGGGATTATGTTGTCAGACAGATTACGTTGCCAATCCTGCTGGATCTGGGAAACTTACGTTCTGTTGAGAAGGTTTAGTGAAACCAAATATTTCTGGATTTAAATACAAATGTGTCATTCAATCCCTCACAATTGAACAAATAACTACATTTCTAGAGCAACATAGTAAGATTGATAAAAGTGGATGGACATATAAGCAGAAGTATCGGGAATGAGAAGACAGATTTATTAGGCTATGGTTTGACAATTTGAGATATTTTTGTAGATTAAGGCACACAACCATTAGATTTGAACGACAGGAAAAGATTGTGGCTAAAGTAGGGGGTCCATAAATAAATCTACGTCGTAGAGGATATGAGAAGGTTTTTAAGGTGACCTATGCAGGCTCGTGTACCAGTACTTGCAGTGACTACCCGATAACCGGAAGAATTCTGTCGCATACTGCTTCCCTATCAAACCTAAGGAAAGGAAATTGAAGAATAGATAGAATATAATATATAACCGAGCGAGCTATTGAGAGAGAGATAGAGATAGATAGATAGGTAGATAGATAGATAGATAGATAGATAGATAGATAGATAGATAGATAGATAGATAGATAGATAGATAAATAGATAGATAGATAGATAGATAGATAGATAGATAGATAGATAGATAGATAGATAGATAGATAGATAGATAGATAGAGTGAGAGAGAGAGAGAGAGAGAGAGAGAGAGAGAGAGAGAGAGAGAGAGAGAGAGAGAGAGAGAGAGAGGGGCAGAGAGAGGATCGGTTGAAGATAAAAATATTTAAACACGTAGTTAGTTAATTAGTTAATGGACAAATAGATAAATAAATTAACTGTTGAACAGACAGACTGACACGATCAAACAATTATTTTCTGCAGCAATACTTTGAAGCCTTGATAAGCCGTATAAGATTGTATTGCCTCAAAGAAGTAAAGAATTCACTGAGTATATACAGTAATTTATTGGGGAGAATAAAAAAGAGTTTAGTGTAAGTAACAATAACGTTACATGTACTCTTAAAACAGTGAACAGAAGATGTTGGAACTACAATAGTTTCCCTTTAAATTGGAGCATGTTCCCTTTTAAAATTATTTTGATTGTTATTAAAGAGATACTTACATAATGTTGTACGTATTGTGGAAATCATAAAGCACGAAAAAGAAGTGAATTGATTTAGTATAATTGATGATATATACATTTGGTCGTTACAAATAGTAAATAAACAAAATAAATATTCTATACTTTAATAAAAAATATTTTAAGACCTAATTTTTTCTAAAATTTGACGATTTTCAAACCAAAATTAAACAGAATATATGTGCATTATATATATATATATATATATATATATATATATATATATATATATATATATATATATATATATTACAGCATTATTATATGTATTATATAACAACATAGAATACAAATATGTTTTTATGTCATAAAAATGCAATACACAAAGCTATTTTAGATATTGTTTTTATATTTTACTTTTAAGTAATAAAATAAAAATACCGAACTATATAAAAGATATCCCTAGCGTCTTATTTGAGATATAAAAAGTTTTCCAAAGTGCTTTAACCAAATGGATGATTTTATTTGTTTCTGGAGAAGAGAAGCCCTGGAGTGTAACATCTGGCCAACTTTCCGTCACCTGCACCGGTTCACGATTTTGCAGTTAACATTAGAACCTTTGTGGGAAACAAAAGTGCCAGAAGATTGGAAAAATAAATTTTTGGATTTTTGGATTTTGTAAAGCTATCTAAATACCTATTTCCATATAAAGACGTATTTCCACATAAAGTCCTAATTTCACATGGATTTTGTAAAGCTATTTCAACACCTATTTCCATATAAAGACGTAGTTTACCTGGATTTAGAAAAGCTATCTAAAGATATATTTCCCTATAAAGACCTATATATATATATATATATATATATATATATATATATATATATATATATATATATATATATATATATATAAAGACCTATTTCCATATAAAGACGTAATTTAATCTGGATTTTGTAAAGATATCCAGAGATTTATTTCCATATAAAGACCTATTTCCATATAAATACGTAATTTAACCTGGATTTTGTAAAGATATCCAGAGATCTATTTCCATATAAAGACCTATTTCCATATAAAGACGTATTTAACCTGGATTTTGTAAAGATATCCAGAGATCTATTTCCATATAAAGACCTATTTCCATATAAAGATGTAATTTAACCTGAATTTTGTAAAGATATCCAGAGATCTGTTTCCATATAAAGACCTATTTCCATATAAAGACGTAATTTAACCTGAATTTTGTAAAGATATCCAGAGATCTATTTCCATATAAAGACCTATTTCCATATAAAGACGTAATTTAACCTGGATTTTGTAAAGATATCCAGAGACCTATTTCCATATAAAGACGTATTTCCACATAAAGTCCTAATTTAACCTGGATTTTGTAAAGATATCCAGAGACCTATTTCCATATAAAGACGTATTTCCACATAAAGTCCTAATTTCACATGGATTTTGTAAAGCTATTTCAACACCTATTTCCATATAAAGACGTAGTTTAACCTGGATTTTGTAAAGATATCCAGAGATCTATTTCCACATAAAGACCTATTTCCATATAAAGACCTATTTCCATATAAAGACGTAATTTAACCAGGTTTTTGTAAAGATATCCAGAGATCTATTTCCATATAAAGACCGATTTCCATATAAAGACCTATTTCCATATAAAGACGTAATTTAACCTGGATTTTGTAAAGATATCCAGAGATCTATTTCCATATAATGACGTATTTCCACATAAAGTCCTAATTTCACATGGATTTTGTAAAGCTATTTCAACACCTATTTCCATATAAAGACGTAGTTTAACCTGGATTTTGTAAAGATATCCAGAGATCTATTTCCATATAAAGACCTATTTCCATATAAAGACGTAATTTAACCTGGATTTTGTAAAGATATCCAGAGACCTATTTCCATATAAAGACGTAATTTAACCTGGATTTTTTAAAGATATCCAGAGATCTGTTTCCATATAAAGACCTATTTCCATAAAAAGACGTAATTTAACCTGGATTTTGTAAAGATATCCAGAGATCTGTTTCCAATAAAAGACCTATTTCCATATAAAGACGTAATTTAACCTGGATTTTGTAAAGACATCCAGAGATCTATTTCCATATAAAGACGTATCTCGACCTAAAGACGCAATTCACCTGCATCTCGTAAAGCTATCTAAAGAACTATTTCCATATAAAAACCTATTTTAAATATAAAGACGTATTTCGACCTAAAGACGCAATTTTACTAGCATCTCATAAAGCTATCTAAAGACCTATTTCCATATAAAGACGTAATTTAACCTGGATTTTGTAAAGATATCCAGAGATCTGTTTCCAATAAAAGACCTATTTCCATATAAAGACGTAATTTAACCTGGATTTTGTAAAGATATCCAGAGATCTATTTCCATATAAAGACGTATCTCGACCTAAAGACGCAATTCACCTGCATCTCGTAAAGCTATCTAAAGAACTATTTCCATATAAAAACCTATTTCCATATAAAGACGTATCTCGACCTAAAGACGCAATTCACCTGCATCTTGTAAAGCTATCTAAAGAATTATTTCCATATAAAAACCTATTTCCATATAAAGACGTATTTCGACCTAAAGACGCAATTCACCTGCATCTCGTAAAGCTATCTAAAGAACTATTTCCATATAAAAACCTATTTCCATATAAAGACGTATCTCGACTTAAAGACGCAATTCACCTGCATCTCGTAAAGCTATCTAAAGAACTATTTCCATATAAAAACCTATTTCCATATAAAGACGTATTTCGACCTAAAGATGCAATTTTACTAGCATCTCATAAAGCTATCTAAAGACCTATTTCCATATAAAGAAGTATATGCACCTAAAGACGTAATTATACTACAACTACGGTAAAAATAATAAAGTCCCAAAATAAAAACAGTGTACGTTGTTAGGTGAAAGTGGCTGTTTTATGAAGTACAAAGTTGCAATTCCATACAGTATACTTTGTTGAAGGAAAACAGTGTACGTTGTTAGGCGAAAGTGGCTGTTTTATGAAGTACTAAGTTGCAATTCCATACAGTCTACTTTGTTGAAGGTAAACAGTGTACGTTGTTAGGAGAAAGTGGCTGTTTTATGAAGTACTAAGTTGCAATTCCATACAGTCTACTTTGTTGAAGGAAAACAGTGTACGTTGTTAGGCGAAAGTGGCTGTTTTATGAAGTACTAAGTTGCAATTCCATACAGTCTACTTTGTTGAAGGAAAACAGTGTACGTTGTTAGGGGAAAGTGGCTGTTTTATGAAGTACTAAGTTGCAATTCCATACAGTCTACTTTGTTGAAGGAAAACAGTGTACGTTGTTAGGTGAAAGTGGCTGTTTTATGAAGTACTAAGTTGCAATTCCCTACAGTCTACTTTGTTGAAGGAAACAGTGTACGTTGTTAGGTGAAAGTGGCGGTTTTATGAAGTACTAAGTTGCAATTCCATACAGTCTACTTTGTTGAAGGAAAACAGTGTACGTTGTTAGGTGAAAGTGGCTGTTTTATGAAGTACTAAGTTGCAATTCCATACAGTCTACTTTGTTGAAGGAAAACAGTGTACGTTGTTAGGCGAAAGTGGCTGTTTTATGAAGTACTAAGTTGCAATTCCATACAGTCTACTTTGTTGAAGGAAAACAGTGTACGTTGTTAGGCGAAAGTGGCTGTTTTATGAAGTACTAAGTTGCAATTCCATACAGTCTACTTTGTTGAAGGAAAACAGTGTACGTTGCTAGGTGAAAGTGGCTGTTTTATGAAGTACTAAGTTGCAATTCCATACAGTCTACTTTGTTGAAGGAAAACAGTGTACGTTGTTAGGTGAAAGTGGCTGTTTTATGAAGTACTAAGTTGCAATTCCATACAGTCTACTTTGTTGAAGGAAAACAGTGTACGTTGTTAGGTGAAAGTGGCTGTTTTATGAAGTACTAAGTTGCAATTCCATACAGTCTACTTTGTTGGAGGAAAACAGTGTACGTTGTTAGGTGAAAGTGGCTGTTTTATGAAATACTAAGTTGCAATTCCATACAGTCTACTTTGTTGAAGGAAAACAGTGTACGTTGTTAGGCGAAAGTGGCTGTTTTATGAAGTACTAAGTTGCAATTCCCTACAGTCTACTTTGTTGAAGGAAAACAGTGTACGTTGTTAGGCGAAAGTGGCTGTTTTATGAAGTACTAAGTTGCAATTCCATACAGTCTACTTTGTTGAAGGAAAACAGTGTACGTTGTTAGGCGAAAGTGGCTGTTTTATGAAGTACTAAGTTGCAATTCCCTACAGTCTACTTTGTTGAAGGAAAACAGTGTACGTTGTTAGGCGAAAGTGGCTGTTTTATGAAGTACTAAGTTGCAATTCCATACAGTCTACTTTGTTGAAGGAAAACAGTGTACGTTGTTAGGCGAAAGTGGCTGTTTTATGAAGTACTAAGTTGCAATTCCCTACAGTCTACTTTGTTGAAGGAAAACAGTGTACGTTGTTAGGCGAAAGTGGCTGTTTTATGAAGTACTAAGTTGCAATTCCATACAGTCTACTTTGTTGAAGGAAAACAGTGTACGTTGTTAGGTGAAAGTGGCTGTTTTATGAAGTACTAAGTTGCAATTCCATACAGTCTACTTTGTTGAAGGAAAACAGTGTACGTTGTTAGGCGAAAGTGGCTGTTTTATGAAGTACTAAGTTGCAATTCCATACAGTCTACTTTGTTGAAGGAAAACAGTGTACGTTGTTAGGCGAAAGTGGCTGTTTTATGAAGTACTAAGTTGCAATTCCATACAGTCTACTTTGTTGAAGGAAAACAGTGTACGTTGTTAGGTGAAAGTGGCTGTTCTATGAAGTACTAAGTTGCAATTCCATACAGTCTACTTTGTTGAAGGAAAACAGTGTACGTGTTAGGTGAAAGTGGCTGTTTTATGAAGTACTAAGTTGCAATTCCCTACAGTCTACTTTGTTGAAGGAAAACAGTGTACGTTGTTAGGCGAAAGTGGCGGTTTTATGAAGTACTAAGTTGCAATTCCATACAGTCTACTTTGTTGAAGGAAAACAGTGTACGTTGTTAGGCGAAAGTGGCTGTTTTATGAAGTACTAAGTTGCAATTCCATACAGTCTACTTTGTTGAAGGAAAACAGTGTACGTTGTTAGGTGAAAGTGGCTGTTTTATGAAGTACTAAGTTGCAATTCCATACAGTCTACTTTGTTGAAGGAAAACAGTGTACGTTGTTAGGGGAAAGTGGCTGTTTTATGAAGTACTAAGTTGCAATTCCATACAGTCTACTTTGTTGAAGGAAAACAGTGTACGTTGTTAGGTGAAAGTGGCTGTTTTATGAAGTACTAAGTTGCAATTCCATACAGTCTACTTTGTTGAAGGAAAACAGTGTACGTTGTTAGGTGAAAGTGGCTGTTTTATGAAGTACTAAGTTGCAATTCCATACAGTCTACTTTGTTGAAGGAAAACAGTGTACGTTGTTAGGTGAAAGTGGCTGTTTTATGAAGTACTAAGTTGCAATTCCATACAGTCTACTTTGTTGAAGGAAAACAGTGTACGTTGTTAGGTGAAAGTGGCTGTTTTATGAAGTACTAAGTTGCAATTCCATACAGTCTACTTTGTTGAAGGAAAACAGTGTACGTTGTTAGGTGAAAGTGGCTGTTTTATGAAGTACTAAGTTGCAATTCCATACAGTCTACTTTGTTGAAGGAAAACAGTGTACGTTGTTAGGCGAAAGTGGCTGTTTTATGAAGTACTAAGTTGCAATTTCATACAGTCTACTTTGTTGAAGGAAAACCGTTCGGTATGAGCGTCTAGTTAGATTGTATGACGTAAAGATACCATGAGTTCATAGTGTCCAGAACAGACGTTGGGGAATAGATAGTAAAACATTTAATTTGACATTAAAACACGATTACTAGCAATTATGATGCACTTTTACTCTCAAAAGATCTTAGGAATAATTTTTTTTGCGTTCTGTGCATTTTTAGGGTCTAATCCGAAATCAGGAAATCTGATCCTGTTGAAATTGTGATGACATGTAGTCTCGTCTCTATGGCCAAGGTCAACCCTTTTGAGTCATATTTTCCGTCCACTCCCAGAAGCGTTAGACCATCTATTGATAATGCACCACAGACAAACTAAATTTAAAATATTAATCAAGCTAAATCATCGAAAACTTGGAACTACAGAAAATAAACAGAAACTAACTGCTCTTGCATACGCAGGATTGCATAAAAAGGGAATTACCAAAACAAAAAATAACACTACAATATAAGATACAAAAATACTGGAAATATATTAAATAAGGCACAGCTTTAGTAAAGAAATTAATAGAATGTCCAGATTGTAACCAATTACAGATTGGGAAAACCAAAAGAATTTAAGAGATATAGTTCTATACATGTATAAAAGCACCAAAGGGGCTATTATTAAAGGAAACATTTATATCTTATACTTAGCCTCACTTGCCACACACATTTCCACCAATAGAAAACGTAAGAATAATAAAAAACACATAAACAAACATTAGCGTTAAATCACATAACTTACGATTTCCCACGCCTAACCTAATCAAGAATCCCACCGTTCAACCCATAGACATTGAAGTATTACAACCCCGGAATGTCAATTCGCCAGGAAACATGAAGTAAGTTCATTGTGTAAGTACAATTTGTATGTGATAAAAATTCCAACCTGTATTTCTTATTTTTGCCCATACACTTGGGTGTAATGGATAGTAACGGCCCTGTATATTGCGATTCCCTGCTAACGCTATATTTACAACATCTCTTGTATTTTAAGCCCTTTTGCTTTCGCTTGGTCTTTATCCATTTCCCTGGTTCTCTACGTCCTTCCCTCTTCGTAGACCTAGTACAACCTTTGGTAGTTTTTAGTTGGGTTCTGATTTCATAATAATTCCAAAAAAGGGAATAATTTAAACGTTTTAAAAAAAAGTCTCGAAACCACATTGGGCAAATAGGCCTTTTTTATATCATTTATTACGGTTTTAAAAAAAATCAAAATACAGTTTTATATTCCCATATATATATATATATATATATATATATATATATATATATATATATATATATATATATGTTTTCGATTAAAATATGTTCCCAGGTGAACTTTACAGACACGTCATGTAAATAAATAGACAAGATAACACAGTTGTCTTGTTCTGCACTCTGAAGGCGTTGAACAGTGAGTGACAGTTTCCTGCTTCAGCGGGATATTGTCCCAGTTCACGTCAGTCATGCAAAGATTATGTTCACGTAGTCTGAGAAATATATTAACAGCTCATTCCCTATGTTTAGGAAAATTCAAAGTAAAAACAATTGTGGTAAGTATTTGGATTAATAGTTTTCTACCTTCCTGTGTAAGAAATGTTTTCCAACGCTTCCCTGAATTCCTTTGTCTCCGCTTAACAAAACATCGTTAATCATTCAATATCTCTTCTACCTTTAATCCGATTAACATTCTAATCGATCACAGTTACTGTCTATTTATAGTTCAGCGAGCGACTAATTCTTAAAGATGCCTCTGTAATTTTTCTTTTGATTTAAGATTAATTTGTTATTGTTCTTTACTTCCCTTGTATAAGAAAACATTAATTCATAAATTTTGTTACTATATCTCCTTACGAAGCTACATTTACGTTAACAGTCGGTTTTATATCTGAAAACAACAAAGCTGTATTCACCCTATGGTTTCTTCACAAAAATATGCAGTAAATATTTAATTTTCTACACTGGAGATTTCTTTAATTTTGTTTTCTGATTACAGCTCGTGATATTGCTTCAGCAAGGAAACTAATTAAATCATTCTTTAAATGCTTCTTCGCCTACAAGCATGGCCTCGTTGTATTCTTTAGAACGATTACAATAGGCCGTGCCAAATAATGATTCCTTCTCCATCATTAAGATAATTTACGGTAAACCATGAGAAGCCCTATTTTAGTGATGCACATTAGTGAGTGGTTTAGTATTATTTTGTTAAGATGAGTCATGAAGATGATCTTACGCCATACGAGCAGATACCATTCAGCAAACTTTGTGGACTCAGACGATACAAATACCATAACCAAGGCACTCTAGATTCACAAACCTTTCCTTTTTATTTCTTTTTAAACTAGGGCCTGGTCCCACAAAACGCGTCTTGCCCTGTAACGCCATCCCTCCCGCTAATTAATAGTTCTAACTATCTGCAAGTATTTTCTTAGATAATTGAAGTCTAAATAAATCAGGGCAGTGAAACAAAACGGGCTGAAAGAAAGAAAAGCTACTTAATCCTACTATATTTTTCAAATCCTTCTATTAGTTCACACTCTCCTTTTATATATCTTGTTCAAATTTTCAATCATAAATAAAATACCTTTTTTTCATCCACTCAAGTTCAAATACATTTTTTTAAAATTTGAAGGTGATGAAACTTGATGGTAATTCAGTTACAAAAAAATATTAATATGTTATTAAAGAATAATAATGCGTTAGTTTAAATTTTATATCGGAGAATAAATGTTTACAAAAGTTAAAAGTTATTTAATATAGTTAATACGTCCCATTTGGCTTAAAATAACATATGACTTCATAAAACAGGTGTTTTATGTTCTAAGTTATGTGGTAGAACAGCTGTTTTAATTAGATTAATAATAATTTTAGATTATGATAACTTATTTATATTAATTGTAATTATTTAATAAAATGTATTTAAAATAAAATGTTCAGTTGTTGACCTAATTAGGTTTGGAAATGTCTCCTTATAGACCATGCAAGAACCACGAGGGCTTGAGTCGGGTGTCCTTTGGTACCCTGGTGATAAAAGAGAAAATATACATAGTAGGCATAATGGTTTTAATAGGTATAAAATTATATAAAATTTTAAATACTTACGGGCATATCCAAACATTAACTGATGTAGAATGATCCCTGACAATTTTATTGCACAGCACACAACACGAACTGTAGTATAAGTTGTAGGATTATAGGAATATAATTTTAACAATAATTACTTATACATGAACTTTGCGTTTTGTATTTAGAAGTTTGCAAGTTTTTTTATATTTATTAAAATTCAATATTGAAATCTATTAAACTTGAATCAATATTAAAAGAATATGTGTAGCTTTATATCTAGGTTAAAGTACTTTCAACGAATGTAGTTCTACAAGACAAACATAAAACCGAGTTTATAGTAGCAACACTTACTAATGATGATGACTTTGTCATTGAGACGGTATGAGTCAATTATTGATTAATTTGTGAGTTTTGTGTATATTTTTTATTTGTTTTAACATTACGTCACTAGCTAAGCTCAAAGAATATGTGTATGACCATAGTTCTTATTACACTTTTGCTATTACTTGCGACCAGCAATACTTGTTAACTAAATATTGGTAAATTGTTAACTTACACTTGTAAGCTTACAATTTACCAACCTTTAGTTGACAAAAAGTCTGGTCGCAAGTAATAGCAAAAGTGAAATAAGTGATTAACAACCAGCTCGTCATGAACGGCAACAAGATTTCTTTATTTAATATAGTTCTGTTTAAAACTCTATTACACAAAACTTACTTTAACAACTATGCTGTGCTTCGTAGCCTTGTATGAGGAAACTGATAAAAATTGTAATAAGAAATCATCATATTCAGCCAATTATTAGTAGAACTGTCCAATATTATTGCATTTCCATTCTGCCTTTAGGAATGTACAAGATCTCTAGGACATCGGATGGTCAATTCGATCGCAAAATTTGTACGCAAAAGAGAGATAATAAAAAATACGTTAAAATGACTCTACTTACAAGCAATAATACGAAGCAAAAAATTTGTTATATTAAACCCCGAAAATTCATCGAAATCGCGAACATTTTTTTTAACGAAATAATAACTACGCAGATAAACAATGATTGGACGGCCCACTGAACATAGCAAGTGGCACTGATTAATGCGGCCCGTTTGATGTTACGTCCGACTAAACAACAAAGATTCGAATCCCGTAAAAAAAAACAACGTTACGTCACAGTTTTGGAAATATATAGGGATTAAATCTGAATTAAAAGCGTTTCCAGTGTGGTTTACTGAGGGATTAGGTCAGACGTCTGTGACTGTTGAGTAAAAAGGCAGAGTACATCGTGTATTGTTAGTGAATATGGAATTATATAAAACATGTAACACAAATGTCATAAATCCGTTCTTATGTGCTTAACATACGTATAAATTAAGTCGATGTAAAAGGTTTTGAATTCTTCAGTAGGAATAACATATAAGCTACAGTAGTATATCCCTGTCCAGTATCAGTCTTATTACAGTTATACGGCACGTTTTTCTTTCTAGAGAGGTTTTTAAGCATTATGACCTTTTACCATTGTCTCTCATTAGTCCACGAGCCTCACACCTGACTGGGATAAACTTATTCCTCTCTTTTGAAGAATTGAACAAGTTGATTCCATTAAAAACACGATAATAATCGTTTAAACGAAATAATCGAAAACTAAAAAGTTATTTCCTGTTGCCGAGAATATTGCAATTGCTTATGACTATCATGAAATCTGTAAGTGTGAAATAACCATTTCCCTTTTAAGGAAAGTTGTTTTTAAATTCCATAAAAATGTACGAAAGTACTTATAATTATAAATTATATCATGGGAGCTTTACACTTTTACAAAATGTTCCAACTCTCCTGGGAGGCAAAAAAAAAATTATTTTATTTAAGATTTTGAAAATTCATCTTAATTAAATTTTTTAGACGCTATAAAATATGGTAATAAATATTTATACTCATAGAAATTCGACTGGTAGAAACCTCGATTCTATTGTAAAAGGAAAACGCGTTTCTTTCGTTACAGACTAATAGTAAATATTGGACTTTAGAATATAGGAAATATTGACCTCTAGAATATACTAATATTGGACTCTAGAATATAGTAATATTGGACTCTAGAATATAGTAATATTGAACTCTAGAACATAGTAATATTGTACTCTATAATATAGTAATATTGTACTATAGAATATAGTAATATTGTACTCTAGAATATAGTAATATTGTACTCTAGAATATAGTAATATTGAACTCTAGAACATAGTAATATTGTACTCTATAATATAGTAATATTGTACTATAGAATATAGTAATATTGTACTTTAGAATATAGTAATATTGTACTCTAGAATATAGTAATATTGGACTTTAGAATATAGTTATATTGGACTATAGAATATATTAAATATTGGACTCTGGAATATAGTAATATTGGACTATAGAATATAGTAATATTGGACTCAAGAATATAGTAATATTGGACTCTAGAATATACTAATATTGGACTCTAGAATATAGTAATATTGTACTCTAGAATATAGTAATATTGGACTCTAGAACATAGTAATATTGTACTATAGAATATAGTAATATTGGATTTTAGAATATAGTTATATTGGACTATAGAATATAGTAATATTGGACTCTAGAATATAGTAATATTGTACTCTAGAATATAGTAATATTGGACTTTAGAATATAGGAAATACTGACCTATAGAATATACTAATATTGGACTCTAGAATATAGTAGTATTGGACTCTAGAATATAGTAATATTGTACTCGAGAATATAGTAATATTGGACTCTAGAACATAGTAATATTGTACTCTAGAATATAGTAATATTGGACTTTAGAATATAGTTATATTGGACTATAGAATATATTAAATATTGGACTCTGGAATATAGTAATATTGGACTATAGAATATACTAATATTGGACTCAAGAATATAGGAAATATTGGCCTCTAGAATATACTAATATTGGACTCTAGAATATTGGACTCAAGAATATAGTAATATTGGACTCTAGAACATAGTAATATTGTACTATAGAATATAGTAATATTGTACTATAGAATATAGTAACATTGGACTCTAGAATATAGTAATATTGTACTCTAGAATATAGTAATATTGGACTTTAGAATATAGTTATATTGGACTATAGAATATATTAAATATTGGACTCTGGAATATAGTAATATTGAACTATAGAGTATAGTAATATTGGACTCAAGAATATAGTAATATTGGACTCCAGAATATTATTGCACTCTAGAATATTGAAACTAATATCGTTTCTCGTAAGAAGATCGGTTATTGCTGACGATTAATTATTGACAGTTTTTATATTTATTGATATTTTTTGTCGGTTGTATAACATCAACATAAATATTAAAGAGTAATAAATCAAAAAGTTATAAGAAAGTATACGGAATAGGACGGAAAATAATAATGAGAACAAGAGTCAGAATGCGAAAGCTAAAAATGGATGAGGAATGGTTTTGAGACGAGACAGTAATTTGACATACGTCAGTAAAGCCGATAGATTGACATA
>JBAIZL010000003.1:102871232-102916232 GCA_036971475.1 Prosapia bicincta | reverse complement strand
GGAGGACGAATATGCGGGCTGGCGACATCTTGAGGTAAGTTGTTGTATGATAAGGACTCCGGTGTTCCCAGGACGTGTATCCTGGTTAGGAGGGGGTTGAGTGCTTTTGTACTAACGAACTTCTGCTACAGGGACTTGATAGCAGTGATGGTGGAGCTGCGGGCGGAGGGGAGGATGAAGAGGCTGAACCTGGCCACGGCATATCTTCCCTTTGACTACGCGGGGGCTCTACCAACACAAGAGCTGAGGAGGCTGGTCGAGCACTGCGGGGCTGTAGATTATGAGCTGCTGGTGGGGATGGATGCTAACTCCCATCACACTTCGTGGGGAAGTACAGGTACCAACACTAGAGGTGAGGAACTTTTAGCTTATCTTAGCTCTAAGAATTTACTAGTCTTAAATCAGGGGGAAGAGCCGACGTTTGTCACTAGGGCCAGACAGGAGGTCCTGGACATTACGGTGGCATCGAACCAGATGGCTAGGTATGTACTAAATTGGTATGTGTCGGATGAACCATCTTCTTCTGACCACAGACATATTAGGTATGATATCTCTCTAAATCCAGCCATGCTTCGGTCAACCAGGGATCCAAGAAGAACAGACTGGGACTCCTACAGGAGGGACCTGGGTGTTCGGATTGAGGAGGCTGGATTGGAGTATGGTGGGAGGAGAGAGCTAGAAGATTCTGCCACATTGGTTGGCGAGGCTATAGTAGAATCCTTTACTGATAACTGCCCTTTCAGTGAGGGGAGAAAAGTAGGGGATCCGTCATGGTGGAACAAGAAGCTAGCCAAACTTCGGAACACCACCAGGAGACTCTTTAATAGAGCAAAAAAGAACGGGGAGTGGGACCAGTATAGGAAAACACTAACCGAATACAACAGGGCAATTAGAGAAGCACGCAGGAAGTCCTGGAAGGAGTTTTGTCATGAGATTGACAAAACTCGGGAAGGGGCACGACTGTATAAAGTGCTCTCTAAGGACCCAGTTAACCCGGTGGGGATGCTAAGAACCCCACTGGGTAATATAACAAAAACGGCAGGGGAAACTGTGGAAGAATTAATCAGAACACATTTCCCTTCCAGTATTCTGAGGAAACTTGGGGGAGCAGACACTGAACCAGTTGCCAAACTCTCCACAAGACGTGGTAAGAGGGAGGACTGGGAAGTGGCAAGGAGGATAGTAACTCCACAAAGGGTAAGATGGGCTATTGACACATTTAAACCCTACAAATCTCCAGGTCCAGATGGGATCTATCCTGTGCTGCTGCAGCAGGGAATAGATATGCTGGTGCTGGTACTTACTAAATTATACAGGCTAAGCATTGCTCTAGGGCATGTGCCGGCAGCCTGGAAATCTAGTAAGGTGGTCTTTATAACTAAGCCCACCGGTAACCAATCGGAAGGGAAAGGATACAGACCTATTACACTCATGTCCTTTGTTCTTAAGCGACTTGAAAAACTGGTTGATAGGCATATTAGGGGGGGGGGTGCTTTGGCTATAAAACCACTGCATTGGAACCAGTATGCTTATCAACCAGGGAAATCCTGCGAGGGAGCTCTCCATCAAGTGGTTGGTAGGATTGAGCAAATGATCGCTAAGAAAGGTTGTGCCATAGGTGCCTTCTTCGACATTGAAGGGGCTTTCAATAACCCCTCAGTGGAGACGATGGTAAGTGGTGCAAGACGTCATGGAGTGGATGCGACCACTTGTGGTTGGATAAGTTCCATGTTAACAAACAGAAACATTTCTGTATAGGTGGCAGGGGAGGTCAGAAGGGCGGAGACAAGTCTGGGCGTATAATAAGAAGCGCGTAATATTACTTATGGTAGTGAACCGTGTAATGGTATGTATGGTAGTGAAGCGTGTAATGGTATGTATGTTAGTGAAGCGTGTAATATTACTTATGGTAGTGAACCGTGTAATGGTATGTATGGTAGTGAAGCGTGTAATATTACTTATGGTAGTGATGCGTGTAATGGTATGTATGGTAGTGAAGCGTGTAATGGTATGTATGTTAGTGAAGCGTGTAATATTACTTATGGTAGTGAACCGTGTAATGGTATGTATGGTAGTGAAGCGTGTAATATTACTTATGGTAGTGATGCGTGTAATGGTATGTATGGTAGTGAAGCGTGTAATGGTATGTATGTTAGTGAAGCGTGTAATATTACTTATGGTAGTGAACCGTGTAATGGTATGTATGGTAGTGAAGCGTGTAATATTACTTATGGTAGTGATGCGTGTAATGGTATGTATGTTAGTGATGCGTGTAATGGTATGTATGGTAGTGAAGCGCGTAATATTACTTATGGTAGTGAACCGTGTAATGGTATGTATGGTAGTGAAGCGCGTAATATTACTTATTGTAGTGAACCGTGTAATGGTATGTATGGTAGTGAAGCGTGTAATGGTATGTATATTAGTGAAGCGTGTAATATTACTTATGGTAGTGATGCGTGTAATGGTATGTATGTTAGTGATGCGTGTAATGGTATGTATGGTAGTGAAGCGCGTAATGGTATGTATGGTAGTGAAGCGTGTAATATTACTTATGGTAGTGATGCGTGTAATGGTATGTATGGTAGTGAAGCGTGTAATGGTATGTATGGTAGTGAAGCGTGTAATATTACTTATGGTAGTGATGCGTGTAATGGTATGTATGTTAGTGATGCGTGTAATGGTATGTATGGTAGTGAAGCGCGTAATATTACTTATGGTAGTGAACCGTGTAATGGTATGTATGGTAGTGAAGCGCGTAATATTACTTATGGTAGTGAACCGTGTAATGGTATGTATGGTAGTGAAGCGCGTAATATTACTTATGGTAGTGAACCGTGTAATGGTATGTATGGTAGTGAAGCGTGTAATATTACTTATGGTAGTGATGCGTGTAATGGTATGTATGTTAGTGATGCGTGTAATGGTATGTATGGTAGTGAAGCGCGTAATGGTATGTATGGTAGTGAAGCGCGTAATATTACTTATGGTAGTGAACCGTGTAATGGTATGTATGGTAGTGAAGCGTGTAATATTACTTATGGTAGTGATGCGTGTAATGGTATGTATGTTAGTGATGCGTGTAATGGTATGTATGTTAGTGATGCGTGTAATGGTATGTATGGTAGTGAAGCGCGTAATATTACTTATGGTAGTGTAGCGTGTAATGGTATGTATGTTAGTGATGCGTGTAATGGTATGTATGTTAGTGATGCGTGTAATGGTATGTATGGTAGTGAAGCGTGCAAAATGTATTGAACATGCTGTATTTTTTTGTATTCAATGGAAATTCTAATTTGCCATTGTAAAGCAAATAAATTTCATGTCCTTGTAAGCCAAATAATGTGCTTAGGATATTTAACCTTTAAAAACACATAAATATTTTAATTTTACAAAACACGAGAAGAAATTTATAGAGAGGATTAAGCCTGTTGTAGTTTTGTCCGCCCTTCTTATTATACAAAATAATTTTGCTAAAACCCATTAAAATAGCTTTACTTTATGTCACATCAGTTTATCTGACTGCGAATGTAAAGATACTGAATTCGATTGCGCTTAACGTCAAAATGTTTTCACAGAATAACTAAACCTGATAACATGGGTGCAGGGTACATTGACTTTTTTAAATTACTGTACGACTTATACACACTCTCTAACCCTTATATAAACCACTACATGCTAGATAGGGAATAAACTATATTGTTATTTATATATTTATGCTTCAATATCTGTAAAACAGAATTCCTGAAAATAGTCTTAATTCTTCTATCTAGGACCAACTCTTCTCAATCTCCCCATGAACCATCTATAATCATTATTATCTATGGATTCCAAAGCTATGTCCAAAACCAGTGGCCAAACTAATTTTCACAGCAAAATTAAAAACACCTATTAAAGCGTTGATGGCAATCTAAATTATTTGTTTTGGTCATGTTTGATAACATGGTTGCGTTATTGTCAAAAACTAAGTTAAAATTGTCATCGGATAGGTGTCGCGTGTTAGTTCAGTGTTAATTAGGGAAAATGCCAAACGTTTAGAAATATTGGAATTTAAAAACAGGAATAAATTAGCAAATGTCAGTGGCGTTCAAAATGTAAAATAGTGTCTTTAGTTTTGATTTTCCATTTACTAACGTTAAATAGTTGCTTTAAAGAGTCAAAAAATCTTTCCGTTGCTGACCTCCATCGAAGTCCAACGGGTGCGTTATGCCTGCTTGGGACCAGTCTAGGTGGGCCAAAGACCAGTCTAGGCCTTACAGCAAGGACATTAGATTTTTACATACTGATACCACGGGTCATAGCACCAAGTTGCCTGTTTTGGGCCTGACGCTAGTCCCCCGGGCGGTAGTTACGAGCTTGAGGTTGGATTCGTGGGGTATAGGTTTCACTTGCTAGACTGGAGATAATTCCAACAAGAAGGATCTATCTTTGTGAGCTTTGGCAAGGAGGCTGATTAGGAAGACAGCTACAGTCCTTGCCACATCTCTCCTTCTTCATCATCTTTCTGCTTTTACAAATTTTCACAACACATTGCCAAATGTAGCGTACGTAGCTGACCTTATCGAGTATCGATGTCATTATATATTCTGATTTGTTTTCGATTTTTTAAAAAGCCTAATATAGTATCACATTTCAAAAAGTCACAATTTACATTTTAATCCAGTATTTTTTATTACTTTATCTCCTTATTAGGTGTTTAATGTTCTTCTTTATATGTTTTTACATGTACTGTCTATGGATTGTTTTAGTTGTGTTTTCTATGTGTTTAATATTTTTATACTTTTCTATATGCATGTGTTTTGTATTTAAAGTCAACGAAGTTGATAATGATTAATTACTTATGAGTTATTATATAGCAAAATCTCACAGGAACGGATACACGAGCGCGCGCGCGCGCACACACACACACAAACACAATGTTTTCGCGATTCGTATCTTAGTATATTTTCAGGCTATCAAAGCATTGGCACCCTAAGCCTATCATGCTACCCCAATTGCCTTGATTCTACACAAGCCAATATCGGCGGACTATTTGGACGTTTGCCTAACAACCATCAATCAATGCCGACACACAAATTACCGTCTTTTGACGCCATTCTTCAACCCTAAGGCAATAAACTTTACTGTCAATAAAATTTATAATGAAATCTATTTCAAATCAATGAATCCGGACACTTTCTCGTGGAAAAATAACTCTGAACGAGGGATGGGGCTTGGTTTTATTTCCGAACATTATTTCTTTTTCAATCACAATCGGTTATTTTGGAAATCGGTTTTCATTTGGATCAGCATTTTTCATGCCCGTTATCAGGGTTGGAATGCAAGAGATTTGTTGATAACACATTCAATAATCTTACTTAAATTTCCACCTTACAAAAATGTTTTTTACGAATTTAAAACAATTTCTCGAATCAGGCAATACATTTTTGTAAGACAATTTTGAACATTTGTAACTTGCTGAAGTCATTATAAAAGTCTATTATACTCGTATACATCTCTGTAAATTCTTAGGTTTTAAGGGCAAGAAAAAGGCAAAAATAATAAATACACAAAAACCTCATAACCACAAACCTTCTTTATTTTACCCTTATGTACATTTCAGTTACCAAGTAACCATCCTCAGAGGGATAACATACAAAAACTGGGAGTATTAAATTCAAGCACAGTATATTTATAATAAATAGTAAAAGGCAAAAACTTACAAACACCAATGTTTCGAAGGAATATTCATTGAGCTGATGAAATAAAGGACATGTATACGCTATACACTGCTGCTGTGTATGTTTATAAGGAAAATATGAGCAAACCGAGCCAAACAAAATAAGCAAATGCTTTAAAATAATTAACGTATCAGGATTCCTATTTAGTAACTACACTATCTAGTAGTGCTGAGGATGTGGTGACAAACCATATCTTTTAATTAGAAAGAAAGTAAACCTTACGACAAAGAACCATAACACTAACCATAAACACTTACTAATGGCAGTATTTTTGTTTTGTTTGAAAAGGTCGCACCTCCGAGTCCTTATTTAGACAAAAAGTAAATCTTAGTAGTAAAGTTTTCACACATTAGTGTATGTGAAATTATAGGTCAGTAGTTCAAGTTGAATATGGCAGCAAATGTAAAAACTTAATTAATTATCCGTTATTGGAAATTTAAAAAAAATGTTCAAGCTCTGAAGGTTTATTTCCGTTGTAAGGGAATAACCATAATGGAAGATAAATAACTTAAGAAAATATATGCACAGGTGTTTAGGTTAATTTTTATTTATAATTCTTGTTGAAAAAATGTTGTTTCTGAAAAATAAACATAATTGTTTCAACAAGTGCTTGTGTTTTGTATAATTAACAAATTTAACATTATTTGAATTTAACTTTGTAATTGTATATTGTTTTCATTTTAATATAAATTTTATACTAGAAAACATTTTGTAAAAAAACAATATGGAATTTTCTTAAACAAGGAAAATTAAATTAAAAATATAACATATTTTAATGAAATAACCATGGCCAGAGTAAATATACATACTAATTCAACAAAGTGTGTTTGGACAAAACATTTACTAACATCGGATATTTATAACTGATATTAATTTAATGATAGACATAGCGTAACATACAAATCACTAAAACCTTTACATGCATTGCATATATAATAGTATTAGTTTTGAAGACATCTCTTACGATGGTAGCCATTTAATGATAGACGTAGCGTAACATACAAATCACTAAAACCTTTACATGCATTGCATATATAATAGTATTAGTTTTGAAGACATCTCTTACGATGGTAGCCATTTAATGATAGACGTAGCGTAACATACAAATCACTAAAACCTTTACATGCATTGCATATATAATAGTATTAGTTTTGAAGACATCTCTTACGATGGTAGCCATTTAATGATAGACGTAGCGTAACATACAAATCACTAAAACCTTTACATGCATTGCATATATAATAGTATTAGTTTTGAAGACATCTCTTACGATGGTAGCCATTTAATGATAGACATAGTGTAACATTCAAATCATTAAAACCTTTACCTGCATTGCATATATAATAGTATTAGTTTTGAAGACATCTCTTACGATGGTAGCCATTTAATGATAGACATAGCGTAACATACAAATCATTAAAACCTTTACATGCATTGCATATATAATAGTATTAGTTTTGAAGACATCTCTTACGATGGTAGCCATTTAATGATAGACATAGCGTAACATACAAATCATTAAAACCTTTACATGCATTGCATATATAATAGTATTAGTTTTGAAGACATCTCTTACGATGGTAGCCATTTAATGATAGACATAGCGTAACATACAAATCATTAAAACCTTTACCTGCATTGCATATATAATAGTATTAGTTTTGAAGACATCTCTTACGATGGTAGCCATTTAATGATAGACATAGCGTAACATACAAATCATTAAAACCTTTACATGCATTGCATATATAATAGTATTAGTTTTGAATACATCTCTTACGATGGTAGCCATTTAATGATAGACGTAGCGTAACATACAAATCACTAAAACCTTTACATGCATTGCATATACAATAGTATTAGTTATGAAGACATCTCTTACGATGGTAGCCATTTAATGATAGACATAGCGTAACATACAAATCATTAAAACCTTTACATGCATTGCATATATAATAGTATTAGTTTTGAAGACATCTCTTACGATGGTAGCCATTTAATGATAGACATAGCGTAACATACAAATCAATAAAACCTTTACATGCATTGCATATATAATAGTATTAGTTTTGAAGACATCTCTTACGATGGTAGCCATGTAATGATAGACATAGCGTAACATACAAATCATTAAAACCTTTACATGCATTGCATATATAATAGTATTAGTTTTGAATACATCTCTTACGATTGTAGCCATTTAATGATAGACATAGCGTAACATACAAATCAATAAAACCTTTACATGCATTGCATATATAATAGTATTAGTTTTGAAGACATCTCTTACGATGGTAGCCATTTAATGATAGACATAGCGTAACATACAAATCATTAAAACCTTTACATGCATTGCATATATAATAGTATTAGTTTTGAAGACATCTCTTACGATGGTAGCCATTTAATGATAGACATAGCGTAACATACAAATCATTAAAACCTTTACATGCATTGCATATATAATAGTATTAGTTTTGAAGACATCTCTTACGATGGTAGCCATTTAATGATAGACATAGCGTAACATACAAATCATTAAAACCTTTACATGCATTGCATATATAATAGTATTAGTTTTGAAGACATCTCTTACGATGGTAGCCATTTAATGATAGACATAGCGTAACATACAAATCATTAAAACCTTTACATGCATTGCATATATAATAGTATTAGTTTTGAAGACATCTCTTACGATGGTAGCCATTTAATGATAGACATAGCGTAACATACAAATCATTAAAACCTTTACATGCATTGCATATATAATAGTATTAGTTTTGAAGACATCTCTTACGATGGTAGCCATTTAATGATAGACATAGCGTAACATACAAATCATTAAAACCTTTACATGCATTGCATATATAATAGTATTAGTTTTGAAGACATCTCTTACGATGGTAGCCATTTAATGATAGACATAGCGTAACATACAAATCATTAAAACCATTACATGCATTGCATATATAATAGTATTAGTTTTGAAGACATCTCTTACGATGGTAGCCATTTAATGATAGACATAGCGTAACATACAAATCATTAAAACCTTTACATGCATTGCATATATAATAGTATTAGTTTTGAAGACATCTCTTACGATGGTAGCCATTTAATGATAGACATAGCGTAACATACAAATCATTAAAACCTTTACATGCATTGCATATATAATAGTATTAGTTTTGAAGACATCTCTTACGATGGTAGCCATTTAATGATAGACATAGCGTAACATACAAATCATTAAAACCTTTACATGCATTGCATATATAATAGTATTAGTTGTAAAGACGTCTCTTACGATGGTAGCCATTTAATGATAGACATAGCGTAACATACAAATCAATAAAACCTTTACATGCATTGCATATATAATAGTATTAGTTTTGAAGACATCTCTTACGATGGTAGCCATTTAATGATAGACATAGCGTAACATACAAATCATTAAAACCTTTACATGCATTGCATATATAATAGTATTAGTTGTAAAGACGTCTCTTACGATGGTAGCCATTTAATGATAGACATAGCGTAACATACAAATCAATAAAACCTTTACATGCATTGCATATATAATAGTATTAGTTATGAAGACGTCTCTTACGATGGTAGCCATTTAATGATAGACATAGCGTAACATACAAATCAATAAAACCTTTACATGCATTGCATATATAATAGTATTAGTTTTGAAGACATCTCTTACGATGGTAGCCATTTAATGATAGACATAGCGTAACATACAAATCATTAAAACCTTTACATGCATTGCATATATAATAGTATTAGTTGTAAAGACGTCTCTTACGATGGTAGCCATTTAATGATAGACATAGCGTAACATACAAATCATTAAAACCTTTACATGCATTGCATATATAATAGTATTAGTTGTAAAGACATCTCTTACGATGGTAGCCATTTAATGATAGACATAGCGTAACATACAAATCATTAAAACCTTTACATGCATTGCATATATAATAGTATTAGTTGTAAAGACATCTCTTACGATGGTAGCCATTTAATGATAGACATAGCGTAACATACAAATCATTAAAACCTTTACATGCATTGCATATATAATAGTATTAGTTGTAAAGACATCTCTTACGATGGTAGCCATTTAATGATAGACATAGCGTAACATACAAATCATTAAAACCTTTACATGCATTGCATATATAATAGTATTAGTTGTAAAGACGTCTCTTACGATGGTAGCCATTTAATGATAGACATAGCGTAACATACAAATCAATAAAACCTTTACATGCATTGCATATATAATAGTATTAGTTTTGAAGACATCTCTTACGATGGTAGCCATTTAATGATAGACATAGCGTAACATACAAATCAATAAAACCTTTACATGCATTGCATATATAATAGTATTAGTTTTGAAGACATCTCTTACGATGGTAGCCATTTAATGATAGACATAGCGTAACATACAAATGATTAAAACCTTTACATGCATTGCATATATAATAGTATTAGTTATGAAGACATCTCTTACGATGGTAGCCATGTAATGATAGACATAGCGTAACATACAAATGATTAAAACCTTTACATGCATTGCATATATAATAGTATTAGTTGTAAAGACATCTCTTACGATGGTAGCCATTTAATGATAGACATAGCGTAACATACAAATCATTAAAACCTTTACATGCATTGCATATATAATAGTATTAGTTGTAAAGACATCTCTTACGATGGTAGCCATTTAATGATAGACATAGCGTAACATACAAATCATTAAAACCTTTACATGCATTGCATATATAATAGTATTAGTTGTAAAGACATCTCTTACGATGGTAGCCATTTAATGATAGACATAGCGTAACATACAAATCATTAAAACCTTTACATGCATTGCATATATAATAGTATTAGTTGTAAAGACGTCTCTTACGATGGTAGCCATTTAATGATAGACATAGCGTAACATACAAATCAATAAAACCTTTACATGCATTGCATATATAATAGTATTAGTTTTGAATACATCTCTTACGATGGTAGCCATTTAATGATAGACATAGCGTAACATACAAATCAATAAAACCTTTACATGCATTGCATATATAATAGTATTAGTTTTGAAGACATCTCTTACGATGGTAGCCATTTAATGATAGACATAGCGTAACATACAAATGATTAAAACCTTTACATGCATTGCATATATAATAGTATTAGTTTTGAATACATCTCTTACGATGGTAGCCATTTAATGATAGACATACCGTAACATACAAATCAATAAAACCTTTACATGCATTGCATATATAATAGTATTAGTTTTGAAGACATCTCTTACGATGGTAGCCATTTAATGATAGACATAGCGTAACATACAAATCATTAAAACCTTTACATGCATTGCATATATAATAGTATTAGTTTTGAAGACATCTCTTACGATGGTAGCCATTTAATGATAGACATAGCGTAACATACAAATCATTAAAACCTTTACATGCATTGCATATATAATAGTATTAGTTTTGAAGACATCTCTTACGATGGTAGCCATTTAATGATAGACATAGCGTAACATACAAATCATTAAAACCTTTACATGCATTGCATATATAATAGTATTAGTTTTGAAGACATCTCTTACGATGGTAGCCATTTAATGATAGACATAGCGTAACATACAAATTATTAAAAAATTTACATGCATTGCATATATAATAGTATTAGTTTTGAAGATATCTCTTACGATGGTAGCCATTTAATGATAGACATAGCGTAACATACAAATCATTAAAACCTTTACATGCATTGCATATATAATAGTATTAGTTTTGAAGACATCTCTTACGATGGTAGCCATTTAATGATAGACATAGCGTAACATACAAATCATTAAAACCTTTACATGCATTGCATATATAATAGTATTAGTTTTGAAGACATCTCTTACGATGGTAGCCATTTAATGATAGACATAGCGTAACATACAAATCATTAAAACCTTTACATGCATTGCATATATAATAGTATTAGTTTTGAAGACATCTCTTACGATGGTAGCCATTTAATGATAGACATAGCGTAACATACAAATCATTAAAACCTTTACATGCATTGCATATATAATAGTATTAGTTTTGAAGACATCTCTTACGATGGTAGCCATTTAATGATAGACATAGCGTAACATACAAATCATTAAAACCTTTACATGCATTGCATATATAATAGTATTAGTTTTGAAGACATCTCTTACGATGGTAGCCATTTAATGATAGACATAGCGTAACATACAAATCATTAAAACCTTTACATGCATTGCATATATAATAGTATTAGTTGTAAAGACATCTCTTACGATGGTAGCCATTTAATGATAGACATAGCGTAACATACAAATCATTAAAACCTTTACATGCATTGCATATATAATAGTATTAGTTGTAAAGACATCTCTTACGATGGTAGCCATTTAATGATAGACATAGCGTAACATACAAATCATTAAAACCTTTACATGCATTGCATATATAATAGTATTAGTTGTAAAGACGTCTCTTACGATGGTAGCCATTTAATGATAGACATAGCGTAACATACAAATCAATAAAACCTTTACATGCATTGCATATATAATAGTATTAGTTTTGAAGACATCTCTTACGATGGTAGCCATTTAATGATAGACATAGCGTAACATACAAATCATTAAAACCTTTACATGCATTGCATATATAATAGTATTAGTTTTGAAGACATCTCTTACGATGGTAGCCATTTAATGATAGACATAGCGTAACATACAAATCAATAAAACCTTTACATGCATTGCATATATAATAGTATTAGTTATGAAGACGTCTCTTACGATGGTAGCCATGTAATGATAGACATAGCGTAACATACAAATGATTAAAACCTTTACATGCATTGCATATATAATAGTATTAGTTATGAAGACATCTCTTACGATGGTAGCCATTTAATGATAGACATAGCGTAACATACAAATCATTAAAACCTTTACATGCATTGCATATATAATAGTATTAGTTGTAAAGACATCTCTTACGATGGTAGCCATGTAATGATAGACATAGCGTAACATACAAATGATTAAAACCTTTACATGCATTGCATATATAATAGTATTAGTTTTGAAGACATCTCTTACGATGGTAGCCATTTAATGATAGACATAGCGTAACATACAAATGATTAAAACCTTTACATGCATTGCATATATAATAGTATTAGTTTTGAATACATCTCTTACGATGGTAGCCATGTAATGATAGACATAGCGTAACATACAAATCATTAAAACCTTTACATGCATTGCATATTAATAGTATTAGTTTTGAAGACATCTCTTACGATGGTAGCCATGTAATGATAGACATAGCGTAACATACAAATCAATAAAACCTTTACATGCATTGCATATATAATAGTATTAGTTTTGAAGACATCTCTTACGATGGTAGCCATTTAATGATAGACATAGCGTAACATACAAATGATTAAAACCTTTACATGTATTGCATATATAACAGTATTAGTTTTGAAGACATCTCTTACGATGGTAGCCATGTAATGATAGACATAGCGTAACATACAAATGATTAAAACCTTTACATGCATTGCATATATAATAGTATTAGTTATGAAGACATCTCTTACGATGGTAGCAATTTAATGATAGACATAGCGTAACACACAAATGATTAAAACCTTTACATGCATTGCATATATAATAGTATTAGTTATGAAGACATCTCTTACGATGGTAGCCATGTAATGATAGACATAGCGTAACATACAAATGATTAAAACCTTTACATGCATTGCATATATAATAGTATTAGTTTTGAAGACATCTCTTACGATGGTAGCCATTTAATGATAGACATAGCGTAACATACAAATGATTAAAACCTTTACATGCATTGCATATATAATAGTATTAGTTTTGAATACATCTCTTACGATGGTAGCCATGTAATGATAGACATAGCGTAACATACAAATCATTAAAACCTTTACATGCATTGCATATTAATAGTATTAGTTTTGAAGACATCTCTTACGATGGTAGCCATGTAATGATAGACATAGCGTAACATACAAATCATTAAAACCTTTACATGCATTGCATATATAATAGTATTAGTTTTGAAGACATCTCTTACGATGGTAGCTATTTAATGATAGACATAGCGTAACATACAAATCATTAAAACCTTTACATGCATTGCATATATAACAGTATTAGTTTTGAAGACATCTCTTACGATGGTAGCCATGTAATGATAGACATAGCGTAACATACAAATCATTAAAACCTTTACATGCATTGCATATATAACAGTATTAGTTTTGAAGACATCTCTTACGATGGTAGCCATTTAATGATAGACATAGCGTAACATACAAATCACTAAAACCTTTACATGCATTGCATATATAATAGTATTAGTTATGAAGACGTCTCTTACGATGGTAGCCATTAATTGATAGATGTAGCGTAACATACAAATCGTTAAAACCTTTACATGCATTGCATATATAATAGTATTAGTTTTGAATACATCTCTTACGATGGTAGCCATTTTATGATAGACATAGCGTAACATACAAATCACTAAAACCTTTACATGCATTGCATATATAATAGTATTAGTTATGAAGACGTCTCTTACGATGGTAGCCATTTAATGATAGACATAGCGTAACATACAAATCATTAAAACCTTTACATGCATTGCATATATAATAGTATTAGTTGTAAAGACGTCTCTTACGATGGTAGCCATTTAATGATAGACATAGCGTAACATACAAATCATTAAAACCTTTACATGCATTGCATATATAATAGTATTAGTTGTAAAGACATCTCTTACGATGGTAGCCATTTAATGATAGACATAGCGTAACATACAAATCATTAAAACCTTTACATGCATTGCATATATAATAGTATTAGTTGTAAAGACATCTCTTACGATGGTAGCCATTTAATGATAGACATAGCGTAACATACAAATCATTAAAACCTTTACATGCATTGCATATATAATAGTATTAGTTGTAAAGACATCTCTTACGATGGTAGCCATTTAATGATAGACATAGCGTAATATACAAATCATTAAAACCTTTACATGCATTGCATATATAATAGTATTAGTTGTAAAGACGTCTCTTACGATGGTAGCCATTTAATGATAGACATAGCGTAACATACAAATCAATAAAACCTTTACATGCATTGCATATATAATAGTATTAGTTTTGAAGACATCTCTTACGATGGTAGCCATTTAATGATAGACATAGCGTAACATACAAATCAATAAAACCTTTACATGCATTGCATATATAATAGTATTAGTTTTGAAGACATCTCTTACGATGGTAGCCATTTAATGATAGACATAGCGTAACATACAAATGATTAAAACCTTTACATGCATTGCATATATAATAGTATTAGTTATGAAGACATCTCTTACGATGGTAGCCATGTAATGATAGACATAGCGTAACATACAAATGATTAAAACCTTTACATGCATTGCATATATAATAGTATTAGTTATGAAGACATCTCTTACGATGGTAGCCATTTAATGATAGACATAGCGTAACATACAAATGATTAAAACCTTTACATGCATTGCATATATAATAGTATTAGTTATGAAGACATCTCTTACGATGGTAGCCATGTAATGATAGACATAGCGTAACATACAAATGATTAAAACCTTTACATGCATTGCATATATAATAGTATTAGTTTTGAAGACATCTCTTACGATGGTAGCCATTTAATGATAGACATAGCGTAACATACAAATGATTAAAACCTTTACATGCATTGCATATATAATAGTATTAGTTTTGAATACATCTCTTACGATGGTAGCCATGTAATGATAGACATAGCGTAACATACAAATCATTAAAACCTTTACATGCATTGCATATTAATAGTATTAGTTTTGAAGACATCTCTTACGATGGTAGCCATGTAATGATAGACATAGCGTAACATACAAATCATTAAAACCTTTACATGCATTGCATATATAATAGTATTAGTTTTGAAGACATCTCTTACGATGGTAGCTATTTAATGATAGACATAGCGTAACATACAAATCATTAAAACCTTTACATGCATTGCATATATAACAGTATTAGTTTTGAAGACATCTCTTACGATGGTAGCCATGTAATGATAGACATAGCGTAACATACAAATCATTAAAACCTTTACATGCATTGCATATATAACAGTATTAGTCTTGAAGACATCTCTTACGATGGTAGCCATTTAATGATAGACATAGCGTAACATACAAATCACTAAAACCTTTACATGCATTGCATATATAATAGTATTAGTTATGAAGACGTCTCTTACGATGGTAGCCATTAATTGATAGATGTAGCGTAACATACAAATCGTTAAAACCTTTACATGCATTGCATATATAATAGTATTAGTTTTGAATACATCTCTTACGATGGTAGCCATTTAATGATAGACATAGCGTAACATACAAATCACTAAAACCTTTATATGCATTGCATATATAATAGTATTAGTTATGAACACGTCTCTTACGATGGTAGCCATTTAATGATAGACATAGCGTAACATACAAATCATTAAAACCTTTACATGCATTGCATATTAATAGTATTAGTTTTGAAGACATCTCTTACGATGGTAGCCATGTAATGATAGACATAGCGTAACATACAAATCATTAAAACCTTTACATGCATTGCATATATAATAGTATTAGTTTTGAAGACATCTCTTACGATGGTAGCTATTTAATGATAGACATAGCGTAACATACAAATCATTAAAACCTTTACATGCATTGCATATATAACAGTATTAGTTTTGAAGACATCTCTTACGATGGTAGCCATGTAATGATAGACATAGCGTAACATACAAATCATTAAAACCTTTACATGCATTGCATATATAACAGTATTAGTTTTGAAGACATCTCTTACGATGGTAGCCATTTAATGATAGACATAGCGTAACATACAAATCACTAAAACCTTTACATGCATTGCATATATAATAGTATTAGTTATGAAGACGTCTCTTACGATGGTAGCCATTAATTGATAGATGTAGCGTAACATACAAATCGTTAAAACCTTTACATGCATTGCATATATAATAGTATTAGTTTTGAATACATCTCTTACGATGGTAGCCATTTAATGATAGACATAGCGTAACATACAAATCACTAAAACCTTTACATGCATTGCATATATAATAGTATTAGTTATGAAGACGTCTCTTACGATGGTAGCCATTTAATGATAGACATAGCGTAACATACAAATCATTAAAACCTTTACATGCATTGCATATATAATAGTATTAGTTGTAAAGACGTCTCTTACGATGGTAGCCATTTAATGATAGACATAGCGTAACATACAAATCATTAAAACCTTTACATGCATTGCATATATAATAGTATTAGTTGTAAAGACATCTCTTACGATGGTAGCCATTTAATGATAGACATAGCGTAACATACAAATCATTAAAACCTTTACATGCATTGCATATATAATAGTATTAGTTGTAAAGACATCTCTTACGATGGTAGCCATTTAATGATAGACATAGCGTAACATACAAATCATTAAAACCTTTACATGCATTGCATATATAATAGTATTAGTTGTAAAGACATCTCTTACGATGGTAGCCATTTAATGATAGACATAGCGTAACATACAAATCATTAAAACCTTTACATGCATTGCATATATAATAGTATTAGTTGTAAAGACGTCTCTTACGATGGTAGCCATTTAATGATAGACATAGCGTAACATACAAATCAATAAAACCTTTACATGCATTGCATATATAATAGTATTAGTTTTGAAGACATCTCTTACGATGGTAGCCATTTAATGATAGACATAGCGTAACATACAAATCAATAAAACCTTTACATGCATTGCATATATAATAGTATTAGTTTTGAAGACATCTCTTACGATGGTAGCCATTTAATAATAGACATAGCGTAACATACAAATGATTAAAACCTTTACATGCATTGCATATATAATAGTATTAGTTATGAAGACATCTCTTACGATGGTAGCCATGTAATGATAGACATAGCGTAACATACAAATGATTAAAACCTTTACATGCATTGCATATATAATAGTATTAGTTATGAAGACATCTCTTACGATGGTAGCCATTTAATGATAGACATAGCGTAACATACAAATGATTAAAACCTTTACATGCATTGCATATATAATAGTATTAGTTATGAAGACATCTCTTACGATGGTAGCCATGTAATGATAGACATAGCGTAACATACAAATGATTAAAACCTTTACATGCATTGCATATATAATAGTATTAGTTTTGAAGACATCTCTTACGATGGTAGCCATTTAATGATAGACATAGCGTAACATACAAATGATTAAAACCTTTACATGCATTGCATATATAATAGTATTAGTTTTGAATACATCTCTTACGATGGTAGCCATGTAATGATAGACATAGCGTAACATACAAATCATTAAAACCTTTACATGCATTGCATATTAATAGTATTAGTTTTGAAGACATCTCTTACGATGGTAGCCATGTAATGATAGACATAGCGTAACATACAAATCATTAAAACCTTTACATGCATTGCATATATAATAGTATTAGTTTTGAAGACATCTCTTACGATGGTAGCTATTTAATGATAGACATAGCGTAACATACAAATCATTAAAACCTTTACATGCATTGCATATATAACAGTATTAGTTTTGAAGACATCTCTTACGATGGTAGCCATGTAATGATAGACATAGCGTAACATACAAATCATTAAAACCTTTACATGCATTGCATATATAACAGTATTAGTTTTGAAGACATCTCTTACGATGGTAGCCATTTAATGATAGACATAGCGTAACATACAAATCACTAAAACCTTTACATGCATTGCATATATAATAGTATTAGTTATGAAGACGTCTCTTACGATGGTAGCCATTAATTGATAGATGTAGCGTAACATACAAATCGTTAAAACCTTTACATGCATTGCATATATAATAGTATTAGTTTTGAATACATCTCTTACGATGGTAGCCATTTAATGATAGACATAGCGTAACATACAAATCACTAAAACCTTTACATGCATTGCATATATAATAGTATTAGTTATGAACACGTCTCTTACGATGGTAGCCATTTAATGATAGACATAGCGTAACATACAAATCATTAAAACCTTTACATGCATTGCATATATAATAGTATTAGTTTTGAAGACATCTCTTACGATGGTAGCCATTTAATGATAGACATAGCGTAACCTACAAATCATTAAAACCTTTACATGCATTGCATATATAATAGTATTATTTATGAAGACGTCTCTTACGATGGTAGCCATTTAATGATAGACATAGCGTAACATACAAATCACTAAAACCTTTACATGCATTGCATATATAATAGTATTAGTTATGAAGACGTCTCTTACGATGGTAGCCATTTAATGATAGACATAGCGTAACATACAAATCACTAAAACCTTTACATGCATTGCATATATAATAGTATTAGTTATGAAGACGTCTCTTACGATGGTAGCCATTTAATGATAGACATAGTGTAACATACAAATGATTAAAACCTTTACATGCATTGCATATATAATAGTATTAGTTATGAAGACGTCTCTTACGATGGTAGCCATTTAATGATAGACATAGCGTAACCTACAAATCAATAAAACCTTTACATGCATTGCATATATAATAGTATTAGTTATGAAGACGTCTCTTACGATGGTAGCCATTTAATGATAGACATAGCGTAACCTACAAATCATTAAAACCTTTACATGCATTGCATATATAATAGTATTAGTTATGAAGACGTCTCTTACGATGTTAGCCATTTAATGATAGACATAGCGTAACATACAAATCACTAAAACCTTTACATGCATTGCATATATAATAGTATTAGTTATGAAGACGTCTCTTACGATGGTAGCCATTTAATGATAGACATAGCGTAACATACAAATCACTAAAACCTTTACATGCATTGCATATATAATAGTATTAGTTTTGAATACATCTCTTACGATGGTAGCCATTTAATGATAGACATACCGTAACATACAAATCAATAAAACCTTTACATGCATTGCATATATAATAGTATTAGTTTTGAAGACATCTCTTACGATGGTAGCCATTTAATGATAGACATAGCGTAACATACAAATCATTAAAACCTTTACATGCATTGCATATATAATAGTATTAGTTATGAAGACGTCTCTTACGATGGTAGCCATTTAATGATAGACATAGCGTAACATACAAATCACTAAAACTTTTACATGCATTGCATATATAATAGTATTAGTTTTGAATACATCTCTTACGATGGTAGCCATTTAATGATAGACATAGCGTAACATACAAATCAATAAAACCTTTACATGCATTGCATATATAATAGTATTAGTTATGAAGACGTCTCTTACGATGGTAGCCATTTAATGATAGACATAGCGTAACATACAAATCACTAAAACTTTTACATGCATTGCATATATAATAGTATTAGTTTTGAATACATCTCTTACGATGGTAGCCATTTAATGATAGACATAGCGTAACATACAAATCAATAAAACCTTTACATGCATTGCATATATAATAGTATTAGTTTTGAATACATCTCTTACGATGGTAGCCATTTAATGATAGACGTAGCGTAACATACAAATCACTAAAACCTTTACATGCATTGCATATATAATAGTATTAGTTATGAAGACGTCTCCTACGATGGTAGCCATTTAATGATAGACATAGCGTAACATACAAATCAATAAAACCTTTACATGCATTGCATATATAATAGTATTAGTTTTGAATACATCTCTTACGATGGTAGCCATTTAATGATAGACATAGCGTAACATACAAATCAATAAAACCTTTACATGCATTGCATATATAATAGTATTAGTTTTGAAGACATCTCTTACGATGGTAGCCATTTAATGATAGAAATAGCGTAACATACAAATCATTAAAACCTTTACCTGCATTGCATTTATAATAGTATTAGTTTTGAAGACATCTCTTACGATGGTAGCCATTTAATGATAGACATAGCGTAACATACAAATCATTAAAACCTTTACATGCTTTGCATATATAATAGTATTAGTTTTGAAGACATCTCTTACGATGGTAGCCATTTAATGATAGACATAGCGTAACATACAAATCATTAAAACCTTTACATGCTTTGCATATATAATAGTATTAGTTTTGGATACATCTCTTACGATGGTAGCCATTTAATGATAGACATAGCGTAACATACAAATCATTAAAACCTTTACATGCATTGCATATATAATAGTATTAGTTTTGAAGACATCTCTTACGATGGTAGCCATTTAATGATAGACATAGCGTAACATACAAATGATTAAAACCTTTACATGCATTGCATATATAATAGTATTAGTTTTGAAGACATCTCTTACGATGGTAGCCATTTAATGATAGACATAGCGTAACATACAAATCATTAAAACCTTTACATGCATTGCATATATAATAGTATTAGTTTTGAAGACGTCTCTTACGATGGTAGCCATTTATTGATAGACATAGCGTAACATACAAATCATTAAAACCTTTACATGCATTGCATATATAATAGTATTAGTTTTGAAGACATCTCTTACGATGGTAGCCATTTAATGATAGACATAGCGTAACATACAAATGATTAAAACCTTTACATGCATTGCATATATAATAGTATTAGTTTTGAAGACATCTCTTACGATGGTAGCCATTTAATGATAGACATAGCGTAACATACAAATCATTAAAACCTTTACATGCATTGCATATATAATAGTATTAGTTTTGAAGACATCTCTTACGATGGTAGCCATTTAATGATAGACATAGCGTAACATACAAATGATTAAAACCTTTACATGCATTGCATATATAATAGTATTAGTTGTAAAGACGTCTCCTACGATGTTAGAAATTTAATGATAGACGTAGCGTAACATACAAATCATTAAAACCTTTACCTGCATTGCATATATAATAGTATTAGTTGTAAAGACGTCTCTTACGATGGTAGCCATTTAATGATAGACGTAGCGTAACATACAAATCATTAAAACCTTTACATGCATTGCATATATAATAGTATTAGTTTTGAAGACATCTCTTACGATGGTAGCCATTTAATGATAGACATAGCGTAACATACAAATCATTAAAACATTTACATGCATTGCATATATAATAGTATTAGTTATGAAGACGTCTCTTACGATGGTAGCCATTTAATGATAGACATAGCGTAACATACAAATCATTAAAACCTTTACATGCAATGCATATATAATAGTATTAGTTTTGAAGACATCTCTTACGATGGTAGCCATTTAATGATAGACATAGCGTAACATACAAATCACTAAAACATTTACATGCATTGCATATATAATAGTATTAGTTATGAAGACGTCTCTTACGATGGTAGCCATTTAATGATAGACATAGCGTAACATACAAATGATTAAAACCTATACATGCATTGCATATATAATAGTATTAGTTGTAAAGACGTCTCTTACGATGTTAGCCATTTAATGATAGACGTAGCGTAACATACAAATCATTAAAACCTTTACCTGCATTGCATATATAATAGTATTAGTTGTAAAGGCGTCTCTTACGATGGTAGCCATTTAATGATAGACGTAGCGTAACATACAAATCATTAAAACCTTTACATGCATTGCATATATAATAGTATTAGTTTTGAAGACATCTCTTACGATGGTAGCCATTTAATGATAGACATAGCGTAACATACAAATCACTAAAACATTTACATGCATTGCATATATAATAGTATTAGTTATGAAGACGTCTCTTACGATGGTAGCCATTTAATGATAGACATAGCGTAACATACAAATGATTAAAACCTTTACATGCATTGCATATATAATAGTATTAGTTTTGAAGACGTCTCTTACGATGGTAGCCATTTAATGATAGACATAGCGTAACATACAAATGATTAAAACCTTTACATGCATTGCATATATAATAGTATTAGTTTTGAAGACATCTCTTACGATGGTAGCCATTTAATGATAGACATAGCGTAACATACAAATCATTAAAACCTTTACATGCATTGCATATATAATAGTATTAGTTTTGAAGACATCTCTTACGATGGTAGCCATTTAATGATAGACATAGCGTAACATACAAATGATTAAAACCTTTACATGCATTGCATATATAATAGTATTAGTTTTGAAGACATCTCTTACGATGGTAGCCATTTAATGATAGACATAGCGTAACATACAAATCATTAAAACCTTTACATGCATTGCATATATAATAGTATTAGTTGTAAAGACGTCTCTTACGATGGTAGCCATTTAATGATAGACATAGCGTAACATACAAATCATTAAAACCTTTACATGCATTGCATATATAATAGTATTAGTTATGAAGACGTCTCTTACGATGGTAGCCATTTAATGATAGACATAGCGTAACATACAAATCATTAAAACCTTTACATGCATTGCATATATAATAGTATTAGTTGTAAAGACGTCTTTTACGATGGTAGCCATTTAATGATAGACATAGCGTAACATACAAATCATTAAAACCTTTACATGCATTGCATATATAATAGTGTTAGTTTTGAAGACATCTCTTACGATGGTAGCCATTTAATGATAGACATAGCGTAACCTACAAATCATTAAAACCTTTACATGCATTGCATATATAATAGTATTAGTTTTGAAGACATCTCTTACGATGGTAGCCATTTAATGATAGACATAGCGTAACATACAAATGATTAAAACCTTTACATGCATTGCATATATAATAGTATTAGTTTTGAAGACATCTCTTACGATGGTAGCCATTTAATGATAGACATAGCGTAACATACAAATGATTAAAACCTTTACATGCATTGCATATATAATAGTATTAGTTTTGAAGACATCTCTTACGATGGTAGCCATTTATTGATAGACATAGCGTAACATACAAATCATTAAAACCTTTACATGCATTGCATATATAACAGTATTAGTTTTGAAGACATCTCTTACGATGGTAGCCATTTAATGATAGACATAGCGTAACATACAAATGATTAAAACCTTTACATGCATTGCATATATAATAGTATTAGTTTTGAAGACATCTCTTACGATGTTAGCCATTTAATGATAGACATAGCGTAACATACAAATGATTAAAACCTTTACATGCATTGCATATATAATAGTATTAGTTTTGAAGACATCTCTTACGATGGTAGCCATTTAATGATAGACATAGCGTAACATACAAATGATTAAAACCTTTACATGCATTGCATATATAATAGTATTAGTTTTGAAGACATCTCTTACGATGGTAGCCATTTAATGATAGACATAGCGTAACATACAAATGATTAAAACCTTTACATGCAATGCATATATAATAGTATTAGTTTTGAAGACATCTCTTACGATGGTAGCCATTTAATGATAGACATAGCGTAACATACAAATGATTAAAACCTTTACATGCATTGCATATATAATAGTATTAGTTTTGAAGACATCTCTTACGATGGTAGCCATTTAATGATAGACATAGCGTAACATACAAATGATTAAAACCTTTACATGCATTGCATATATAATAGTATTAGTTTTGAAAACATCTCTTACGATGGTAGCCATTTAATGATAGACATAGCGTAACATACAAATGATTAAAACCTTTACATGCATTGCATATATAATAGTATTAGTTTTGAAGACATCTCTTACGATGGTAGCCATTTAATGATAGACATAGCGTAACATACAAATCATTAAAACCTTTACATGCATTGCATATATAATAGTATTAGTTTTGAAGACATCTCTTACGATGGTAGCCATTTAATGATAGACATAGCGTAACATACAAATGATTAAAACCTTTACATGCATTGCATATATAATAGTATTAGTTTTGAAGACATCTCTTACGATGTTAGCCATTTAATGATAGACATAGCGTAACATACAAATGATTAAAACCTTTACATGCAATGCATATATAATAGTATTAGTTTTGAAGACATCTCTTACGATGGTAGCCATTTAATGATAGACATAGCGTAACATACAAATGATTAAAACCTTTACATGCATTGCATATATAATAGTATTAGTTTTGAAGACATCTCTTACGATGTTAGCCATTTAATGATAGACATAGCGTAACATACAAATGATTAAAACCTTTACATGCATTGCATATATAATAGTATTAGTTTTGAAGACATCTCTTACGATGGTAGCCATTTAATGATAGACATAGCGTAACATACAAATGATTAAAACCTTTACATGCATTGCATATATAATAGTATTAGTTTTGAAGACATCTCTTACGATGGTAGCCATTTAATGATAGACATAGCGTAACATACAAATGATTAAAACCTTTACATGCAATGCATATATAATAGTATTAGTTTTGAAGACATCTCTTACGATGGTAGCCATTTAATGATAGACATAGCGTAACATACAAATGATTAAAACCTTTACATGCATTGCATATATAATAGTATTAGTTTTGAAGACATCTCTTACGATGGTAGCCATTTAATGATAGACATAGCGTAACATACAAATGATTAAAACTTTTACATGCATTGCATATATAATAGTATTAGTTTTGAAAACATCTCTTACGATGGTAGCCATTTAATGATAGACATAGCGTAACATACAAATGATTAAAACCTTTACATGCATTGCATATATAATAGTATTAGTTTTGAAGACATCTCTTACGATGGTAGCCATTTAATGATAGACATAGCGTAACATACAAATCATTAAAACCTTTACATGCATTGCATATATAATAGTATTAGTTTTGAAGACATCTCTTACGATGGTAGCCATTTAATGATAGACATAGCGTAACATACAAATGATTAAAACCTTTACATGCATTGCATATATAATAGTATTAGTTGTAAAGACGTCTCTTACGATGTTAGAAATTTAATGATAGACGTAGCGTAACATACAAATCATTAAAACCTTTACCTGCATTGCATATATAGTAGTATTAGTTGTAAAGACGTCTCTTACGATGGTAGCCATTTAATGATAGACGTAGCGTAACATACAAATCATTAAAACCTTTACATGCATTGCATATATAATAGTATTAGTTTTGAAGACATCTCTTACGATGGTAGCCATTTAATGATAGACATAGCGTAACATACAAATCATTAAAACATTTACATGCATTGCATATATAATAGTATTAGTTATGAAGACGTCTCTTACGATGGTAGCCATTTAATGATAGACATAGCGTAACATACAAATCATTAAAACCTTTACATGCAATGCATATATAATAGTATTAGTTTTGAAGACATCTCTTACGATGGTAGCCATTTAATGATAGACATAGCGTAACATACAAATCACTAAAACATTTACATGCATTGCATATATAATAGTATTAGTTATGAAGACGTCTCTTACGATGGTAGCCATTTAATGATAGACATAGCGTAACATACAAATCATTAAAACCTTTACATGCAATGCATATATAATAGTATTAGTTTTGAAGACATCTCTTACGATGGTAGCCATTTAATGATAGACATAGCGTAACATACAAATCACTAAAACATTTACATGCATTGCATATATAATAGTATTAGTTATGAAGACGTCTCTTACGATGGTAGCCATTTAATGATAGACATAGCGTAACATACAAATCATTAAAACCTTTACATGCAATGCATATATAATAGTATTAGTTTTGAATACATCTCTTACGATTGTAGCCATTTAATGATAGACATAGCGTAACATACAAATGATTAAAACCTTTACATGCATTGCATATATAATAGTATTAGTTTTGAAGACATCTCTTACGATGGTAGCCATTTAATGATAGACATAGCGTAACATACAATTGATTAAAACCTTTACATGCATTGCATATATAATAGTATTAGTTTTGAAGACATCTCTTACGATGGTAGCCATTTAATGATAGACATAGCGTAACATACAAATCATTAAAACCTTTACATGCATTGCATATATAATAGTATTAGTTGTAAAGACGTCTCTTACGATGGTAGCCATTTAATGATAGACGTAGCGTAACATACAAATCATTAAAACCTTTACATGCATTGCATATATAATAGTATTAGTTTTGAAGACATCTCTTACGATGGTAGCCATTTAATGATAGACATAGCGTAACATACAAATCATTAAAACCTTTACATGCAATGCATATATAATAGTATTAGTTTTGAATACATCTCTTACGATGGTAGCCATTTAATGATAGACATAGCGTAACATACAAATGATTAAAACCTTTACATGCATTGCATATATAATAGTATTAGTTTTGAAGACATCTCTTACGATGGTAGCCATTTAATGATAGACATAGCGTAACATACAAATCATTAAAACCTTTACATGCATTGCATATATAATAGTATTAGTTGTAAAGACGTCTCTTACGATGTTAGCCATTTAATGATAGACGTAGCGTAACATACAAATCATTAAAACCTTTACATGCATTGCATATGTAATAGTATTAGTTTTGAAGACATCTCTTACGATGGTAGCCATTTAATGATAGACATAGCGTAACATACAAATCATTAAAACCTTTACATGCATTGCATATATAATAGTATTAGTTGTAAAGACGTCTCTTACGATGTTAGCCATTTAATGATAGACGTAGCGTAACATACAAATCATTAAAACCTTTACATGCATTGCATATATAATAGTATTAGTTTTGAAGACATCTCTTACGATGGTAGCCATTTAATGATAGACATAGCGTAACATACAAATCACTAAAACCTTTACATGCATTGCATATATAATAGTATTAGTTTTGAAGACATTCTTACGATGGTAGCCATTTAATGATAGACATAGCGTAACATACAAATGATTAAAACCTTTACATGCATTGCATATATAATAGTATTAGTTTTGAAGACATCTCTTACGATGGTAGAAATTTAATGATAGACGTAGCGTAACATACAAATGATTAAAACCTTTACATGCATTGCATATATAATAGTATTAGTTGTAAAGACGTCTCTTACGATGGTAGCCATTTAATGATAGACGTAGCGTAACATACAAATGATTAAAACCTTTACATGCATTGCATATATAATAGTATTAGTTTTGAATACATCTCTTACGATGGTAGCCATTTAATGATAGACGTAGCGTAACATACAAATGATTAAAACCTTTACATGCATTGCATATATAATAGTATTAGTTGTAAAGACGTCTCTTACGATGTTAGCCATTTAATGATAGACATAGCGTAACATACAAATGATTAAAACCTTTACATGCATTGCATATATAATAGTATTAGTTTTGAAGACATCTCTTACGATGGTAGCCATTTAATGATAGACGTAGCGTAACATACAAATGATTAAAACCTTTACATGCATTGCATATATAATAGTATTAGTTGTAAAGACGTCTCTTACGATGTTAGCCATTTAATGATAGACATAGCGTAACATACAAATGATTAAACCCTTTACATGCATTGCATATATAATAGTATTAGTTTTGAAGACATCTCTTACGATGGTAGCCATTTAATGATAGACATAGCGTAACATACAAATGATTAAAACCTTTACATGCATTGCATATATAATAGTATTAGTTTTGAAGACATCTCTTACGATGGTAGCCATTTAATGATAGACATAGCGTAACATACAAATCATTAAAACTTTACATGCATTGCATATATAACAGTATTAGTTTTGAAGACATCTCTTACGATGGTAGCCATTATTTGATAGATGTAGCGTAACATACAAATCGTTAAAACCTTTACATGCATTGCATATATAATAGTATTAGTTTTGAATACATCTCTTACGATGGTAGTCATTTAATGATAGACATAGCGTAACATACAAATCACTAAAACCTTTACATGCATTGCATATATAATAGTATTAGTTTTGAAGACATCTCTTACGATGGTAGCCATTATTTGATAGATGTAGCGTAACATACAAATCGTTAAAACCTTTACATGCATTGCATATATAATAGTATTAGTTTTGAATACATCTCTTACGATGGTAGCCATTTAATGATAGACATAGCGTAACATACAAATCATTAAAACTTTACATGCATTGCATATATAATAGTATTAGTTTTGAAGACATCTCTTACGATGGTAGCCATTATTTGATAGATGTAGCGTAACATACAAATCGTTAAAACCTTTACATGCATTGCATATATAATAGTATTAGTTTTGAAGACATCTCTTACGATGGTAGCCATTTAATGATAGACATAGCGTAACATACAAATCACTAAAACATTTACATGCATTGCATATATAATAGTATTAGTTATGAAGACGTCTCTTACGATGGTAGCCATTTAATGATAGACATAGCGTAACATACAAATGATTAAAACCTATACATGCATTGCATATATAATAGTATTAGTTGTAAAGACGTCTCTTACGATGTTAGCCATTTAATGATAGACGTAGCGTAACATACAAATCATTAAAACCTTTACCTGCATTGCATATATAATAGTATTAGTTGTAAAGGCGTCTCTTACGATGGTAGCCATTTAATGATAGACGTAGCGTAACATACAAATCATTAAAACCTTTACATGCATTGCATATATAATAGTATTAGTTTTGAAGACATCTCTTACGATGGTAGCCATTTAATGATAGACATAGCGTAACATACAAATCACTAAAACATTTACATGCATTGCATATATAATAGTATTAGTTATGAAGACGTCTCTTACGATGGTAGCCATTTAATGATAGACATAGCGTAACATACAAATGATTAAAACCTTTACATGCATTGCATATATAATAGTATTAGTTTTGAAGACGTCTCTTACGATGGTAGCCATTTAATGATAGACATAGCGTAACATACAAATGATTAAAACCTTTACATGCATTGCATATATAATAGTATTAGTTTTGAAGACATCTCTTACGATGGTAGCCATTTAATGATAGACATAGCGTAACATACAAATCATTAAAACCTTTACATGCATTGCATATATAATAGTATTAGTTTTGAAGACATCTCTTACGATGGTAGCCATTTAATGATAGACATAGCGTAACATACAAATGATTAAAACCTTTACATGCATTGCATATATAATAGTATTAGTTTTGAAGACATCTCTTACGATGGTAGCCATTTAATGATAGACATAGCGTAACATACAAATCATTAAAACCTTTACATGCATTGCATATATAATAGTATTAGTTGTAAAGACGTCTCTTACGATGGTAGCCATTTAATGATAGACATAGCGTAACATACAAATCATTAAAACCTTTACATGCATTGCATATATAATAGTATTAGTTATGAAGACGTCTCTTACGATGGTAGCCATTTAATGATAGACATAGCGTAACATACAAATCATTAAAACCTTTACATGCATTGCATATATAATAGTATTAGTTGTAAAGACGTCTTTTACGATGGTAGCCATTTAATGATAGACATAGCGTAACATACAAATCATTAAAACCTTTACATGCATTGCATATATAATAGTATTAGTTTTGAAGACATCTCTTACGATGGTAGCCATTTAATGATAGACATAGCGTAACCTACAAATCATTAAAACATTTACATGCATTGCATATATAATAGTATTAGTTTTGAAGACATCTCTTACGATGGTAGCCATTTAATGATAGACATAGCGTAACATACAAATGATTAAAACCTTTACATGCATTGCATATATAATAGTATTAGTTTTGAAGACATCTCTTACGATGGTAGCCATTTAATGATAGACATAGCGTAACATACAAATGATTAAAACCTTTACATGCATTGCATATATAATAGTATTAGTTTTGAAGACATCTCTTACGATGGTAGCCATTTATTGATAGACATAGCGTAACATACAAATCATTAAAACCTTTACATGCATTGCATATATAACAGTATTAGTTTTGAAGACATCTCTTACGATGGTAGCCATTTAATGATAGACATAGCGTAACATACAAATGATTAAAACCTTTACATGCATTGCATATATAATAGTATTAGTTTTGAAGACATCTCTTACGATGTTAGCCATTTAATGATAGACATAGCGTAACATACAAATGATTAAAACCTTTACATGCATTGCATATATAATAGTATTAGTTTTGAAGACATCTCTTACGATGGTAGCCATTTAATGATAGACATAGCGTAACATACAAATGATTAAAACCTTTACATGCATTGCATATATAATAGTATTAGTTTTGAAGACATCTCTTACGATGGTAGCCATTTAATGATAGACATAGCGTAACATACAAATGATTAAAACCTTTACATGCAATGCATATATAATAGTATTAGTTTTGAAGACATCTCTTACGATGGTAGCCATTTAATGATAGACATAGCGTAACATACAAATGATTAAAACCTTTACATGCATTGCATATATAATAGTATTAGTTTTGAAGACATCTCTTACGATGGTAGCCATTTAATGATAGACATAGCGTAACATACAAATGATTAAAACCTTTACATGCATTGCATATATAATAGTATTAGTTTTGAAAACATCTCTTACGATGGTAGCCATTTAATGATAGACATAGCGTAACATACAAATGATTAAAACCTTTACATGCATTGCATATATAATAGTATTAGTTTTGAAGACATCTCTTACGATGGTAGCCATTTAATGATAGACATAGCGTAACATACAAATCATTAAAACCTTTACATGCATTGCATATATAATAGTATTAGTTTTGAAGACATCTCTTACGATGGTAGCCATTTAATGATAGACATAGCGTAACATACAAATGATTAAAACCTTTACATGCATTGCATATATAATAGTATTAGTTTTGAAGACATCTCTTACGATGTTAGCCATTTAATGATAGACATAGCGTAACATACAAATGATTAAAACCTTTACATGCAATGCATATATAATAGTATTAGTTTTGAAGACATCTCTTACGATGGTAGCCATTTAATGATAGACATAGCGTAACATACAAATGATTAAAACCTTTACATGCATTGCATATATAATAGTATTAGTTTTGAAGACATCTCTTACGATGTTAGCCATTTAATGATAGACATAGCGTAACATACAAATGATTAAAACCTTTACATGCATTGCATATATAATAGTATTAGTTTTGAAGACATCTCTTACGATGGTAGCCATTTAATGATAGACATAGCGTAACATACAAATGATTAAAACCTTTACATGCATTGCATATATAATAGTATTAGTTTTGAAGACATCTCTTACGATGGTAGCCATTTAATGATAGACATAGCGTAACATACAAATGATTAAAACCTTTACATGCAATGCATATATAATAGTATTAGTTTTGAAGACATCTCTTACGATGGTAGCCATTTAATGATAGACATAGCGTAACATACAAATGATTAAAACCTTTACATGCATTGCATATATAATAGTATTAGTTTTGAAGACATCTCTTACGATGGTAGCCATTTAATGATAGACATAGCGTAACATACAAATGATTAAAACTTTTACATGCATTGCATATATAATAGTATTAGTTTTGAAAACATCTCTTACGATGGTAGCCATTTAATGATAGACATAGCGTAACATACAAATGATTAAAACCTTTACATGCATTGCATATATAATAGTATTAGTTTTGAAGACATCTCTTACGATGGTAGCCATTTAATGATAGACATAGCGTAACATACAAATCATTAAAACCTTTACATGCATTGCATATATAATAGTATTAGTTTTGAAGACATCTCTTACGATGGTAGCCATTTAATGATAGACATAGCGTAACATACAAATGATTAAAACCTTTACATGCATTGCATATATAATAGTATTAGTTGTAAAGACGTCTCTTACGATGTTAGAAATTTAATGATAGACGTAGCGTAACATACAAATCATTAAAACCTTTACCTGCATTGCATATATAGTAGTATTAGTTGTAAAGACGTCTCTTACGATGGTAGCCATTTAATGATAGACGTAGCGTAACATACAAATCATTAAAACCTTTACATGCATTGCATATATAATAGTATTAGTTTTGAAGACATCTCTTACGATGGTAGCCATTTAATGATAGACATAGCGTAACATACAAATCATTAAAACATTTACATGCATTGCATATATAATAGTATTAGTTATGAAGACGTCTCTTACGATGGTAGCCATTTAATGATAGACATAGCGTAACATACAAATCATTAAAACCTTTACATGCAATGCATATATAATAGTATTAGTTTTGAAGACATCTCTTACGATGGTAGCCATTTAATGATAGACATAGCGTAACATACAAATCACTAAAACATTTACATGCATTGCATATATAATAGTATTAGTTATGAAGACGTCTCTTACGATGGTAGCCATTTAATGATAGACATAGCGTAACATACAAATCATTAAAACCTTTACATGCAATGCATATATAATAGTATTAGTTTTGAAGACATCTCTTACGATGGTAGCCATTTAATGATAGACATAGCGTAACATACAAATCACTAAAACATTTACATGCATTGCATATATAATAGTATTAGTTATGAAGACGTCTCTTACGATGGTAGCCATTTAATGATAGACATAGCGTAACATACAAATCATTAAAACCTTTACATGCAATGCATATATAATAGTATTAGTTTTGAATACATCTCTTACGATTGTAGCCATTTAATGATAGACATAGCGTAACATACAAATGATTAAAACCTTTACATGCATTGCATATATAATAGTATTAGTTTTGAAGACATCTCTTACGATGGTAGCCATTTAATGATAGACATAGCGTAACATACAATTGATTAAAACCTTTACATGCATTGCATATATAATAGTATTAGTTTTGAAGACATCTCTTACGATGGTAGCCATTTATGGATAGACATAGCGTAACATACAAATCATTAAAACCTTTACATGCATTGCATATATAATAGTATTAGTTGTAAAGACGTCTCTTACGATGGTAGCCATTTAATGATAGACGTAGCGTAACATACAAATCATTAAAACCTTTACATGCATTGCATATATAATAGTATTAGTTTTGAAGACATCTCTTACGATGGTAGCCATTTAATGATAGACATAGCGTAACATACAAATCATTAAAACCTTTACATGCAATGCATATATAATAGTATTAGTTTTGAATACATCTCTTACGATGGTAGCCATTTAATGATAGACATAGCGTAACATACAAATGATTAAAACCTTTACATGCATTGCATATATAATAGTATTAGTTTTGAAGACATCTCTTACGATGGTAGCCATTTAATGATAGACATAGCGTAACATACAAATCATTAAAACCTTTACATGCATTGCATATATAATAGTATTAGTTGTAAAGACGTCTCTTACGATGTTAGCCATTTAATGATAGACGTAGCGTAACATACAAATCATTAAAACCTTTACATGCATTGCATATGTAATAGTATTAGTTTTGAAGACATCTCTTACGATGGTAGCCATTTAATGATAGACATAGCGTAACATACAAATCATTAAAACCTTTACATGCATTGCATATATAATAGTATTAGTTGTAAAGACGTCTCTTACGATGTTAGCCATTTAATGATAGACGTAGCGTAACATACAAATCATTAAAACCTTTACATGCATTGCATATATAATAGTATTAGTTTTGAAGACATCTCTTACGATGGTAGCCATTTAATGATAGACATAGCGTAACATACAAATCACTAAAACCTTTACATGCATTGCATATATAATAGTATTAGTTTTGAAGACATTCTTACGATGGTAGCCATTTAATGATAGACATAGCGTAACATACAAATGATTAAAACCTTTACATGCATTGCATATATAATAGTATTAGTTTTGAAGACATCTCTTACGATGGTAGAAATTTAATGATAGACGTAGCGTAACATACAAATGATTAAAACCTTTACATGCATTGCATATATAATAGTATTAGTTGTAAAGACGTCTCTTACGATGGTAGCCATTTAATGATAGACGTAGCGTAACATACAAATGATTAAAACCTTTACATGCATTGCATATATAATAGTATTAGTTTTGAATACATCTCTTACGATGGTAGCCATTTAATGATAGACGTAGCGTAACATACAAATGATTAAAACCTTTACATGCATTGCATATATAATAGTATTAGTTGTAAAGACGTCTCTTACGATGTTAGCCATTTAATGATAGACATAGCGTAACATACAAATGATTAAAACCTTTACATGCATTGCATATATAATAGTATTAGTTTTGAAGACATCTCTTACGATGGTAGCCATTTAATGATAGACGTAGCGTAACATACAAATGATTAAAACCTTTACATGCATTGCATATATAATAGTATTAGTTGTAAAGACGTCTCTTACGATGTTAGCCATTTAATGATAGACATAGCGTAACATACAAATGATTAAACCCTTTACATGCATTGCATATATAATAGTATTAGTTTTGAAGACATCTCTTACGATGGTAGCCATTTAATGATAGACATAGCGTAACATACAAATGATTAAAACCTTTACATGCATTGCATATATAATAGTATTAGTTTTGAAGACATCTCTTACGATGGTAGCCATTTAATGATAGACATAGCGTAACATACAAATCATTAAAACTTTACATGCATTGCATATATAACAGTATTAGTTTTGAAGACATCTCTTACGATGGTAGCCATTATTTGATAGATGTAGCGTAACATACAAATCGTTAAAACCTTTACATGCATTGCATATATAATAGTATTAGTTTTGAATACATCTCTTACGATGGTAGTCATTTAATGATAGACATAGCGTAACATACAAATCACTAAAACCTTTACATGCATTGCATATATAATAGTATTAGTTTTGAAGACATCTCTTACGATGGTAGCCATTATTTGATAGATGTAGCGTAACATACAAATCGTTAAAACCTTTACATGCATTGCATATATAATAGTATTAGTTTTGAATACATCTCTTACGATGGTAGCCATTTAATGATAGACATAGCGTAACATACAAATCATTAAAACTTTACATGCATTGCATATATAATAGTATTAGTTTTGAAGACATCTCTTACGATGGTAGCCATTATTTGATAGATGTAGCGTAACATACAAATCGTTAAAACCTTTACATGCATTGCATATATAATTGTATTAGTTTTGAATACATCTCTTACGATGGTAGTCATTTAATGATAGACATAGCGTAACATACAAATCACTAAAACCTTTACATGCATTACATATATAATAGTATTAGTTGTAAAGACGTCTCTTACGATGTTAGCCATTTAATGATAGACATAGCGTAACATACAAATCACTAAAACCTTTGCATGCATTGCATATATAATAGTATTAGTTATGAAGACGTCTCTTACGATGGTAGCCATTTAATGATAGACATAGCGTAACATACAAATCATTAAAACCTTTACATGCATTGCATATATAATAGTATTAGTTGTAAAGACGTCTCTTACGATGTTAGTTATTTAATGATAGACATAGCGTAACCTACAAATCATTAAAACCTTTACATGCATTACATATATAATAGTATTAGTTGTAAAGACGTCTCTTACGATGTTAGCCATGTAATGATAGACATAGCGTAACCTACAAATCATTAAAACCTTTACATGCATTACATATATAATAGTATTAGTTGTAAAGACGTCTCTTACGATGTTAGCCATTTAATGATAGACATAGCGTAACCTACAAATAATTAAAACCTTTACATGCATTACATATATAATAGTATTAGTTGTAAAGACGTCTCTTACGATGTTAGCCATGTAATGATAGACATAGCGTAACCTACAAATCATTAAAACCTTTACATGCATTACATATATAATAGTATTAGTTGTAAAGACGTCTCTTACGATGTTAGCCATTTAATGATAGACATAGCGTAACCTACAAATCGTTAAAACCTTTACATGCATTACATATATAATAGTATTAGTTGTAAAGACGTCTCTTACGATGTTAGCCATTTAATGATAGACATAGCGTAACATACAAATCATTAAAACCTTTACATGCATTGCATATATAATAGTATTAGTTTTGAAGACATCTCTTACGATGGTAGCCATTTAATGATAGGCATAGCGTAACATACAAATCATTAAAACCTTTACATGCATTACATATATAATAGTATTAGTTGTAAAGACGTCTCTTACGATGTTAGCCATTTAATGATAGACATAGCGTAACCTACAAATCATTAAAACCTTTACATGCATTACATATATAATAGTATTAGTTGTAAAGACGTCTCTTACGATGTTAGCCATTTAATGATAGACATAGCGTAACATACAAATGATTAAAACCTTTACATGCATTGCATATATAATAGTATTAGTTTTGAAGACATCTCTTACGATGGTAGCCATTTAATGATAGGCATAGCGTAACATACAAATCATTAAAACCTTTACATGCATTACATATATAATAGTATTAGTTGTAAAGACGTCTCTTACGATGTTAGCCATGTAATGATAGACATAGCGTAACCTACAAATCATTAAAACCTTTACATGCATTACATATATAATAGTATTAGTTGTAAAGACGTCTCTTACGATGTTAGCCATGTAATGATAGACATAGCGTAACCTACAAATCATTAAAACCTTTACATGCATTACATATATAATAGTATTAGTTGTAAAGACGTCTCTTACGATGTTAGCCATTTAATGATAGACATAGCGTAACATACAAATCATTAAAACCTTTACATGCATTGCATATATAATAGTATTAGTTTTGAATACATCTCTTACGATGGTAGCCATTTAATGATAGGCATAGCGTAACATACAAATCATTAAAACCTTTACATGCATTGCATATATAATAGTATTAGTTTTGAAGACATCTCTTACGATGGTAGCCATTTAATGAAAGGAAATGAGGTTGAATTATCAAAAGCAATTAGGTTAGATCTAGTGTTTAAATTATATTTTTATTTAAGTAACAGAATGCAGGATAATAACTTATGCATAATTATTTGGTTATTATGAGAATACGTTTCGAATTTACCAAATACATTCTGAAAATAAGCGCAGCCTAAGTTGACAACGATAAATAAAACACATTACAATAAAAGTAAATTTAACGTCTCAGAGAACAGAATCTTAGACAGACGGACATTAAGTTGTTTAATCGGTCTAGAAGTCGTCTCCGAAGAAATGTGTCGGAGCCAGTGAAACTATTAACATAATTTCCGGCCTTTGGAAAATCTAGTAAAGGCAGATGGGAAGGGAGCGTGAAGCAGGCTTAAGTACCATTCACCAAGAGTATTGTAAACATTTCTTAAAGCTTTCCCGTAAAATAATAAAATAATGCAACAATCTGATGATTTAAATTTCTTGGATTTTTCTCTATACCACGCCCATTGAAAACCTTCAAGATGTAGATGTAGGGGTGACCTTGAAAGAATAGGTTTGCCAATTTATACCATCGAAGACACACTCCACCAAATAACAAGACAAACTTAGAGTTTTACTAAGAAAATGGGAATAAAATCCGTATCGAGATCCAATACACTATGGGAATTTCGCCAATTGGAGTATATTAATAACTTTTTCATTCCTTAAGGAGGCAATGATGCCTTGACGTACCACCTACTTTTTAAATGTATTTGATCATTTGTAGATATTTGCTACTGTATTTTGACGATTGTGAATCTTATTATTCATTAAGCTCGCTTATAGTAGCTTTATGAGAATTCAGGTCAAAAACAATTAATAAACAATCTCTAATAATGAATGAGTTGAAATCTAGCGGCTAAACTTATCGTATTTCACTAAAGCACGCCTATGGGGCGGATATCCTGCGCTGGTCTCTATAATTAAATAAGCGATACATTTTCTGGTAACTAGGCCTATCTAGCTGTAGTTCATCTTACATTAACCTCAAAATATCAATATACAATACGCTTTGTCTACCGCATGAATCCTGCCGCAAATTGTAACTTAATTAACAGTGTGTCTCCCCTTTGAAATTTAATTATGGCTCAACAGAAATGTGAAGGGAAGAAGCTTGGCCATTGCCAAAACACTATGGCTTGGCCAAGCCCCAACTTTTGTAAGTTGTGCGTATGAGGTAGCCGAATGGTCCATTGAAAGAAACTATTAATATTTTCCTCGATCATCCAAAAAGAGAGTAAATAAATTGAATGCCAGTTCAATTACTAGGTCGATTGTTTTGTTAGAAAAAAAACCGCCTTCAAAAACAGAAACAGAAACATAATTTTTACCTGCTAAAAAATAATTTTCTGATGACGAAAACATAATTTATCATAAGCATAGCCTACTATCCACAAAATTTTGAAGTCGGTGCCGAATTTCATACTTGGAGTAATATTTAACATATCACACAGGCTATTCCGCCATTTCTTCCATATATTAATTTTATAGATACAGTATAAGAAATTTGATCTCTTACTTCTATAAGCATCTACAGTAATCACATTCCGTGTAAATCATTTAAAGAAGGTTGAATTGTCCGCAAACTGTATATCTGAACGAAAAATATGCAATCGCATATTATATGATCGTTGCTGAGGACAAGGATCAATTATCGTCCCGCATGTTATCACATTCATGAAATTGTTGTTTAATGAAAAGACTCTCTGATTCACTATAACTAGTCATGGGAAGTCAACAAGTTGATGTTTCGGAAATGTTTGGAACAGATTTGATGGATTAGCTAATAGCATGATTGTGTCTCCGACTTCAACATTTTGTGGGTAATAAGCTTATGTTAAATTATGTTTTCGCTATCAGAAAATGATTTTTTACTTTTTAGTAAGTAAAAATTATATTTCGGGTTCTTTTTTTGAAGACGGTCTTTTAATATTTCCTAATTTTTAGAGGTATGATATTTAATTTATATTTACATTATAATAGAATTTTATTTCATCCTGTTGATTATGTTGGCAAAGCTGCCATTATTTATCAACACAAATTTCCGATGTATATATCCCTCTAATCATATTGCTTGATTGTTGTTCAAATAATTGACACGCCCTTGAAGGATACGATAAACATATCAGTTTGTCAGACTTTTATGTTTGACACGCTCTTGACGAATGTTCCTAAAATCCTACATATTATTTCTTATCTTGCGATTATTCTTTTTCCTTACCGTTTAAAAACGTGTTAATAATCACGCAATGCAATATCTCAGGTAAATATTCAATAATGCTGTCCCTAATAATTACAGTATTAGGGAAAACATTTTGTACTCATAAAATTTTATTAAAAAAATAAAGTTTTACTATCTGCAATATAGATAGTAGATAGTAAAGTTATATATAATTAATTTATCTCTTGATATTTAGTGAAGTAATGAGGTTTTCACCAGAGAATTATTGAATATATTGATTATGGTAAATGAACTAAATCAGATTTTTTTTATATTGGCTTATCTCATTCGAGTTATATCAAATTATAGACCAATATGGATAGATCATCGAAGAAGGCGCTATTTAATGGTGAACGTTCACTCGTTTAGTATCCGATGATACTCGTTTTAAGAGGCTTTATTAAGCAAGAAATAAAAAAAACCTATTCGTTTTATACCCTTTTTTCCTGTGTTTTTTATGTGTTTAGAACAATACATAAAATAAATGCTGTGATTGTTAATTTTACTCGTTAATTATCTTGTAATTCATAATCTTTATTTAAAAAAAGTTTTACCTCCAATTTGTTTAAAAATTTAAAATATTGTATTATTGTCTCCAAATCAAATATAACTATAATTATACCACCGGGAAGATTTCCTCTTTAATTTACAAAATAATCACTTTTATCGGTTAAATACTTCCAAAGTTATGGTGGAACAAATAGAAAAAACATATTGATCGAATACAGAACCTCCTCCTTTTTTGAAGTCGGTTAAAAAGTATTTCAAGCTGTAAAATATAAAGCACTTCCCTTTTTGTTCTATTCTGTTACTAATTTCATGAAATACGGAACTTGGTTAAATGTGGAGGTTACTAACTGTCAACTGTATCCGATAACAATCCAAACTTTACAAAACTGATCTAGCTACTTGCGTCCAGCGCTTCTTTTATTATATACAATCATAAAGAACTACTAAGCATGAAACAATAGTTCAGAATAAACTTAATTCCTAATTGAGTTAAATTAATGAAATGTATCAATTAAAAGGTTTCTAATTTATTAAATTTTCATGAATTAGTAAACACCTATTCAATAAGCATTAATTAATTAAATAAATACGAGTGTTATTAATTAAACTTCATATGGTAACGAGTCTTGCTCATAAAACATTCACTAATAAAATAATAATTCTTTTTTATTAAATAATTCTTGCTACTGTAATTCATTATTTAGGATTTCTTATTATTTCAAAAACATTAAAATTCTTTTTGTTTTACATTCCCAACCCTAAATAATCCTATCGTGGTAACAGGGAGCAAAATCGGTTTATTCTCGGCTGTCAGTCAGTGAAGGGGGACGTTTGGAGACGTCTGTTTATTATATCACTGACGGAAAGTAGGAAAATGGATATAGTGCTTCTTGACTGGAATTAAAGATATGAGTTTTGAAAAGACATTTATTTTGGTTAGGGTGAAATTTAGGTGTTGCTAGCATAGATTTCATACTTCGTACAATGTTACAGTAAAAGTTTTATATTTGAACACTGTTCAAATACATAAGTAATTGTAGCCTTCAGGATTAACAGTGGAGGATTTTACATCTCTATAAATAGAAGGTAGTGTAGGGATAAGCTCCTATAAATTATTCCAATATAATATAGACTAAGTGGTAAAAGAAACAACCTTGCCCACGTGAGCGGAATCTCCTCTTCCTATGTTTAATTTTTTCCACCACATTCCTAACATGTGTATAATGCAGATCACGTAATCGTGCATTTGGCCTTGAGAGATCGCATGAGATTTGACTACCACTTCTTAAAACATGTTACATATTCAGAATGTTTTACAAATCAACCGCTTCTACATACGATATGTCCTCACATATTCCAAGATAATTATTTCATACTGAAGCTAATTTATCATCGAATTTATCTAATATCAACAGTCTCACGCAAAGGTAGTGTTTTAACAATCCTTATAATACTAACCATCTACCTCCCGTCTTGCCTACGGCGATCCCTCAAGGTCAAGTGCACTGTTACTTGGCTGCATTACACATAGTTCGCCAGATATAGCTGGAGCCTTGGCCATACAATACGCAATGGTCTACTTGACATTTAGAATGGTGGGAGGCTCGCTGACGCTGTGTTTGTCGACCCTCACTGTCATACATATCGGTCTGCCACAACCACTGTGTCTTGTTCCCCATTGAGCCTGAATGAGAGAGAGAGAGAGAGAGAGAGAGAGAGAGAGAGAGAGAGAGAGAGAGAGAAGAGAGAGAAGAGAGAGAGAAGTAGACAGGTGTTTGTCCTTCCTTCTCCACTAATCTGCGACTCCCCACGAGCACATCTCACTCCTCTTTATATACCTTGTCAGTTCACCTGCGTATGAGTAATGCCACCTCTGGTCTACTTACCTAACCATATGTTAGCACAACAATGTAATACTACAAAAAATATTTGTTTGTTAAAAGAAATATAAGTTGGTAATTCTAATTATTTTTTGTAATAGTAGAAACTGTTATGAAATTGACGAAACGTTACAATCTATTTAGCAATCGTTTTCAGTGACTTCTATCCGGATTTGGCTTAATGAGTTTAAGCGTACCCGAACATCCATCATCGATGAAGACAACCCAGGCTTTCCCATTGACTATAAATGATATGGCGAAAAAATAAATGATAATACTTTAGCAACCCCTCCACCCCCGGTGAATATCAAAGGGACTGTGACCCTCTATACATCTCCAAGAAACGTGTAAAAATATCCTTCGCGATACATTATCCATGACAGCTTTGGGGGAGTAGGTGACCTGAGGAAAGACAAAATCGCTTGACCGCTTCGATCCAATGTTTGGTTATGCTTAAGCATAATCCGGTTGAATGTTTATGACGTCACGAAACAGTCGATGAAACCTGGATTCTACATTTGCACACCGTAAATGAAAGATCACTATGTGGTTTTTCTAGTAAAAGTGGACGAAGAAGATAAAGACTATTCAATAGATTGGTAAGGTAATGATCACAACCCTTTTATAATTCCCAATTCACTACATTATTTTTTTTAAAGTCGAACCTAACTTCATTCCCGTAAGTTCGGCCCTTAGTGATTTATTTTTGTTTCCAAATATATAAAAAATGGTACTTGGTAGATAGTCAAACGAGCTGAGGGGATTTCTGGAACTGAAACCTATTTTTGCACAATTTGAACACTCCTAACTTTATGATGGATTAAAAAGATTAAAACATCGCTATTGATTAAGTGTGTAGGATTAAAAAAAGATTTTGTTCAGAAATATATATATATATATATATATATATATATATATATATATGTTCATAAAAATAGTTGCTAGGATGCTATCCCCTAGTAGGAGTACATGTTATTTAGACTAGGTACATGTAGCTAGACAGATAGAAAAACAGAAAAAAATCTGGAAAAAGAGACCAAGAGAAAAGATGCCAAGAAGTAGAAATATAGAGATAGAGATAAACATAAGCACCGGCAAATACAAACAAAAACATAAGAACAGCCAGAAAAAAATACAGATGGATTATTCGATTCGAAGCTTTAAAATAAGATTAGTAGAGATTTGCTATTTTTATAATCCAAGGCTTCTGCACTAAAAACAAATTCCAAATTCCTATCTCTATTATTGCTTAGGCTTCCCTTGTGCCGGACAGATATCTCCGCCTTTTTTCCAACAATGGTTTACGAGCGTATCTTAAATATAAAGAGAAAACATCCTCAAATAACCGCCTCACTCCTAAACCAATATCAAGTTGTTCTTAAAGTTTTTTTTACGTTTCAGCCTACAGTATAAGTATAGACGTAAATAAGTTATTGTAAGTAAAAGGGAACCGAGACAGGATACGTTTTTGAAAAGCTGCCTGTATTTCGAAAACAATTTTCTGTGATGATTTTGAAAACAAAAAATTTCATTAAACTTACTTGTAAGTAAATATTTTTGTAAATAATTATTTCTCTACTAATGTACATAAGCATTAATGGTAATTTTTAACGTATGTATTTAACACTCGCATGAAAAAAGTTTTTAAAACAATCCAAAACTAGTACAGACATAGTCTTTACATGTAGGACTTTCCTCCCAATATTTAGGTGACCTCAGTGTGGCCAAGTCTACTCCAGTTATTTTCCAAAGCCGAGGGAGTGTTGTCACTCCCTTCATCCTACCTCAGATTCCCATTCCTTTCCCTCTCTCGCAGACATCAACGAGAGTTACCAACATTTAAATGTTTCGTATTCAACGTCTTCTTAATAAATTTCAGCTCATTCCTGAAAACAGAGTAGTTTCTTCAATTTATGTGAGTCATATAATTTTATTTTATTTATTTACTGTGATTCTATATTTTATTTATCGTAATATTGGATACCTACGTTCTCCCTCACGTCCTTCGCGAAACGTTCACCCTCTCGATACTTTCCACGATAATAGAATGGCAACTCTTTCTAAAGTGACTCTTTAGAATAGAAATAAATTGATTTCTTCATACGATACTGAGTTCGAGAGTAAAGTGCATTTATTTTATTCTATTTATCGCATTCAGATAAATCATCATAAAAGAGACATGTCGGTGGAGAAACACAGTAACAGAGTAGCCAGGTAGATAGACAGATATACAAAGAGTCAGAATAACTAACAGA
>JBAIZL010000003.1:102861232-102866232 GCA_036971475.1 Prosapia bicincta | reverse complement strand
TCTGCGAGTTTCGCACAATAGTAGCTTTCGGAAACCTACCTCTGTGTACGTAGGAGGAGCGAATAAGAGGAGGGAACAATTTCTGCGAGTTTCGCAAAATAGTAGCTTTCGGAAACCTACCTCTGTGTACGAAGGAGGAGCGAATATAAGGAGGCAACAATTTCTGCGAGTTTCGCACAATAGTAGTTTTCGGAAACCTACCTTTGTGTACGTAGGAGGAGCGAATATAAGGAGGCAACAATTTCTGCGAGTTTGGCACAATAGTAGCTTTCGGAAACCTACCTCTGTATACGTAGGAGGAGCGAATATAAGGAGGCAACAATTTCTGCGAGTTTCGCATAATAGTAGCTTTCGGAAACTTACATCTGTGTACGAAGGAGGAGCGAATATAAGGAGGCAACAATTTCTGCGAGTTTCGCACAATAGTAGTTTTCGGAAACCTACCTCTGTGTACGTAGGAGGACCGAATAAGAGGAGGCAACAATTTCTGCGAGTTTCGCACAATAGTAGTTTTCGGAAACCTACCTCTGTGTACGTAGGAGGAGCGAATATAAGGTGGCAACAATTTCTGCGAGTTTCGCACAATAGTAGCTTTCGGAAACCTACCTCTGTGTACGTAGGAGGAGCGAATATAAGGAGGCAACAATTTCTGCGAGTTTCGCACAATAGTAGTATATGGAAACCTACCTCTGTGTACGTAGGAGGAGCGAATATAAGGAGGCAACAATTTCTGCGAGTTTCGCACAATAGTAGCATATGGAAACCTACCTCTGTGTACGTAGGAGGACCGAATAAGAGGAGGCAACAATTTCTGCGAGTTTCGCACAATAGTAGCTTTCGGAAACCTACCTCTGTGTACGTAGGAGGAGCGTATATAAGGAGGCAACAATTTCTGCGAGTTTGGCACAATAGTAGCTTTCGGAAACCTACCTCTGTGTACGTAGGAGGAGCGAATATAAGGAGGCAACAATTTCTGCGAGTTTCGCACAATAGTAGCTTTCGGAAAGCTACCTCTGTGTACGTAGGAGGAGCGTATATAAGGAGGCAACAATTTCTGCGAGTTTCGCACAATAGTAGCTTTCGGAAACCTACCTCTGTATACGTAGGAGGAGCGAACAAGAGGAGGCAACAATTTCTGCGAGTTTCGCACAATAGTAGCTTTCGGAAATCTACCTCTGTGTACGTAGGAGGAGCGAATATAAGGAGGCAACAATTTCTGCAAGTTTCGCACAATAGTAGTTTTCGGAAACCTACCTCTGTGTACGAAGGAGGAGCGAATATAAGGAGGCAACAATTTCTGCGAGTTTCGCACAATAGTAGTTTTCGGAAACCTACCTCTGTGTACGTAGGAGGAGCGAATATAAGGAGGCAACAATTTCTGCGAGTTTCGCACAATAGTAGCTTTCGGAAACCTACCTCTGTGTACGTAGGAGGAGCGTATATAAGGAGGCAAAAATTTCTGCGAGTTTCGCACAATAGTAGCTTTCGGAAACCTACCTCTGTATACGTAGGAGGAGCGAATAAGAGGAGGCAACAATTTCTGCGAGTTTCGCACAATAGTAGTTTTCGGAAACCTACCTCTGTGTACGAAGGAGGAGCGAATATAAGGAGGCAACAATTTCTGCGAGTTTCGCACAATAGTAGTTTTCGGAAACCTACATCTGTGTACGTAGGAGGAGCGAATATAAGGAGGCAACAATTTCTGCGAGTTTCGCACAATAGTAGCTTTCGGAAACCTACCTCTGTGTACGTAGGAGGAGCGAATAAGAGGAGGCAACAATTTCTGCGAGTTTCGCACAATAGTAGCTTTCGGAAACCTACCTCTGTGTACGTAGGAGGAGCGAATAAGAGGAGGGAACAATTTCTGCGAGTTTCGCAAAATAGTAGCTTTCGGAAACCTACCTCTGTGTACGTAGTAGGAGCGAATATAAGGAGGCAACAATTTCTGCGAGTTTCGCACAATAGTAGTTTTCGGAAACCTACCTTTGTGTACGTAGGAGGAGCGAATATAAGGAGGCAACAATTTCTGCGAGTTTGGCACAATAGTAGCTTTCGGAAACCTACCTCTGTATACGTAGGAGGAGCGAATATAAGGAGGCAACAATTTCTGCGAGTTTCGCATAATAGTAGCTTTCGGAAACTTACATCTGTGTACGAAGGAGGAGCGAATATAAGGAGGCAACAATTTCTGCGAGTTTCGCACAATAGTAGTTTTCGGAAACCTACCTCTGTGTACGTAGGAGGACCGAATAAGAGGAGGCAACAATTTCTGCGAGTTTCGCACAATAGTAGCTTTCGGAAACCTACCTCTGTGTACGTAGGAGGAGCGTATATAAGGAGGCAACATATTCTGCGAGTTTGGCACAATAGTAGCTTTCGGAAACCTACCTCTGGATACGTAGGAGGAGCGAATATAAGGAGGCAACAATTTCTGCGAGTTTGGCACAATAGTAGCTTTCGGAAACCTACCTCTGTGTACGTAGGAGGAGCGAATAGGAGGAGGCAACAATTTCTGCGAGTTTCGCACAATAGTAGCTTTCGGAAACCTACCTCTGTATACGTAGGAGGAGCGAATATAAGGAGGCAACAATTTCTGCGAGTTTCGCACAATAGCAGCTTTCGGAAACCTACCTCTGTGTACGTAGGAGGAGCGAATAGGAGGAGGCAACAATTTCTGCGAGTTTCGCACAATAGTAGCTTTCGGAAACCTACCTCTGTATACGTAGGAGGAGCGAATATAAGGAGGCAACAATTTCTACGAGTTTCGCACAATAGTAGCTTTCGGAAACCTACCTCTGTGTACGTAGGAGGAGCAAATATAGGGAGGCAACAATTTCTGCGAGTTTCGCACAATAGTAGCTTTCGGAAACTTACATCTGTGTACGAAGGAGGAGCGAATATAAGGAGGCAACAATTTCTGCGAGTTTCGCACAATAGTAGTTTTCGGAAACCTACCTCTGTGTACGTAGGAGGAGCGAATAAGAGGAGGCAACAATTTCTGCGAGTTTCGCACAATAGTAGCTTTCGGAAACCTACCTCTGTGTACGTAGGAGGAGCGAATAAGAGGAGGCAACAATTTCTGCGAGTTACACACAATAGTAGCTTTCGGAAACCTACCTCTGTGTACGTAGGAGGAGCGAATAAGAGGAGGCAACAATTTCTGCGAGTTTCGCACAATAGTAGCTTTCGGAAACCTACCTCTGTGTACGTAGGAGGAGCGAATATAAGGAGGCAACAATTTCTGCGATTTTCTCACAATAGTAGCTTTTGGAAATCTTTCTCTGTGTACGTAGGAGAAGCGAATATAAGGAGGCAAAAATTTCTGCGAGTTTCGCACAATAGTAGTATTTGGAAACCTACCTCTGAGTGCGTAGGAGGAGCAAATATAAGGAGGCAACAATTTCTGCGAGTTTCGCACAATAGTAGCTTTCGGAAACTTACATCTGTGTACGAAGGAGGAGCGAATATAATTAGGCAACAATTTCTACGAGTTTCGCACAATAGCAGCTTTCGGAAACCTACCTCTGTATACGTAGGAGGAGCGAATATAAGGAGGCAACAATTTCTACGAGTTTCGCAAAATAGTAGCTTTCGGAAACCTACCTCTGTGTACGTAGTAGGAGCGAATATAAGGAGGCAACAATTTCTACGAGTTTCGCAAAATAGTAGTTTTCGGAAACCTACCTCTGTGTACGTAGGAGGAGCGAATAAGAGGAGGCAACAATTTCTGCGAGTTTCGCACAATAGTAGCTTTCGGAAACCTACCTCTGTGTACGTAGGAGGAGCGAATATAAGGAGGCAACAATTTCTACGAGTTTCGCACAATAGTAGCTTTCGGAAACCTACCTCTGTGTACGTAGTAGGAGCGAATATAAGGAGGCAACAATTTCTACGAGTTTCGCAAAATAGTAGTTTTCGGAAACCTACCTCTGTGTACGTAGGAGGAGCGAATAAGAGGAGGCAACAATTTCTGCGAGTTTCGCACAATAGTAGCTTTCGGAAACCTACCTCTGTGTACGTAGGAGGAGCGAATATAAGGAGGCAACAATTTCTACGAGTTTCGCACTATAGTAGCTTTCGGAAACCTACCTCTGTGTACGTAGTAGGAGCGAATATAAGGAGGCAACAATTTCTGCGATTTTCTCACAATAGTAGCTTTTGGAAATCTTTCTCTGTGTACGTAGGAGAAGCGAATATACGGAGGCAAAAATTTCTGCGAGTTTCGCACAATAGTAGTATTTGGAAACCTACCTCTGTGTACGTAGGAGGAGCGAATATAAGGAGGCAACAATTTCTGCGATTTTCTCACAATAGTAGCTTTTGGAAATCTTTCTCTGTGTACGTAGGAGAAGCGAATATAAGGAGGCAAAAATTTCTGCGAGTTTCGCACAATAGTAGTATTTGGAAACCTACCTCTGAGTGCGTAGGAGGAGCAAATATAAGGAGGCAACAATTTCTGCGAGTTTCGCACAATAGTAGCTTTCGGAAACTTACATCTGTGTACGAAGGAGGAGCGAATATAATTAGGCAACAATTTCTACGAGTTTCGCACAATAGCAGCTTTCGGAAACCTACCTCTGTATACGTAGGAGGAGCGAATATAAGGAGGCAACAATTTCTACGAGTTTCGCACAATAGTAGCTTTCGGAAACCTACCTCTGTGTACGTAGGAGGAGCGAATATAAGGAGGCAACAATTTCTACGAGTTTCGCAAAATAGTAGCTTTCGGAAACCTACCTCTGTGTACGTAGTAGGAGCGAATATAAGGAGGCAACAATTTCTACGAGTTTCGCAAAATAGTAGTTTTCGGAAACCTACCTCTGTGTACGTAGGAGGAGCGAATAAGAGGAGGCAACAATTTCTGCGAGTTTCGCACAATAGTAGCTTTCGGAAACCTACCTCTGTGTACGTAGGAGGAGCGAATATAAGGAGGCAACAATTTCTGCGATTTTCTCACAATAGTAGCTTTTGAATATCTTTCTCTGTGTACGTAGGAGAAG
>JBAIZL010000003.1:102841232-102856232 GCA_036971475.1 Prosapia bicincta | reverse complement strand
TTTGGACATAAAAATCAAATCATGATTCCTGTTTGTCTCAACTCATGAATGAGACTAAATCAAAGACTGCTGTGGATGTGCAGACATACTAGAAGCTTAGAAGATTCATGTTATTTTTATTACATTAAAGGTAAATTAATACACGCACACACGCACACACACACACACACACACACACACACACACACACACACACACACATTTATATATATATAATTGATTTATGAAAGAACATTTACTTTGGTTGAGGTATTGTAGAATAAATCGGAAGAAAGAATAAAATCTAAAAACCCTTTTTGGACATAAAAATCAAATCATGATTCCAGTTTGTCTCAACTTATGAATGAGACTAAATCAAAGACTGCTGTGGATGTGCAGACATACTAGAAGCTTAGAAGATTCATGTTATTTTTATTACATTAAAGGTAAATTAATACACGCACACACACACACACACACACACACACACACACACACACACACACACACACACACACACACACACACACATTTATATATATATATAATTGATTTATGAAAGAACATTTACTTTGGTTGAGGTATTGTAGAATAAATCGGAAGAAAGAATAAAATCTAAAAACCCTTTTTGGACATAAAAATCAAATCATGATTCCAGTTTGTCTCAACTCATGAATGAGACTAAATCCAAGACTGCTGTGGATGTGCAGACATACTAGAAGCTTAGAAGATTCATGTTATTTTTATTACATTAAAGGTAAATTAATACACGCACACACACACACACACACACACACACACACACACACACATTTATATATATATAATTGATTTATGAAAGAACATTTACTTTGGTTGAGGTATTGTAGAATAAATCGGAAGAAAGAATAAAATCTAAAAACCCTTTTTGGACATAAAAATCAAATCATGATTCCTGTTTGTCTCAACTCATGAATGAGACTAAATCAAAGACTGCTGTGGATGTGCAGACATACTAGAAGCTTAGAAGATTCATGTTATTTTTATTACATTAAAGGTAAATTAATACACGCACACACACACACGCACATACACACACACACACACACACACACACACACACATTTATATATATATATAATTGATTTATGAAAGAACATTTACTTTGGGTGAGGTATTGTAGAATAAATCGGAAGAAAGAATAAAATCTAAAAACCCTTTTTGGACATAAAAATCAAATCATGATTCCAGTTTGTCTCAACTCATGAATAAGACTAAATCCAAGACTGCTGTGGATGTGCAGACATACTAGAAGCTTAGAAGATTCATGTTATTTTTATTACATTAAAGGTAAATTAATACACGCACTCACGCACATTTATATATATAAAATATATTTATGAAAGAAGTGTAAGTGACGCACTTGACAAATATGATTAGAGTGGAACATAAAACATTCTGTCCTTAGTTAAAGGGTAAGGTCATTGTGTTGTTTGCAGGGCCGAATCTGTAACGTAGACACCTAAAGGACATGGAGAATGGGATAAACTCCCCGGAGTTCTGGGGAGGTGTTTAACCAGTTAAATGTATGTGAAACGTTAATAGTGAGATTTGGGCTAAGGAAGGTATGAGAAGCTTGTCTGTTTCCGGTACTGGAAACTGGAGACAAAGAAGGGCTGCTTGGGCATAGTAAATCTGGTTTCAGCTGGGTTAAAAAAGATATCTACCAACTAAATGATCCCATGAATACACGTAGAAGTTAGTTACGTGTCTAAGTGAAGCTATAAGTGTATGTTAGTTGAAACCAAGTGGTGTTTGATCGCGTTATCGTGAAGAACTCTCTTCACCAAAAGCAAGTGAGGACTGTCCGAACGTTTTCCTAAGAGATACATTGTGTGTTATTAGGGCCAAACTATAGAAGGGTAAACGTGAAAGATTTGAATAAAACATTGTATTTTTAAACTCCAGTGCTGGAAAGCAACTATTTCTATCTTAGGATTAACTAATTAAGCCTATTCAAAAAATTAATTAGAATAACAACAACTTAAAGCAACTGTGGCGTAAATGTTTATATTAATTAAAACAACCTCTCACCACAAATTCAACAAATTTTATTTTAACCTTATGTACATTTCGACTACAAAGTAATCATCTTCAGAGGTATTATTTACAAATAACTAACTTACAGCTAAACCTATGCGTATTTATAAGCAACGGGAACTCCTTGGCCACGCCCCCTACACTATCCGACCAATCATGTTACGAGTAACAACTAGGTCTGGTCTAACAGAAGAAGTTACCGTTACATTATTTTTGAATTTTACAGTAATTATTAAATTTACACATTTTACAATTAAAAACTATAACTATCACTTAACTAATAGATACAATTGGGAATTCGGGATAGGCCCTTTGTCAGAATTTAATAATTTATTAGTTTCCTATTTATTAATAAACATACTTTAGAAACTATTTAACATATTTTTTTGATTTAACATTTTTAATTAATTTAAGGTTATTTATATCTAAGTTATGATTAGTTTCTAAGATATGTTCAGCTACACTTGATTTCTCTGGCCTTTGAAATATTATATGACTAATGAGTTCTTTGAATCTAGTGGAAATTTTTCGTTTAGTTTGACCAATATAAATCTTTTCACATGAATTACAAGTTACTTTATAAATCCCTGACTTATCCAATGTTTCTATTTTATCTTTTGTGTTACCTAAGAGATTTTTAAGGCTATTTTGGCTCTTATATGCTACTTTAAAATTTACTTCTTTAAAAACTTTTTCTATTCCTTTTGTTAAATTTTTATCAAAGGGTAAACTAATATATTTATTTTTAACAGTTTCTCTCTCTGGTATTAAGGTAGTGGAATCTTTTCTTAATTTATTCAAACTCTGTTTTCTTAATATATTATTAATAATTTTAGGATCATATCCATTAAATTTGGCTTTTTCGTTAATTCTAGCAAGTTCAATTTCAAATCTATTTTTATTTAAAGGTGTTTCAATTAATCTATTAATCATACTATTAAATACTGCAAGTATTTACTGCAAGTCACATAAACTTGCAGTATTTAATAGTATGATTAATAGATTAATTGAAATACCAATTAAAAATACCTAATTTATTAGCAATAAGTGTGCATAAGCCAAGTAAATAAAGAATTTAAGAAAGACATTCTGGTATCTTACGATGATGAAACGAAAAATTAGAATTCTAGTAATGACCGAAAATGTAAAATCTGTTTCAGATCTGAAAAAGTAGGGGAAAAGTACAAAGGGGCCATCATTACCACTAACAGAGAAGTAGGCATGTTTTTATATGTTTTTCTTTAACCACGTTACCTATCAACAATGTGTTTATATTGCCTACAGAGCGCCGTGTTTAGTGTGCTTTCTAAACAATTTAATTTAGTCTATACAATTAATGAATACAGGCGTACATAAAATTTGTGTCGTCAGTATTTCAGCTTATATTCAATATGTTTTTACTCCTAAGGAAGCAGTGGATGTAACTATTTGTTTCATACATATTTACTTTGATTCGTTTCAGTTGTTGGTCATCTTTTTTGAAGGTATTTAGACTTGAAAGTACCGCGAGAGTACTGTTACCAAGACGAGAAACAAGAAAGCAGTTCAATGGAGTTCTGATTGTTTGTTACATAGTTTTAGTTGTGTAAGAGTGAGACGTAAGAAAAACGTTTACACAGTGCTAACTTACCTACTCTTAAAGGAAGGAAGATTTCCTTCAATATCAACTGAGAGAAAAACACTTGGGTTTAAACATACAGAAGGGTGGGTTTGGAGAGGGAAATTTCGTTTTTCAGCAGACGCTGAAATAATAATCTAGACGCTCTGGAGGAAGCGTGAATTCTCAATAAATCTTTGCCCTCTAAAAGTCTACACGGAGCGTTGTCTGCTGTGAGAGAGACGCTCTGGCGTCGCGACGTCTCCCGTCTATCTGGTACAATAACACTGTCATATTGGTTCGAGTTGTTTAAGGAGTTAAGACAGAGTATTATACAAGTCGAGTCCTTGAAAGGACGATTATTTGTTACAATTAACTTAAGATGAAGTCAAATGGTCATTTAGAATCTTACCAATTTTGCCTGAAGCTCTAAGCCAACGTCTATAAAAGACAAAATAGGATTGTCAACTGAATTAGGATTTAGGAAATCACATTACAGGATATTGAGCGTACCAATAAATTACGTGGGAAGGTTGCGTACTGAAGTAGACTTACTCTCTATTGGGGTCATAAAGAGGTGTTCACATGTTATACCTGTTTTAAAAAACAGATGGATAGATTGATATAGGTGGGATTAGAAAAGGATAATGACCTTCAGGTACTGAGAGTATGAAAAATTATGGATTTCGTGATTAGAGTTAATTATCTTAATTAGACCTACTCTCTACCGGGATGAAGCGATGTGTCCAACCACGAGGTATCTGGAAAAAACTAGCTCTAAATATAGGTAACTTGTGTAAATTAGTTTTTCCGACTCACACAAAATAAAAATTTAAAACATAATAAAATTATTTGTAATTCAAGTGTATAGAATTATTGCATATTCAAGTTATAAATTTTTCAACGTTATAATTATATATCATACAATTGTCTAAGTTCATACACCCAGAACAATCTGTTATGCTAGCATTGAGAAAAAGCTATCTTTTGTGCTTTTTTACAAATACAAAATTTATAATTTATCATTAAAAATTAGAAGCGATTGAATTATTTAAAATTAATTTTTGAATTCAGAAGATAAAAATCTACAATTCTTAAAATGTTTATAAATGGTAATTATAAAAAATATTCTTTTGGTATTATTTTACGTGGAATGTCCATTAATTATGATGTCGTTTCTATTCTTATAAAACGGTAAGTGGGACAAAACTGGACATTAAAAATATTTTCGAATAAAAAAGGTTATAAAACCTGACTAATTAAAGTGTTAGTATTCACTGAACCTAAAACATAATTTTAAAGTAACAAAACAAGCCTGAAGCCATTCTACCATTGTCAAAGAAGCACTCAGTCAAAATATAATTGTTACTCTCATTAGAAATTTTAAAAAATAAAAACCAAAGATAAAATTGAAGGAAGAACAAGTTACATACAATATGGAATGCGTGGGTTAGCGTTTGGACATTGCGTTCTTCGAAGAGGATGCAGTGTCGAATCGTAGGTGTGTTGGTTAACGTTTTAAAGATCTTTCGAAAAAATGCGGAATATATACCTTGTTGTTGGTTTGTTGGCTTATCCTAGAGGTGTGAATAATTTAACACAAGTTGTCAAGAGTTAGACAGGCAAGCACGTCACCCGACCCCCTTCCCACCCTCTTATCACTACTGTCTGACATTTTTGCAAACAATAGAAATATATGTATCACCATAAGGTCATGGGTCAAGCTTGTCTGAAGTGCAATGCAAATGGTTCCATATTTCATTTTAACATTATTGCTTGTTTGTTGAGTCATCTAAGGAGTTCTATTGAAAATACTTGAATACAATGATTGAAATAAATAGGTCAGTCATAAACTAAACAAAAGATAATGTATATAAAAAAACTATTGGCTTTAAAATTAAACTCTATTCGAATACAGTTTATGAATGGAAAATATGATTGTATTGTGTAAAGATAATGCTGCAAAGTTAATGGATAGAATAAAAATTTATATTTAATATGTAATTGAGTTGTCATTGTTTATTTTGTACCTAGAACGATCCGTTCTCTCATTCTTACCAACATTCCAACCAAAGATCTCATTTCAATATTTTTTGTTTATATCTTATTTAAGTTAATCTCCATTTATTTATTGGTGCGAAAATGAACACAGATTCGGTGTCTAGCGGAATCCTTGATATAAGACAACAAAAGATTCCGAATCGTACCATAATTCTTTTTCACGATGTTTTTCGATTCTTTTATTAGTTCACACTTTCCATATATATATATATATATATATATATATATATATATATATATATATATATATATATATATATATCTTGTAGGAACCGTCAATCGTTAATAAAATACTTTCTATCCATTTACTCATGTTCAAATAATTTTTTTAAGACTTGTATTAGATGATACTTGATGTTAATAAAGTTTTTCAAATATTAATTAATTATTAATGCAATTATTTCAGTTTTATATGAGAGAAAAACTTTTCACAAAAGGGGTAAGGTATGCAATTAAGTTATTTCGTCCCACAAGTGATAACATATGATTTAATGAAACAGATGATTTTTTTGTTATTGGTTATGAAGTAGAACAGCTATTTTTAACGCATAGGTTATTCGAGTTGTTCATCTTTACTTCATCTTTTACTTTATTAATATTAATTGTAATTCTTTAATAAAAAAGTAACTGAAATAGAACTGTTTATGACCTAAGTAGATATTGAATTCTTTGATTATATTACTAGTTTATGAACTGTTTAATTGTTTATAATTTTTTGTCATGATCACGAATTTTCTGGAATAGGTATGACGTTTGTATGCTGGTTATGATGTTTTCTGTGCTCGTTATGAATTTTTATATATTAGTTATGATATTTTTCTGTGTCAGGTATGATATTTTATAAATTTTGTAAACCTGTTATGATGGCATCCAGTATGAATATTTCTGTACTTTCTATGGCCTTTTATGAACGGGTTATGACATTCTCTCTACAGATTATGTATATTTTGCACAGGTTATGATATTTTCTGAACTGTTTATGACGTTTTGTTTACTGGAGTGGAGGGGTTATGTTTTGTTCTATTGGCTATGATGTGTAGGTGGTTACGAAGTTTGGAGCAGTTTTAACGTTTACTTTGCTCGTTATGATACTACTACGTAGTATATAGTGGGCTTACTATGAGTGCCCTTAAAGTTTTGTGTACTAACTATGCATTTCGTTTGCTTTTCGTCTTCTTTTGATCGAAATTAAAACTGTCTTTTATACCTAAAGTGTTTAGTTTAAGTAACAACTATTTTTGTTGAGTTTAGGTGAACTTTACAGGCTAAGAGAGTGTTTAAAATGCGAGATTCTGAACGACCGTAAATATATGCACAGCCGAACGGCCGGCAGTTTCCATCCTGAAGATTTCTGTTTTGTTTACATTATACGTTATCATTATCCATAACAATGGTTTAGTTTAAGTACTGTAGACGTAATGGAAACTAAAGCCTGGTAGCTGAAAGCTGACCGAGGCGACATAAACGAATTAACACATTACTGCGCCTTAGACTTCAATGACATTAGTCTGCCATGCATATTCAGTATTGTACAGAGTTGAAGAGCATCCCCCCCCGTACCAGGGAGTTTCTGTCCCTGAACTAATCCTTTCTGCTATTCGAAATCCCATCCTTATCCTTTACAGACAAAGATAGGTAGATTGACTTATTGAAAACCACAAACAAAGGTAAATATCTGATACCACAAAACGATAGGAAGAGAACTTCCAGACAGAGAGACAATATCCAGCCAAGGAGGGAACTAGGTAGAGAGGAAATTTACAAAGAGGAAGAGAATATCCCGATATGGTTAGTTTTTTTAGACAGAGAGAGAATAGTACTGGGAGAGAGGATTTCCAAATAGGGAAACAATTTCCAAAAAGGTATAGCTTTTATAGGCAGAGAAGGAATTTTTGGGCAGGGCGACAATGTTCAGATTAGAGAGAATTTCCAGGCAGTGAGAAGAAAACTCGGCCAAAGGCTATAAAGACGTAGAAACTTGTTTTCCACAAACATTTGTTGTTTTAATAGAATAAACCTTGTTGCAGAGCTTAGAACAATTATTTTGCGCCAACTGCCCAGCAAAAACTCTGAATGTGTGCTTTACAACTGTTTCAAAGCTTCGTAATATATTCAAAAGACAATTTGTCTGAAATCGTACAAAAGATACGTTTCAAAACATATTTCTTTTCAGAGCAACCAAAATGGCCACCGCTAGAGACAGGTATATCCTGGAACTATTACAAACCTTGTTCCCATTCCATATTAACAATGATGGTACCCACCAAAAGATATTTAACAATTATTTAAAATACGGTTCATATTTTCAAAGCAACAAAAATGACGACTGCTAAAAGTTATTAATCTGCTAATCGTTGTACCATCTAAAATCTAAAGGAACAGGGTTCTAAGACATGTAGCCAGATCAGCTATAGAGACCTAGCTTGGAGACGTTTAGATCTAAACGACCATTTCGAAGAAGAATATAGTGGTATAAGATATCAGATTAGAGTGTAAACATTTTAAACGGGAACTGAATCGAAGGAGGTTTTATAAAGTATAACTGGTGTTTGAGTAGGCTACTGGGTTAGGAAGAAGGCTAAAAAAAGATACGAAAATAATGTGGAGAAGGAGTTTTGTATAACGTTTGTGAAACTAAAAAATAATTTATTTTTCTTTGTAAGGTATTATTTGTGTTTTTTGAAAAGAAATTGACCACTATAGACATACAGTTCCCTCGTGGGAAATAAATAGGATTCCATTTAAACAAAAGAGAAATGGAATTCAGTATCAAATGTAAGTTAGAAATGAACAATTACTAAGAAAAACCGAATTTCAAATATATATATATATATATATATATATATATATATATATATATATATATATATATATATAATACGTTTTCTTGTTTAATAATTTAAAACAACATAGGTTATTCAAATACAAGAATATTTATTATTTTATATCCAATATAAATAATTTATATTATAATATGTAATAATATCTAAAATGTATATGTTGTTTTTAATATATATATATATATATATATATATATATATATATATATATATGTATACAAGAAAACAGTGTTGCATAATTTACATATATATATATATATATATATATATATAAGACTACGTAACCTGCTAGGAATAAAGTTTTAGAGGAGAGACACCCGAGTTTCATGGATGTTTTAGTCGAAGGAATACAGAACTAGTAGGAAAAACATTATTACCAGCAAAGGTCTCGAAGGAAATCGAAAAATGAAAAATGTAAACTAAATTTTTAAGATGCAACGGGTTTGGTACATAAAAGATGCCGAGGCTACATTTGACAAAGAATATGCCAATCAAAAAGTAGAAGTAGAGTATTTCTCAGAAAAATATTGAGAAATTAAAAATAATCAGTTCACCTAACTACTTTTTCTTTTAAAAATTCTTTATAGTTAGTTTATATAATTGTTATGAAAAATGTGATTTTGTAGCTTTACGTTATGCAAAAAATATAAATATTGTGACAGGACAAAAACACCATGGGTTAAATCAATAAAATAACATCTTGGAGCAACTGTGGCGTAATTTTCAATTTACATAAATAAAACCACAAATGTAAACCAAATTAAAAACAAATATTATAAGTTTGTTAAATTTAATTATTGACCTAAACCATATTGGAAAGCTTTTCATTATTATTAATGCTATTATTATTTTTTCATTTAAATCTAACGACATCTGGTAAAAAAATACTGAAATATATGAATTTGGTGTGACTTTGAGTCTATTAATGTTTAACCATAAAAATGTCCATTAGTTCTATGTAGACCACTAATGAATTAATAAAAATTTTTGTTTTCCAATTATTGATTTTTAATTTAATTTTAAAAATGATCTGGATATGAGTGATTTGCTAAGAGGAACTGGCAATAGCTGTTTTTGTATAGCAGAAACAAAATGTTTCAACAACAGTAATCCAAAAACAAATCTAGGGACATTAAAAATGCCGTAAAACGTCTGATTTTCATTCAAGTAAGAAAAAGAAGAAAAACACACAGCTTGTTCACTTTCTTTTACGACTCGAAATTCGCTAATGGTTGTTCTCGGTATTCCGCCCTCCGCCCTCTCAACACACTCATCGTAAAACCAATTCCATTTGCTACTGAACTCTAGCGTCGGAACTGTGTACTAACAAGATAAAACACATTTTGGCGTAATTAGTTTGGTTATCAACGAAAATTCTCTTTCGATCACTCCATGAGTATAACATGGCCCTGTGTTGAGTAAGAGTATAACATTTGTTACAATTGTAGCGAAGTTACTCATTATGAGTGTAAAAATGCCAAACCCTCACCAGTACAGTAGTAAGCTGCATATTTCTACAAAAAATCCGTCTGGAAACACCGAGCTCAAATTCTTTCCTTACAACTGAAAGTTTTAAAAACTAGACCCACTGTGGAAGACATGATGACACCTCTAAACCTCAGAAATAGATTAAAGTAAATACTACACGTGGTTAATGTTATAGTTTAATAAGGGAAAATGAATAGATTTCTTTTACTTTTAACATAAATGTAAATATAAGAGTAGGAAAGTGACTCTGCCAAAGCTAACCATAATTTACCTTATCTTATTATAATGAACATACAAGTCGTAACAGATTTCCCTATAGCCTTAGTGTCTCCCACTATGATTCCGCCATAGAGCAACTCTGCACAAGTCAGTTGCGATTCTCGCCTATTTCGGATCAGTAGATTTCAACACCCTCAATTTCATTCTACCTAACAACCAATGTTTCAAATTCGTCGCTTTCTGCCGGTGTATGTAGTGATGTGAGTTGGGGAAGGGATGTAAGCAATACATCAGATTGCTGTGTGTGTGTGTGTGTGTGTGTGTGTGTGTGTGTGTGTGTGTGTGTGTGTGTGTGTGAGTGTGTGTGTGTGTGAGTGTGTGTGTGTGTGTGTGTGTGTGTGTGTGTGTGTGTGTGTGTGTGTGTGTGTGTGTGTGTGTGTGAGTGTGTGGGTGCGCATGTGTGTGCGTGCGTGTGTGTGTGTGTGTGTGTGCGCGCTCGTGTGTGTGTGTTTGTGGGTGGGTGGGTGCGTGTGTGTGTGTGTGTGTGTGTGTGTGTGGGTGGGTGGGTGCGTGTGTGTGTGTGTGTGTGTATTTATACATAAATTGTTAACGTGTTAGAAAAGTATAATTTCTCCTTTAAAATTTCAATTTACCACTACAATGAAGAAAGGAAAAACAACTGATATATGAAACTATTCGTTTGCCAGAGTATTAAATGAAATATACGGAAATATACTAAGATGTGTCTGAATATATAGAATTGCAATTGGAAATGACTTGAGACATAAACTCCAAGCAATCCACAAGACGACATCAGCTGAAGCATTAGCAGCCATGTTTAACGTTTGAAAATCTTCAGAACAAAATAAGTTGATCTATATGGATTGCCAAAACCGTTTTGGTGAAGTGATGACGTCAAGCTCTACTGATTAATCCAAGTAAAGCTTGTTTCTATAGACTTCATGTGCCAAAATAGGTTAAACGAAGGCGTTGTGGAGCGCGGCTATAGGAAGAAAAACGTCACTTATTACAAAAATTCAGTATCATTAAAACAGTATAGCCTTAAAATATTTTGTTACTATATATTTTTATGTGTATTTTTTACATTTTGGGGGATTATTTTTAAAATAATTAAGTTCTGCAATAATTTATTCCAACTTATTAAGGTGTTAAAAATGCACACTTGAAGCATAATTTGAACTACAGTGCAATAATAAAATCAGAGAAGTTTATATGAAGTCACAACATAATTTTACTTAACGGTAGGCTTTTTCATATTTGGATTAAAATACGAAGGCTACTAATCTGTGCTGTCCAAAGGCAACTTAAACATGTGGTTGTTATTCTAACATTGACTGTGATATTACAATTATGTTAATATTAAGCATGTAAAATTAATTATTCAAAGTTTGTTATTACTAATACCTGAATGTTTTCAATTCTTGTACTTTGAATTTCAATCACGACAATCTCACCTGCAAACAGAAATGAAATTTTATTTTCATAATATTAAATAAAGAATTGCTACTATAATAACATCAAATAATTAGGAGTATCTATCTGCTATCCGTCCTGTGTATATTGAATTAACCGAAAGTTATTTACATGGAAATTGTAACCCACATTGTTTACTTTATGTGCCCCAGTCAGAATTATCCAAATACTTAATTAAACAAATCTCTATAGTTTTAAGTAACTGTATAATGTATTTAAACTACTTTTTCCATAAAACCTCAATTATTTAGACAAGGAAATTTTCGACTGAATTTTTTTAATGTACGTTTTCAAATTTCATTATAACATCTTATTTTTATAATGTTATAAAAACATTATTTTGAGTCATACATACGATGGAACAGATAAATTTGTCAAGATTTATTGAAGAGAATTATTGCTTTTTCATATCTCTTTGTTCGATTGTTTGGTTTCGAATGAACATCTTGATCTCGACAACAATGGGAGTGAAGAAGAAGAAAACCAAGTAAACGGGCTGTCTTTTATTTGTGGGGAAATCTTTCTCTCATGATTCATTTGACGCAAAACTTGTCTTAATTGAAATATTAATGTTCGAAGTAAGAATATATTTTCGGCCTGATGTATAAGGTGCAGTAAAAAAAACTCTGCTAGAATACTTCGTTTTAGGTGGTCTAGTTATTTGTACAAAATAATTTATAATACTTATGTATAACACATACACACACCACTATTTAGAAATTACGGTATTTGTGTAAAGAGTTCCGAAGTTGGTATCTTTGAGAGAATAATTTCATAGATTTGGTAAATGTTCTAGTCTGTTTCACATCAACTATTTGGTGATAGGCGTGAGTTTGTCTGTTGATTCAAGTAACGTAACATTTTATGTGTTATTTGATCATTTTATTTTTGAGGTTGTAAAATTGGTAACACAATTTGACAATGCAATAGATTAACATTTTTAAATCACCGTGAAAGCTAAAGTTGCTTAAATTATTCACATGTTTTTTTTCTAAATGATCATTAGTAAGAAAAACATTTTCACTGCTCCCACAATTTTCTACAGTGGAAGGAAAACGTTTCTTAAAAAATTGATATTCTCGGAACGTCAAATAATATATCGTTGAATTATATAAAAATACATATTTATATTCGGTATATTTAATACGCATATAACAGTAACATAAAATCGTAAAATAATTCATGTTTTTAAATTATATACGTACTTGAATATTAAAATAGAGTTATAGTGACAAGGACATTTTAATTGGTTTAAGGAGAAGAAAACGGTTGATTTTCCGAGTCATAAATATAGCTGTATTTATCCAATTGACGATGTTTCAAAAACTAAATGGTTGTCCTCTTCAAGTCATTATTAAAGTAACAGGCTTAGTCTTGTTAATAGAATCAAGGGGTTTGTGAGTATGTCTTGTGAACATATTACTGATAATACGCAGATGTTCTTTTATCAGAGTTAAAATGACTTTAAAAGGACTTTTTACTTTTCGAAACGTGGCCAATTTGATGAATTACACTCAAAAGGTTTTGGCTCGAATAATCAACCGTCTTAAACCAGTGTTACTTGAAAAACATTGAATATTTAATGAGTGTACTACAAAACGGTTTAAATAATTGACACACAATTAAAATTAATATAATAGATTCTTTTTAATACACACGAGACTTTAGTAACTGTTTACATTAAAAAATGTAACTTTGTTAAATGAAGATATTAACTTTTTAATAATAATAGTGGCCTATTTAGAAATAATGTCATTAGCTACCACCGTTTGATAAATAGTTACTCTCCCATGGTTATTTAGTTATTAATTTCCTAAATCACGGGACTTGATTTATATTATTAAATTAAGTAATATAATTTTCATTTCGTGATTAAAATTAATTATTATTTTTTTTAATAATGGTTTTGTTACGGTCTAACCGTTTTCCACAATCATATCTCCGTTTTAAATCTGCATACTAGACTAGTGTTATTTGCCGTTCCTGCATGGCTTCGGTTACTTCTATATTCCAGTTCCATCAACGTTTTCCTCTTACAGTTCTGGTGGTTTCCATTTCCAGACCTTTTGGGAAAAATTGTTTCTATTCATTCCCCTGATTTGCCCCACCACTGTAACTGTTTTTCCCTATCGTGTTCGTCAGTGTTGCATCAACTTTTATTCGTACTTGAATATCGTCATTAACGATTTTATCAATTATAGCAAATTTATATCTCCTCTAGTCGTCATCTCCGTTACGTTTAGTCGCTTTTTTAATTTTCTTACTAAGTATCTAAGTGCTTTCTGCTATTCACATGGATTTATTGGTGCTTCTTGAAATTGTATCATTCCACGAGACCTGATAAAGCTGCAGATACTCTGCCATCTTCATTTTATTTTCAACCTTTGCTCCATTCCTCTTCTTCGTCTACTAGTTTCCTAAACATGTAGCTCTCCGTTGCTATAATTCGGCCATCAGCAAATAGTAACATGTAAATATGTTTGTTTCCTCGGTTTAACTTACATCAATCGGCCAAAACTTCATCTTACAGATTGTAAGAGCTGTGTCCATGTTCATTTTTAACAGAGTAGAATAAAACACAAAATTTTTAAAAAAATTTCCGAAACTGACCTAAAACGTAATTGGCTTTAACTTGAGTTGTAGAAAGTTTTTAAATTGCAATTTTAACGAGACTTCTAATATTGATTCACTGAATTGTAGGTATATAGTAGGCTAAAAAATGTAGACTGATTGCTTAAATATATTAGGTATTGGTTAGTATAATATTAGTTATAGTAATTGTGAACGCTGGGCACTATGATCTCCCGTTCAGGTATGTAATCCAGAGCAATCAGCGTTAAGGGAAGCGGATGTACGAATCATTTTCTCGATTCTAGTAGGTAGATCCTGTAGGATTCTGTTTATAAATGGCCTCTTGACGAATCTTCCCTTGTGTCTCCTATCCCGTTTTCTACAATTATTTTATAATTTATTAATTTTACCTTAAGTAAAGCAAGTACTTTATTGCAACAAAACTGTTTACTACTTTCAAAATATTTACTAAAACTTTACTATTCTCGGACTGTTATTAGGGGTTTTAACGCACACAGGCACACACACACACACACAGACACACACACACACACACACACACACACACACACACACACACACACACACACACACACACACACACACACACACACACACACACACACACACACACACACACACACACACACACACTTTTACACAAAGTGGTTA
>JBAIZL010000003.1:102828732-102836232 GCA_036971475.1 Prosapia bicincta | reverse complement strand
GTAAAGAGAAACTAAACACTTTTTTTGAATCGATATTTGAAATAAAAAGTCATCAGGAACAAAACTACACACTTAATTTTGATTTTGTTTCATATATTTTGTTTTACACATAACAAATAACTGACAGTTAATGTATTGTATTCAATGTTTTCATCTGTATGAATTGGCCTTTAAAGTAGCCTAAAATTAAAACTATAACTTAATAACAATAGAAAGTCAAAAGTGGATGTTCTACGGACAATTATCAGAGACTCAGGAAATGGAGGAAGGGAGGCATGTTGCCAGTTCGTCTGGCCCTGGGCTGATTGCCATAAATTCGATCAAAAAGTCAGACTAATGATCCAAGTCTGTACATTGCGGAGAGATAGAGGAGGGGAGACAGATAACAATATCTTTCTCGTATTATGAAATGAATTTTAAGTATTTACAAATATATTTATAAAATAAACTTTTTTATAACTTTGTCGTTAAAATGGTTCGAATATAATTAATGTATTTATGTATCTCTGAGATTGTAAGGACGTGTGACGTCATTATAGTAAAAGGTTGTCAAAAAAATCTGGAAATTTACGTTTTTTGCACGTTTTTTATAGAAAAGGCCTTGATGAATAAACAATTTTTCAACATGAATATCAACATGAATTTCAACATGAATTTTTCAACATTGTAAACTATCTTTAAACATGAAATTTTGTATTCAACATCAACTCCTCCATGTTTACAAGACCCCTAGATAACTACACGAAGGGGTTGCATGATTTGTTTAGAGCTACATTTGAGTTGTTTTAAGGGGCGTGTTGGCAAAAAACGACATCTAAAAAATATGTTTCCTTCGTGGTTAAATGAAAATAGTTTTACATTACGGGCGGAGTGGTTGCTCACGTCTCTAATACAACAGCGATTAAATCCAGTGAGTAATCGTATGCATTGTGTTCACGTTTTGGTTCAAACATAAAACAGTCGTTCCCTAAAGACTAAAAAGGGCTGGTAAAAGTATCGGATTTTATGTAAGACGGGAGATGTATAACGGCATTCAGAAATTATAGCTCACTATACTTACAACAAAGTAGAAAAGACGAAGACGGAGATAATATGAAAAAAATAAGACATAAAAATGTCGAGCAAAAGAAGAGGAGGAAAGATGGGGATGGCGAAGTCAAAAGGAAAGAATATGATATTGAGAAGATAAAGTGAAGACAGAGGTGATGAGATGGAAAAAATAAAATAGGCGAAGGACAAGACATGAAAGAAAAATACATGAAATGGGAGACGTTTTGGAGGAAAAGGATTCAAGATTAAAAGGAGAAAGCAATATGGAGACAAAGGTGGCCTGAGTAGAGAGAGGAAACAATATGTAGGAGAAATAAAATTAATTAAGAAGGAGAGGGCATTTTGAGAAAAGAAGAGGAGAAGGGAGAGATGAGAAGGAAAACGATAAAGTGGTATAGCGAAGAAGATAGAAAGAGAAAGATGAAAAAGACGAAATTGAAAAAAAAAGAAACACTGTATAGAGAATAATCTCACGAGGTGAGATGAAGAAAGAGTAGAAGTAATGGTGAAATATATGGAGTGGAGAGTAAAGGTAAGTTGTAGAAAAAAGAAAACAGTTCAGTGAACAATTATTGAAAAAGGAGACGTGATGGTGAAGGAAGATACGAGATAAAAAAAGGAGCAAATTGGGGAAAGAAAACCCGACTTGGGCGAAGAAAAATATGGAGTAGGTGAGATGGTAAGAAGGAAAAACGAAATAAAGATGAACGGAAAGGCGAGACGAAGAAAGGAAAATGGTATGGAGAAAGAGAAGACGATATGGAAAAGATAAAAGTAGATTGAACTGAAGAAACAAATAGGAGGCAACTTTAAGAATGAGACGAGGCAGAAAAGAAGGAAACGAGAAGGAAACGAAGAAAAGCAGATGAAAATCGGAAAGAGAAGTGGAGATGAAAGAGAATATTGTAGCAGGAAATATGGTGAAGTAGAGAAGGTTGTGAAGAAGGAAGAGATAAGATGGAGTTGAGTGAAACGAAATGGAAAAGGAATGAAAAGAGATGGAGGAGAAGAAGATGAGAGGGAAAAAGAGGAGGCAATGTGGAGAGAAAGAAAACGAAGTATAAAAGGAATATAGGGCGATAAGGGCGGTATGGAGTAAAATGGAGAAGGAAAATAACGAAAAAGATAATTTTATTGTTTTCAGATGAGAAATAAAATATAAGAGAGAACCTATTGTCAGGAATAAACTAATTAGATCGAAGAATACATATCCAAATATCTTGTAAGAAAATTAGGAATAAATGAAAAAAGAAGAGGACAATTCGGATACATACGCTTGCAACGTTTAAACACCTTAATGTGTTGTAGACTTCAATTCTAGATTTACAAATCTCAGGATATTGAAACGTATGAAATAAAACCTGAAAATTAAAACAGAATAAAAACATCCATAGTATTTACAAGAGTGTACATAGAGACTATCTATGAATATTTGATATCTGTTTGTAAATTTTGAAGAGCAAACAGAATGCATACATCTGGGAGAAAGTTGAATCGTACTCGAACTCCATAGTACGAGATATGGTGATTTATATCAAGTGTAAGTACTATATCAAACTTGCAAAATAAAAGCTAAAATACAGGACAATATATTTGAAGCCCTGAGTTACCAATATGCGCCCACGTTGGAGAAGGGGAAACTAAAGAAGATGGATTGTAACTAAATACAGTAACACTCTGTAAAATGTAGAAATATATAAGGTTTATAATTACAAAAGAAATTTCTGTTGGTACAATAAATTAAAACAAAATGGAATGAAATGAGAGGGTTTTATTAGGAGACGGACGTATAGTAATGATGTGACAGGCAGATTTACGAGTACATAGTCTTTCGGAAGACCTCCAGGAATACGGATATGGGATTTTCTGAACCGTTAAATGTTAACAAGTGGGAGACACATAAACACTGACGTTCTTATTCATCTTCCAACAGTTTTCCCTTTGAGACAAACAGAGAATTCACCTCCTGGACTAGCTGCCACTAATGTTAGAAGAAATCTCTTACGAAGGTTACGGTTCAGAGAAGCATTCATATTAAGGGGCCAGAGAGTAGGTTTGACGTTTGCCCTAAGTCATTCACACTCTCAGGTAATGGACCAACTATCACACTTATTGGTTTCGTTAAACTTTGAGTGCTCATATTTCAATGTTCTTCAATTGTTGGTCACAAAACCAAGGTGAACACTAACAACCTACAGTGCTCGGATTTAGTGAATCTGCGCGAAATCTTACTTGCTTTATACTTTACCAATTGTTGGTACACCTCTTGAAACTAGGACTGGGGAACGGGTAAACATCTCTTTGAGGCAATGCCATAATGATCACATATTCATAGTACCTGAGGATCTCTATACCTAACTTGTTTTCGAAATCTTGTTGCTGTTCATGACGAGCTGGTTGTTAATTCTTATTACACTTTTGCTATTACTTGCGACCAGACTTTTTGTTAACTAAAAGTTGTTAAATTGTTAACTTACAATTGGAGGAAACGTTTTCCAAGTGTAAGTTAACAACTTAACAACTTTTAGTTAACAAAACGTCTGGTTGCAAGTAATAGCAAAAGTGTAAAAATAACTTGTTTTATCTATCCTTTCTGTTCCCATTTCTTACAGAAGGGTTTCCCTCATGGAGTCTACTAGTTTTATGTTCCTACCTTATCCCTACAACTTTTTACAACAGTTTCCAATCCTCAGAAGGCGAAAGAGTCGTATTGTCTAATCTCCTTAAATCTAAAGTAACAAACATAAATACTCTTCTTACAGATAGTGGTTCATCGTTATATCTGCTATCTAAATCGTAAAATACTAGGGCATCTTACAATATATCACTCGTTAATTCTGACCGTTATATCTGCTATCTAAATCGTAAAATACTAGGGCATCTTACAATATATCACTCGTTAATTCTGACCGTTATATCTGCTATCTAAATCGTAAAATACTAGGGCATCTTACAATATATCACTCGTTAATTCTGACCGTTATATCTGCTATCTAAATCGTAAAATACTAGGGCATCTTACAATATATCACTCGTTAATCCTGACCGTTATATCTGCTATCTAAATCGTAAAATACTAGGGCATCTTACAATATATCACTCGTTAATTCTGACCGTTATATCTGCTATCTAAATCGTAAAATACTAGGGCATCTTACAATATATCACTCGTTAATCCTGACCGTTATATCTGCTATCTAAATCGTAAAATACTAGGGCATCTTACAATATATCACTCGTTAATCCTGACCGTTATATCTGCTATCTAAATCGTAAAATACTAGGGCATCTTACAATATATCACTCGTTAATTCTGACCGTTATATCTGCTATCTAAATCGTAAAATACTAGGGCATCTTACAATATATCACTCGTTAATCCTGACCGTTATATCTGCTATCTAAATCGTAAAATACTAGGGCATCTTACAATATATCACTCGTTAATTCTGACCGTTATATCTGCTATCTAAATCGTAAAATACTAGGGCATCTTACAATATATCACTCGTTAATCCTGACCGTTATATCTGCTATCTAAATCGTAAAATACTAGGGCATCTTACAATATATCACTCGTTAATTCTGACCGTTATATCTGCTATCTAAATCGTAAAATACTAGGGCATCTTACAATATATCACTCGTTAATTCTGACCGTTATATCTGCTATCTAAATCGTAAAATACTAGGGCATCTTACAATATATCACTCGTTAATCCTGACCGTTATATCTGCTATCTAAATCGTAAAATACTAGGGCATCTTACAATATATCAATCGTTAATCCTGACCGTTATATCTGCTATCTAAATCGTAAAATACTAGGGCATCTTACAATATATCAATCGTTAATCCTGACCGTTATATCTGCTATCTAAATCGTAAAATACTAGGGCATCTTACAATATATCAATCGTTAATCCTGACCGTTATATCTGCTATCTAAATCGTAAAATACTAGGGCATCTTACAATATATCAATCGTTAATCCTGACCGTTATATCTGCTATCTAAATCGTAAAATACTAGGGCATCTTACAATATATCACTCGTTAATCCTGACCGTTATATCTGCTATCTAAATCGTAAAATACTAGGGCATCTTACAATATATCAATCGTTAATCCTGACCGTTATATCTGCTATCTAAATCGTAAAATACTAGGGCATCTTACAATATATCACTCGTTAATCCTGACCGTTATATCTGCTATCTAAATCGTAAAATACTAGGGCATCTTACAATATATCACTCGTTAATCCTGACCGTTATATCTGCTATCTAAATCGTAAAATACTAGGGCATCTTACAATATATCACTCGTTAATCCTGACCGTTATATCTGCTATCTAACTCGTAAAATACTACGGCATCTTACAATATATCACTCGTTAATCCTGACCGTTATATCTGCTATCTAACTCGTAAAATACTAGGGCATCTTACAATATATCAATCGTTAATCCTGACGATATTCGTGAATGATAAGGTTACCATAGGAAGTTAAAATACAGTTTTTCGATTTACAACTTGACATAATCTAAAGCATACAGCTGATTTCTAACTTTCTTTAATTTCTATGTAAGACTTTATAATTGCATGTTCATCTCGATTTTATGAATTAGTATATTAATTTTCGTTAGGTATTCCTGCAAACTTGTAAATGAATTAAAACCAATAGTTACTTATTACCCATACATATATATTTATAAATAACATCTCATCACAAAGTTTTGTGTATTTAATTAGTGCGGTATCATATATTTCCGTAAAGGAGGTTGTGGTTTAAAATGAAAACACCATTTAAAGTAAGATCGCCTATAACTTATCGTAAGGTAAATAAATCAAGCAATATGCAATAATCGATGTTCGTGGAGAAAGTAGGAATGAAATGTAGAAAAAAAAGGATTTAGCCCAAAATAGGTTAGAAAATTTCAGAGAAAAGTTCAATTATCTAATCTTAAGATGCATATGAGAACCCATTTAGGAGAAAAACCTTACAAATGTTCCTAATGTAATTATTCAGCTGCACAGTTATCTACTCTTAAGATGCATATGAGAACTCATTTCGGAGGAAAACCTTACAAATGTTCCCAATGTAATTATTCAGCTGCACAGTTATCTACTCTTAAGATGCATATGAGAACCCATTCGAGAGATAAACCTTACAAATGTTCCCAATGTAATTATTCAGCTGCATAGTTATCTAATCTTAAGATGCATATGAGAACTCATTAGAGAGATAAACCTTACAAATGTTCCCAATGTAATTATTCAGCTGCACAGTTATCTAATCTTAAGATGCATATGAGAACTCATTAGAGAGATAAACCTTACAAATGTTCCCAATATAATTATTCAGCTGCATAGTTATCTAATCTTAAGATGCATATGAGAACTCATTAGAGAGATAAACCTTACAAATGTTCCCAATGTAATTATTCAGCTACACAGTTATCTACTCTTAAGATGCATATGAGAACCCATTCGAGAGATAAATCTTACAAATGTTCCCAATGTAATTATTCAGCTGCACAGTTATCTACTCCTAAGATGCATATGAGAACCCATTCGAGAGATAAATCTTACAAATGTTCCCAATGTAATTATTCAGCTGCACAGTTATCTACTCTTAAGATGCATATGAGAACCCATTCGAGAGATAAACCTTACAAATGTTCCCAATGTAATTATTCAGCTGCATAGTTATCTAATCTTAAGATGCATATGAGAACTCATTAGAGAGATAAACCTTACAAATGTTCCCAATGTAATTATTCAGCTGCACAGTTATCTAATCTTAAGATGCATATGAGAACTCATTAGAGAGATAAACCTTACAAATGTTCCCAATGTAATTATTCAGCTCATAGTTATCTAATCTTAAGATGCATATGAGAACTCATTTAAGAGAAAACCCTTACAAATGTTCAGAGAAACGTTTATAGTCCCCTGAAGTAAATATAGGGGGAAATGTATATACAATTTTTAGGGGGAAGTGTATTTTATTTCAATGTAAATGATGCAAACATCTCGTGGAAGAACCTACTACAATATTCGCAGATATATTTAAAATTAATTTTAACAAACTGTCCGCGGGTATTAAAGAAAACATTATCAGGGAGACCAGTTTATTTAACTTAAGTAAAAGGGTTGAATTAACTCAACCTGGTGTAAATTTAATTACACAAATGTGTAAAGTCGAACTAAATTAATGTATAAAACAATCAGCCGGCCTTATCCTGACCCATGGCCCTGTAGAGATGGAATGGGAGTTGAGGATGTGACGCAACTAGTTCAGTTTAGTAAAACCTAATTTTCCTCAAGCATTGAAAATGTTGACATAATTTCCCACTTCTTACTAAGAAAGTGCGTGCTCATATAGGCTCACTAGGGAACCAAATTTTCGTATCGAAAAGAGGAAAACGGGAAACTGAAATAAAATA
>JBAIZL010000003.1:102373732-102823732 GCA_036971475.1 Prosapia bicincta | reverse complement strand
ATTATTCCCTTTAAATTATTTCTCTAAATGCTATGGATTAACTTTATCGTTGTTAAAGTAAATGTAATGCAGCAATATTATTCGGTTTTATTAGACCATAGATGGTAAAGTATCTTATTAATAGGTTTCAGAGTATCTTGTTCCAACACAATGTTTCGACCTCCTTTTGAACAATCCCAAACAGGAATTTGTTTTAACTCTTTTGTGCAAGAAAACATGCAATGAGTTAGAAATAAAGTTATCTTGTATCGTGAAAAAGTTATTGTAGCGTGGGTTTAGTGGTGCGATACGGGGTCTTGCAGCGTCGTTGCGTCTTCTCTCAGTTTGCTTTGAAATCCTCCCCTGAACACGACTTACAGGCACAAACCCGACATTGTCAGATGATGAAACCTTAAGACTAACAACAGTGGGGCTTGTGCTTACCCCCTAAAGGAATCTGAAGGCTTTTTAAAATCTTTTATAGGTTAAAAAATATTTTAAAACTGCCTTCTTCAAAATTCCATGTTAAATTTAAATTGTCATAACAAATCCAAATTATAATACTTATTTTTCAAGTAAACCTAATTGATATTAACTAGTGTAAAGGCATTTATTAAAGTATGAACGCGTTTATGTGGGGAAGAGCTAATCGGAATCACTGCCATCAGAATTCGACTAGTGTGAAGGCAATAACTGAGTGTGGACGCGTTTATGTGGGGAAGAGCTAATTTGATTTACAATGATTTAGGCTGAATAATTCTGATTCGTTTATTGTGGAGATCCCCTTGTTTATTGGAGCCCTATGACGGAGAGTTGTTAAAGAGTAATTACAAATTGAGGATAGGTGGAAATACAATCGCTGGTGTCGAAGATAATACCACGTTTTTGAGACATAGCTTAATATCGTCGGATGTAAGCACATATTCTTTGGAGGCGCCATACTACTTGATAAACACGATAAGTATACTTTATTTGATTTCTATATTACAATTTTTAATTCGTTCTATTATTTCACACTCTCCTTATATATATATATCTGGTTCAAATTTTCAATCGTTATCAAAATACTTTTGACTCATCTACTCAAGTTCATATACAGTTTTTTAAACTTGTGGAGGGCACTTGGTGTTTTACAGTTTTTTTCAAATATTCATTTATTCATTAAATTTAACTAATTGATTTTGATTTTATATCGGAGATAATCATTTTACAAAAGAGGCCAGGAACGCAATACAATTATATAATTCCATTTGGCTTAAAATAAGTGATATGATTTCCGAAAAAACAACTGATTTTATGTTATAGATTATATGGTAGAGCAGCTGTTACGATGCATAAGTTATGCTAATTTATTTATAATTATTGTAATTGTTAATTAAAAAGTAATATACTGAAGACTATAAAACCGAGCATTATCTGGGAACGAGCAGTGATGGGAAGTGATTTGCAAACCTGTAATTTAGACACTGATATTCTTAAATCACAGTTCGACCTGTTCCGTAGCGAGATGAAGTATCAGGTTCTTGAATAACTAAACTGTGAAGGAGTGGTACATCACGACCTGTGGTATTGTGATTGCTAAAGATAGTTCTGAAACAGTGTTGTTTAAAGTAGTTCCTTATTAATTTATAAATAATTTGTTTCACTAAAGTCGAATATACCGTTGAATATAAAGTTGAATATACCTAAAGTTAGAATATACCGTTAGAATAAATACAGACCTCGTATTACAATAAATACAGACCGTCCCTGAATGTGAAATGTCTAAAGCGAACAAGAAGAACTTAGGTACGTAACTGCTATAGTTATTACTGTTATTACAACCATAGTTATTATAAAAAATAATATAATAGGCATAATATCACTAAAAATCCTATATTTCTTTGTTGTAACAGTTTTGATATTCATGAATTGTATTATGGTACATGATATTATATAAAATAATAAATAAAAATACAAATTATAAATAAAATCTATATTTAATGTTTATGAAAACACAAAACCGTTTTTGTTAAAATTTTTAGTCCTACTACTTTACAGACATTTTAAAAAGTTTCTTTATTCAATTCCTTCTATTAGCTCACACACACACACACACACACACACACACACACACACACACACACACACACACACACACACACACACACACACACACACACACACACACACACACACACACACACACACACACACACACACACACACGCACGCACGCACGCACGCACGCACGCACGCACGCACGCACGCACGCACGCACGCACACACACACACACACACACACACACACACACACACACACACACACACACACACACACACACACACACACACACACACACACACACACACACACACACACACACACACACACACACACACATATATATATATATATATATATATATATATATAATGTGTAATACAAATTTTCAATCGTTAATAAAAATACGTTTTATACATTCAGTCTAGTCCAAATACATTTTTTTTGCAGAGTATGACAATTGATGTTAATATAGTTTTTTCAAATAATAATTCAATATCAGGAAGCCAATTTACGATCCGGTCATACTCCAATTGAATACGAAATATTGTAAATCATATTAAATAATATTTTTTCAGTGAATAAATTAAAATAACATTTTTTAACATTTATAATAAATTAATTACGTATTAATGTCTTTTTGATTTTAAACATCTAATATCCTTAACTAATTGACTTACTTATAATTTTGTGAATACAAACTGTTAATATATGTAATTTTATTACTGTCGCAAATAACTTTTATTAAAACTAACATATGATGTAATTGTATATTTTCAGAGAATCGTCTTGTAGTACATGTTTAATTCCCTTGTCTACAAGTTATTGGTTTTACCTAACAATAATATTGAATTTTGCTCATGTGCGCATACACACACACACTGTAACGGTCTGAATCACCGTTCAAATTAAGAAATTAATAATTTCCTATTGTTTAAATAACAATTTTAATATTTAAATAATAAGGTTTTAATTTATGGTATAAGGAAACGTTGTAAAGAGTCAAGAAGTCAGTACAATTTTGAATAAGTATTATTAAGACAAATTAAAAATTATAATAGCATGAAACTGTAATAACTTAATAAATTTGACAAACGAGAGTGAAGTGAAAAATTTCTAATTGCCGAAAAATGCTAACTTGAGAACTAGACCATGTAGAACTATCATCGACATTTTGAAATGACCAGGAAAATCAATAATAAACAATAGTGAAAACAGAATTTAAAAAAGTCAAATAACAAAAAAGTTTTAAAAGTATTTTAAAATAATAGACATTTTTCAGTGTTCTAAAAACGATAACGAAATTATGCAGGTTAAAACTGATACGTTGTCCAACCCGCCCGTACAAGAAAAGAAGCACGGAGATAACGACGAGCTTAGAGCAGGGGGGAAGGGTTACAATAAATACAGGAACTCAGGGACCTGTAAGGCAGTCTGTATAAATTTTTAATACGAGGTGCTAACGGCCGTAATTTCGGATCGCGCCTAGAACCACCATAAGGCCAGATGGGACAAAACCACCACGTTTCCGCCGTCTACTTCCATCCATGGACGAGGGCTTTAGACTCAGCCTCCGGGACGTAAAAATGGAGAAAGACTTCCATCGACTGACCAGGGATGGCAACTTCCGATGTCCAGGGACCAGGGAATCCAGACGAGAGGACTCGAGGACCGGCAGGGAAATCCTTGGCAAGTCATTTTCTCTATTATATACAAATTAACGTCAAATTTAGTCAGTTAAATTTATTAAATTCAAATTACCAATTAAACTTAAACAAGGACTTCATTCTATGTTGAAAAATTAAATAAATCTTAAAAGTAGTAAAATTAATTAGTATAACAAAAGTGTTTAAATAATTAATAATAAGTATTAAATTTACAAAGTGGTTTTTTCTATAAGCCAATCAATTTCAAGAAGACCAGATTTATTGAATCATACAAATTTTAAAATTATTTATAATAAAATGTGAATTTACCAATTCAATCTTGAAATGAGAAGGTACAATTTTTTATTATGTTAAATTTGAAATAATTGTTTTTAAAAATGTGTAAATGTAATTAACGAATTATATATGAAATGTAGGTTTTAAATATGTGAAAAATAACGAACATTTAATTAATAATTTGTGAAGATAAAGAGAGAGCTAAATATGTTTTATTTGAAAAGATAATTATTTTAGTTTAAAATCAGTAATTAAATGCATTATAAAAACTTACAGTATTTGAATTTATCCTGTGTTGAACAACGAATAAAAACTTTTAGTTTTTTCCAACTGATAAATAATGATTATAAAATCAAAGTACAGTTTTAATTAAATTTCATTAATTAATAAATATATAAAATTCAGAACCTAATGTTTCTTCAAACGAATTCTCTCCTGAGAACAATTTTATTGAGCTATTCTAAAAATTAGTTGGTTTTTTGTATTGAAGCCCAGAGACGATGTCTACTGGCAGATCATGTTTAAAGAACACAGGAGCCTTTTAAAATAGGTATCTTAAACATGATCATATTTTCCACGTCCCCTTGCTGTGCCTGCAGATCTCATGAAGTGGTAAGATTCTTTGAAAATTTTGTGTGTTCATATAAATGTTGTTTCTTTCCAGCTGACTATTTTACTGACATGTGTGACTATATACAGACCCAACAAACTTGCCAACCATCTTAGGGGAGGTCATACAAACGTTAAGGTAGAAGTCAGCGGGAATAGACTTGCATTTGGGCGTGGTCCATTACACAGAAACACAAGACAGATTTTAGGGTAAAATCTGAGCAGATATATCTGATATATACAAATATATAATAAATATGTAATTGTCCCAACAACAAAACAGAAGAGAAGCGGGTGGGACGTTGCAACACACACACACACACACACACACACACACACACACACACACACACACACACACACACACACACACACACACACACACACACACACACACACACACACACACACACACACATACACACACACACACACAAGTATTAGTTAATATAAAGCAATCATACTGACATGGTCAAGTCGTATAGCATTACATAATATCAATTATTAATAGCAACTGATAATCACAGTTAAAAATCACAATCACATAATCATATAATTGTGAAAACACTGTTAGTCAATTCACTAGGAACGAGTCCGTAACTTTTGAGATAGTAGTTAGTTGATGTATCCACCAGTCTATTTAATCCATCTAAATAAATGCTTACAATTATATATTAGTCTTGATCAGAGGTAATCTGAAAGTTTCACTTTTATTATAGAAGTATAGGAACATTATTTAAGAATATCGATAATTCGAGGGTGAGTCGGGATTTATAAAAAATAAATCTTATAATTTTTCATGTGATTTACAAAGATAAAAAGAATTCCTAATCCTTCATTTTGTTCGAAATTATTCCTAACTAGAAATTCACAATTCATGTTACCTGGCGATAGAGAGAGATCGTAGGTGTGTTAAAATGTCACTAACTAAAATGTTATTAAGATCAAACCTAGTCGTATTCTTGCACCTTAAATTCACAGATGTAACCCGGCCAACATACAGACGTTTTTGAAACGAGTAGTAACATAGCTCCAAATAATTAAAAAGCTCAGCCTTCATCATTCTATTTATGCTAAGCAAGATAACTGAACGAGACAATTAAACAAAATTTAGAAATAATTTTTGCACGACCATACGTGTGTTCAAAAATTGGGTTTAAATGCAAGACATGATTCTAAGGGGTGAATATGATTTAAAGCATCAGAAATTTAAATTTAAAGAACGTTGCAAGTACAATCGCTGTAAATGGTTCCGTGTGTTGGATAAATGGACTCGTGATAATTCCGTGACCGTTCCCATTTCGGTCTTTGTTAAATTGATTCCAAACATCGCGGACTCGCAATGGTTAAACCCTGTAATTTACAACTGTCACTGAGATACTGGCTTTATCCATCCAATCAGCGGAAGATTTATGGATTCGTTACAAAAATAAAGGGTGGGCAGAACAATTAACTTTAAATTCAATAATATTTGTAAAAATCGTTTAAGCCACCGCTCTCATTCCCCTAACCTTCATCCCCTCTCTGAATATGGGCCTATACATTCATATTTAGGTTTATGTACGTACTTTACGGGGTCACATGTATATTAAATAATTAAACAAACATTTACTCTTTGTTACATTTAGTTAGAAAAATAATTTAATTATTTCTTGTCTTTCATAAAAATTTAATGAACACTTGTTTTCAAACAAGAGGAAATTACATATAAAATTAATGTATCGATCATATGCGCCAAACAAATGAAGTTTTAATATTGAACATACTTACTACCCTGTTATCCTAAATTACAAGAATAATTGAATATCTAAATTTAAATATCGTTGAATTAGAATCAATTTGTAAATGGCTCATAGGCATATAACTAAATTTTAGTGAATATCTTTTAATTACATCCAATAGGCGAGAATTGTTAATTAAGGTTTATACAAAAATATAAGTGTTTAAAGAGCCTGGTTGTTGGAGGTTCTACAAAGTCAGATGAATCAAAGACATTATCAACAGAAAAGAGAGGGTAGGAGATTATACGATAATCATTCCATTAACAGAAACGTAAAAGGTATGGCGATTATGCGATAATCATTCCATTAACACAAATGTCAAGGGTAGGAGACTATACGATAATCATTCCATTAACAGAAAAGTAAAGGGTATGGAGATTATACGATAATCATTCCATTAACAGAAATGTCAAGGGTAGGAGATTATACGATAATCATTCCATTAACAGAAAAGTAAAGGGTATGGAGATTATACGATAATCATTCCATTAACAGAAATGTCAAGGGTAGGAGATTATACGATAATCATTCCATTACCAGAAAAGTAAAAGGTATGGAGATTATACGATAATCATTCCATTAACAGAAATGTCAAGGGTAGGAGATTATTAGATAATAATTCCATTGACAGAAAAGTAAAGGGACACAACAGAGGTTTAACACACAGTTGCAGTGCGAATATATTAAAAGTCAGTCGTTTAAAAAACCAGTACAATCAGTAAATCATCACCCAAATTAGTAAATACTGTCAACAACCGCTCCGACGTCCCCTGCAAACATCGGTAAGTGTCACGAAATTTTAAGTAAGAATATTTTAGTTTTTAAAATGAATAACGGTTATTTATTTTGTTAAAAACTATTTTAATCCCTAAGTAGGTTTTACACGACTGAGTGGAATAGTGAGTGGAGCTCTTGACGGCTATTTTAAAGGGCTTTTGTTCGATTACCAGTAGCGGCAAATTTTTGTGGACTTTTTTTAACTACTCAACTCAGTCAGGGAAATTGAGTACTAAACGCAAAAAATAGGTTAATAATGGGGGTTGTTGAAGTTAAAGCTAGCCGCTTTACTATCTCTGAGTCTCTACTGCATCACGGTATAAAAATAGTCATTAAGGTACATTTTTTAAAGTCCATAGTAGGTCTCAATTGATGTAATACAGTTTTTGCAAATATCTATTCATTAATAAAATTTTAAAAAAACGTGATGACCCGTTCGGATTCAAGATGAATATCTACATTGGCCAACTTTCTTATAGATTAAAAACCAATTACTTAAAGATGTATATGAAATTATAAGGGATAGGTTCCTTGAAATAATGAAGCATAGCAAGAGGTGAATAAAATGAGAAATTATAGGCCACCATCAACTTCATAAATTACATACTGTGTAGAGAGGAAAATGGAAAATTCCAAGGAAATGATGTTTCTATTTTGCCACTTGATATTGTGATGGCGTCATATATATATATTCATATTTATAATAATTGTAATTATAAAAAGCAACTAAACTAAACAATTTAGAGCACATTAGGAGTTGATTAGAAATTTGTTTTTATATTAGTTGTTTTAAAATAAAAACTGAAACATTGGACAGTTAAATGATAAACTGAAAACGTGCGTTTCTAGAAACTGTTTTCCAGTATCGATTATTTACTCGCATAGATAATTTTATAACGCCTACTTTATCCGTCACTTGGTATAGAAACAAAGAATATTTTGTTGAAAATCACTTGTCTCCTTCACCTCTTCCACCCCCGGGTCAACCTTCCCATTAATAGACGCTTAATAAATAAATCTCGTAGAATTTAAGCCAGGGTCTGGGTTAAGTCTGAGGCAAACGTTTTCTCAGGAAAGGGTGCAAAGATTTATCCTTTCTTTCAATTGTAAAAGATAAGCTTTAAAGATGAAGTAACACCCACTTGATTTTGAAAAACCCAAAATTTTATTTTAAAATAAACTCCTGATATTATACTAAGCTAGTTAGTAAAAATATACCTCTTTTTTAATAATGTTAATTTTTTTACAAGTTTTCAAAGTTAAGTAGTATTAAAAAACAGCACGCCTTATATTTTCAAAAATATTTGTGAGTGTTTACAGGGTGAACGTTTATTTTCAAGTTTTGCAATTGAACTTTAAAGTTGTTCGACGTCTATTTTGCGGACGCCATGTTCTTTCTTTAATTTCTTTTGAAAATAAGCGTTCACTTGCTGACGGCGGTTGAATGAATATTAAATACAGGCTTTTGTAGTGTCGGCGAGAAAAGTAGGGCGCATGCCTTAGCTCAATCAATACCGAGGCCTCCCTCCATTCACACCCTACCGTTCACAACTGGCTGCTTCTTTTCAACCCCCGAAAGGTTCACACACAACACCTGCCTTACACAAAGGGTGTGTAAGTAAAGGCAGAAGTGTAGGATCATGGTTGCTGGTTGAAGTGGAATGCCGTAAAGGCGGTTTTCAATGATACAAACTTAGTTTGCACTTAGTGAAATGTCAATGGGAAAATTAATACATATTATTTTCGTTGGATAATGAAAGGTTTTTAGGGGATTTATGAAGTAATTAAATTGTTTTTACTCGCAGGCGTCACTATAACCTTACAAAATAAGTAATAGACTGTCGACGATGATGGGGGGGGGATGTACAAGACACTTATACATTAACTTGATACAAATTTAGAGAACATTGGTGCATGTTATAATGTGAAAATTCAACAATGATGTTTTTGCCAAGTGGGGATATAAAAGGGATGTATTAAATACAGTGATAAGTGCATTACTTTCGTTAGTGCAAAAAGAAAATCATAGCTCACATGAGCATTTTCTTCATATAAGAGATGGATGGAATAAGAAATTATAGTCGCCATCAGCTTTACAAATTAGAGATAAAAAAAGAATGGGAATAAATAGTAACAAACAAAAATAATAGTCCTACATCATACCCTGTATAGAGAGGAGAATGGAAACGTTCTAAGAAATTACCTTTCTATTTGCCACTTAATATTGTGATTCTGTCATATGTATATATATATTTATAAATTACAGTTTTGCTATTACTTGCGACCAGACATTGTTAACTAAAAGTTGTTAATTGTTAACTTACACTTGGAGGAAGTCATAAGACGAAAACGTTTCCTCCAAGTGTAAGTTAACAATTAACAACTTTTAGTTAACAAATGTCTGGTCGCAAGTAATAGCGAAAGTGTAATAAGTAATTTACAATCAGCTCGTCATGAACAGCAACAAGATTTCGATACATATTTATATTAATTGTAATTAAAAAGTGAAAGTGACTAAGATACATTTTTTTATAACTTGTTATGACTGATTTATTACTGTCGTCAAATTTCGAAACTTTGCAAAAGGTTTTAGTTCAATTGGATACAAGGAAACTGATTAAAAGAGGGAAATTAAACCGATAATAAATGTTATTTTTAATTTGTAAGCCACAATATTAAGGAAAAATCATATTTTTGTCGCAATACTATATTTTCATCGACGTTTTTTCTATATTCCAAATATTATAAACTCCTAGTTTATTGGAAGGTTGCTGAACAAATACATTTTAAGTTTCAGTGAAATATCCAAAGTCGTATGGAAATCCTAACAAGGTAAATAAACGCCTATAAAAGTATAAGTAATTATTGCCCGAAATAAGTGAATAATTAGTTATAGTTTAACCAGTGAATTCAAGATGATTACAACGCGCAACTTTGGTACACAAACAACATGTTTAGACATGTTTTATTTATTTTTTAATAACTAAATCTTCATTCAGTAGATCAATGAATCAAAAAATTGTTTATTATTAAAACTTTCCGAGGGTAGAATGTAACCCATTCCGTCCCTTATACAAGAGCATATGAAAAATCCTTGTCCATATTTCTATTAAATTTAAATTACATTGTACTTTTCACTTAATTATTGACAGAAAATCTTACATTTGATAACTTTACATTTTTTATCATTGGGTTCCATTAGGTGAATTAAACCCAGATAGTACAATAATAACAACAGAGCATTGTAGAGCGAATTTCAATGTGCACAAGAAAACCCTTTTATCCGTCATGGAAGTAACTAGAGTAATTATAGTTTACAATCTTTATACGCGCTTGCTTTGTGAAAAGAACCCAACTTCGGTGAACACAGAGGCAATATTGTAATTAATAAAGTAAAAATTTATCTAATACCACTATACAAAATATTAATAAACTTATAACTAATTTAAAATTTAGCTAGATTAAGCCCTTAGGTATTAGGTAATCTAAAAATGTATTACGCAATCCTAAAGATAAAATTTCAACAATGGATAAATCGGCAAATATAAAATATACCGAAACACATGTTAAGAAGTAAATTTATTAATTCTTAGGTCTACATCAACTATCTGTAGCTTATTCAGTGTATGTTAAACTTTATGTTCGAACGTTATTAATTTCTTAAAGTTCCACTTATGTATTTAGTGTCTCCTTACAGGAAATTAACTGTATCATCGAAATATTGTATCTAATGGAAAATTGAATCTTTTGTTTAAATGATTTTTAATGTGGAAGGAAAAGTTTTCTTAATAAAGAGGGGTGAAGCCATTGACAATAAGTTAATTTTAATCGCACACTTCTTATGAATTCATTTAATATTACATTTTAGCTTTTTGTAATTAGTGAGAAATATATTTAAGCTATTTTTAGCATTAATTAACTGTCTTTTTAATAAATGGGCTATTTCACGAATGTTGCAATAATGAGGGAAATATTGCTTTTAAAAGTAGCGACAAACAAATATAATTTTGACAGCATTGTAACAAGTTGCCCAAAATATCCTGTTCCCATCGTAGCAAATATTATAAAATTCCTATTTTATTGTGACGAATATTGTAAAATATCTTGTTTTTTTGTGTGACAAATATCTTAAAATATTGTAGGTCTGTTTCCATTATGACAAATATTCCAAAATGTCATCTCTTGATTGTAGCAAATGTCGTTTTTTCACTGTGACAAATATTCCAAAATACAGTTTTTTGTGCAAAATACATTGTTTTTAATGTAAAATATAATATAAAATATCGTAAAACTTGCAACTTATGTGTTCCATATCTAAATTGTCTTGTTCTTAACTCATAGCAATGAACAATGCACCGACCTAGTGCGAAACACGTCTGCTAAAAATATCAGTAAGTAGGGGTTTTTTGCCAAGTGATACCAATAGAAGTAATAAAATGTTTTAAATTGTCAAATATTCAAAATATTTTTATTATATGAATGTTTTTTAAAGTTGAAATGTTTTTTTAAATTTCCAATAATTTCATAAAGTACTTAAATACATGTTTCAATAAGTAAAAATGTTTTCTTTAAATCCATAAACTACTAATTGTAAAATTCCAACATAAGTTATGTTTCATTGTTACGACAAACTTAACAATTTCTATCTATTTTCTAAATTAAATTAACCCGTTTATATAACGCCACATCCAAAACCATAAATTATACAAGAGTTTTTTCTGGCCTGTTTGCGCTGGGAATGAAACAGCTTTACACCCTTCTAGGAAAAGAAAGTTGAGTGAAAAAACGGGCCATATTTCGTCACACTGGATGTCCAGTCAAGGGTTCATCACATTACGTTTGTGATTGATGAGCTCAGTTCCAAAGCAGATTATTTTCTAGTTTCGGTCCCTCGATACCGAGTTTTGCGACCGCTGCTGAGAAGTCGTTCAACTCCTTCCGTTGGGCTATTTTCAGTCACTTCCTTAAGGTATCACAAACACTGAGTCGACTACTACAAACAAACAGGAACTATTGCGTTCCTGAGCTCGTGTACGAGTCTCGCTCGTGTGCAAATAAATGATCTTAGTTATATAATAATTATTAAATATTTAAAAAAGATTAAAATGTACTTACAACTGACCTAGGACACTTAAAGATCCATACATTTTTAAATTCTCTGTACATTAATGGATTGAGGGACTCTGTACAGTAAAAATATAAAATGAGTAAGGGTAGAAATTGTAATTCAGCACATATGGTCCTAAATTACCAACTCCAGATCTTTCTTTTATTCCTAAATGTATCTCGCTAAAACTTCCTTTACCTTACCAAACCTTCTTTATTATTATCTGTAGAAAAGAGTGAAGGAGGTAGACTCTTCTTGAAAACATCGATATAGAACTTATACGAGTATAGTTTCCCTTCATTACTAGTTCCCATATAGCTTGTTCTTATCCTTCCCTTAATAATGCCTTTACCTCACCAAACCTTCTTTATCCTTGTCCACACCTCCGTACTTTAAAGATGAAGAACTAAACTTAATGATCCTGATAAAAATCTACTCGGGGAATCTATCCTTCTCACACTAATCATAATATTGCTCACCTTCTCTTACCATATCTACCCTTCTTTATCCTTCTTATTACTTCAGAAAAGGGCGAAGCAGGTAGACACATCTTCAAGACTTTATTGAGACCTCACTAGAAGGTCCAGGATTTCCACTTCCTGCTCTTTTGCCATTTTTTCGTCTCAATACACGAATTAATCACACAAAAATATAAATTATATATTAAATTACCTTTAAATAAATATAGTTTGTGTATTGTAATAGATTTCTTGCCACTTTATATATTCAATTGAGCTGAAAATTTCTATAGTCATATATCCTAGTTGACTTGAACTAATAAGAAATATGTTAGGCTAAAAAGAGTATATTAAAAACAAATATTAAAATATTGTAAAAATATACATATTTATTTCTAAATGATCTAAAAAGAGCATTTTTGCTACCCGGAAACAGATTTTGTTTGTGTAAGTTTAGAACAATATATTTTAAGACGATGTTAATACTTTCACTTATAATTTATAATGGATTTATAAACAATGGGTGTTTTTTAAAAAGTTGTATTAGAAGAAAATATTTCATTCAAGTATAACTTCATTAATAACATGTGTTATAAATTACGTACACTCGTTTATTGACCTGGAAATTTTACATTCTGTTATATATAAATGGACTGCACGGAATACCAGAGATATAGGAAGCAAAAAGGAGGTTTATGAGAGTGGTGGTGGAAATTTACACTTCCAAGATGAAGACAGGCCTTTGTAGCAGCTCTCATTTGACACCAAGCTCTAATAAGGGGAGTTAATCTGATTTGAAACCTGACTATCCATCTTCAGACCATAGTTGATGTAGGGCCCTATCTATTTCCTGCACGTAGTGTACCATGCAGAGACCGAGGTCTCGAAAGGGGAGCTACTCTGATGTTAAACCTGACTATCCATCTTCAGACCACAGTTGATGTAGTTCCATATCTATTTAGTGCACGTAGTGTACCATGCAGAGACCGAGCTCTCGTAAGGGAAGCTACTCTGATGTTAAACCTGACTATCCATCTTCAGACCATAGTTGATGTAGGGCCCTATCTAATTCCTGCGCGTAGTGTACCATGCAGAGACCGAGGTCTCGAAAGGGGAGCTACTCTGATGTTAAACCTGACTATCCATCTTCAGACCACAGTTGATGTAGTTCCATATCTATTTAGTGCACGTAGTGTACCATGCAGAAACCGAGCTCTCGTAAGGGAAGCTACTCTGATGTTAAACCTGACTATCCATCTTCAGACCATAGTTGAAGTAGGGCCCTATCTAATTCCTGCGCGTAGTGTACCATGCAGAGACCGAGGTCTCGAAAGGGGAGCTACTCTGATGTTAAACCTGACTATCCATCTTCAGACCACAGTTGATGTAGTTCCATATCTATTTAGTGCACGTAGTGTACCATGCAGAGACCGAGCTCTCGTAAGGGAAGCTACTCTGATGTTAAACCTGACTATCCATCTTCAGACCATAGTTGATGTAGGGTCCTATCTAATTCCTGCGCGTAGTGTACCATGCAGAGACGAGCTCTCGAAAGGGGAGCTACTCCGATGTGAAACCTGACTATCCATCTTCAGACCATAGTTGATGTAGGGCCCTATCTATTTCCTGCACGTAGTGTACCATGCAGAGACCGAGCTCTCGTAAGGGAAGCTACTCTGATGTTAAACCTGACTATCCATCTTCAGACCATAGTTGATGTAGGGCCCTATCTAATTCCTGCGCGTAGTGTACCATGCAGAGACCGAGCTCTCGTAAGGGGAGCTACTCTGATGTTAAACCTGACTATCCATCTTCAGACCATAGTTGATGTAGGGCCCTATCTAATTCCTGCGCGTAGTGTACCATGCAGAGACCGAGCTCTCGTAAGGGGAGCTACTCTGATGTTAAACCTGACTATCCATCTTCAGACCACAGTGGATGTAGGTCCCTATCTAATTCCTGCACGTAGTGTACCATGCAGAGACCGAGCTCTACCTTCTGCGACTGTTTCATTGAAGTTATTCTACTATCCACTCATAATGTACCATGTACAGCCCGTCTCTGACTATCGATTGCTTGAGGGAAGTCAGTCTTTACAACGCGCTATAGGATCGATCTCTGTAGACAGGAAAACCATACTTGCGTCGAAATGCTACACATGATTCACCATCAGCTTCGGAGCAGGGATAAAAAGGTACATGTATTTTTACAATTAAATCACTAAATTAAAATTTGTCTATGTTGAGTCACGAAGCAAAGTTTAAAAGACATTTGCAATAATTCAAAGGATGTTACATAGTTTAATTTTAGGGTGAAATAAAAATTAGTTTTTACAAAATATATTTTGTATTCAGCAACAACCATTTTCCAATACAAATTCCTAACTTAATCCAGACAGAGCTTGTGAGATTGGACCAACAGCAAGGAGAACACACCCTTGAAAACACAGAGCTAATTAAAATTAAATAAACAATCAATTTCAAAATAAATTCCGTACAAAAATAAACACGTCTCTACTTTATGACACTTTGCGAAATTTCTAGTGACTGCTCTTTCTTCAGTTACGTAAAGTTTTATCTCTCTGTGGATCGGTGGAAGGGTTGTTGTGGAAGGGGGCTCATTAAGGCTACGACTATCCCCGACTTGAGCCGCTTATTTCCAATCTCTTGGCTTTGCCCTGCGTCTTTTGTACGCCAAAATGTTATGAAATAACACAGATACGAAAACTGAATCGGGGATTTAATAATGGAGACTGTTATCCCAGTCATGAAGTTAACGAGAAGCATTTACGACAACAAAAGACCTTACTACGTATGGTAAATTGACATCGATCCTTATCATAAAGGCTATATTTATTTTTAATTAGATAAATTGTTTTTAACTCATATTTATTTATAAAATTATTTCTTTAAATAAAATAAAATTCAAGTCTTAGTAGGCTGGGGTCTACTAACAAATATTTTGATTTATAAAAATGATTTAAATTATCTTATATACACCTTTGTTTATCGACAAGAAGGAAATATAATCTTATAAAAGCCATTAACAGTAAAAGCTTTCTAAACTAATTATTGTGTATTCTAGAAAAGACTAAACCTTAAACAATAAGTAAAATAATATAAACGTAATTATTATAATTTTACATTTTAAAATTAAATTTTATATTTATTCCTATTTATATTTGTTTCTATTTTACTTAAACATTGTAATAAATGAGCTACAGCCTATTAAAATAATACCTTAGATAAATAAAACCAAGTTATTGTTACAGCTCAAACTATCCCGTACGACCATGACTTTCAACTAGGAGGATTTTAGACAAATATAATTCTCACTTTAATATGCTTATCCCTGAAGAGAGAAATAATTAAATCTTATATTCCTCTTAGAAAAGAACATTTCTCTCAGCACAAAGGCCTTATTTAGTACCAGGATGAATGTTTATACTTGAAGAAATAAATAGTTTATTATCCTCTTACATAACACCATTATTCTCAGTACAAAGGCTTTTTTTAGTACCTGGAGTAATGTCTTATGCCTGAAGAGAGAAATAAATATAGTTCATAATCCTCTTACATAAGAACATTATTCCGAGTACAAAGACTCTATTTACTACCTGAAGTGAATGCTTATCCTTGAGGAAATAAATAAATATAGTTCATAATCCTCTTACATAAGAACATTATTCTCAGTACAAAGACTTTATTTACTACCTGAAGTGAATGCTTATCTCTGAAGAGAAAAATAAATATAGTTCATAATCCTCTTACATAAGAACATTATTCTCAGTACAAAGACTTTATTTACTACCTTAAGTGAATGCTTATCTCTGAAGAGAAAAATAGATATAGTTCATAATCCTCTTACATAAGAACATTATTCTGAGTACAAAGCCTTTATTTACTACCTGAAGTGAATGCTTATCTCTGAAGAGAAAAATAAATATAGTTCATAATCCTCTTACATAAGAACATTATTCTGAGTACAAAGACTTTATTTACTACCTGAAGTGAATGCTTATCTCTGAAGAGAAAAATAAATATAGTTCATAATCCTCTTACATAAGAACATTATTCTGAGTACAAAGACTCTATCTACTACCTGAAGTGAATGCTTATCTCTGAAGAGAGAAATAAATATAGTTCATAATCCTCTTACATAAGAACATTATTCTGAGTACAAAGACTCTATCTACTACCTGAAGTGAATGCTTATCCTTGAAGAGAGAAATAAATATAGTTCATAATCCTCTTAGATAAGAACATTATTCTGAGTACAAAGACTTTATTTACTACCTGAAGTGAATGCTTATCTCTGAAGAGAGAAATAAATATAGTTCATAATCCTCTTACATAAGAACATTATTCTGAGTACAAAGACTCTATCTACTACCTGAAGTGAATGCTTATCCTTGAAGAGAGAAATAAATATAGTTCATAATCCTCTTAGATAAGAACATTATTCTGAGTACAAAGACTTTATTTACTACCTGAAGTGAATGCTTATCTCTGAAGAGAAAAATAAATATAGTTCATAATCCTCTTAGATAAGAACATTATTCTGAGTACAAAGACTTTTTTACTACCTGAAGTGAATGCTTATCTCTGAAGAGAAAAATAAATATAGTTCATAATCCTCTTAGATAAGAACATTATTCTGAGTACAAAGACTTTATTTACTACCTGAAGTGAATGCTTATCTCTGAAGAGAGAAATAAATATAGTTCATAATCCTCTTACATAAGAACATTATTCTGAGTACAAAGACACTATTTACTACCTGAAGTGAATGCTTATCTCTGAAGAGAAGAATAAATATAGTTGATAATCCTCTTAGATAAGAACATTATTGTCAGTACAAAGACTTTATTTACTACCTTAAATGAATGCTTATCTCTGAAGAGAAAAATAAAAAAAGTTCATAATCCTCTTAGATAAGAACATTATTCTGAGTACAAAGACTCTATTTACTACCTTAAGTGAATGCTTATCTCTGAAGAGAAAAATAAATATAGTTCATAATCCTCTTAGATAAGAACATTATTCTGAGTACAAAGACTCTATTTACTACCTTAAGTGAATGCTTATCTCTGAAGAGAAAAATAAATATAGTTCATAATCCTCTTAGATAAGAACATTATTCTGAGTACAAAGACTCTATTTACTACCTTAAGTGAATGCTTATCTCTGAAGAGAAAAATAAATATAGTTCATAATCCTCTTAGATAAGAACATTATTCTGAGTACAAAGACTCTATTTACTACCTTAAGTGAATGCTTATCTCTGAAGAGAAAAACAAATAAAGTTCATAATCCTCTTAGATAAGAACATTATTGTCAGTACAAAGACTTTATTTACTACCTTAAATGAATGCTTATCTCTGAAGAGAAAAATAAATATAGTTCATAATCCTCTTAGATAAGAACATTATTCTGAGTACAAAGACTCTATTTACTACCTTAAGTGAATGCTTATCTCTGAAGAGAAAAATAAATATAGTTCATAATCCTCTTACATAAGAACATTATTCTGAGTACAAAGACTCTATTTACTACCTTAAGTGAATGCTTATCTCTGAAGAGAAAAATAAATATAGTTCATAATCCTCTTACATAAGAACATTATTCTGAGTACAAAGACTCTATTTACTACCTTAAGTGAATGCTTATCTCTGAAGAGAAAAATAAATATAGTTCATAATCCTCTTACATAAGAACATTATTCTGAGTACAAAGACTCTATTTACTACCTTAAGTGAATGCTTATCTCTGAAGAGAAAAATAAATAAAGTTCATAATCCTCTTACATAAGAACATTATTCTGAGTACAAAGACTCTATTTACTACCTTAAGTGAATGCTTATCTCTGAAGAGAAAAATAAATATAGTTCATAATCCTCTTACATAAGAACATTATTCTGAGTACAAAGACTCTATTTACTACCTGAAGTGAATGCTTATCTCTGAAGAGAAAAATAAATATAGTTCATAATCCTCTTACATAAGAACATTATTCTGAGTACAAAGACTCTATTTACTACCTTAAGTGAATGCTTATCTCTGAAGAGAAAAATAAAAATAGTTCATAATCCTCTTAGATAAGAACATTATTCTGAGTACAAACACTCTATTTACTACCTGAAGTGAATGCTTATCTCTGAAGAGAAAAATAAATATAGTTCATAATCCTCTTAGATAAGAACATTATTCTGAGTACAAAGACTCTATTTACTACCTGAAGTGAATGCTTATCTCTGAAGAGAAGAATAAATATAGTTGATAATCCTCTTAGATAAGAACATTATTGTCAGTACAAAGACACTATTTACTACCTGAAGTGAATGCTTATCTCTGAAGAGAAGAATAAATATAGTTCATAATCCTCTTACATAAGAACATTATTCTGAGTACAAAGACTCTATTTACTACCTGAAGTGAATGCTTATCTCTGAAGAGAAGAATAAATATAGTTCATAATCCTCTTAGATAAGAACATTATTCTGAGTACAAAGACTCTATTTACTACCTGAAGTGAATGCTTATCTCTGAAGAGAAGAATAAATATAGTTCATAATCCTCTTAGATAAGAACATTATTCTGAGTACAAAAACACTATTTACTACCTGAAGTGAATGCTTATCTCTGAAGAGAAGAATAAATATAGTTCATAATCCTCTTACATAAGAACATTATTGTCAGTACAAAGACTTTATTTACTACCTGAAGTGAATGCTTATCTCTGAAGAGAAGAATAAATATAGTTCATAATCCTCTTAGATAAGAACATTATTCTGAGTACAAAGACTCTATTTACTACCTGAAGTGAATGCTTATCTCTGAAGAGAAGAATAAATATAGTTCATAATCCTCTTAGATAAGAACATTATTCTGAGTACAAAAACACTATTTACTACCTGAAGTGAATGCTTATCTCTGAAGAGAAAAATAAATATAGTTCATAATCCTCTTAGATAAGAACATTATTCTGAGTACAAAGACTCTATTTACTACCTGAAGTGAATGCTTATCTCTGACGAGAAGAATAAATATAGTTCATAATCCTCTTAGATAAGAACATTATTCTGAGTACAAAGACACTATTTACTACCTGAAGTGAATGCTTATCTCTGAAGAGAAAAATAAATATAGTTCATAATCCTCTTACATAAGAACATTATTCTGAGTACAAAGACTCTATTTACTACCTGAAGTGAATGCTTATCTCTGAAGAGAAGAATAAATATAGTTCATAATCCTCTTAGATAAGAACATTATTCTGAGTACAAAGACACTATTTACTACCTGAAGTGAATGCTTATCTCTGAAGAGAAGAATAAATATAGTTCATAATCCTCTTACATAAGAACATTATTGTCAGTACAAAGACTTTATTTACTACCTGAAGTGAATGCTTATCTCTGAAGAGAAAAATAAATATAGTTCATAATCCTCTTAGATAAGAACATTATTCTGAGTACAAAGACACTATTTACTACCTGAAGTGAATGCTTATCTCTGAAGAGAAGAATAAATATAGTTCATAATCCTCTTAGATAAGAACATTATTCTGAGTACAAAGACTCTATTTACTACCTGAAGTGAATGCTTATCTCTGAAGAGAAAAATAAATATAGTTCATAATCCTCTTACATAAGAACATTATTGTCAGTACAAAGACTTTATTTACTACCTGAAGTGAATGCTTATCTCTGAAGAGAAAAATAAATATAGTTCATAATCCTCTTACATAAGAACATTATTGTCAGTACAAAGACTTTATTTACTACTATTGAAGTGAATGCTTATCTCTGAAGAGAAAAATAAATATAGTTCATAATCCTCTTAGATAAGAACTTTATTCTGAGTACAAAGACACTATTTACTACCTGAAGTGAATGCTTATCTCTGAAGAGAAGAATAAATATAGTTGATAATCCTCTTAGATAAGAACATTATTGTCAGTACAAAGACACTATTTACTACCTGAAGTGAATGCTTATCTCTGAAGAGAAGAATAAATATAGTTCATAATCCTCTTACATAAGAACATTATTCTGAGTACAAAGACTCTATTTACTACCTGAAGTGAATGCTTATCTCTGAAGAGAAGAATAAATATAGTTCATAATCCTCTTAGATAAGAACATTATTCTGAGTACAAAGACTCTATTTACTACCTGAAGTGAATGCTTATCTCTGAAGAGAAGAATAAATATAGTTCATAATCCTCTTAGATAAGAACATTATTCTGAGTACAAAGACACTATTTACTACCTGAAGTGAATGCTTATCTCTGAAGAGAAGAATAAATATAGTTCATAATCCTCTTACATAAGAACATTATTGTCAGTACAAAGACTTTATTTACTACCTGAAGTGAATGCTTATCTCTGAAGAGAAAAATAAATATAGTTCATAATCCTCTTAGATAAGAACATTATTCTGAGTACAAAGACTCTATTTACTACCTGAAGTGAATGCTTATCTCTGAAGAGAAGAATAAATATAGTTCATAATCCTCTTAGATAAGAACATTATTCTGAGTACAAAGACACTATTTACTACCTGAAGTGAATGCTTATCTCTGAAGAGAAGAATAAATATAGTTCATAATCCTCTTACATAAGAGCATTATTGTCAGTACAAAGACTTTATTTACTACCTGAAGTGAATGCTTATCTCTGAAGAGAAAAATAAATATAGTTCATAATGCTCTTAGATAAGAACATTATTCTGAGTACAAAGACTCTATTTACTACCTGAAGTGAATGCTTATCTCTGAAGAGAAGAATAAATATAGTTCATAATCCTCTTAGATAAGAACATTATTCTGAGTACAAAGACTCTATTTACTACCTTAAGTGAATGCTTATCTCTGAAGAGAAAAATAAATAAAGTTCATAATCCTCTTAGATAAGAACATTATTGTCAGTACAAAGACTTTATTTACTACCTTAAATGAATGCTTATCTCTGAAGAGAAAAATAAATATAGTTCATAATCCTCTTAGATAAGAACATTATTCTGAGTACAAAGACTCTATTTACTACCTGAAGTGAATGCTTATCTCTGAAGAGAAAAATAAATATAGTTCATAATCCTCTTAGATAAGAACATTATTCTGAGTACAAAGACTCTATTTACTACCTTAAGTGAATGCTTATCTCTGAAGAGAAAAATAAATATAGTTCATAATCCTCTTACATAAGAACATTATTCTGAGTACAAAGACTCTATTTACTACCTTAAGTGAATGCTTATCTCTGAAGAGAAAAATAAATATAGTTCATAATCCTCTTACATAAGAACATTATTCTGAGTATAAAGACTCTATTTACTACCTTAAGTGAATGCTTATCTCTGAAGAGAAAAATAAATATAGTTCATAATCCTCTTACATAAGAACATTATTCTGAGTACAAAGACTCTATTTACTACCTTAAGTGAATGCTTATCTCTGAAGAGAAAAATAAATATAGTTCATAATCCTCTTACATAAGAACATTATTCTGAGTACAAAGACTCTATTTACTACCTGAAGTGAATGCTTATCTCTGAAGAGAAAAATAAATATAGTTCATAATCCTCTTACATAAGAACATTATTCTGAGTACAAAGACTCTATTTACTACCTGAAGTGAATGCTTATCTCTGAAGAGAAAAATAAAAATAGTTCATAATCCTCTTAGATAAGAACATTATTCTGAGTACAAACACTCTATTTACTACCTGAAGTGAATGCTTATCTCTGAAGAGAAAAATAAATATAGTTCATAATCCTCTTACATAAGAACATTATTCTGAGTACAAAGACTCTATTTACTACCTGAAGTGAATGCTTATCTCTGAAGAGAAAAATAAATATAGTTCATAATCCTCTTACATAAGAACATTATTCTGAGTACAAAGACTCTATTTACTACCTTAAGTGAATGCTTATCTCTGAAGAGAAAAATAAAAATAGTTCATAATCCTCTTAGATAAGAACATTATTCTGAGTACAAACACTCTATTTACTACCTGAAGTGAATGCTTATCTCTGAAGAGAAAAATAAATATAGTTCATAATCCTCTTAGATAAGAACATTATTCTGAGTACAAAGACTCTATTTACTACCTGAAGTGAATGCTTATCTCTGAAGAGAAGAATAAATATAGTTGATAATCCTCTTAGATAAGAACATTATTGTCAGTACAAAGACACTATTTACTACCTGAAGTGAATGCTTATCTCTGAAGAGAAGAATAAATATAGTTCATAATCCTCTTAGATAAGAACATTATTCTGAGTACAAAGACTCTATTTACTACCTGAAGTGAATGCTTATCTCTGAAGAGAAGAATAAATATAGTTCATAATCCTCTTAGATAAGAACATTATTCTGAGTACAAAGACACTATTTACTACCTGAAGTGAATGCTTATCTCTGAAGAGAAGAATAAATATAGTTCATAATCCTCTTACATAAGAACATTATTGTCAGTACAAAGACTTTATTTACTACCTGAAGTGAATGCTTATCTCTGAAGAGAAAAATAAATATAGTTCATAATCCTCTTAGATAAGAACATTATTCTGAGTACAAAGACTCTATTTACTACCTGAAGTGAATGCTTATCTCTGAAGAGAAGAATAAATATAGTTCATAATCCTCTTAGATAAGAACATTATTCTGAGTACAAAGACACTATTTACTACCTGAAGTGAATGCTTATCTCTGAAGAGAAGAATAAATATAGTTCATAATCCTCTTACATAAGAGCATTATTGTCAGTACAAAGACTTTATTTACTACCTGAAGTGAATGCTTATCTCTGAAGAGAAAAATAAATATAGTTCATAATGCTCTTAGATAAGAACATTATTCTGAGTACAAAGACTCTATTTACTACCTGAAGTGAATGCTTATCTCTGAAGAGAAGAATAAATATAGTTCATAATCCTCTTAGATAAGAACATTATTCTGAGTACAAAGACTCTATTTACTACCTTAAGTGAATGCTTATCTCTGAAGAGAAAAATAAATAAAGTTCATAATCCTCTTAGATAAGAACATTATTGTCAGTACAAAGACTTTATTTACTACCTTAAATGAATGCTTATCTCTGAAGAGAAAAATAAATATAGTTCATAATCCTCTTAGATAAGAACATTATTCTGAGTACAAAGACTCTATTTACTACCTGAAGTGAATGCTTATCTCTGAAGAGAAAAATAAATATAGTTCATAATCCTCTTAGATAAGAACATTATTCTGAGTACAAAGACTCTATTTACTACCTTAAGTGAATGCTTATCTCTGAAGAGAAAAATAAATATAGTTCATAATCCTCTTACATAAGAACATTATTCTGAGTACAAAGACTCTATTTACTACCTTAAGTGAATGCTTATCTCTGAAGAGAAAAATAAATATAGTTCATAATCCTCTTACATAAGAACATTATTCTGAGTATAAAGACTCTATTTACTACCTTAAGTGAATGCTTATCTCTGAAGAGAAAAATAAATATAGTTCATAATCCTCTTACATAAGAACATTATTCTGAGTACAAAGACTCTATTTACTACCTTAAGTGAATGCTTATCTCTGAAGAGAAAAATAAATATAGTTCATAATCCTCTTACATAAGAACATTATTCTGAGTACAAAGACTCTATTTACTACCTGAAGTGAATGCTTATCTCTGAAGAGAAAAATAAATATAGTTCATAATCCTCTTACATAAGAACATTATTCTGAGTACAAAGACTCTATTTACTACCTGAAGTGAATGCTTATCTCTGAAGAGAAAAATAAAAATAGTTCATAATCCTCTTAGATAAGAACATTATTCTGAGTACAAACACTCTATTTACTACCTGAAGTGAATGCTTATCTCTGAAGAGAAAAATAAATATAGTTCATAATCCTCTTACATAAGAACATTATTCTGAGTACAAAGACTCTATTTACTACCTGAAGTGAATGCTTATCTCTGAAGAGAAAAATAAATATAGTTCATAATCCTCTTACATAAGAACATTATTCTGAGTACAAAGACTCTATTTACTACCTTAAGTGAATGCTTATCTCTGAAGAGAAAAATAAAAATAGTTCATAATCCTCTTAGATAAGAACATTATTCTGAGTACAAACACTCTATTTACTACCTGAAGTGAATGCTTATCTCTGAAGAGAAAAATAAATATAGTTCATAATCCTCTTAGATAAGAACATTATTCTGAGTACAAAGACTCTATTTACTACCTGAAGTGAATGCTTATCTCTGAAGAGAAGAATAAATATAGTTGATAATCCTCTTAGATAAGAACATTATTGTCAGTACAAAGACACTATTTACTACCTGAAGTGAATGCTTATCTCTGAAGAGAAGAATAAATATAGTTCATAATCCTCTTACATAAGAACATTATTCTGAGTACAAAGACTCTATTTACTACCTGAAGTGAATGCTTATCTCTGAAGAGAAGAATAAATATAGTTCATAATCCTCTTAGATAAGAACATTATTCTGAGTACAAAAACACTATTTACTACCTGAAGTGAATGCTTATCTCTGAAGAGAAGAATAAATATAGTTCATAATCCTCTTACATAAGAACATTATTGTCAGTACAAAGACTTTATTTACTACCTGAAGTGAATGCTTATCTCTGAAGAGAAAAATAAATATAGTTCATAATCCTCTTAGATAAGAACATTATTCTGAGTACAAAGACTCTATTTACTACCTGAAGTGAATGCTTATCTCTGACGAGAAGAATAAATATAGTTCATAATCCTCTTAGATAAGAACATTATTCTGAGTACAAAGACACTATTTACTACCTGAAGTGAATGCTTATCTCTGAAGAGAAAAATAAATATAGTTCATAATCCTCTTACATAAGAACATTATTCTGAGTACAAAGACTCTATTTACTACCTGAAGTGAATGCTTATCTCTGAAGAGAAGAATAAATATAGTTCATAATCCTCTTAGATAAGAACATTATTCTGAGTACAAAGACACTATTTACTACCTGAAGTGAATGCTTATCTCTGAAGAGAAGAATAAATATAGTTCATAATCCTCTTACATAAGAACATTATTGTCAGTACAAAGACTTTATTTACTACCTGAAGTGAATGCTTATCTCTGAAGAGAAAAATAAATATAGTTCATAATCCTCTTAGATAAGAACATTATTCTGAGTACAAAGACACTATTTACTACCTGAAGTGAATGCTTATCTCTGAAGAGAAGAATAAATATAGTTCATAATCCTCTTAGATAAGAACATTATTCTGAGTACAAAGACTCTATTTACTACCTGAAGTGAATGCTTATCTCTGAAGAGAAAAATAAATATAGTTCATAATCCTCTTACATAAGAACATTATTGTCAGTACAAAGACTTTATTTACTACCTGAAGTGAATGCTTATCTCTGAAGAGAAAAATAAATATAGTTCATAATCCTCTTACATAAGAACATTATTGTCAGTACAAAGACTTTATTTACTACTATTGAAGTGAATGTTTATCTCTGAAGAGAAAAATAAATATAGTTCATAATCCTCTTAGATAAGAACTTTATTCTGAGTACAAAGACACTATTTACTACCTGAAGTGAATGCTTATCTCTGAAGAGAAGAATAAATATAGTTGATAATCCTCTTAGATAAGAACATTATTGTCAGTACAAAAGACACTATTTACTACCTGAAGTGAATGCTTATCTCTGAAGAGAAGAATAAATATAGTTCATAATCCTCTTACATAAGAACATTATTGTCAGTACAAAGACTTTATTTACTACCTGAAGTGAATGCTTATCTCTGAAGAGAAAAATAAATATAGTTCATAATCCTCTTAGATAAGAACATTATTCTGAGTACAAAGACTCTATTTACTACCTGAAGTGAATGCTTATCTCTGAAGAGAAGAATAAATATAGTTCATAATCCTCTTAGATAAGAACATTATTCTGAGTACAAAGACACTATTTACTACCTGAAGTGAATGCTTATCTCTGAAGAGAAGAATAAATATAGTTCATAATCCTCTTACATAAGAACATTATTGTCAGTACAAAGACTTTATTTACTACCTGAAGTGAATGCTTATCTCTGAAGAGAAAAATAAATATAGTTCATAATCCTCTTAGATAAGAACATTATTCTGAGTACAAAGACTCTATTTACTACCTGAAGTGAATGCTTATCTCTGAAGAGAAGAATAAATATAGTTCATAATCCTCTTAGATAAGAACATTATTCTGAGTACAAAGACACTATTTACTACCTGAAGTGAATGCTTATCTCTGAAGAGAAAAATAAATATAGTTCATAATCCTCTTACATAAGAACATTATTCTGAGTACAAAGACTCTATTTACTACCTGAAGTGAATGCTTATCTCTGAAGAGAAGAATAAATATAGTTCCTAATCCTCTTACATAAGAACATTATTGTCAGTACAAAGACTTTATTTACTACCTGAAGTGAATGCTTATCTCTGAAGAGAAAAATAAATATTGTTCATAATCCTCTTAGATAAGAACATTATTCTGAGTACAAAGACACTATTTACTACCTGAAGTGAATGCTTATCTCTGAAGAGAAGAATAAATATAGTTCATAATCCTCTTAGATAAGAACATTATTCTGAGTACAAAGACTCTATTTACTACCTGAAGTGAATGCTTATCTCTGAAGAGAAAAATAAATATAGTTCATAATCCTCTTACATAAGAACATTATTGTCAGTACAAAGACTTTATTTACTACCTGAAGTGAATGCTTATCTCTGAAGAGAAAAATAAATATAGTTCATAATCCTCTTACATAAGAACATTATTGTCAGTACAAAGACTTTATTTACTACTATTGAAGTGAATGCTTATCTCTGAAGAGAAAAATAAATATAGTTCATAATCCTCTTAGATAAGAACTTTATTCTGAGTACAAAGACACTATTTACTACCTGAAGTGAATGCTTATCTCTGAAGAGAAGAATAAATATAGGTGATAATCCTCTTAGATAAGAACATTATTGTCAGTACAAAGACTTTATTTACTACCTTAAATGAATGCTTATCTCTGAAGAGAAAAATAAATATAGTTCATAATCCTCTTAGATAAGAACATTATTCTGAGTACAAAGACTTTATTTACTACCTGAAGTGAATGCTTATCTCTGAAGAGAGAAATAAATATAGTTCATAATCCTCTTACATAAGAACATTATTCTGAGTACAAAGACTTTATTTACTACCTGAAGTGAATGCTTATCTCTGAAGAGAAAAATAAATATAGTTCATAATCCTCTTACATAAGAACATTATTCTGAGTACAAAGACTCTATTTACTACCTGAAGTGAATGCTTATCTCTGAAGAGAAAAATAAATATAGTTCATAATCCTCTTAGATAAGAACATTATTCTGAGTACAAAGACTCTATTTACTACCTGAAGTGAATGCTTATCTCTGAAGAGAAAAATAAAAATAGTTCATAATCCTCTTAGATAAGAATATTATTCTGAGTACAAAGACTCTATTTACTACCTGAAGTGAATGCTTATCTCTGAAGAGAAAAATAAATATAGTTCATAATCCTCTTAGATAAGAACATTATTCTGAGTACAAAGACTCTATTTACTACCTTAAGTGAATGCTTATCTCTGAAGAGAAAAATAAATATAGTTCATAATCCTCTTACATAAGAACATTATTCTGAGTACAAAGACTCTATTTACTACCTTAAGTGAATGCTTATCTCTGAAGAGAAAAATAAATATAGTTCATAATCCTCTTACATAAGAACATTATTCTGAGTACAAAGACTCTATTTACTACCTTAAGTAAATGCTTATCTCTGAAGAGAAAAATAAATATAGTTCATAATCCTCTTACATAAGAACATTATTCTGAGTACAAAGACTCTATTTACTACCTTAAGTGAATGCTTATCTCTGAAGAGAAAAATAAATATAGTTGATAATCCTCTTAGATAAGAACATTATTGTCAGTACAAAGACACTATTTACTACCTGAAGTGAATGCTTATCTCTGAAGAGAAGAATAAATATAGTTCATAATCCGCTTACATAAGAACATTATTCTGAGTACAAAGACTCTATTTACTACCTGAAGTGAATGCTTATCTCTGAAGAGAAGAATAAATATAGTTCATAATCCTCTTAGATAAGAACATTATTCTGAGTACAAAGACTCTATTTACTACCTGAAGTGAATGCTTATCTCTGAAGAGAAGAATAAATATAGTTCATAATCCTCTTAGATAAGAACATTATTCTGAGTACAAAGACACTATTTACTACCTGAAGTGAATGCTTATCTCTGAAGAGAAGAATAAATATAGTTCATAATCCTCTTACATAAGAACATTATTGTCAGTACAAAGACTTTATTTACTACCTGAAGTGAATGCTTATCTCTGAAGAGAAAAATAAATATAGTTCATAATCCTCTTAGATAAGAACATTATTCTGAGTACAAAGACTCTATTTACTACCTGAAGTGAATGCTTATCTCTGAAGAGAAGAATAAATATAGTTCATAATCCTCTTAGATAAGAACATTATTCTGAGTACAAAGACACTATTTACTACCTGAAGTGAATGCTTATCTCTGAAGAGAAGAATAAATATAGTTCATAATCCTCTTACATAAGAGCATTATTGTCAGTACAAAGACTTTATTTACTACCTGAAGTGAATGCTTATCTCTGAAGAGAAAAATAAATATAGTTCATAATCCTCTTAGATAAGAACATTATTCTGAGTACAAAGACTCTATTTACTACCTGAAGTGAATGCTTATCTCTGAAGAGAAGAATAAATATAGTTCATAATCCTCTTAGATAAGAACATTATTCTGAGTACAAAGACTCTATTTACTACCTTAAGTGAATGCTTATCTCTGAAGAGAAAAATAAATAAAGTTCATAATCCTCTTAGATAAGAACATTATTGTCAGTACAAAGACTTTATTTACTACCTTAAATGAATGCTTATCTCTGAAGAGAAAAATAAATATAGTTCATAATCCTCTTAGATAAGAACATTATTCTGAGTACAAAGACTCTATTTACTACCTTAAGTGAATGCTTATCTCTGAAAAGAAAAATAAATATAGTTCATAATCCTCTTAGATAAGAACATTATTCTGAGTACAAAGACTCTATTTACTACCTTAAGTGAATGCTTATCTCTGAAGAGAAAAATAAATATAGTTCATAATCCTCTTACATAAGAACATTATTCTGAGTACAAAGACTCTATTTACTATCTTAAGTGAATGCTTATCTCTGAAGAGAAAAATAAATATAGTTCATAATCCTCTTACATAAGAACATTATTCTGAGTACAAAGACTCTATTTACTACCTTAAGTGAATGCTTATCTCTGAAGAGAAAAATAAATATAGTTCATAATCCTCTTACATAAGAACATTATTCTGAGTACAAAGACTCTATTTACTACCTTAAGTGAATGCTTATCTCTGAAGAGAAAAATAAATATAGTTCATAATCCTCTTACATAAGAACATTATTCTGAGTACAAAGACTCTATTTACTACCTTAAGTGAATGCTTATCTCTGAAGAGAAGAATAAATATAGTTGATAATCCTCTTAGATAAGAACATTATTGTCAGTACAAAGACACTATTTACTACCTGAAGTGAATGCTTATCTCTGAAGAGAAGAATAAATATAGTTCATAATCCGCTTACATAAGAACATTATTCTGAGTACAAAGACTCTATTTACTACCTGAAGTGAATGCTTATCTCTGAAGAGAAGAATAAATATAGTTCATAATCCTCTTAGATAAGAACATTATTCTGAGTACAAAGACTCTATTTACTACCTGAAGTGAATGCTTATCTCTGAAGAGAAGAATAAATATAGTTCATAATCCTCTTAGATAAGAACATTATTCTGAGTACAAAGACACTATTTACTACCTGAAGTGAATGCTTATCTCTGAAGAGAAGAATAAATATAGTTCATAATCCTCTTACATAAGAACATTATTGTCAGTACAAAGACTTTATTTACTACCTGAAGTGAATGCTTATCTCTGAAGAGAAAAATAAATATAGTTCATAATCCTCTTAGATAAGAACATTATTCTGAGTACAAAGACTCTATTTACTACCTGAAGTGAATGCTTATCTCTGAAGAGAAGAATAAATATAGTTCATAATCCTCTTAGATAAGAACATTATTCTGAGTACAAAGACACTATTTACTACCTGAAGTGAATGCTTATCTCTGAAGAGAAGAATAAATATAGTTCATAATCCTCTTACATAAGAGCATTATTGTCAGTACAAAGACTCTATTTACTACCTTAAGTGAATGCTTATCTCTGAAGAGAAAAATAAATAAAGTTCATAATCCTCTTAGATAAGAACATTATTGTCAGTACAAAGACTTTATTTACTACCTTAAATGAATGCTTATCTCTGAAGAGAAAAATAAATATAGTTCATAATCCTCTTAGATAAGAACATTATTCTGAGTACAAAGACTCTATTTACTACCTTAAGTGAATGCTTATCTCTGAAAAGAAAAATAAATATAGTTCATAATCCTCTTAGATAAGAACATTATTCTGAGTACAAAGACTCTATTTACTACCTTAAGTGAATGCTTATCTCTGAAGAGAAAAATAAATATAGTTCATAATCCTCTTACATAAGAACATTATTCTGAGTACAAAGACTCTATTTACTATCTTAAGTGAATGCTTATCTCTGAAGAGAAAAATAAATATAGTTCATAATCCTCTTACATAAGAACATTATTCTGAGTACAAAGACTCTATTTACTACCTTAAGTGAATGCTTATCTCTGAAGAGAAAAATAAATATAGTTCATAATCCTCTTACATAAGAACATTATTCTGAGTACAAAGACTCTATTTACTACCTTAAGTGAATGCTTATCTCTGAAGAGAAAAATAAATATAGTTCATAATCCTCTTACATAAGAACATTATTCTGAGTACAAAGACTCTATTTACTACCTTAAGTGAATGCTTATCTCTGAAGAGAAAAATAAATATAGTTCATAATCCTCTTACATAAGAACATTATTCTGAGTATAAAGACTCTATTTACTACCTTAAGTGAATGCTTATCTCTGAAGAGAAAAATAAATATAGTTCATAATCCTCTTACATAAGAACATTATTCTGAGTACAAAGACTCTATTTACTACCTTAAGTGAATGCTTATCTCTGAAGAGAAAATAAATATAGTTCATAATCCTCTTACATAAGAACATTATTCTGAGTACAAAGACTCTATTTACTACCTGAAGTGAATGCTTATCTCTGAAGAGAAAAATAAATATAGTTCATAATCCTCTTACATAAGAACATTATTCTGAGTACAAAGACTCTATTTACTACCTGAAGTGAATGCTTATCTCTGAAGAGAAAAATAAAAATAGTTCATAATCCTCTTAGATAAGAACATTATTCTGAGTACAAACACTCTATTTACTACCTGAAGTGAATGCTTATCTCTGAAGAGAAAAATAAATATAGTTCATAATCCTCTTACATAAGAACATTATTCTGAGTACAAAGACTCTATTTACTACCTGAAGTGAATGCTTATCTCTGAAGAGAAAAATAAATATAGTTCATAATCCTCTTACATAAGAACATTATTCTGAGTACAAAGACTCTATTTACTACCTTAAGTGAATGCTTATCTCTGAAGAGAAAAATAAAAATAGTTCATAATCCTCTTAGATAAGAACATTATTCTGAGTACAAACACTCTATTTACTACCTGAAGTGAATGCTTATCTCTGAAGAGAAAAATAAATATAGTTCATAATCCTCTTAGATAAGAACATTATTCTGAGTACAAAGACTCTATTTACTACCTGAAGTGAATGCTTATCTCTGAAGAGAAGAATAAATATAGTTGATAATCCTCTTAGATAAGAACATTATTGTCAGTACAAAGACACTATTTACTACCTGAAGTGAATGCTTATCTCTGAAGAGAAGAATAAATATAGTTCATAATCCTCTTACATAAGAACATTATTCTGAGTACAAAGACTCTATTTACTACCTGAAGTGAATGCTTATCTCTGAAGAGAAGAATAAATATAGTTCATAATCCTCTTAGATAAGAACATTATTCTGAGTACAAAGACTCTATTTACTACCTGAAGTGAATGCTTATCTCTGAAGAGAAGAATAAATATAGTTCATAATCCTCTTAGATAAGAACATTATTCTGAGTACAAAGACTCTATTTACTACCTGAAGTGAATGCTTATCTCTGAAGAGAAAAATAAATATAGTTCATAATCCTCTTAGATAAGAACATTATTCTGAGTACAAAAACACTATTTACTACCTGAAGTGAATGCTTATCTCTGAAGAGAAGAATAAATATAGTTCATAATCCTCTTACATAAGAACATTATTGTCAGTACAAAGACTTTATTTACTACCTGAAGTGAATGCTTATCTCTGAAGAGAAAAATAAATATAGTTCATAATCCTCTTAGATAAGAACATTATTCTGAGTACAAAGACACTATTTACTACCTGAAGTGAATGCTTATCTCTGAAGAGAAGAATAAATATAGTTCATAATCCTCTTAGATAAGAACATTATTCTGAGTACAAAGACTCTATTTACTACCTGAAGTGAATGCTTATCTCTGAAGAGAAAAATAAATATAGTTCATAATCCTCTTACATAAGAACATTATTGTCAGTACAAAGACTTTATTTACTACCTGAAGTGAATGCTTATCTCTGAAGAGAAAAATAAATATAGTTCATAATCCTCTTACATAAGAACATTATTGTCAGTACAAAGACTTTATTTACTACTATTGAAGTGAATGCTTATCTCTGAAGAGAAAAATAAATATAGTTCATAATCCTCTTAGATAAGAACTTTATTCTGAGTACAAAGACACTATTTACTACCTGAATTGAATGCTTATCTCTGAAGAGAAGAATAAATATAGTTGATAATCCTCTTAGATAAGAACATTATTGTCAGTACAAAAGACACTATTTACTACCTGAAGTGAATGCTTATCTCTGAAGAGAAGAATAAATATAGTTCATAATCCTCTTACATAAGAACATTATTGTCAGTACAAAGACTTTATTTACTACCTGAAGTGAATGCTTATCTCTGAAGAGAAAAATAAATATAGTTCATAATCCTCTTAGATAAGAACATTATTCTGAGTACAAAGACTCTATTTACTACCTGAAGTGAATGCTTATCTCTGAAGAGAAGAATAAATATAGTTCATAATCCTCTTAGATAAGAACATTATTCTGAGTACAAAGACTCTATTTACTACCTGAAGTGAATGCTTATCTCTGAAGAGAAAAATAAATATAGTTCATAATCCTCTTACATAAGAACATTATTGTCAGTACAAAGACTTTATTTACTACCTGAAGTGAATGCTTATCTCTGAAGAGAAAAATAAATATAGTTCATAATCCTCTTACATAAGAACATTATTGTCAGTACAAAGACTTTATTTACTACTATTGAAGTGAATGCTTATCTCTGAAGAGAAAAATAAATATAGTTCATAATCCTCTTAGATAAGAACTTTATTCTGAGTACAAAGACACTATTTACTACCTGAAGTGAATGCTTATCTCTGAAGAGAAGAATAAATATAGTTGATAATCCTCTTAGATAAGAACATTATTGTCAGTACAAAGACACTATTTACTACCTGAAGTGAATGCTTATCTCTGAAGAGAAGAATAAATATAGTTCATAATCCTCTTACATAAGAACATTATTCTGAGTACAAAGACTCTATTTACTACCTGAAGTGAATGCTTATCTCTGAAGAGAAGAATAAATATAGTTCATAATCCTCTTAGATAAGAACATTATTCTGAGTACAAAGACTCTATTTACTACCTGAAGTGAATGCTTATCTCTGAAGAGAAGAATAAATATAGTTCATAATCCTCTTAGATAAGAACATTATTCTGAGTACAAAGACACTATTTACTACCTGAAGTGAATGCTTATCTCTGAAGAGAAAAATAAATATAGTTCATAATCCTCTTACATAAGAACATTATTGTCAGTACAAAGACTTTATTTACTACCTGAAGTGAATGCTTATCTCTGAAGAGAAAAATAAATATAGTTCATAATCCTCTTACATAAGAACATTATTGTCAGTACAAAGACTTTATTTACTACTATTGAAGTGAATGTTTATCTCTGAAGAGAAAAATAAATATAGTTCATAATCCTCTTAGATAAGAACTTTATTCTGAGTACAAAGACACTATTTACTACCTGAAGTGAATGCTTATCTCTGAAGAGAAGAATAAATATAGTTGATAATCCTCTTAGATAAGAACATTATTGTCAGTACAAAAGACACTATTTACTACCTGAAGTGAATGCTTATCTCTGAAGAGAAGAATAAATATAGTTCATAATCCTCTTACATAAGAACATTATTGTCAGTACAAAGACTTTATTTACTACCTGAAGTGAATGCTTATCTCTGAAGAGAAAAATAAATATAGTTCATAATCCTCTTAGATAAGAACATTATTCTGAGTACAAAGACACTATTTACTACCTGAAGTGAATGCTTATCTCTGAAGAGAAGAATAAATATAGTTCATAATCCTCTTACATAAGAACATTATTGTCAGTACAAAGACTTTATTTACTACCTGAAGTGAATGCTTATCTCTGAAGAGAAAAATAAATATAGTTCATAATCCTCTTAGATAAGAACATTATTCTGAGTACAAAGACTCTATTTACTACCTGAAGTGAATGCTTATCTCTGAAGAGAAGAATAAATATAGTTCATAATCCTCTTAGATAAGAACATTATTCTGAGTACAAAGACACTATTTACTACCTGAAGTGAATGCTTATCTCTGAAGAGAAAAATAAATATAGTTCATAATCCTCTTACATAAGAACATTATTCTGAGTACAAAGACTCTATTTACTACCTGAAGTGAATGCTTATCTCTGAAGAGAAGAATAAATATAGTTCCTAATCCTCTTACATAAGAACATTATTGTCAGTACAAAGACTTTATTTACTACCTGAAGTGAATGATTATCTCTGAAGAGAAAAATAAATATTGTTCATAATCCTCTTAGATAAGAACATTATTCTGAGTACAAAGACACTATTTACTACCTGAAGTGAATGCTTATCTCTGAAGAGAAGAATAAATATAGTTCATAATCCTCTTAGATAAGAACATTATTCTGAGTACAAAGACTCTATTTACTACCTGAAGTGAATGCTTATCTCTGAAGAGAAAAATAAATATAGTTCATAATCCTCTTACATAAGAACATTATTGTCAGTACAAAGACTTTATTTACTACCTGAAGTGAATGCTTATCTCTGAAGAGAAAAATAAATATAGTTCATAATCCTCTTACATAAGAACATTATTGTCAGTACAAAGACTTTATTTACTACTATTGAAGTGAATGCTTATCTCTGAAGAGAAAAATAAATATAGTTCATAATCCTCTTACATAAGAACATTATTGTCAGTACAAAGACTTTATTTACTACTATTGAAGTGAATGCTTATCTCTGAAGAGAAAAATAAATATAGTTCATAATCCTCTTAGATAAGAACTTTATTCTGAGTACAAAGACACTATTTACTACCTGAAGTGAATGCTTATCTCTGAAGAGAAGAATAAATATAGTTGATAATCCTCTTAGATAAGAACATTATTGTCAGTACAAAGACACTATTTACTACCTGAAGTGAATGCTTATCTCTGAAGAGAAGAATAAATATAGTTCATAATCCTCTTACATAAGAACATTATTCTGAGTACAAAGACTCTATTTACTACCTGAAGTGAATGCTTATCTCTGAAGAGAAGAATAAATATAGTTCATAATCCTCTTAGATAAGAACATTATTCTGAGTACAAAGACTCTATTTACTACCTGAAGTGAATGCTTATCTCTGAAGAGAAGAATAAATATAGTTCATAATCCTCTTAGATAAGAACATTATTCTGAGTACAAAGACACTATTTACTACCTGAAGTGAATGCTTATCTCTGAAGAGAAAAATAAATATAGTTCATAATCCTCTTACATAAGAACATTATTGTCAGTACAAAGACTTTATTTACTACCTGAAGTGAATGCTTATCTCTGAAGAGAAAAATAAATATAGTTTATAATCCTCTTACATAAGAACATTATTGTCAGTACAAAGACTTTATTTACTACTATTGAAGTGAATGTTTATCTCTGAAGAGAAAAATAAATATAGTTCATAATCCTCTTAGATAAGAACTTTATTCTGAGTACAAAGACACTATTTACTACCTGAAGTGAATGCTTATCTCTGAAGAGAAGAATAAATATAGTTGATAATCCTCTTAGATAAGAACATTATTGTCAGTACAAAAGACACTATTTACTACCTGAAGTGAATGCTTATCTCTGAAGAGAAGAATAAATATAGTTCATAATCCTCTTACATAAGAACATTATTGTCAGTACAAAGACTTTATTTACTACCTGAAGTGAATGCTTATCTCTGAAGAGAAAAATAAATATAGTTCATAATCCTCTTAGATAAGAACATTATTCTGAGTACAAAGACTCTATTTACTACCTGAAGTGAATGCTTATCTCTGAAGAGAAGAATAAATATAGTTCATAATCCTCTTAGATAAGAACATTATTCTGAGTACAAAGACACTATTTACTACCTGAAGTGAATGCTTATCTCTGAAGAGAAGAATAAATATAGTTCATAATCCTCTTACATAAGAACATTATTGTCAGTACAAAGACTTTATTTACTACCTGAAGTGAATGCTTATCTCTGAAGAGAAAAATAAATATAGTTCATAATCCTCTTAGATAAGAACATTATTCTGAGTACAAAGACTCTATTTACTACCTGAAGTGAATGCTTATCTCTGAAGAGAAGAATAAATATAGTTCATAATCCTCTTAGATAAGAACATTATTCTGAGTACAAAGACACTATTTACTACCTGAAGTGAATGCTTATCTCTGAAGAGAAAAATAAATATAGTTCATAATCCTCTTACATAAGAACATTATTCTGAGTACAAAGACTCTATTTACTACCTGAAGTGAATGCTTATCTCTGAAGAGAAGAATAAATATAGTTCCTAATCCTCTTACATAAGAACATTATTGTCAGTACAAAGACTTTATTTACTACCTGAAGTGAATGCTTATCTCTGAAGAGAAAAATAAATATTGTTCATAATCCTCTTAGATAAGAACATTATTCTGAGTACAAAGACACTATTTACTACCTGAAGTGAATGCTTATCTCTGAAGAGAAGAATAAATATAGTTCATAATCCTCTTAGATAAGAACATTATTCTGAGTACAAAGACTCTATTTACTACCTGAAGTGAATGCTTATCTCTGAAGAGAAAAATAAATATAGTTCATAATCCTCTTACATAAGAACATTATTGTCAGTACAAAGACTTTATTTACTACTATTGAAGTGAATGCTTATCTCTGAAGAGAAAAATAAATATAGTTCATAATCCTCTTAGATAAGAACTTTATTCTGAGTACAAAGACACTATTTACTACCTGAAGTGAATGCTTATCTCTGAAGAGAAGAATAAATATAGTTGATAATCCTCTTAGATAAGAACATTATTGTCAGTACAAAGACTTTATTTACTACCTTAAATGAATGCTTATCTCTGAAGAGAAAAATAAATATAGTTCATAATCCTCTTAGATAAGAACATTATTCTGAGTACAAAGACTTTATTTACTACCTGAAGTGAATGCTTATCTCTGAAGAGAGAAATAAATATAGTTCATAATCCTCTTACATAAGAACATTATTCTGAGTACAAAGACTTTATTTACTACCTGAAGTGAATGCTTATCTCTGAAGAGAAAAATAAATATAGTTCATAATCCTCTTACATAAGAACATTATTCTGAGTACAAAGACTCTATTTACTACCTGAAGTGAATGCTTATCTCTGAAGAGAAAAATAAATATAGTTCATAATCCTCTTAGATAAGAACATTATTCTGAGTACAAAGACTCTATTTACTACCTGAAGTGAATGCTTATCTCTGAAGAGAAAAATAAAAATAGTTCATAATCCTCTTAGATAAGAATATTATTCTGAGTACAAAGACTCTATTTACTACCTGAAGTGAATGCTTATCTCTGAAGAGAAAAATAAATATAGTTCATAATCCTCTTAGATAAGAACATTATTCTGAGTACAAAGACTCTATTTACTACCTTAAGTGAATGCTTATCTCTGAAGAGAAAAATAAATATAGTTCATAATCCTCTTACATAAGAACATTATTCTGAGTACAAAGACTCTATTTACTACCTTAAGTGAATGCTTATCTCTGAAGAGAAAAATAAATATAGTTCATAATCCTCTTACATAAGAACATTATTCTGAGTACAAAGACTCTATTTACTACCTTAAGTGAATGCTTATCTCTGAAGAGAAAAATAAATATAGTTCATAATCCTCTTACATAAGAACATTATTCTGAGTACAAAGACTCTATTTACTACCTTAAGTGAATGCTTATCTCTGAAGAGAAGAATAAATATAGTTGATAATCCTCTTAGATAAGAACATTATTGTCAGTACAAAGACACTATTTACTACCTGAAGTGAATGCTTATCTCTGAAGAGAAGAATAAATATAGTTCATAATCCTCTTACATAAGAACATTATTCTGAGTACAAAGACTCTATTTACTACCTGAAGTGAATGCTTATCTCTGAAGAGAAGAATAAATATAGTTCATAATCCTCTTAGATAAGAACATTATTCTGAGTACAAAGACTCTATTTACTACCTGAAGTGAATGCTTATCTCTGAAGAGAAGAATAAATATAGTTCATAATCCTCTTAGATAAGAACATTATTCTGAGTACAAAGACACTATTTACTACCTGAAGTGAATGCTTATCTCTGAAGAGAAGAATAAATATAGTTCATAATCCTCTTACATAAGAACATTATTGTCAGTACAAAGACTTTATTTACTACCTGAAGTGAATGCTTATCTCTGAAGAGAAAAATAAATATAGTTCATAATCCTCTTAGATAAGAACATTATTCTGAGTACAAAGACTCTATTTACTACCTGAAGTGAATGCTTATCTCTGAAGAGAAGAATAAATATAGTTCATAATCCTCTTAGATAAGAACATTATTCTGAGTACAAAGACACTATTTACTACCTGAAGTGAATGCTTATCTCTGAAGAGAAGAATAAATATAGTTCATAATCCTCTTACATAAGAGCATTATTGTCAGTACAAAGACTTTATTTACTACCTGAAGTGAATGCTTATCTCTGAAGAGAAAAATAAATATAGTTCATAATCCTCTTAGATAAGAACATTATTGTCAGTACAAAGACTTTATTTACTACCTTAAATGAATGCTTATCTCTGAAGAGAAAAATAAATATAGTTCATAATCCTCTTAGATAAGAACATTATTCTGAGTACAAAGACTCTATTTACTACCTTAAGTAAATGCTTATCTCTGAAGAGAAAAATAAATATAGTTCATAATCCTCTTAGATAAGAACATTATTCTGAGTACAAAGACTCTATTTACTATCTTAAGTGAATGCTTATCTCTGAAGAGAAAAATAAATATAGTTCATAATCCTCTTACATAAGAACATTATTCTGAGTACAAAGACTCTATTTACTACCTTAAGTGAATGCTTATCTCTGAAGAGAAAAATAAATATAGTTCATAATCCTCTTACATAAGAACATTATTCTGAGTACAAAGACTCTATTTACTACCTTAAGTGAATGCTTATCTCTGAAGAGAAAAATAAATATAGTTCATAATCCTCTTACATAAGAACATTATTCTGAGTACAAAGACTCTATTTACTACCTTAAGTGAATGCTTATCTCTGAAGAGAAAAATAAATATAGTTCATAATCCTCTTACATAAGAACATTATTCTGAGTATAAAGACTCTATTTACTACCTTAAGTGAATGCTTATCTCTGAAGAGAAAAATAAATATAGTTCATAATCCTCTTACATAAGAACATTATTCTGAGTACAAAGACTCTATTTACTACCTTAAGTGAATGCTTATCTCTGAAGAGAAAAATAAATATAGTTCATAATCCTCTTACATAAGAACATTATTCTGAGTACAAAGACTCTATTTACTACCTGAAGTGAATGCTTATCTCTGAAGAGAAAAATAAATATAGTTCATAATCCTCTTACATAAGAACATTATTCTGAGTACAAAGACTCTATTTACTACCTGAAGTGAATGCTTATCTCTGAAGAGAAAAATAAAAATAGTTCATAATCCTTTTAGATAAGAACATTATTCTGAGTACAAACACTCTATTTACTACCTGAAGTGAATGCTTATCTCTGAAGAGAAAAATAAATATAGTTCATAATCCTCTTACATAAGAACATTATTCTGAGTACAAAGACTCTATTTACTACCTGAAGTGAATGCTTATCTCTGAAGAGAAAAATAAATATAGTTCATAATCCTCTTACATAAGAACATTATTCTGAGTACAAAGACTCTATTTACTACCTTAAGTGAATGCTTATCTCTGAAGAGAAAAATAAAAATAGTTCATAATCCTCTTAGATAAGAACATTATTCTGAGTACAAACACTCTATTTACTACCTGAAGTGAATGCTTATCTCTGAAGAGAAAAATAAATATAGTTCATAATCCTCTTAGATAAGAACATTATTCTGAGTACAAAGACTCTATTTACTACCTGAAGTGAATGCTTATCTCTGAAGAGAAGAATAAATATAGTTGATAATCCTCTTAGATAAGAACATTATTGTCAGTACAAAGACACTATTTACTACCTGAAGTGAATGCTTATCTCTGAAGAGAAGAATAAATATAGTTCATAATCCTCTTACATAAGAACATTATTCTGAGTACAAAGACTCTATTTACTACCTGAAGTGAATGCTTATCTCTGAAGAGAAGAATAAATATAGTTCATAATCCTCTTAGATAAGAACATTATTCTGAGTACAAAGACTCTATTTACTACCTGAAGTGAATGCTTATCTCTGAAGAGAAAAATAAATATAGTTCATAATCCTCTTAGATAAGAACATTATTCTGAGTACAAAAACACTATTTACTACCTGAAGTGAATGCTTATCTCTGAAGAGAAGAATAAATATAGTTCATAATCCTCTTACATAAGAACATTATTTTCAGTACAAAGACTTTATTTACTACCTGAAGTGAATGCTTATCTCTGAAGAGAAGAATAAATATAGTTCATAATCCTCTTACATAAGAACATTATTGTCAGTACAAAGACTCTATTTACTACCTGAAGTGAATGCTTATCTCTGAAGAGAAAAATAAATATAGTTCATAATCCTCTTAGATAAGAACATTATTCTGAGTACAAAGACACTATTTACTACCTGAAGTGAATGCTTATCTCTGAAGAGAAGAATAAATATAGTTCATAATCCTCTTACATAAGAACATTATTGTCAGTACAAAGACTTTATTTACTACCTGAAGTGAATGCTTATCTCTGAAGAGAAAAATAAATATAGTTCATAATCCTCTTACATAAGAACATTATTGTCAGTACAAAGACTTTATTTACTACCTGAAGTGAATGCTTATCTCTGAAGAGAAAAATAAATATAGTTCATAATCCTCTTACATAAGAACATTATTGTCAGTACAAAGACTTTATTTACTACTATTGAAGTGAATGCTTATCTCTGAAGAGAAAAATAAATATAGTTCATAATCCTCTTAGATAAGAACTTTATTCTGAGTACAAAGACACTATTTACTACCTGAAGTGAATGCTTATCTCTGAAGAGAAGAATAAATATAGTTGATAATCCTCTTAGATAAGAACATTATTGTCAGTACAAAAGACACTATTTACTACCTGAAGTGAATGCTTATCTCTGAAGAGAAGAATAAATATAGTTCATAATCCTCTTACATAAGAACATTATTGTCAGTACAAAGACTTTATTTACTACCTGAAGTGAATGCTTATCTCTGAAGAGAAAAATAAATATAGTTCATAATCCTCTTAGATAAGAACATTATTCTGAGTACAAAGACTCTATTTACTACCTGAAGTGAATGCTTATCTCTGAAGAGAAGAATAAATATAGTTCATAATCCTCTTAGATAAGAACATTATTCTGAGTACAAAGACTCTATTTACTACCTGAAGTGAATGCTTATCTCTGAAGAGAAAAATAAATATAGTTCATAATCCTCTTACATAAGAACATTATTGTCAGTACAAAGACTTTATTTACTACCTGAAGTGAATGCTTATCTCTGAAGAGAAAAATAAATATAGTTCATAATCCTCTTACATAAGAACATTATTGTCAGTACAAAGACTTTATTTACTACTATTGAAGTGAATGCTTATCTCTGAAGAGAAAAATAAATATAGTTCATAATCCTCTTAGATAAGAACTTTATTCTGAGTACAAAGACACTATTTACTACCTGAAGTGAATGCTTATCTCTGAAGAGAAGAATAAATATAGTTGATAATCCTCTTAGATAAGAACATTATTGTCAGTACAAAGACACTATTTACTACCTGAAGTGAATGCTTATCTCTGAAGAGAAGAATAAATATAGTTCATAATCCTCTTACATAAGAACATTATTCTGAGTACAAAGACTCTATTTACTACCTGAAGTGAATGCTTATCTCTGAAGAGAAGAATAAATATAGTTCATAATCCTCTTAGATAAGAACATTATTCTGAGTACAAAGACTCTATTTACTACCTGAAGTGAATGCTTATCTCTGAAGAGAAGAATAAATATAGTTCATAATCCTCTTAGATAAGAACATTATTCTGAGTACAAAGACACTATTTACTACCTGAAGTGAATGCTTATCTCTGAAGAGAAGAGTAAATATAGTTCATAATCCTCTTACATAAGAACATTATTGTCAGTACAAAGACTTTATTTACTACCTGAAGTGAATGCTTATCTCTGAAGAGAAAAATAAATATAGTTCATAATCCTCTTAGATAAGAACATTATTCTGAGTACAAAGACTCTATTTACTACCTGAAGTGAATGCTTATCTCTGAAGAGAAGAATAAATATAGTTCATAATCCTCTTAGATAAGAACATTATTCTGAGTACAAAGACACTATTTACTACCTGAAGTGAATGCTTATCTCTGAAGAGAAAAATAAATATAGTTCATAATCCTCTTACATAAGAACATTATTCTGAGTACAAAGACTCTATTTACTACCTGAAGTGAATGCTTATCTCTGAAGAGAAGAATAAATATAGTTCATAATCCTCTTACATAAGAACATTATTGTCAGTACAAAGACTTTATTTACTACCTGAAGTGAATGCTTATCTCTGAAGAGAAAAATAAATATTGTTCATAATCCTCTTAGATAAGAACATTATTCTGAGTACAAAGACACTATTTACTACCTGAAGTGAATGCTTATCTCTGAAGAGAAGAATAAATATAGTTCATAATCCTCTTAGATAAGAACATTATTCTGAGTACAAAGACTCTATTTACTACCTGAAGTGAATGCTTATCTCTGAAGAGAAAAATAAATATAGTTCATAATCCTCTTACATAAGAACATTATTGTCAGTACAAAGACTTTATTTACTACCTGAAGTGAATGCTTATCTCTGAAGAGAAAAATAAATATAGTTCATAATCCTCTTAGATAAGAACTTTATTCTGAGTACAAAGACACTATTTACTACCTGAAGTGAATGCTTATCTCTGAAGAGAAAAATAAATATAGTTCATAATCCTCTTACATAAGAACATTATTCTGAGTACAAAGACTCTATTTACTACCTGAAGTGAATGCTTATCTCTGAAGAGAAAAATAAATATAGTTCATAATCCTCTTAGATAAGAACATTATTCTGAGTACAAAGACTCTATTTACTACCTGAAGTGAATGCTTATCTCTGAAGAGAAAAATAAAAATAGTTCATAATCCTCTTAGATAAGAACATTATTCTGAGTACAAAGACTCTATTTACTACCTGAAGTGAATGCTTATCTCTGAAGAGAAAAATAAATATAGTTCATAATCCTCTTAGATAAGAACATTATTCTGAGTACAAAGACTCTATTTACTACCTTAAGTGAATGCTTATCTCTGAAGAGAAAAATAAATATAGTTCATAATCCTCTTACATAAGAACATTATTCTGAGTACAAAGACTCTATTTACTACCTTAAGTGAATGCTTATCTCTGAAGAGAAAAATAAATATAGTTCATAATCCTCTTACATAAGAACATTATTCTGAGTACAAAGACTCTATTTACTACCTTAAGTGAATGCTTATCTCTGAAGAGAAAAATAAATATAGTTCATAATCCTCTTACATAAGAACATTATTCTGAGTACAAAGACTCTATTTACTACCTTAAGTGAATGCTTATCTCTGAAGAGAAAAATAAATATAGTTCATAATCCTCTTACATAAGAACATTATTCTGAGTACAAAGACTCTATTTACTACCTGAAGTGAATGCTTATCTCTGAAGAAAAAAATAAATATAGTTCATAATCCTCTTACATAAGAACATTATTCTGAGTACAAAGACGCTATTTACTACCTGAAGAGAATGCTTATCTCTGAAGAGAAAAATAAAAATAGTTCATAATCCTCTTAGATAAAAACATTATTCTGAGTACAAACACTCTATTTACTACCTGAAGTGAATGCTTATCTCTGAAGAGAAAAATAAATATAGTTCATAATCCTCTTACATAAGAACATTATTCTGAGTACAAAGACTCTATTTACTACCTTAAGTGAATGCTTATCTCTGAAGAGAAAAATAAAAATAGTTCATAATCCTCTTAGATAAGAACATTATTCTGAGTACAAACACTCTATTTACTACCTGAAGTGAATGCTTATCTCTGAAGAGAAAAACAAATATAGTTCATAATCCTCTTAGATAAGAACATTATTCTGAGTACAAAGACTCTATTTACTACCTGAAGTGAATGCTTATCTCTGAAGAGAAGAATAAATATAGTTGATAATCCTCTTAGATAAGAACATTATTGTCAGTACAAAGACACTATTTACTACCTGAAGTGAATGCTTATCTCTGAAGAGAAGAATAAATATAGTTCATAATCCTCTTACATAAGAACATTATTCTGAGTACAAAGACTCTATTTACTACCTGAAGTGAATGCTTATCTCTGAAGAGAAGAATAAATATAGTTCATAATCCTCTTAGATAAGAACATTATTCTGAGTACAAAGACTCTATTTACTACCTGAAGTGAATGCTTATCTCTGAAGAGAAGAATAAATATAGTTCATAATCCTCTTAGATAAGAACATTATTCTGAGTACAAAAACACTATTTACTACCTGAAGTGAATGCTTATCTCTGAAGAGAAGAATAAATATAGTTCATAATCCTCTTACATAAGAACATTATTGTCAGTACAAAGACTTTATTTACTACCTGAAGTGAATGCTTATCTCTGAAGAGAAAAATAAATATAGTTCATAATCCTCTTAGATAAGAACATTATTCTGAGTACAAAGACTCTATTTACTACCTGAAGTGAATGCTTATCTCTGACGAGAAGAATAAATATAGTTCATAATCCTCTTAGATAAGAACATTATTCTGAGTACAAAGACACTATTTACTACCTGAAGTGAATGCTTATCTCTGAAGAGAAAAATAAATATAGTTCATAATCCTCTTACATAAGAACATTATTCTGAGTACAAAGACTCTATTTACTACCTGAAGTGAATGCTTATCTCTGAAGAGAAGAATAAATATAGTTCATAATCCTCTTAGATAAGAACATTATTCTGAGTACAAAGACACTATTTACTACCTGAAGTGAATGCTTATCTCTGAAGAGAAGAATAAATATAGTTCATAATCCTCTTAGATAAGAACATTATTGTCAGTACAAAGACTTTATTTACTACCTGAAGTGAATGCTTATCTCTGAAGAGAAAAATAAATATAGTTCATAATCCTCTTAGATAAGAACATTATTCTGAGTACAAAGACACTATTTACTACCTGAAGTGAATGCTTATCTCTGAAGAGAAGAATAAATATAGTTCATAATCCTCTTAGATAAGAACATTATTCTGAGTACAAAGACTCTATTTACTACCTGAAGTGAATGCTTATCTCTGAAGAGAAAAATAAATATAGTTCATTATCCTCTTACATAAGAACATTATTGTCAGTACAAAGACTTTATTTACTACCTGAAGTGAATGCTTATCTCTGAAGAGAAAAATAAATATAGTTCATAATCCTCTTACATAAGAACATTATTGTCAGTACAAAGACTTTATTTACTACTATTGAAATGAATGCTTATCTCTGAAGAGAAAAATAAATATAGTTCATAATCCTCTTAGATAAGAACTTTATTCTGAGTACAAAGACACTATTTACTACCTGAAGTGAATGCTTATCTCTGAAGAGAAGAATAAATATAGTTGATAATCCTCTTAGATAAGAACATTATTGTCAGAACAAAGACACTATTTACTACCTGAAGTGAATGCTTATCTCTGAAGAGAAGAATAAATATAGTTCATAATCCTCTTACATAAGAACATTATTCTGAGTACAAAGACTCTATTTACTACCTGAAGTGAATGCTTATCTCTGAAGAGAAGAATAAATATAGTTCATAATCCTCTTAGATAAGAACATTATTCTGAGTACAAAGACTCTATTTACTACCTGAAGTGAATGCTTATCTCTGAAGAGAAGAATAAATATAGTTCATAATCCTCTTAGATAAGAACATTATTCTGAGTACAAAGACACTATTTACTACCTGAAGTGAATGCTTATCTCTGAAGAGAAGAATAAATATAGTTCATAATCCTCTTACATAAGAACATTATTGTCAGTACAAAGACTTTATTTACTACCTGAAGTGAATGCTTATCTCTGAAGAGAAAAATAAATATAGTTCATAATCCTCTTAGATAAGAACATTATTCTGAGTACAAAGACTCTATTTACTACCTGAAGTGAATGCTTATCTCTGAAGAGAAGAATAAATATAGTTCATAATCCTCTTAGATAAGAACATTATTCTGAGTACAAAGACACTATTTACTACCTGAAGTGAATGCTTATCTCTGAAGAGAAAAATAAATATAGTTCATAATCCTCTTACATAAGAACATTATTCTGAGTACAAAGACTCTATTTACTACCTGAAGTGAATGCTTATCTCTGAAGAGAAGAATAAATATAGTTCATAATCCTCTTACATAAGAACATTATTGTCAGTACAAAGACTTTATTTACTACCTGAAGTGAATGCTTATCTCTGAAGAGAAAAATAAATATTGTTCATAATCCTCTTAGATAAGAACATTATTCTGAGTACAAAGACACTATTTACTACCTGAAGTGAATGCTTATCTCTGAAGAGAAGAATAAATATAGTTCATAATCCTCTTAGATAAGAACATTATTCTGAGTACAAAGACTCTATTTACTACCTGAAGTGAATGCTTATCTCTGAAGAGAAAAATAAATATAGTTCATAATCCTCTTACATAAGAACATTATTGTCAGTACAAAGACTTTATTTACTACCTGAAGTGAATGCTTATCTCTGAAGAGAAAAATAAATATAGTTCATAATCCTCTTACATAAGAACATTATTGTCAGTACAAAGACTTTATTTACTACTATTGAAGTGAATGCTTATCTCTGAAGAGAAAAATAAATATAGTTGATAATCCTCTTAGATAAGAACATTATTGTCAGTACAAAGACTTTATTTACTACCTTAAATGAATGCTTATCTCTGAAGAGAAAAATAAATATAGTTCATAATCCTCTTACATAAGAACATTATTCTGAGTACAAAGACTTTATTTACTACCTGAAGTGAATGCTTATCTCTGAAGAGAAAAATAAATATAGTTCATAATCCTCTTACATAAGAACATTATTCTGAGTACAAAGACTCTATTTACTACCTGAAGTGAATGCTTATCTCTGAAGAGAAAAATAAATATAGTTCATAATCCTCTTAGATAAGAACATTATTCTGAGTACAAAGACTCTATTTACTACCTGAAGTGAATGCTTATCTCTGAAGAGAAAAATAAAAATAGTTCATAATCCTCTTAGATAAGAACATTATTCTGAGTACAAAGACTCTATTTACTACCTGAAGTGAATGCTTATCTCTGAAGAGAAAAATAAATATAGTTCATAATCCTCTTAGATAAGAACATTATTCTGAGTACAAAGACTCTATTTACTACCTTAAGTGAATGCTTATCTCTGAAGAGAAAAATAAATATAGTTCATAATCCTCTTACATAAGAACATTATTCTGAGTACAAAGACTCTATTTACTACCTTAAGTGAATGCTTATCTCTGAAGAGAAAAATAAATATAGTTCATAATCCTCTTACATAAGAACATTATTCTGAGTACAAAGACTCTATTTACTACCTTAAGTGAATGCTTATCTCTGAAGAGAAAAATAAATATAGTTCATAATCCTCTTACATAAGAACATTATTCTGAGTACAAAGACTCTATTTACTACCTTAAGTGAATGCTTATCTCTGAAGAGAAAAATAAATATAGTTCATAATCCTCTTACATAAGAACATTATTCTGAGTACAAAGACTCTATTTACTACCTGAAGTGAATGCTTATCTCTGAAGAGAAAAATAAATATAGTTCATAATCCTCTTACATAAGAACATTATTCTGAGTACAAAGACTCTATTTACTACCTGAAGTGAATGCTTATCTCTGAAGAGAAAAATAAAAATAGTTCATAATCCTCTTAGATAAGAACATTATTCTGAGTACAAACACTCTATTTACTACCTGAAGTGAATGCTTATCTCTGAAGAGAAAAATAAATATAGTTCATAATCCTCTTACATAAGAACATTATTCTGAGTACAAAGACTCTATTTACTACCTGAAGTGAATGCTTATCTCTGAAGAGAAAAATAAATATAGTTCATAATCCTCTTACATAAGAACATTATTCTGAGTACAAAGACTCTATTTACTACCTTAAGTTAATGCTTATCTCTGAAGAGAAAAATAAAAATAGTTCATAATCCTCTTAGATAAGAACATTATTCTGAGTACAAACACTCTATTTACTACCTGAAGTGAATGCTTATCTCTGAAGAGAAAAATAAATATAGTTCATAATACTCTTAGATAAGAACATTATTCTGAGTACAAAGACTCTATTTACTACCTGAAGTGAATGCTTATCTCTGAAGAGAAGAATAAATATAGTTGATAATCCTCTTAGATAAGAACATTATTGTCAGTACAAAGACACTATTTACTACCTGAAGTGAATGCTTATCTCTGAAGAGAAGAATAAATATAGTTCATAATCCTCTTACATAAGAACATTATTCTGAGTACAAAGACTCTATTTACTACCTGAAGTGAATGCTTATCTCTGAAGAGAAGAATAAATATAGTTCATAATCCTCTTAGATAAGAACATTATTCTGAGTACAAAGACTCTATTTACTACCTGAAGTGAATGCTTATCTCTGAAGAGAAGAATAAATATAGTTCATAATCCTCTTAGATAAGAACATTATTCTGAGTACAAAGACACTATTTACTACCTGAAGTGAATGCTTATCTCTGAAGAGAAGAATAAATATAGTTCATAATCCTCTTACATAAGAACATTATTGTCAGTACAAAGACTTTATTTACTACCTGAAGTGAATGCTTATCTCTGAAGAGAAAAATAAATATGTTTCATAATCCTCTTAGATAAGAACATTATTCTGAGTACAAAGACACTATTTACTACCTGAAGTGAATGCTTATCTCTGAAGAGAAGAATAAATATAGTTCATAATCCTCTTAGATAAGAACATTATTCTGAGTACAAAGACTCTATTTACTACCTGAAGTGAATGCTTATCTCTGAAGAGAAAAATAAATATAGTTCATAATCCTCTTACATAAGAACATTATTGTCAGTACAAAGACTTTATTTACTACCTGAAGTGAATGCTTATCTCTGAAGAGAAAAATAAATATAGTTCATAATCCTCTTACATAAGAACATTAATGTCAGTACAAAGACTTTATTTACTACTATTGAAGTGAATGCTTATCTCTGAAGAGAAAAATAAATATAGTTCATAATCTCTTAGATAAGAACTTTATTCTGAGTACAAAGACACTATTTACTACCTGAAGTGAATGCTTATCTCTGAAGAGAAGAATAAATATAGTTGATAATCCTCTTAGATAAGAACATTATTGTCAGTACAAAGACACTATTTACTACCTAAAGTGAATGCTTATCTCTGAAGAGAAGAATAAATATAGTTCATAATCCTCTTACATAAGAACATTATTCTGAGTACAAAGACTCTATTTACTACCTGAAGTGAATGCTTATCTCTGAAGAGAAGAATAAATATAGTTCATAATCCTCTTAGATAAGAACATTATTCTGAGTACAAAGACTCTATTTACTACCTGAAGTGAATGCTTATCTCTGAAGAGAAGAATAAATATAGTTCATAATCCTCTTAGATAAGAACATTATTCTGAGTACAAAGACACTATTTACTACCTGAAGTGAATGCTTATCTCTGAAGAGAAGAATAAATATAGTTCATAATCCTCTTACATAAGAACATTATTGTCAGTACAAAGACTTTATTTACTACCTGAAGTGAATGCTTATCTCTGAAGAGAAAAATAAATATAGTTCATAATCCTCTTAGATAAGAACATTATTCTGAGTACAAAGACTCTATTTACTACCTGAAGTGAATTTTTATCTCTGAAGAGAAGAATAAATATAGTTCATAATCCTCTTAGATAAGAACATTATTCTGAGTACAAAGACACTATTTACTACCTGAAGTGAATGCTTATCTCTGAAGAGAAAAATAAATATAGTTCATAATCCTCTTACATAAGAACATTATTCTGAGTACAAAGACTCTATTTACTACCTGAAGTGAATGCTTATCTCTGAAGAGAAGAATAAATATAGTTCATAATCCTCTTACATAAGAACATTATTGTCAGTACAAAGACTTTATTTACTACCTGAAGTGAATGCTTATCTCTGAAGAGAAAAATAAATATTGTTCATAATCCTCTTAGATAAGAACATTATTCTGAGTACAAAGACACTATTTACTACCTGAAGTGAATGCTTATCTCTGAAGAGAAGAATAAATATAGTTCATAATCCTCTTAGATAAGAACATTATTCTGAGTACAAAGACTCTATTTACTACCTGAAGTGAATGCTTATCTCTGAAGAGAAAAATAAATATAGTTCATAATCCTCTTACATAAGAACATTATTGTCAGTACAAAGACTTTATTTACTACCTGAAGTGAATGCTTATCTCTGAAGAGAAAAATAAATATAGTTCATAATCCTCTTACATAAGAACATTATTGTCAGTACAAAGACTTTATTTACTACTATTGAAGTGAATGCTTATCTCTGAAGAGAAAAATAAATATAGTTCATAATCCTCTTAGATAAGAACTTTATTCTGAGTACAAAGACACTATTTACTACCTGAAGTGAATGCTTATCTCTGAAGAGAAGAATAAATATAGTTGATAATCCTCTTAGATAAGAACATTATTGTCAGTACAAAGACTTTATTTACTACCTTAAATGAATGCTTATCTCTGAAGAGAAAAATAAATATAGTTCATAATCCTCTTACATAAGAACATTATTCTGAGTACAAAGACTTTATTTACTACCTGAAGTGAATGCTTATCTCTGAAGAGAAAAATAAATATAGTTCATAATCCTCTTACATAAGAACATTATTCTGAGTACAAAGACTCTATTTACTACCTGAAGTGAATGCTTATCTCTGAAGAGAAAAATAAATATAGTTCATAATCCTCTTAGATAAGAACATTATTCTGAGTACAAAGACTCTATTTACTACCTGAAGTGAATGCTTATCTCTGAAGAGAAAAATAAAAATAGTTCATAATCCTCTTAGATAAGAACATTATTCTGAGTACAAAGACTCTATTTACTACCTGAAGTGAATGCTTATCTCTGAAGAGAAAAATAAATATAGTTCATAATCCTCTTAGATAAGAACATTATTCTGAGTACAAAGACTCTATTTACTACCTTAAGTGAATGCTTATCTCTGAAGAGAAAAATAAATATAGTTCATAATCCTCTTACATAAGAACATTATTCTGAGTACAAAGACTCTATTTACTACCTTAAGTGAATGCTTATCTCTGAAGAGAAAAATAAATATAGTTCATAATCCTCTTACATAAGAACATTATTCTGAGTACAAAGACTCTATTTACTACCTTAAGTGAATGCTTATCTCTGAAGAGAAAAATAAATAAAGTTCATAATCCTCTTACATAAGAACATTATTCTGAGTACAAAGACTCTATTTACTACCTTAAGTGAATGCTTATCTCTGAAGAGAAAAATAAATATAGTTCATAATCCTCTTACATAAGAACATTATTCTGAGTACAAAGACTCTATTTACTACCTGAAGTGAATGCTTATCTCTGAAGAGAAAAATAAATATAGTTCATAATCCTCTTACATAAGAACATTATTCTGAGTACAAAGACTCTATTTACTACCTGAAGTGAATGTTTATCTCTGAAGAGAAAAATAAAAATAGTTCATAATCCTCTTAGATAAGAACATTATTCTGAGTACAAACACTCTATTTACTACCTGAAGTGAATGCTTATCTCTGAAGAGAAAAATAAATATAGTTCATAATCCTCTTACATAAGAACATTATTCTGAGTACAAAGACTCTATTTACTACCTGAAGTGAATGCTTATCTCTGAAGAGAAAAATAAATATAGTTCATAATCCTCTTACATAAGAACATTATTCTGAGTACAAAGACTCTATTTACTACCTTAAGTGAATGCTTATCTCTGAAGAGAAAAATAAAAATAGTTCATAATCCTCTTAGATAAGAACATTATTCTGAGTACAAACACTCTATTTACTACCTGAAGTGAATGCTTATCTCTGAAGAGAAAAATAAATATAGTTCATAATCCTCTTAGATAAGAACATTATTCTGAGTACAAAGACTCTATTTACTACCTGAAGTGAATGCTTATCTCTGAAGAGAAGAATAAATATAGTTGATAATCCTCTTAGATAAGAACATTATTGTCAGTACAAAGACACTATTTACTACCTGAAGTGAATGCTTATCTCTGAAGAGAAGAATAAATATAGTTCATAATCCTCTTAGATAAGAACATTATTCTGAGTACAAAGACTCTATTTACTACCTGAAGTGAATGCTTATCTCTGAAGAGAAGAATAAATATAGTTCATAATCCTCTTAGATAAGAACATTATTCTGAGTACAAAGACTCTATTTACTACCTGAAGTGAATGCTTATCTCTGAAGAGAAGAATAAATATAGTTCATAATCCTCTTAGATAAGAACATTATTCTGAGTACAAAGACACTATTTACTACCTGAAGTGAATGCTTATCTCTGAAGAGAAGAATAAATATAGTTCATAATCCTCTTACATAAGAACATTATTGTCAGTACAAAGACTTTATTTACTACCTGAATTGAATGCTTATCTCTGAAGAGAAAAATAAATATAGTTCATAATCCTCTTAGATAAGAACATTATTCTGAGTACAAAGACACTATTTACTACCTGAAGTGAATGCTTATCTCTGAAGAGAAGAATTAATATAGTTCATAATCCTCTTAGATAAGAACATTATTCTGAGTACAAAGACTCTATTTACTACCTGAAGTGAATGCTTATCTCTGAAGAGAAAAATAAATATAGTTCATAATCCTCTTACATAAGAACATTATTGTCAGTACAAAGACTTTATTTACTACCTGAAGTGAATGCTTATCTCTGAAGAGAAAAATAAATATAGTTCATAATCCTCTTACATAAGAACATTATTGTCAGTACAAAGACTTTATTTACTACTATTGAAGTGAATGCTTATCTCTGAAGAGAAAAATAAATATAGTTCATAATCCTCTTAGATAAGAACTTTATTCTGAGTACAAAGACACTATTTACTACCTGAAGTGAATGCTTATCTCTGAAGAGAAGAATAAATATAGTTGATAATCCTCTTAGATAAGAACATTATTGTCAGTACAAAGACACTATTTACTACCTGAAGTGAATGCTTATCTCTGAAGAGAAGAATAAATATAGTTCATAATCCTCTTACATAAGAACATTATTCTGAGTACAAAGACACTATTTACTACCTGAAGTGAATGCTTATCTCTGAAGAGAAGAATAAATATAGTTCATAATCCTCTTAGATAAGAACATTATTCTGAGTACAAAGACTCTATTTACTACCTGAAGTGAATGCTTATCTCTGAAGAGAAGAATAAATATAGTTCATAATCCTCTTAGATAAGAACATTATTCTGAGTACAAAGACACTATTTACTACCTGAAGTGAATGCTTATCTCTGAAGAGAAAAATAAATATAGTTCATAATCCTCTTACATAAGAACATTATTGTCAGTACAAAGACTTTATTTACTACCTGAAGTGAATGCTTATGTCTGAAGAGAAATATAAATATAGTTCATAATCCTCTTAGATAAGAACATTATTCTGAGTACAAAGACTCTATTTACTACCTGAAGTGAATGCTTATCTCTGAAGAGAAGAATAAATATAGTTCATAATCCTCGTAGATAAGAACATTATTCTGAGTACAAAGACACTATTTACTACCTGAAGTGAATGCTTATCTCTGAAGAGAAAAATAAATATAGTTCATAATCCTCTTACATAAGAACATTATTCTGAGTACAAAGACTCTATTTACTACCTGAAGTGAATGCTTATCTCTGAAGAGAAGAATAAATATAGTTTATAATCCTCTTACATAAGAACATTATTGTCAGTACAAAGACTTTATTTACTACCTGAAGTGAATGCTTATCTCTGAAGAGAAAAACATATATTGTTCATAATCCTCTTAGATAAGAACATTATTCTGAGTACAAAGACACTATTTACTACCTGAAGTGAATGCTTATCTCTGAAGAGAAGAATAAATATAGTTCATAATCCTCTTAGATAAGAACATTATTCTGAGTACAAAGACTCTATTTACTACCTGAAGTGAATGCTTATCTCTGAAGAGAAAAATAAATATAGTTCATAATCCTCTTACATAAGAACATTATTGTCAGTACAAAGACTTTATTTACTACCTGAAGTGAATGCTTATCTCTGAAGAGAAAAATAAATATAGTTCATAATCCTCTTACATAAGAACATTATTGTCAGTACAAAGACTTTATTTACTACTATTGAAGTGAATGCTTATCTCTGAAGAGAAAAATAAATATAGTTCATAATCCTCTTAGATAAGAACTTTATTCTGAGTACAAAGACACTATTTACTACCTGAAGTGAATGCTTATCTCTGAAGAGAAGAATAAATATAGTTGATAATCCTCTTAGATAAGAACATTATTGTCAGTACAAAGACTTTATTTACTACCTTAAATGAATGCTTATCTCTGAAGAGAAAAATAAATATAGTTCATAATCCTCTTAGATAAGAACATTATTCTGAGTACAAAGACTTTATTTACTACCTGAAGTGAATGCTTATCTCTGAAGAGAGAAATAAATATAGTTCATAATCCTCTTACATAAGAACATTATTCTGAGTACAAAGACTTTATTTACTACCTGAAGTGAATGCTTATCTCTGAAGAGAAAAATAAATATAGTTCATAATCCTCTTACATAAGAACATTATTCTGAGTACAAAGACTCTATTTACTACCTGAAGTGAATGCTTATCTCTGAAGAGAAAAATAAATATAGTTCATAATCCTCTTACATAAGAACATTATTCTGAGTACAAAAACTTTATTTACTACCTGAAGTGAATGCTTATCTCTGAAGAGAAAAATAAATATAGTTCATAATCCTCTTAGATAAGAACATTATTCTCAGTACAAAGAAACTATTTACTACCTGAAGTGAATGCTTATCTCTGAAGAAAAGAATAAATATAGTTCATAATCCTCTTAGATAAGAACATTATTCTGAGTACAAAGACTCTATTTACTACCTGAAGTGAATGCTTATCTCTGAAGAGAAAATAAAAATAGTTCATAATCCTCTTAGATAAGAACATTATTCTGAGTACAAAGACTCTATTTACTACCTGAAGTGAATGCTTATCTCTGAAGAGAAAAATAAATATAGTTCATAATCCTCTTACATAAGAACATTATTCTGAGTACAAAGACTCTATTTACTACCTGAAGTGAATGCTTATCTCTGAAGAGAAAAATAAATATAGTTCATAATCCTCTTAGATAAGAACATTATTCTGAGTACAAAGACTCTATTTACTACCTGAAGTGAATGCTTATCTCTGAAGAGAAAAATAAAAATAGTTCATAATCCTCTTAGATAAGAACATTATTCTGAGTACAAAGACTCTATTTACTACCTGAAGTGAATGCTTATCTCTGAAGAGAAAAATAAATATAGTTCATAATCCTCTTAGATAAGAACATTATTCTGAGTACAAAGACTCTATTTACTACCTGAAGTGAATGCTTATCTCTGAAGAGAAAAATAAAAATAGTTCATAATCCTCTTAGATAAGAACATTATTCTGAGTACAAAGACTCTATTTACTACCTGAAGTGAATGCTTATCTCTGAAGAGAAAAATAAAAATAGTTCATAATCCTCTTAGATAAGAACATTATTCTGAGTACAAAGACTCTATTTACTACCTGAAGTGAATGCTTATCTCTGAAGAGAAAAATAAATATAGTTCATAATCCTCTTAGATAAGAACATTATTCTGAGTACAAAGACACTATTTACTACCTGAAGTGAATGCTTATCTCTGAAGAGAAGAATAAATATAGTTCATAATCCTCTTAGATAAGAACATTATTCTGAGTACAAAGACTCTATTTACTACCTGAAGTGAATGCTTATCTCTTAAGAGAAAAATAAATATAGTTCATAATCCTCTTACATAAGAACATTATTGTCAGTACAAAGACTTTATTTACTACCTGAAGTGAATGCTTATCTCTGAAGAGAAAAATAAATATAGTTCATAATCCTCTTACATAAGAACATTATTGTCAGTACAAAGACTTTATTTACTACTATTGAAGTGAATGCTTATCTCTGAAGAGAAAAATAAATATAGTTCATAATCCTCTTACATAAGAACTTTATTCTGAGTACAAAGACACTATTTACTACCTGAAGTGAATGCTTATCTCTGAAGAGAAGAATAAATATAGTTGATAATCCTCTTAGATAAGAACATTATTGTCAGTACAAAGACACTATTTACTACCTGAAGTGAATGCTTATCTCTGAAGAGAAGAATAAATATAGTTCATAATCCTCTTACATAAGAACATTATTCTGAGTACAAAGACTCTATTTACTACCTGAAGTGAATGCTTATCTCTGAAGAGAAGAATAAATATAGTTCATAATCCTCTTAGATAAGAACATTATTCTGAGTACAAAGACACTATTTACTACCTGAAGTGAATGCTTATCTCTGAAGAGAAGAATAAATATAGTTCATAATCCTCTTACATAAGAACATTATTGTCAGTACAAAGACTTTATTTACTACCTGAAGTGAATGCTTATCTCTGAAGAGAAAAATAAATATAGTTCATAATCCTCTTAGATAAGAACATTATTCTGAGTACAAAGACACTATTTACTACCTGAAGTGAATGCTTATCTCTGAAGAGAAGAATTAATATAGTTCATAATCCTCTTAGATAAGAACATTATTCTGAGTACAAAGACTCTATTTACTACCTGAAGTGAATGCTTATCTCTGAAGAGAAAAATAAATATAGTTCATAATCCTCTTACATAAGAACATTATTGTCAGTACAAAGACTTTATTTACTACCTGAAGTGAATGCTTATCTCTGAAGAGAAAAATAAATATAGTTCATAATCCTCTTACATAAGAACATTATTGTCAGTACAAAGACTTTATTTACTACTATTGAAGTGAATGCTTATCTCTGAAGAGAAAAATAAATATAGTTCATAATCCTCTTAGATAAGAACTTTATTCTGAGTACAAAGACACTATTTACTACCTGAAGTGAATGCTTATCTCTGAAGAGAAGAATAAATATAGTTGATAATCCTCTTAGATAAGAACATTATTGTCAGTACAAAGACACTATTTACTACCTGAAGTGAATGCTTATCTCTGAAGAGAAGAATAAATATAGTTCATAATCCTCTTACATAAGAACATTATTCTGAGTACAAAGACACTATTTACTACCTGAAGTGAATGCTTATCTCTGAAGAGAAGAATAAATATAGTTCATAATCCTCTTAGATAAGAACATTATTCTGAGTACAAAGACTCTATTTACTACCTGAAGTGAATGCTTATCTCTGAAGAGAAGAATAAATATAGTTCATAATCCTCTTAGATAAGAACATTATTCTGAGTACAAAGACACTATTTACTACCTGAAGTGAATGCTTATCTCTGAAGAGAAAAATAAATATAGTTCATAATCCTCTTACATAAGAACATTATTGTCAGTACAAAGACTTTATTTACTACCTGAAGTGAATGCTTATCTCTGAAGAGAAATATAAATATAGTTCATAATCCTCTTAGATAAGAACATTATTCTGAGTACAAAGACTCTATTTACTACCTGAAGTGAATGCTTATCTCTGAAGAGAAGAATAAATATAGTTCATAATCCTCGTAGATAAGAACATTATTCTGAGTACAAAGACACTATTTACTACCTGAAGTGAATGCTTATCTCTGAAGAGAAAAATAAATATAGTTCATAATCCTCTTACATAAGAACATTATTCTGAGTACAAAGACTCTATTTACTACCTGAAGTGAATGCTTATCTCTGAAGAGAAGAATAAATATAGTTTATAATCCTCTTACATAAGAACATTATTGTCAGTACAAAGACTTTATTTACTACCTGAAGTGAATGCTTATCTCTGAAGAGAAAAACATATATTGTTCATAATCCTCTTAGATAAGAACATTATTCTGAGTACAAAGACACTATTTACTACCTGAAGTGAATGCTTATCTCTGAAGAGAAGAATAAATATAGTTCATAATGCTCTTAGATAAGAACATTATTCTGAGTACAAAGACTCTATTTACTACCTGAAGTGAATGCTTATCTCTGAAGAGAAAAATAAATATAGTTCATAATCCTCTTACATAAGAACATTATTGTCAGTACAAAGACTTTATTTACTACCTGAAGTGAATGCTTATCTCTGAAGAGAAAAATAAATATAGTTCATAATCCTCTTACATAAGAACATTATTGTCAGTACAAAGACTTTATTTACTACTATTGAAGTGAATGCTTATCTCTGAAGAGAAAAATAAATATAGTTCATAATCCTCTTAGATAAGAACTTTATTCTGAGTACAAAGACACTATTTACTACCTGAAGTGAATGCTTATCTCTGAAGAGAAGAATAAATATAGTTGATAATCCTCTTAGATAAGAACATTATTGTCAGTACAAAGACTTTATTTACTACCTTAAATGAATGCTTATCTCTGAAGAGAAAAATAAATATAGTTCATAATCCTCTTAGATAAGAACATTATTCTGAGTACAAAGACTTTATTTACTACCTGAAGTGAATGCTTATCTCTGAAGAGAGAAATAAATATAGTTCATAATCCTCTTACATAAGAACATTATTCTGAGTACAAAGACTTTATTTACTACCTGAAGTGAATGCTTATCTCTGAAGAGAAAAATAAATATAGTTCATAATCCTCTTACATAAGAACATTATTCTGAGTACAAAGACTCTATTTACTACCTGAAGTGAATGCTTATCTCTGAAGAGAAAAATAAATATAGTTCATAATCCTCTTACATAAGAACATTATTCTGAGTACAAAAACTTTATTTACTACCTGAAGTGAATGCTTATCTCTGAAGAGAAAAATAAATATAGTTCATAATCCTCTTAGATAAGAACATTATTCTCAGTACAAAGAAACTATTTACTACCTGAAGTGAATGCTTATCTCTGAAGAAAAGAATAAATATAGTTCATAATCCTCTTAGATAAGAACATTATTCTGAGTACAAAGACTCTATTTACTACCTGAAGTGAATGCTTATCTCTGAAGAGAAAATAAAAATAGTTCATAATCCTCTTAGATAAGAACATTATTCCGAGTACAAAGACTCTATTTACTACCTGAAGTGAATGCTTATCTCTGAAGAGAAAAATAAATATAGTTCATAATCCTCTTACATAAGAACATTATTCTGAGTACAAAGACTCTATTTACTACCTGAAGTGAATGCTTATCTCTGAAGAGAAAAATAAATATAGTTCATAATCCTCTTAGATAAGAACATTATTCTGAGTACAAAGACTCTATTTACTACCTGAAGTGAATGCTTATCTCTGAAGAGAAAAATAAAAATAGTTCATAATCCTCTTAGATAAGAACATTATTCTGAGTACAAAGACTCTATTTACTACCTGAAGTGAATGCTTATCTCTGAAGAGAAAAATAAATATAGTTCATAATCCTCTTAGATAAGAACATTATTCTGAGTACAAAGACTCTATTTACTACCTGAAGTGAATGCTTATCTCTGAAGAGAAAAATAAAAATAGTTCATAATCCTCTTAGATAAGAACATTATTCTGAGTACAAAGACTCTATTTACTACCTGAAGTGAATGCTTATCTCTGAAGAGAAAAATAAAAATAGTTCATAATCCTTTTAGATAAGAACATTATTCTGAGTACAAAGACACTATTTACTACCTGAAGTGAATGCTTATCTCTGAAGAGAAAAATAAAAATAGTTCATAATCCTCTTAGATAAGAACATTATTCTGAGTACAAAGACTCTATTTACTACCTGAAGTGAATGCTTATCTCTGAAGAGAAAAATAAAAATAGTTCATAATCCTCTTAGATAAGAACATTATTCTGAGTACAAAGACACTATTTACTACCTGAAGTGAATGCTTATCTCTGAAGAGAAGAATAAATATAGTTCATAATCCTCTTAGATAAGAACATTATTCTGAGTACAAAGACTCTATTTACTACCTGAAGTGAATGCTTATCTCTTAAGAGAAAAATAAATATAGTTCATAATCCTCTTACATAAGAACATTATTGTCAGTACAAAGACTTTATTTACTACCTGAAGTGAATGCTTATCTCTGAAGAGAAAAATAAATATAGTTCATAATCCTCTTACATAAGAACATTATTGTCAGTACAAAGACTTTATTTACTACTATTGAAGTGAATGCTTATCTCTGAAGAGAAAAATAAATATAGTTCATAATCCTCTTACATAAGAACTTTATTCTGAGTACAAAGACACTATTTACTACCTGAAGTGAATGCTTATCTCTGAAGAGAAGAATAAATATAGTTGATAATCCTCTTAGATAAGAACATTATTGTCAGTACAAAGACACTATTTACTACCTGAAGTGAATGCTTATCTCTGAAGAGAAGAATAAATATAGTTCATAATCCTCTTACATAAGAACATTATTCTGAGTACAAAGACTCTATTTACTACCTGAAGTGAATGCTTATCTCTGAAGAGAAGAATAAATATAGTTCATAATCCTCTTAGATAAGAACATTATTCTGAGTACAAAGACTCTATTTACTACCTGAAGTGAATGCTTATCTCTGAAGAGAAGAATAAATATAGTTCATAATCCTCTTAGATAAGAACATTATTCTGAGTACAAAGACACTATTTACTACCTGAAGTGAATGCTTATCTCTGAAGAGAAGAATAAATATAGTTCATAATCCTCTTACATAAGAACATTATTGTCAGTACAAAGACTTTATTTACTACCTGAAGTGAATGCTTATCTGCGAAGAGAAAAATAAATATAGTTCATAATCCTCTTAGATAAGAACATTATTCTGAGTACAAAGACTCTATTTACTACCTGAAGTGAATGCTTATCTCTGAAGAGAAGAATAAATATAGTTCATAATCCTCTTAGATAAGAACATTATTCTGAGTACAAAGACACTATTTACTACCTGAAGTGAATGCTTATCTCTGAAGAGAAAAATAAATATAGTTCATAATCCTCTTACATAAGAACATTATTCTGAGTACAAAGACTCTATTTACTACCTGAAGTGAATGCTTATCTCTGAAGAGAAGAATAAATATAGTTCATAATCCTCTTAGATAAGAACATTATTCTGAGTACAAAGACACTATTTACTACCTGAAGTGAATGCTTATCTCTGAAGAGAAGAATAAATATAGTTCATAATCCTCTTACATAAGAACATTATTGTCAGTACAAAGACTTTATTTACTACCTGAAGTGAATGCTTATCTCTGAAGAGAAAAATAAATATAGTTCATAATCCTCTTACATAAGAACATTATTGTCAGTACAAAGACTTTATTTACTACTATTGAAGTGAATGCTTATCTCTGAAGAGAAAAATAAATATAGTTCATAATCCTCTTAGATAAGAACTTTATTCTGAGTACAAAGACACTATTTACTACCTGAAGTGAATGCTTATCTCTGAAGAGAAGAATAAATATAGTTGATAATCCTCTTAGATAAGAACATTATTGTCAGTACAAAGACACTATTTACTACCTGAAGTGAATGCTTATCTCTGAAGAGAAGAATAAATATAGTTCATAATCCTCTTACATAAGAACACTATTCTGAGTACAAAGACTCTATTTACTACCTGAAGTGAATGCTTATCTGTGAAGAGAAGAATAAATATAGTTCATAATCCTCTTAGATAAGAACATTATTCTGAGTACAAAGACTCTATTTACTACCTGAAGTGAATGCTTATCTCTGAAGAGAAGAATAAATATAGTTCATAATCCTCTTAGATAAGAACATTATTCTGAGTACAAAGACACTATTTACTACCTGAAGTGAATGCTTATCTCTGAAGAGAAGAATAAATATAGTTCATAATCCTCTTACATAAGAACATTATTGTCAGTACAAAGACTTTATTTACTACCTGAAGTGAATGCTTATCTCTGAAGAGAAAAATAAATATAGTTCATAATCCTCTTAGATAAGAACATTATTCTGAGTACAAAGACTCTATTTACTACCTGAAGTGAATGCTTATCTCTGAAGAGAAGAATAAATATAGTTCATAATCCTCTTAGATAAGAACATTATTCTGAGTACAAAGACACTATTTACTACCTGAAGTGAATGCTTATCTCTGAAGAGAAAAATAAATATAGTTCATAATCCTCTTACATAAGAACATTATTCTGAGTACAAAGACTCTATTTACTACCTGAAGTGAATGCTTATCTCTGAAGAGAAGAATAAATATAGTTCATAATCCTCTTAGATAAGAACATTATTCTGAGTACAAAGACACTATTTACTACCTGAAGTGAATGCTTATCTCTGAAGAGAAGAATAAATATAGTTCATAATCCTCTTACATAAGAACATTATTGTCAGTACAAAGACTTTATTTACTACCTGAAGTGAATGCTTATCTCTGAAGAGAAAAATAAATATTGTTCATAATCCTCTTAGATAAGAACATTATTCTGAGTACAAAGACTCTATTTACTACCTGAAGTGAATGCTTATCTCTGAAGAGAAAAATAAATATAGTTCATAATCCTCTTACATAAGAACATTATTGTCAGTACAAAGACTTTATTTACTACCTGAAGTGAATGCTTATCTCTGAAGAGAAAAATAAATATAGTTCATAATCCTCTTACATAAGAACATTATTGTCAGTACAAAGACTTTATTTACTACTATTGAAGTGAATGCTTATCTCTGAAGAGAAAAATAAATATAGTTCATAATCCTCTTAGATAAGAACTTTATTCTGAGTACAAAGACACTATTTACTACCTGAAGTGAATGCTTATCTCTGAAGAGAAGAATAAATATAGTTGATAATCCTCTTAGATAAGAACATTATTGTCAGTACAAAGACTTTATTTACTACCTTAAATGAATGCTTATCTCTGAAGAGAAAAATAAATATAGTTCATAATCCTCTTAGATAAGAACATTATTCTGAGTACAAAGACTTTATTTACTACCTGAAGTGAATGCTTATCTCTGAAGAGAGAAATAAATATAGTTCATAATCCTCTTACATAAGAACATTATTCTGAGTACAAAGACTTTATTTACTACCTGAAGTGAATGCTTATCTCTGAAGAGAAAAATAAATATAGTTCATAATCCTCTTACATAAGAACATTATTCTGAGTACAAAGACTCTATTTACTACCTGAAGTGAATGCTTATCTCTGAAGAGAAAAATAAATATAGTTCATAATCCTCTTAGATAAGAACATTATTCTGAGTACAAAGACTTTATTTACTACCTGAAGTGAATGCTTATCTCTGAAGAGAGAAATAAATATAGTTCATAATCCTCTTAGATAAGAACATTATTCTCAGTACAAAGAAACTATTTACTACCTGAAGTGAATGCTTATCTCTGAAGAAAAGGATAAATATAGTTCATAATCCTCTTAGATAAGAACATTATTCTGAGTACAAAGACTCTATTTACTACCTGAAGTGAATGCTTATCTCTGAAGAGAAAATAAAAATAGTTCATAATCCTCTTAGATAAGAACATTATTCTGAGTACAAAGACTCTATTTACTACCTGAAGTGAATGCTTATCTCTGAAGAGAAAAATAAATATAGTTCATAATCCTCTTACATAAGAACATTATTCTGAGTACAAAGACTCTATTTACTACCTGAAGTGAATGCTTATCTCTGAAGAGAAAAATAAATATAGTTCATAATCCTCTTAGATAAGAACATTATTCTGAGTACAAAGACTCTATTTACTACCTGAAGTGAATGCTTATCTCTGAAGAGGAAAATAAAAATAGTTCATAATCCTCTTAGATAAGAACATTATTCTGAGTACAAAGACTCTATTTACTACCTGAAGTGAATGCTTATCTCTGAAGAGAAAAATAAATATAGTTCATAATCCTCTTAGATAAGAACATTATTCTGAGTACAAAGACTCTATTTACTACCTGAAGTGAATGCTTATCTCTGAAGAGAAAAATAAAAATAGTTCATAATCCTCTTAGATAAGAACATTATTGTCAGTACAAAGACTTTATTTACTACCTTAAATGAATGCTTATCTCTGAAGAGAAAAATAAATATAGTTCATAATCCTCTTAGATAAGAACATTATTCTGAGTACAAAGACTTTATTTACTACCTGAAGTGAATGCTTATCTCTGAAGAGAGAAATAAATATAGTTCATAATCCTCTTACATAAGAACATTATTCTGAGTACAAAGACTTTATTTACTACCTGAAGTGAATGCTTATCTCTGAAGAGAAAAATAAATATAGTTCATAATCCTCTTACATAAGAACATTATTCTGAGTACAAAGACTCTATTTACTACCTGAAGTGAATGCTTATCTCTGAAGAGAAAAATAAATATAGTTCATAATCCTCTTAGATAAGAACATTATTCTGAGTACAAAGACTTTATTTACTACCTGAAGTGAATGCTTATCTCTGAAGAGAAAAATAAATATAGTTCATAATCCTCTTAGATAAGAACATTATTCTCAGTACAAAGAAACTATTTACTACCTGAAGTGAATGCTTATCTCTGAAGAAAAGGATAAATATAGTTCATAATCCTCTTAGATAAGAACATTATTCTGAGTACAAAGACTCTATTTACTACCTGAAGTGAATGCTTATCTCTGAAGAGAAAATAAAAATAGTTCATAATCCTCTTAGATAAGAACATTATTCTGAGTACAAAGACTCTATTTACTACCTGAAGTGAATGCTTATCTCTGAAGAGAAAAATAAATATAGTTCATAATCCTCTTACATAAGAACATTATTCTGAGTACAAAGACTCTATTTACTACCTGAAGTGAATGCTTATCTCTGAAGAGAAAAATAAATATAGTTCATAATCCTCTTAGATAAGAACATTATTCTGAGTACAAAGACTCTATTTACTACCTGAAGTGAATGCTTATCTCTGAAGAGAAAAATAAAAATAGTTCATAATCCTCTTAGATAAGAACATTATTCTGAGTACAAAGACTCTATTTACTACCTGAAGTGAATGCTTATCTCTGAAGAGAAAAATAAATATAGTTCATAATCCTCTTAGATAAGAACATTATTCTGAGTACAAAGACTCTATTTACTACCTGAAGTGAATGCTTATCTCTGAAGAGAAAAATAAAAATAGTTCATAATCCTCTTAGATAAGAACATTATTCTGAGTACAAAGACTCTATTTACTACCTGAAGTGAATGCTTATCTCTGAAGAGAAAAATAAAAATAGTTCATAATCCTCTTAGATAAGAACATTATTCTGAGTACAAAGACTCTATTTACTACCTGAAGTGAATGCTTATCTCTGAAGAGAAAAATAAATATAGTTCATAATCCTCTTAGATAAGAACATTATTCTGAGTACAAACACTCTATTTACTACCTGAAGTGAATGCTTATCTCTGAAGAGAAAAATAAATATAGTTCATAATCCTCTTAGATAAGAACATTATTCTCACTACAAAGATATTATTTAGTACCTGGAGTGAATGCTTATCCCTGAAGAGAGAATAAAATAAAGTTTATATCTTGTCTTGATATTTAAGTAGAGTCTTTGTACTTACGTAAGTAATACTTGCAAGTAACTTTAAGTCCAAAAGAATTTTGTATAATAGCATACATGAAGTGTCACATTTTATGTTGCGTTACAAAAAAAAACGCTTCTCTTGCGAATCAGCCGCACTAACTGAATCTTGGTGAAAATAATCTTTAATAATAGAACTCTACAAATATTTCTACTTTTCCAAGAACTGCAACTTTTCAATTTTCAACATCTACATAAAACCCAACTCTGACTTATTTCATATTGTCAATTACTAAAGCCACATCTCAGTTTCATGGCTTTAGCGAGGCATGCACACACAAAGACAACTTTCCAACAAACCTTTTGGATGCAGCAAACTTTTAATTTTGTGAAACTAGGCTCCAATGAGCTTCTAGCTTTAGTTGATCAGGACACAATGTAAAAATGTTTGTTCAAAGTTCAAAACTAAAAACAATGGTATTTTTCGAAGAGAAATTTTATATCTTTTTATTCTTTTATAGTAAAACGCAAAATGTTTTAAAACGTTTGTTTCGCCTAATGTTTCCCGTAGGTGTCAGTTACGAACCTCCAATGGCGTAGTTCAGGGGGCGGCCGTTATACAGAATTTATTATTTTCTAGTTTATTCATTAAAGCAGATGTTTAAGGCCTATAAGGGATATTCCTGCTATTTTATATGCACACAGGGTTGTCGTAGGCATAAAAAGCCATTAATAGGGAAGCATTAGGTATTTTGCCTGAGGTAGATCTATGCACAATAAGGTGTACAACAAATACAGTATATATATATATATATATATATATATATATATATATATATATATATATATTAAATTTTTGTAAAAATATTTTGTTATCTAATTATTTTCCTGAAGATGTTGGTACTGTTTTATCGGCGAAAAGCTTTGAATAATATTTGCATTAAAAGTATTCTTGTATTTGAAATACTTTTAATTTATTAATTATATATATATATAACGCTTTCTTATGCTATATTTTTTATTACACATATTCCAAAACAGGGATAATTGTAACTGCTGTAAGCTTTTCCTATCAGAATTTCAAGAGCTAGTTAACCTGTCGATTGACCACCTCCGTCTCTCAACAGGTTAACTAGCTCTTGAGATTGCTGCTAATGAACATGGGCGAATAAAGTAGACCATGCGACTTTGTATTATTTAAAATGTTTGTTGCGTGGGGCACAACTCTGCACAGCTGTAGTGTGTATGAGATAACCTGTGTTATGACTGGGGTTACCTAGGTTGCCGGGACGTGCATTATAGCCGCTCACAACTGTTTCCTCAATGAGTCATGTTACTAGATCTGACTGAGTAAATTAACTTCGAATATTTGAAAAGTATGTAAGAATACAGGACAAATGAATTAAAACACAAAAAAGATATAAAAACGAAAGAAATAATTTGGTAAAATAAGAAACATAATCAAGCATGTCGTGTTCGCTAACGTTGTTATTGTACCTTTCAAATATTCAATAGAAATTTGCGAGACGGCTGCGAACGATAAGGTACGTCCGGGTTAACACAAGGAACATATGGACGATACCTAACGGCTTTATGAACTCAATCCAAACAATTTTATAATTTCCATTGCAAAATATTTTTTTAACTCTTAGAATTTCAAACAACTTTTATTAAATATTTATGAACTGCAATTTAACTTTATAAACTACTTGAACGCAAGCCTTATTTACACGGTGGTTTTCTTTTAGTTGATAACATCCTGTTATAAAGACGTTGCCAGTTTCTACGACACGGCAGCTTTACCTTTCCTTGGAATATTTTTACATTAATCAACATGACGAAGTAAGGACCTAATTTTAGTCAAATTTATACCAAGCAGGAACCGGCCTTGCGTGATTGCTCAGCTCAACGTTGTTTAGGCCGACTAAAGGTACTTGTAGAAGAGAAAAACTCAAAGTGTAACTACTGGTTAGAGGAAATAATGGGTTGTAGGTGGTTTTATTGATGGGCTATTGTGGCTGATGGCTTTTATTCGTATTTTTTCAACATCACCTTTTCAAGGCACAAACACTTATAACTGTTTTTGCTCCACCAATGTATGATTTGTACGATCAGTATTCCTGCCCCATGTAGGTTCATTTCGTAGTTTGACGATCACACTTAACGACCTGGTTGCTTATATGCCATCCGTTTTGTTACCAAAAATAAATTTTGGTAAAATATACTATATAAAATTATACCCGGGGATTTATAAAACAACTTTTAATGTTGGTATACAGTATATTTAACCTCACTTTAAACAAAAACGTAAGGTGTGAAAAGTGTGGTTTTGTATAAATCCCAGATATTTGAATAAAACATTCTACTTTACAATATATCTATATTACAATATAGCTATAAGGTTTATACTGTATGCTAATCCATGACATAAATAGTACCTATTGAAATAAAACACTGCTCGTATGGTTATACAATAAAGTATACCAAAATAGAGGCAACCCACTTGTCGAAGGTATTTTAGAATATTTTATTTTTTACAATTTTATTTTTTTACAACCAAATCTATCGTAAACGAATACTTTGTAGATATATTGTAATGTAGTATAGCAGTGTGCTCTTTTTTATATTAAGTCTCAATTTCTTCCATTTTTTTTGCTGTAAACTGAGAAAATGTTTTTACAAAATTTTAAACGAACACATTTTGTAATTTTTTCTTGTTCTTCAGGGCTTTGTACATTTGCAAATATAGTTTTGTGTTGCAAAATTGTTGACGTCTGGCCTGCGCATAATTATAGTGTCTTGATCACATCTCTCTTTCTTTGTTGGCGCCCCAGTCACGTACAAGCCATATATTGCAATGAACGTTAGAGCTAAATTATAGAATACGTTGATACTGCCCGTGAAGTGACAGAGACAGATACAAGACGACATTTATCGTCGCTGTCTGGAACAGCTGCCACTTGGATATAGTTTGATACTATTGCCAAATAAAGTTCATAAATTTATAGATATTTTGCCAATATTTCAACAACCTTTTATGGAATGGAAACCAAACTACAACTGATTAAAATTGAAAAAAGTTTTTAAAAATTGTCAGGTATGATATTATAGTTTATCTAAACTTTGAAAAGGTTTAGATATAAGGTATAGAAGGTATAGACATAATCGCTTTGACCTTCCACCTACGAATCACCTACAAGGCCTCTTGGTCTACAAAACTAAAATGTTTTAAACTGTAAAATTTATATAATTTTTACTGACCTTTTGTATTCAACATTTGGTCCTTAGAAATAGAAGTAAAAAGCGATGTAATTATGAATCTTAAAAGTAAAAGAAAAGGTAAGTCATTAAATATTTATTTCAGATATTTATTAGTTACATTAAGTATTCAATACGTAAATACGTGGTGTTTGGCCTCTATTTCCTAAGAATAACGTGTAAAATCTAAAAATCTTAGGAAATATTTCTTAAATGTTGGGATTTAAAAAATGTTAGTTTTGTACACCAAGGGGCAGTTGGTGAGTCGCTTATAGAATGCAAACAAAGTAAATTTGGTTAGGTTAACCATTCGGGCCATTTTCATAACCAAACCTTATCCTTACCTAACCTTACTTACAACCAAATCCCTTTGTATCGCCCTTGCTATTCTCAATATAAATATTTTTAAAGAAAGACTGTCACTGTTAAAACGCCAAGACATTAAAAAAACAAAATGCAAATTTTCATTACTTGTTACGCCTTCTATATTAATTTTTATCGTACAGAAGGACATACAGGTCAACTACTCTTGAGTTAGTAAATTTGCATTCATGAAGAAATTCCTATTTTTCATGATGGTAAGTATATCTTGAGCGGGCGCTTTGTAGTCACGTGATGGGGTACTTCATCAACAAACATGGGTGCTTGCATGGCGACATGTAACGCAGTACAGCTCTGCATCTAACGTAAGTTTTACTCTGCAATTATGGTTTGCGACAAAATTACTTTCTTCTTGCTTTAAATGTATTTTTCAATAACATTTTGAAAAAAGAACAAAACTCAAATTTGATTTTGATCCACTATCATAATTCCCCATTAGTAAACTCACGTCATGTTTAATGGGGCTTGAAAGGTAAAGTGTATTTGAGTGTTGAGTAGTTCTACGTATATTGCGTGATGTACATTCTGCATTGTAAGGTTGCTTGAAGTTTGTTGAGTTCAAATAACAATTGCTAAGTAAATTGATATGTTTGTGAAGTTATGGATTGGGGAAAATAGATGTTCATAAATGTGTGTGAAGTTATGGATTGGGGAAAATAGATGTTCTTAGAGGTTTGTGAAGTTATAGATTGAGGAAAATAGATGTTCATAAATGTTTGTGAAGTTATAGATTGGGGAAAATAGATGTTCATAGAGGTTTGTGAAGTTATAGATTGGGGAAAATAGATGTTCATAAATGTTTGTGAAGTTATGGATTGGGGAAAATAGATGTTCTTAGAGGTTTGTGAAGTTATAGATTGGGGAAAATAGATGTTCATAAATGTTTGTGAAGTTATAGATTGGGGAAAATAGATGTTCTTAGAGGTTTGTGAAGTTATAGATTGGGGAAAATAGATGTTCATAAATGTTTGTGAAGTTATAGATTGGGGAAAATAGATGTTCATAAATGTTTGTGAAGTTATGGATTGGGGAAAATAGATTTTCATAAATGTTTGTCAGGACCTACATAAAATTTGGAAAAGTCTATTAATATTTTAGTCTGTAAGTGTAGACCAGTTGCTTATTATATTTATAAAATATTATCAAAATATATTAATAATATTTATTATATTGTCAAAGTATAAGCAAAAAATCTAATGTTGAATACATTGCCCCAAAAGAAAATTGTATACAATTAAACCAACAGAAATTTGCACCCCACCATGTCGACAAATCAGCTGTTTGTAAGTGAAATATTTGACTAAAACATTTGTGATAAGTTTAAAATTATTTCATCTCTGGTAATTTTGACTTGACGCCAAATCCAAGGCTGTCTGCGTTCTAGACCATTAAGTCTCATTTAGATTTGAAACTTTAAACATAGCATTCTATTAGTTTTAGTCAGATAACTTTCCGTCTGGCTTTAACTAAGCTTCTTCTCTTCCTTATAAAAACTACGGATAAAGGGCTGAAGGACAAAACACGTTTTTCTACTCGTATTAAAGCGATAACATAAAATTATTTCACAAAATCTTTTGTCTCTATAAACCAATAAGGAATTTATTACAAATGATTTTATAAAAAAGCTTACGTAATCCGGGACAGGAAAAAACTTATGAGTTCTAATGTAGAATAAAATATGGAGTATTTATACACGATTAAGGAGGCAGTGTGAGACGGAACTTAGATTTACAAGACGGTTATTTTATGTAATTAGATGCTACTGCCATTTTAACGTTATCACAATGTTCACAGTATATAAACGCATCTGGTACCGTCGTGTAATCTCCGTAGTGGTACTATAACCTTATTAGGTTATAGTTTGTTCCGGCGAGATTTCCTTCCTTTAAAGCAACTTTATTTACGTAAGACGTAACACAGGTCATTAAGTTTACATCTAGTGTTTGGAACATCACCAGCTAAGAATAAAATCATTTTAAAAATTTCAAAAAACGTAAAATATGTAATACTCACAAAGTTATTTGATATTGAGTTTTATCTTGTCAGCTTACCTGAAAAAAAATATGCATCATTACTTTGTTATTGCAATAACTATACAAAAATGTGACATTGCCAAATAGCACAAGAGAAAATTAGATTAAGCGAGCGAAAATTTTATCTAATATCAATAAGTTAACATTGAATTTTTTTTTTTTTTGTAATGTTTAGAAACTTACCAAAAAAGTAGTCAACCTAATAAATATTCAAAGTTACAACTAAAAAATGAAATTTTATCGACATGGGTTTCACTAATCAATTATAAACACAAATTGTCCCTCTCTTTCTTCGTAACTTTTTTTTTGTTTTGAAATTAGACTAAAGTCCTTGTAGGCATTAAGCGATTTGAGATTCGTTTTAGCTTACATTATTTGGGTTAAAGTTACATAATTTTTAAGCGTATTTCTTGTACAGCAAAACAAAAATGCGTGTCAGTCTCTTCCGAGTTTTAACAAAAACCATCTCCCAGCTTTACGTCTTCTATCCGGCTTAAATAAACCTCTTCCCAAAGAAAGTTTACCTTTTTTTCCAAGCCAAGTACTAACGGGAATGATCCAGTATTCCACCTGCAACCAGTGTTACTCGGGGGTAACCGACCCCCTCTCTGATTAAATGTATACCGAGGCTGAGAGCAATGATCAGTGATGGGAACAAATTTGTATTTTACATCACACACATTAAAAAAACTATTTGTTAAGCAATTTGTTAAGCAATTTGTTTTGCTATCAGGGAAATTTAATGTTTGGCGTAACTGAATACAATTGCGTTTCGATAAGAACAGATCCTGTAGCGTGGCGTGCTGCCAAGCGAGAGATGTTTAGTAAATTTGGACGGGGAACGTAATGGTAGAAAGGAATTCCAGGTATTGCAGTTAGCGCCAACAGAAACGCATTGTGTCTGGAAACATGGACCTGATCTATTTTAAAGTGTCGTTTTTTTAAGCAGCTAACAAGTAATATTGGCAAAAAAATTAGAGTAAATTCCTGCTTGACAAAAAAAACTTTATTTTAGTTAATTTTAATTTAATATTTACAACTAATATAAATACAGCAACGTAACCTATAAATATGTTAAACAGCTGTTTTACTACATAAGCTATAAGAGAAATTCAGCTTTTCTATTAGATCATATGTTAACACTGAATTTAAGCCAAATGGTTAGAAATAACTATATTGCATACCTTGCTCTTTTTGTGAAAGATTTTCACCAACATAAAATTAATTAACTAAATTACTTTTTGAAAAAACTTTATTAAAATCAAACGTTATCCATTAAAAGTTTAAAAAATGTTTATTTGAACTGGATTAGGTAAATAAAATGTTATGTAAAACAAATAAGCGCGCCCACTAAAATCTCATAAATTATGAAGCGTCCCGCCAAGTTGTTTAGTGTTTTAAAAATCTTGCCTCAGAGAGTAAAGAAAATAAAAAAACCAATATATATTAATAAAACTAAAACTTCTGTTATATGGTTGCCATCTGTGTAGGTGTTATCACTTAATACTGCTTGAAGCTAAATACCTTTGAAGACGATTGGCATGTAGCCGAAATGTATATCCAATACTAAATTCACTCATAGCCTGTATTATTTTTGTTAATAAAGATTCATCACTGTTACTCTGGAATATTTCACCTTAGGGATGAATTATTTTATAATAATATTTTTTAATACAATATGATTGCATTATATTCAATATATTGTACTACACGAGGAATACTGATCAATCTAGAACTTCATTATTTATTAATGTAATGTAAATAAGAAATCTATTAGAGGAAGCTATAAATGTTACATAAATGACTTGATATAACTGTCACCGCCCTTGTCTCTCTTCAGATCATTCATCGAAACTTATCGCTTTAAGTAGAAAAATCTATGTTTGCAGTTTATAAAGAACAGTTTATTAACAATTATTAAGTACATTTATTTGTGTATTTTAACTATTTTCAAGATATTTTTTAAAGAGCTTCTTGTAATGTTATTAATAGGGAACTTAAACAAAATAAGATTTAACAAAAGGATAACCGAAACGCGTCCCTAAACGTTTTGCTAGCGAAAGGAGTAAAATACATTACAGTTACAATCGCAAAAATCTAACGCTACAGTCTACAACCCCTTGAATTGTTGAAGCGGTCAAAGTATAAAAATCCTTGACAAGAAAACTGACTTTCGTATTCACTTATTGGGGTAAGTTATGTTGATACATTGTTGCCTACTTGTAAGTTAGAAGGTTTTGGTTTAGCGGTTTTAGCTTTACAGATTGACGATGCTTTACCCAATTAATACAATGAATGTATCGATGGAACCACTGCCTAGACATTGTAAGTAGGCATTTAATGTTAGAAGGTTTTGGATTAGCGGGTGTTAGCTTTTAAGGTTAACGATGCTTTACCCAATTAATACAATGAATGTATCGATGGAACCACTGCCTAGACATTGTAAGTAGGCATTTAACGTTAGAAGGTTTTGGTTTAGCGGTTTTAGCTTTTCAGGTTAACGATGCTTTACCCAATAAGTACAATGAATGTATCGATGGAACCACTGCCTAGACATTGTAAGTAGGCATTTAACGTTAGAAGGTTTTGGTTTAGCGGTTTTAGCTTTACAGATTGACGATGCTTTACCCAATTAATACAATGAATGTATCGATGGAACCACTGCCTAGACATTGTAAGTAGGCATTTAACGTTAGAAGGTTTTGGTTTAGCGGTTTTAGCTTTTCAGGTTAACGATGCTTTACCCAATTAGTACAATGAATGTATCGATGGAACAACTGCCTAGCCATTGTCAGTAGGATCAAGCAAAACGTTTTGGCTGACATCAATTCCATCTTTACAAACGTCACGTGAAAGGTAGAGTGAAATATCACAAGACACATTGAATATAAATTGTTTGTTTTTCGAATTAACATAGTGTAATATTCCTTGCAAAAGAGTTTGTATCTCGCTTCTCACCAAATAAGATATTGTGCAATTTGTAAAACCGTAGCAATTTAAATTGGTAAACGCGTTTGGTTATTAAAATAATTTATTGTGAGTGTTTATTTATTAAAATAATTTATTGAGTGTACTTGTGTTTTAGTTTAATAATAATCCACAAGCTAAGCTCAACTCGTTTCACATTTATGCTTAACCTAATTGAATTTCTGATTGGAAAAAATTTAATAAAATGTGTTGATTTGAGAAGTTCTATAGAGATTAGGTTAAAAGAATTAGAAAAATTGGACTAGAAGAATTAGATAAATACTGTAAGAAAATGTTGTATACTTAGTAAAAACGTAATGTAAGTGCTTTGCTTATACTAAATTGGTAATTTTTAAGACAATATTTGAAAACATTTTCACTTGTTAAATTAAACATGACTTAAAAGCAAACAGAAATTATCCTTCAGCGGCAGCGGTTAAACTCTGTCCGTATGACTTAGACGTCCTACAAAGGCCTACTGATATCAGTTCTTCAAATATATTCAGATTATAGGGAAATACAATCTCACTGCCCTTTTATAATGATGGTAAAACGTGGGGGGCTGCAAAGATCGCTAAATTCTAATTAAAACCTCATTACCCCAACTCGGGCTCTACTTTAAGATATTTTGCTTTGTAAAACCAGGTTCTTCTTGTGCCTTAGATGAGAGTTTTTGTATTCAGTTTCCTTTTTTGTTATGTTTCTAATTTGGCAACGTTTTTGTGGCAGTGTTATTTGTTATAACAATGGTGAGAAGACCTCTACACCCGACTGGATTATTTATTATCGCGTTTCAGCTGTAATTATTTTGCTTGACGGGTTTAAACAGTGCTAAATTTGATTGCGGTCCTCCTGCATTGTATCGTACGTTTTGAGTTGCCATTCGAAATTCTACTCTTCTCGCCAAAAAGGACCATATCCCAACTCATCAAAGCAATATGAAATTTATAACTCCATCAAAATACTTTTACAGGGTAAGTTATGTATTCATTATCTATTCAGAAAACAATTAATGACATAACAAATTAACAAACTCAGCCAAATTACGTGGACTGTAATTGGCGCCTTTCAACTCAAAAGCGCAACCTAGATACTGAAGATGATTGGCTAATAAGGGAAAATTATGTTGCAGTTAGGTTGTCTATAAGTTCTTTCATCATAGGCTCGGGCAGGCAGTTATATTACAAATACTACTGATATTAATATAGTAATTAGAATATTACGGCAAAATATTATAGTAATGTCATCGAAGAAGAAATGGCAATAGATATATCTTGTAAACATTAGGATACTATGATCGTAATTATAAAAAAAATTTGTTCTAAGAATATAGTAAAATGAATATGAAGATTGTCCGGTTTCTCATACTCAACAATCGGCTAACCCCCTGGACTCCTGTGGAGGATCTTGGCGTCATCTTAAATGGGCAAATGTTCTCCGCATATACTGCCTACAACTTCAATAACCTTAGCGGAAATAGCGCCTAGCTCTCTCTACCCACAACTTTCAGAATTCAGTTATATTCCTCTAAAAACAAAAAACCAAAACTATCTGATACCCTTAAGTTCCGTCCTGGCATATGCTGATTATGACAAATGGACTGTCATCACGAAGTCTTCTTCTAAACATCTGGAATCATTCCTGTCCAAAACGCTGAGATTCATTTCCCAATTCCCCTGGTCCCTTTCAATCTTTCAACTCCAGAGTTTATCCTCTCTCTCTCTCTCTCTCTCTCTCTCTCTCTCTCTCTCTCTCTCTCTCTCTCTCTCTCTCTCTCTCTCTCTCTCTCTCTCTCTCTCTCTCTCTCTCTCTCTCTCTCTCAATCTCTCTCTCTCTCTCTCTCAATCTCTCGCTTTCTCTCTCTTTCTCTAAATATGTAAATAATATTAAAAAACCTTTACCCATACATATTTTTATTTTAACCTACTGCACATTACAGAATATAATTTAAACGAATTTTGCAAATTCCTCAATTGCAATTGCAGATAATACTTGCAGATTTCGAGCTATGGAGATTAGTTTTGGGAATTAAGAGAGCCACTGAACCGAGGACTCTGAGTTTATCAGCATCCAGCATTATTACTCCACCACCTGAGCATATACTCCACCAGTTTAGGCATATACTCCACCAATAAACTGGGAGTATAATATTATTAATAGCGACAACTCAGTAATACTAATATTATCGTAATATTTTCTAGACGATGGGTTAATACAGAATTATCTCTTATTGTAGTAATAATGTAGTAATAATACAAATATAGTAATAGGCTTACAGATATACAAATAGTAGGCTTACAAATATAGTAATAATTTAAGAATGATATCATTATAATATTGATAACAATAATCGCTTGATTATTATTTTTCAATAGTGTAACGATAAGAATATAGCAAGAATACATCGCTGTTTATATTGAGGCAGCATTGTGGGCTAATATAGTGGGGAATATTAGTGTAAAAGAGTGGATTCAATAATTTACCTATTGCAAGTAATGAAGATAATCAAAGTATGTTTGTAAAACGATATAATAGTATTATTTGATAGTCTTAGTGATATAATGGTAATTACACTATATTCTGTATTAGTGAGTGAACAATAGATTATTATTATATATACTTATCATTCAGAACGTATATATTTATTTATTAGGATAGAATTTCTGCCAGTTCACGTTCTTCTCCAGCTTGGTTTCAACTGCTGGAACGGGAACGTCAAACATAAAACACATTCCAACTTGGAGCACTAAAGGTACTATAACACATTCCACCTTGGAGCACTAAAGGTACTATAACACATTCCACCTTGGAGCACTAAAGGTACTATAACACATTTCACCTTGGAGCACTAAAGGTACTATAACACATTCCACCTTGGAGCACTAAAGGTACTATAACACATTCCACCTTGGAGCACTAAAGGTACTATAACACATTCCACCTTGGAGCACTAAAGGTACTATAACACATTCCACCTTGGAGCACTAAAGGTACTATAACACATTCCACCTTGGAGCACTAAAGGTACTATAACACATTCCACCTTGGAGCACTAAAGGTACTATAACAAACTTGGAAAGGGCTTGAGAACGTGTCTAGTGTGCAGATGCAATAGTTCGAATCTTTAAATCAGCTGTTTGATTTTGCACAATACACAGGGATAGCAGGTGGTAGCCGGTAGCCGGTAGCACCTGCCTCTGCCAATGGGAACGTCAAAATAAAACACATTCCACCTTGGAGCACTAAAGGTACTATAACACATTCCACCTTGGAGCACTAAAGGTACTATAACACATTCCACCTTGGAGCACTAAAGGTACTATAACACATTCCACCTTGGAGCACTAAAGGTACTATAACACATTCCACCTTGGAGCACTAAAGGTACTATAACACATTCCACCTTGGAGCACTAAAGGTACTATAACACATTCCACCTTGGAGCACTAAAGGTACTATAACACATTCCACCTTGGAGCACTAAAGGTACTATAACACATTCCACCTTGGAGCACTAAAGGTACTATAACAAACTTGGAAAGGGCTTGAGAACGTGTCTAGTGTGCAGATGCAATAGTTCGAATCTTTAAATCAGCTGCTTGATTTTGCACAATACACAGGGATAGCAGGTGGTAGCCGGTAGCCGGTAGCACCTGCCTCTGCCAATGGGAACGTCAAAATAAAACACATTCCACCTTGGAGCACTAAAGGTACTATAACACATTCCACCTTGGAGCACTAAAGGTACTATAACACATTCCACCTTGGAGCACTAAAGGTACTATAACACATTCCACCTTGGAGCACTAAAGGTACTATAACACATTCCACCTTGGAGCACTAAAGGTACTATAACACATTCCACCTTGGAGCACTAAAGGTACTATAACACATTCCACCTTGGAGCACTAAAGCTACTATAACACATTCCACCTTGGAGCACTAAAGGTACTATAACACATTCCACCTTGGAGCACTAAAGGTACTATAACACATTCCACCTTGGAGCACTAAAGGTACTATAACACATTCCACCTTGGAGCACTAAAGGTACTATAACACATTCCACCTTGGAGCACTAAAGGTACTATAACACATTCCACCTTGGAGCACTAAAGGTACTATAACACATTCCACCTTGGAGCACTAAAGGTACTATAACACATTCCACCTTGGAGCACTAAAGGTACTATAACAAACTTGGAAAGGGCTTGAGAACGTGTCTAGTGTGCAGATGCAATAGTTCGAATCTTTAAATCAGCTGTTTGATTTTGCACAATACACAGGGATAGCAGGTGGTAGCCGGTAGCCGGTAGCACCTGCCTCTGCCAATGGGAACGTCAAAATAAAACACATTCCACCTTGGAGCACTAAAGGTACTATAACACATTCCACCTTGGAGCACTAAAGGTACTATAACACATTCCACCTTGGAGCACTAAAGGTACTATAACACATTCCACCTTGGAGCACTAAAGGTACTATAACACATTCCACCTTGGAGCACTAAAGGTACTATAACACATTCCACCTTGGAGCACTAAAGGTACTATAACACATTCCACCTTGGAGCACTAAAGGTACTATAACACATTCCACCTTGGAGCACTAAAGGTACTATAACACATTCCACCTTGGAGCACTAAAGGTACTATAACACATTCCACCTTGGAGCACTAAAGGTACTATAACACATTCCACCTTGGAGCACTAAAGGTACTATAACACATTCCACCTTGGAGCACTAAAGGTACTATAACACATTCCACCTTGGAGCACTAAAGGTACTATAACACATTCCACCTTGGAGCACTAAAGGTACTATAACACATTCCACCTTGGAGCACTAAAGGTACTATAACACATTCCACCTTGGAGCACTAAAGGTACTATAACACATTCCACCTTGGAGCACTAAAGGTACTATAACACATTCCACCTTGGAGCACTAAAGGTACTATAACACATTCCACCTTGGAGCACTAAAGGTACTATAACACATTCCACCTTGGAGCACTAAAGGTACTATAACACATTCCACCTTGGAGCACTAAAGGTACTATAACACATTCCACCTTGGAGCACTAAAGGTACTATAACACATTCCACCTTGGAGCACTAAAGGTACTATAACACATTCCACCTTGGAGCACTAAAGGTACTATAACAAACTTGGAAAGGGCTTGAGAACGTGTCTAGTGTGCAGATGCAATAGTTCGAATCTTTAAATCAGCTGTTTGATTTTGCACAATACACCGGCGTAGGAAGGGATAGCCGGTAGCACCTGCCTCTGCCAAAATGCACCGGATACGCCGTGGTTTTGGAAACATTCCAAACTCCAGCCATGATTATTCCCGTACTTTGGATTCAAGTCTCAGTCACGATATCGCCTGAAACATCTTCCCCTGTATCTGAAGTATAGAAGAAAACGTTTAACTATATGGTGTACAGAAATATTATTATTATGATGATTGATTATTGTAATAATATTATTAATAACAAAATGAGATTTAAAATATTTATATTTTTGAAAAAACACTAAAACCATTTTATTTTCTACATTCTAATTATTCAGAATAATACTCGGGCATTGGATCTCTGTCTTTTAGATTCCAGACCAGACTACATTATTGTCCCTATTTAATCATATGATATAACATGTGTCTATATCCCTCACACTCCATAATACTTACATTGTGATTACTATTTGTCTTCTTTAAAACTCTATCTTTATGTCTCTCTCTCTCTCTCTCTCTCTCTCTCTCCCCCCTCTTGATTTATACAGCGATTTATACATGTATATAACGTGTTTAAAACTCATCGAGAGTAGAATCTGAAGTACACAATCAAAATATAAACACTAGTTTGAAAAATATTACACAAACATTAGGAGTAAAAATTATACTTTTTTAGATTTCATTAAAAATTGCCTTGTTAAAGAGCCTTGATACATGAGTATAAAAATTAACTTGAAATGAGACCAAGTAGTTAATAAATATTTCTCGAAAGTCGACTCGCAAATATACGAAATAAGATTCTTGTTACCTTAAAGTGTAAGTCATATGTAATTACATATATTATAAAATATTATATACTATATTATTTTACAATTATATATATATATATATATATATATATATATATATATATATATATATATATATATATATACTGTGTATATATTTCTTTTGCCTGTGTGTTTGTGACTCCTCCCAAACGCCTTGAACTTTTGTGTGGGTTATTAGGTTAATTTAAAAATGCTTTAGATTTACAATTTGATACAGTAGGCAGCGCTGCTATCGCGTTATAGAATTAGAGAATTTATTTAGAAACTGCTACTACTTATCTAACCAAGGAGTCAGTCCCTTAAGAATTATTAATATATAACCCCTAATAGTAAAAAGATTTATTTATTTTAAATAATAATAGCAGTAAGTATACGAACGTACATCTAACACTTGTGGGAGCTTGAGAGGTCGTACAGAGCTGATAGATGTTAAAATTAAAGGTATTGACACTAAAGAGTGGGGAAACATATAGTTTTTTTTCACAACATATATAGGGCTTTCTGCAACTTAAATTTAATAAAAAAATGGTTTATAAGGAAATTTTGTATGAAAAACTGAATTATACTAAATGTTATTTGAAATTTAAAAAATAATTACTATCAAAAGTTAAAAAATTGTTCCAGTATTGATAGGGGCATTTACCCCTACCAGCTTCTAGATCCATATTATATATATCTATCTATCTATCTATCTATCTATCTATCTATCTATCTATCTATCTATCTATCTATATATATATATATATATATATATATATATATATATATATATATATATAGATATATATATATATATATATATATATATATATATATGTGTGTGTGTGTGTGTGTGTGTGTTTGTGTGTGTGTGTGTGTGTGTGTTTGTTTGTGTGTGTATTTATATATATATATATATGTGTGTGTGTGTGTGTGTGTGTGTGTGTGTGTGTGTTGTTTGTGTGTGTCTGTGTGTGTGTGTGTTTGTGAGTGCATGCGTGTATTTTTGTGAGGTTTGTATACTTATTATGTAGATTTTTTATTTTTTTAAATCTACTTTCGAGTCCTAATGATGGTCGTCGAGGTGACAATTGATTTGATTTTTTAATTAAAAACATAAAAGTTTTTAACCTATATTAGTTAAATCCCACATTTATAAACATATAAAGTATGAATAGTAACTTATTTAACAGTTTAAATTTACTTATTTATAACTAAACATTATCTTTTATCGTGGTAATAAATTGTTTATTTTTTAAATTGATTTGCAGTAAAACCAAGTGATATTAATTGGCAATGTGACAGCTAAGGGGCAAATTATTTTATATCCTCGACGTTTATAAATATCTGCAGAGTAAAACAGATCTTCATGATTAGAATAATTACAATTTCTTAAATGATTTATTCAAACTAGATTGTATAAATTATTGTATATACCTACAGGACATTGGATATAGTGGTTATAGCTTGGAGAAATATAAGGATAATTTGTGCCTAAATTTGATTGAATCTGTTACGGCTTATGGCTGGGAAAAGTTCCGAACGTCACACGAAATTGACTGTGTGGAATTAAGGCAATTGCAGGGTAGTAGCAGAAAGGGGTAATATGTGTTAAGGACTTTGACTTGTAGAGGTTGGACAGAAATACATGACTCTAAATATTTATTTGTCGCCAAATGATTTATACAGTGTTGCTAGACGTTGTAAATCCAGAGAGTGTTCACGTTGATAATGTTAGAAGACGTTACAAGGTAATGGCATTCGATGTTTACTAAGAATTATTTTTAAATACTTTGTGATTGTGTTCAAACTCCCTAGAAACCAATATTTATTTGCTTTTACTTTGTTTCTCTTGCATCAAAAAGTATACAGTATTAAAAAAAATAAAGAAATTAATATTGACACATAACTGCTTGTGTATAACATGCTAAATGTTTTGATCAGAGAAACTGTTATTCGTTACCAGAAGCATATATTTTGCACTACACGGAAATTAAATCGGTTTTATAAATATACAACTTGTTTATAACGTCTTATTAAACATTAATTTTTGTCCATTTGATGTCCTAGTATCCGCGGATATGTTTTAACACTATATTATGATATTCTAAAAATATTGTTTTTTATATACTGACATAAATATCTTTGATAAGTCAAATATTATAGTAGCACACACATACACGCTCAGAAGTGAGGGCGAGTGCGCGCGCGCGCACACACACAGAAACGTTTTTAACACGAGAAAAACTATAATAAGTAGAAATAAAATAGTGTAAATATTAGGTTAGGTTTAGGTGTAAGTGTATGACGTCATTGTAGACTTAAAGTTCGAAAACATATTTAATTCTGATACATTAAACACTAATTACCCATTTCCAATTATACCAACACACACACATTGACAGTGATAAAAATAAAATTGATTATATACCTGAAAATAGAAAGATTATTTTACTTTAGGATGTGTATCCTACTACAAAATGTGCGACGTCATTATAAAGTTAAAGTGCAAGAAAACATATTTAATTCTGACAATTCTAATAATTCATTTTATAAAATGTCAAAACACACACACACACACACACACAACACTGGAATAAATTAAAAAATATACTCTTATAATTTTAAAAGACTATTATTTAATATAAATAACATAAAAAGGTCTTAATATAAAAGATTAATTCTATCATAAAACTCTTTTCTATTTTATAGCTTTGATTTTATTATTTCAGAGCAATTCAGTGTCTAAATGTTTCTTTTTCCTCTAGGGACGGAAATAAAAGCGATTAAAGGAGACCCTGGGAAACAAAGTGCGGTACTGCCTTCCTTCGAGATGTAAACATATTCATCTTGTGTTAAAAAGTTACATAGACAGCTTCATAAATAACGGCCGATAGCAGGTCTGAGGGAGGGGATCTCTCTAGTCTGCTAAGCCGATAACGTTACTGGGGCCTTTCGTGTTTTGTAGTCAACTCGACATGAAATAATCGGAATACAATGCCAGCAATCAGCTCACAAATTAAATATACAAAAATTATACATGTTTTTAAAAAAAATTTTTAAACCCTCATTGAAAAAGCAATGTTTGTTGGTCGAACATAGAATAAAACCTGAGACGAAGTTTACAGATTCATCGAGCAACAAAAAAAAATCTCCCTGGTTTTTATTCTATAAACTGAATCTGTATATAAAACCCAAACTGATACACTCTAAGGGAACTAATAATAGTTCGTTTTAAAATTTGCAACTTGTTTGTGTCGTTTACAACTAAAATTGTAGTGAAATTCAAATTAGAAATGTATTTGGATGTCGGTGAAGGGAGAAAATAATGGTCCACATCGTCTGTATGGCTGTTATATTGCCGTTCACAATAGAAAGCTGCTGAGAAAAGGGAGTGGTGACGCTATGATGAATGTGGCAACACTGTTTATAGCGGGAGTCACGAAAAATAGTATTGTCGAAATTGGTGAAAGTACGTATATCGATAACTCGCAAACTACAGTTTAAGTTTTATATTATTAGCTTAAAATATATTGTTTTTTTATTTGGAACATTAGGATGAACATTATAAGTTTATTGTACTCTTACCTCGATATTTTAATGCCACAAAACATTTGAAAAACTTTGGGATCTGATGTTCTAATTAAAGCGTTTAGCACTCACGGTAGGGAGAAATGGAAAGTGTTGTATGACTGGGATATCGTGAAAGGACGCCAACCCACTTTGGCTGCACCTCCCACGCGGAAAAAAACAATTTTTCAAACTTGAAAATAAAAACATAATAAAAAGAGATTTTACCACTACAATTGCCGGAAACAAATGGTGTTTTGTATTTTATTGATTGTGAATAATGCTTTTAGAAACATTGATGAATCCATTAATTTCTTCTCCTTCTCACAAAAATATGTTTTTTTTGTGTATTCTAAGGTTAATGGCATAAGAAGGAAATTATCCCTTACAAAGACATGGTTGAATAGAGACATAAACAATCCTTGGAACACGGTTGCCAGGTGTCTACCTGATTCTACCAATCGCATGTTAATAAACTGCTTGACTTAAGAAAGACTTAATTATCAGGAAAATGACTCTGAGATAAAGTACTTGGTTTTCAATTTGAAAACGAATTATAAAAAGCACAATTCTGCGAATAATCTTTTACTAAGTGGATTGTAACTATACTAGATGATATAAAAAGGTAACAAAATTTGTTTAACAGCTAAAACATATTTGCCAACAGAATTAACAAAACTTGTTAAATACTGGTTTAATATTCGAGAAAAAGGTGAAAAGATTTCATTAACCACGTTATTAGAAGCATAAAGGTAATGGAGTTAAGCCTAAAGGTAATGGAGTTAAGCCTAAAGGTAATGGAGTTAAGCCTAAAGGTAATGGAGTTAAGCCTAAAGGTAATGGAGTTAAGCATAAAGGTAGTGGAGTTAAGCCTAAAGGTAATGGAGTTAAGCATAAAGGTAATGGAGTTAAGCATAAAGGTAATGTAGTTAAGCATAAAGGTAATGGAGTTAAGCATAAAGGTAATGGAGTTAAGCATAAAGGTAATGGAGTTAAGCCTAAAGGTAATGGAGTTAAGCCTAAAGGTAATGGAGTTAAGCCTAAAGGTAATGGAGTTAAGCCTAAAGGTAATAGAGTTAAGCCTAAAGGTAATGGAGTTAAGCATAAAGGTAATGTAGTTAAGCATAAAGGTAATGGAGTTAAGCAGAAAGGTAATGGAGTTAAGCCTAAAGGTAATGGAGTTAAGCCTAAAGGTAATGGAGTTAAGCCTTCGATCTCATTACTGCGAAGGTGCCGAGAGGTTTGATAGAAAGGTTTTAACGAAACTAATAATTTGATTAGCGTATCATTTCCTGTAAGATACAGCTGTATTGGAAATACAAAGAAAATACTTTATAAATTTTTATTTAAAGAGTTAATTATGCTGATACGTTTCGGAACCGTCATTCATTGACTAAGCCTAGCCTGCTATTCCGTTAAGGAAACGACGATTTCGAAACACGGCAGCATAATAATTTATTAGTTTTCACCAAGTTATGAAATAAGTACTTATGATTTAATAAAAGAAATCAATATGACTACATCCAACTTTAAATCATTCAGTTCTGTGGGTTGTTATGGATTGACATACAGTAATTCTCTTTATTATTAAAACATTTGACAATAAAGTACAGAAAATTTGAAGGTTTCCTTTGTTTTCGAATGTTGGGAATGTTTATTTAATTTTGGCTTGATTAGATGCATGTTTTCTGACTTGATTGATGATTTAGAATTTCTGACTTCCATTAGATGCAGTTATTCATGAAATTATTTGGAATAAATTTCTTTGTTGCCAATTTTATGCCTAAAACTTTAAAAAATTCATATTTTGAAATTCTTCGAATGTTTATAATATTGTTTATCACTTTCCTCGTTATTACCATGGATCGACGTGTGGTTGGCATCTTCGCCACATTATCTTGAACCATTCACAATCTCTGCCTTCCTCTAGGTAGACTAGCAAAAAAAAAAGAAAACTGTCACTAATTACCTAGCATTGCTACTGACAACTCTATTCTTAACAACCAAAATAAAGTTCCCAGAATAATACAGCCTACAAATTTGCATATACAAAACACTGCGTTTAAAATTGCTTTTTATGTGTTATTTATATTTGTAACATATAAGCAAAAGGCACTTTGGGCAGTTTGATAGCTTTGTATCTCGTATGGGCCACAACTTTGTAAAGAAGCTGAAGTGGTAATGGTCGTTTCGCCAGGAAAATATTTCGGCGAACGAATCTTTTGTCGATTATGTTAAAAAAACGTTCGAAAAATCTTTTGATGAAAAATATTCTGTAAACTTAGATTTGGTAATTGTTTCTTGTGTCAATAAAGTACAACCACAGTGGTTCTGGAATAGAGGTATTCGCCTCAGTGGTGAATGAATAAAAGTATTCGCCTCAGTGGTGAATGAATAAAAGTATTCGCCTCAGTGGTGAATGAATAAAAGTATTCGCCTCAGTGGTGAATGAATAAAAGTATTCGCCTCAGTGGTGAATGAATAAAAGTATTCGCCTCAGTGGTGAATGAATAAAAGTATTCGCCTCAGTGGTGAATGAATAAAAGTATTCGCCTCAGTGGTGAATGAATAAAGGTATTCGTCTCAGTGGTGAATGAATAAAGGTATTCGCCTCAGTGGTGAATGAACAAAGGTATTCGCCTCAGTGGTGAATGAATAAAGGTATTCGCCTCAGCGGTGAATGAATAAAGGTATTCGTCTCAGTGGTGAATGAATAAAGGTATTTGTCTCAGTGGTGAATGAATAAAGGTATTCGTCTCAGTGGTGAATGAATAAAGGTATTCGCCTCAGCGGTGAATGAATAAAGGTATTCGTCTCAGTGGTGAATGAATAAAGGTATTCGTCTCAGTGGTGAATGAATAAAGGTATTCGCCTCAGCGGTGAATGAATAAAGGTATTCGTCTCAGTGGTGAATGAATAAAGGTATTCGCCTCAGCGGTGAATGAATAAAGGTATTCGTCTCAGTGGTGAATGAATAAAGGTATTTGTCTCAGTGGTGAATGAATAAAGGTATTCGTCTCAGTGGTGAATGAATAAAGGTATTCGCCTCAGCGGTGAATGAATAAAGGTATTCGTCTCAGTGGTGAATGAATAAAGGTATTCGTCTCAGTGGTGAATGAATAAAGGTATTCGCCTCAGCGGTGAATGAATAAAGGTATTCGTCTCAGTGGTGAATGAATAAAGGTATTCGCCTCAGTGGTGAATGAATAAAGGTATTCGCCTCAGCGGTGAATAAATAAAAGTATTCGCCTCAGCGGTGAATGAATAAAGGTATTCGTCTCAGTGGTGAATGAATAAAGGTATTCGCCTCAGTGGTGAATGAATAAAGGTATTCGCCTCAGTGGTGAATGAATAAAGGTATTCGCCTCAGTGGTGAATGAATAAAAGTATTCGCCTCAGCGGTGAATGAATAAAAGTATTCGCCTCAGCGGTGAATGAATAAAAGTATTCGCCTCAGCGGTGAATGAATAAAGGTATTCGCCTCAGTGGTGAATGAATAAAGGTATTCGCCTCAGTGGTGAATGAATAAAGGTATTCGCCTCAGCGGTGAATGAATAAAGGTATTCGCCTCAGTGGTGAATGAATAAAGGTATTCGCCTCAATGGTGAATGAATAAAAGTATTCGCCTCAGAGGTGAATGAATAAAGGTATTCGCCTCAGTGGTGAATGAATAAAAGAATTCGCCTCAGCGGTGAATGAATAAAGGTATTCGCCTCAGTGGTGAATGAATAAAGGTATTCGCCTCAGTGGTGAATGAATAAAGGTATTCGTCTCAGCGGTGAACAGCTCTTTGCGTTATTATAATAATATAATGAATCTGACGGCTTCTATTGCAATCAGGATTCTGACAAATATCGCAAGATAAAATACATCTAGTTTATCAATATAAGTTAATTCAATATTTTCTTCGACGTTTCAGCGTTTAATATTGCCTTATGACCATTCTCAAGACTAAAACTGACTACAATAACAAGCAAGTAATAAGCAACGACATACGTTTGGTGATATTTTACTATTTTATAATTAACAGCGGCCTGTTTATACATTATCCTGAATACAAATTAATATTTATATGAACAAGAAAATTCTAGGAACGTTTGTTTACGTTTTAGACAGTTAGAAATAAAGAACAGTTAAACGTGAAAATTGGCACAATTAAAAAAAAAATACTACTTTTATAGCTTATTTTGCAATATAACTAATTTTTTCTATTTCCAAAGGTTTCCATTTTCCTACAATTGGAACGTTGTATGTTAGGTTTCCTAGAAACCATATTTTTACATTTATCCTGTCCTTTTGCTAGTGAATTTCAGAGCAACACACTTTTGTAAACTTTACTGTTTATACTGAAGTATTGACTTTCGTCGGAACAATTAACTGCTCGTGATTAAGATTAGAACACCTACATTTCCTGGACAAGATGTTCCAAATCCCGGAATTACACCAACACAACAAACATAACAATATACAATCAGCATTTATTAGGTGTAGGAGCTTCGTGCAGTGCAATGTTTGCGTGCGAGGCTAGCAGTGTGTTTAATGCTCGGTGAATGCCACGTTTAGTTAATCAACGCATTTGCATGAAACAACCGGGCGACCTTGTCGTCAACGGGGCAAAGCAACCCTGAACACAGAGACTTATTTAGTCGCAAAGGGAGACATATTCGACCTGGGCTTTAAGTGCTTAAGTTTAATTTGTACTTCATGTGTTGAGTGTAACACGTGTTTGAGTACATGATTCAAGTAGCAATGTAATGTTAGTACCAGCAAATATTAAAGCATGTACCTGGATCAAACTGGTCGTATTATGGGCTCAATTTAGGTGAATTTTGGTTGGGTAATATGGTTCAAGTTTAAAAGGAATTCTTTAGTACGAACGTTTTTGTTCATGCTCTACGTTGTATGCTCTACGTGCCGCATTAAAGTGAATTCTGCTTCGTGCAGGTTCACACACCCCTGGCCACAATACATTGGTAATTACAGCGATGTTGTGGAATTTTAAACATCTTGTAAAACATGGATCGCTTGAAACGAGTCGTCTTTTGAGCTTATATCAAGTGAATTCTGCTTCGTGCAGGTTCACACACCCCTGGCCACAATACATTGGTAATTACAGCAATGTTGTGGAATTTTAAACATCTTGTAAAACATGGATCGCTTGAAACGAGTCGTCTTTTGAGCTTATATCAAGTGAATTCTGCTTCGTGCAGGTTCACACACCCCTGGCCACAATACATTGGTAATTACAGCGATGTTGTGGAATTTTAAACATCTTGTAAAACATGGATCGCTTGAAACGAGTCGTCTTTTGAGCTTATATCAAGTGAATTCTGCTTCGTGCAGGTTCACACACCCCTGGCCACAATACATTGGTAATTACAGCGATGTTGTGGAATTTTAAACATCTTGTAAAACATGGATCGCTTGAAACGAGTCGTCTTTTGAGCTTAAATCAAGTGAATTCTGCTTCGTGCAGGTTCACACACCCCTGGCCACAATACATTGGTAATTACAGCGATGTTGTGGAATTTTAAACATTTTGTAAAACATGGATCGCTTGAAACGAGTCGTCTTTTGAGCTTATATCAAGTGAATTGTGGTTCAGTAATAGGGTTCAGTTTCATATATACCCAAATCATACCGTAAGTGATGTTAGAGGATTCTGCTCTGTGATTCCGACTTTGTGAAGCTCTAAAGTAAGATCCTTGTCACCATATATTGACAATCACAGTGGATCAGTGTTCGTGTTTCTGTAGGCCATGACGTGGTTTTCTGTTAAAGTTGCCGGGCCGTTCTGATACTCAGTTGAAATGATTTAGTATTTGTAAAGGTTATACAACTGTTTTGGTTGAACGAAATTCATGGCTGTAAAGTTCCAAAAATAAATTTTAAGATGTATCAAGTTTCTGTTCGATTTCAGTTCGTAATTTTCTCTCATTCAGGATTTAATAAAACTACTTTTTTAATACAATTTACAAAGGAACCTAAAATAATCGAGGTTGACATAAAGAGCCTAAAACAATCGAGGTTGACATAAGGAGCCTAAAACAATCGAGGTTGACATAAGGAGTCTAAAATAATCGAGGTTGACATAAGGGGCCTAAAACAATCGAGGTTGACATAAGGAGCCTAAACTAATCTAGGTTGACATAAGGGGCCTAAAATAATCGAGGTTTACATAAGGAGCCTAAAACAATCGAGGTTGACATAAGGAGCCTAAAATAATCGAGGTTGACATAAGGAGCCTAAAATAATCGAGGTTGACATAAGGGCCCTAAAATAATCGAGGTTGACATAAGGTGCCTAAAATAATCGAGGTTGACATAAGGAGCCTAAAATAATCGAGGTTGACATAAGGAGCCTAAAATAATCGAGGTTGACATAAGGAGCCTAAAACAATCGAGGTTGACATAAGGGGCCTAAAATAATCGATGTTGACGTAAGGAGCCTAATTACTTTCATGTTATTGAAACTTTTGACAAATTTAATCAAAGGCCTAGAAACAGTAAAAGGTTTTCAGAGAAAATATTAGATGCAACATTAGAAACTCAATCTTTAAAAGGTCTAACACAAAATTGTAGAGACTATAAGTAATTGCTTACACAATCATGAGACAATTTTTTTTTAAATTGATCTTACAAATATCGTCTGAAAGGAATGGTGATCCTTTGGTCCAAGACAGCACATGTTCGTCAAACCTCAACTGGCATCCAGAGTGTAACAATACATCTAAAATATTTCTCTGCATCGTTCTTACAGCCATGGAAAGGAATGGTGATCCTTTGGTCCAAGGCAGCACATGATCGTCAAACCTCGACTGGCATCCAGAATGTAACAGATATATAATACATCTAAAATATTTCTCTGCATCGTTCTTACAGCCATGGAAAGGAATGGTGATCCTTTGGTCCAAGGCAGCACATGTTCGTCAAACCTCGACTGGCATCCAGAGTGTAACAATACATCTAAAATATTTCTCTGCATCGTTCTTACAGCCATGGAAAGGAATGGTGATCCTTTGGTCCAAGGCAGCACATGTTCGTCAAACCTCGACTGGCATCCAGAGTGTAACAGATATATAATACATCTGAAATATTTCTCTGCATCGCTCTTACAGCCATGGAAAAGAATGGTGATCCTTTGGTCCAAGGCAGCACATGATCGTCAATCCTCGACTGGCATCCAGAGTGTAACAGATATATAATACATCTAAAATATTTCTCTGCATCGTTCTTACAGCCATGGAAAGGAATGGTGATCCTTTGGTCCAAGGCAGCACATGTTCGTCAAACCTCGACTGGCATCCAGAGTGTAACAATACATCTAAAATATTTCTCTGCATCGTTCTTACAGCCATGGAAAGGAATGGTGATCCTTTGGTCCAAGGCAGCACATGTTCGTCAAACCTCGACTGGCAGCCAGAGTGTAACAATACATCTAAAATATTTCTCTGCATCGTTCTTACAGCCATGGAAAGGAATGGTGATCCTTTGGTCCAAGGCAGCACAAGTTCGTCAAACCTCGACTGGCATCCAGAGTGTAACAATACATCTAAAATATTTCTCTGCATCGTTCTTACAGCCGTGGAAAGGAATGGTGATCATTTGGTCCAAGGCAGCACATGTTCGTCAAACGTCGACTGGCATCCAGAGTGTAACAATACATCTAAAATATTTCTCTGCATCGTTCTTACAGCCATGGAAAGGAATTTTGATCCTTTGGTCCAAGGCAGACATGATCGTCAAACCTCGACTGGCATCCAGAGTGTAACAGATATATAATACATCTAAAATATTTCTCTGCATCGTTCTTACAGCCATGGAAAGGAATGGTGATCCTTTGGTCCAAGGCAGCACATGTTCGTCAAACCTCGACTGGCATCCAGAGTGTAACAATACATCTAAAGTATTTCTCTGCATCGATCTTACAGCCATGGAAAGGAATGGTGATCCTTTGGTCCAAGGCAGCACATGTTCGTCAAACCTCGACTGGCATCCAGAGTGTAACAATACATCTAAAATATTTCTCTGCATCGTTCTTACAGCCATGGAAAGGAATGGTGATCCTTTGGTCCAAGGCAGCACATGTTCGTCAAACCTCGACTGGCATCCAGAGTGTAACAATACATCTAAAATATTTCTCTGCATCGTTCTTACAGCCATGGGAAGGAATGGTGATCCTTTGGTCCAAGGCAGCACATGTTCGTCAAACCTCGACTGGCATCCAGAATGTAACAATACATCTAAAATATTTCTCTGCATCGTTCTTACAGCCATGGAAAGGAATGGTGATCCTTTGGTCCAAGGCAGCACATGTTCGTCAAACCTCGACTGGCATCCAGAGTGTAACAATACATCTAAAATATTTCTCTGCATCGTTCTTACAGCCATGGAAAGGAATGGTGATCCTTTGGTCCAAGGCAGCACATGTTCGTCAAACCTCGACTGGCATCCAGAATGTAACAATACATCTAAAATATTTCTCTGCATCGTTCTTACAGCCATGGAAAGGAATGGTGATCCTTTGGTCCAAGGCAGCACATGTTCGTCAAACCTCGACTGGCATCCAGAATGTAACAATACATCTAAAATATTTGTCTGCATCGTTCTTACAGCCATGGAAAGGAAGGGTGATCCTTTGGTCCAAGGCAGCACATGTTCGTCAAACCTCGACTGGCATCGAGAATGTAACAGATATATAATACATCTAAAATATTTCTCTGCATCGTTCTTACAGCCATGGAAAGGAATGGTGATCCTTTGGTCCAAGGCAGCACATGTTCGTCAAACCTCGACTGGCATCCAGAGTGTAACAATACATCTAAAATATTTCTCTGCATCGTTCTTACAGCCATGGAAAGGAATGGTGATCCTTTGGTCCAAGGCAGCACATGTTCGTAAAACCTCGACTGGCATCCAGAGTGTAACAGATATATAATACATCTATAATATTTCTCTGCATCGTTCTTACAGCCATGGAAAGGAATGGTGATCCTTTGGTCCAAGGCAGCACATGTTCGTCAAACCTCGACTGGCATCCAGAATGTAACAGATATATAATACATCTAAAATATTTCTCTGCATCGTTCTTACAGCCATGGAAAGGAATGGTGATCCTTTGGCCCAAGGCAGCACATGTTCGTCAAACCTCGACTGGCATCCAGAGTGTAACAGATATATAATACATCTAAAATATTTCTCTGCATCGTTCTTACAGCCATGGAAAGGAATGGTGATCCTTTGGTCCAAGGCAGCACATGTTCGTCAAACCTCGACTGGCATCCAGAGTGTAACAATACATCTAAAATATTTCTCTGCATCGTTCTTACAGCCATGGAAAGGAATGGTGATCCTTTGGTCCAAGGCCGCACATGTTCGTCAAACCTCGACTGGCATCCAGAATGTAACAGATATATAATACATCTAAAATATTTCTCTGCATCGTTCTTACAGCCATGGAAAGGAATGGTGATCCTTTGGTCCAAGGCAGCACATGTTCGTCAAACCTCGACTGGCATCCAGAGTGTAACAATACATCTAAAATATTTCTCTGCATCGTTCTTACAGCCATGGAAAAGAATGGTGATCCTTTGGTCCAAGGCAGCACATGTTCGTCAAACCTCGACTGGCATCCAGAGTGTAACAATACATCTAAAATATTTCTCTGCATCGTTCTTACAGCCATGGAAAGGAATGGTGATCCTTTGGTCCAAGGCAGCACATGTTCGTCAAACCTCGACTGGCATCCAGAGTGTAACAATACATCTAAAATATTTCTCTGCATCGTTCTTACAGCCATGGAAAGGAATGGTGATCCTTTGGTCCAAGGCAGCACATGTTCGTCAAACCTCGACTGGCATCCAGAGTGTAACAATACATCTAAAATATTTCTCTGCATCGTTCTTACAGCCATGGAAAGGAAGGGTGATCCTTTGGTCCAAGGCAGCACATGTTCGTCAAACCTCGACTGGCATCCAGAGTGTAACAGATATATAATACATCTAAAATATTTCTCTGCATCGTTCTTACAGCCATGGAAAGGAATGGTGATCCTTTGGTCCAAGGCAGCACATGTTCGTCAAACCTCGACTGGCATCCAGAGTGTAACAATACATCTAAAATATTTCTCTGCATCGTTCTTACAGCCATGGAAAGGAATGGTGATCCTTTGGTCCAAGGCAGCACATGTTCGTCAAACCTCGACTGGCATCCAGAGTGTAACAATACATCTAAAATATTTCTCTGCATCGTTCTTACAGCCATGGAAAGGAATGGTGATCCTTTGGTCCAAGGCAGCACATGTTCGTCAAACCTCGACTGGCATCCAGAGTGTAACAATACATCTAAAATATTTCTCTGCATCGTTCTTACAGCCATGGAAAGGAATGGTGATCCTTTGGTCCAAGGCAGCACATGTTCGTCAAACCTCGACTGGCATCCAGAGTGTAACAGATATATAATACATCTAAAATATTTGTCTGCATCGTTCTTACAGCCATGGAAAGGAATGGTGATCCATTGGTCCTAGGCAGCACATGTTCGTCAAACCTCGACTGGCATCCAGAGTGTAACAGATATATAATACATCTAAAATATTTCTCTGCATCGTTCTTACAGCCATGGAAAGGAATGGTGATCCTTTGGTCCAAGGCAGCACATGTTCGTCAAACCTCGACTGGCATCCAGAGTGTAACAGATATATAATACATCTAAAATATTTCTCTGCATCGTTCTTACAGCCATGGAAAGGAATGGTGATCCTTTGGTCCAAGGCAGCACATGTTCGTCAAACCTCGACTGGCATCCAGAGTGTAACAGATATATAATACATCTAAAATATTTCTCTGCATCGTTCTTACAGCCATGGAAAGGAATGGTGATCCTTTGGTCCTAGGCAGCACATGTTCGTCAAACCTCGACTGGCATCCAGAGTGTAACAGATATATAATACATCTAAAATATTTCTCTGCATCGTTCTTACAGCCATGGAAAGGAATGGTGATCCTTTGGTCCAAGGCAGCACATGTTCGTCAAACCTCGACTGGCATCCAGAGTGTAACAATACATCTAAAATATTTCTCTGCATCGTTCTTACAGCCATGGAAAGGAATGGTGATCCTTTGGTCCAAGGCAGCACATGTTCGTCAAACCTCGACTGGCATCCAGAGTGTAACAGATATATAATACATCTAAAATATTTCTCTGCATCGTTCTTACAGCCATGGAAAGGAATGGTGATCCTTTGGTCCTAGGCAGCACATGTTCGTCAAACCTCGACTGGCATCCAGAGTGTAACAGATATATAATACATCTAAAATATTTCTCTGCATCGTTCTTACAGCCATGGAAAGGAATGGTGATCCTTTGGTCCAAGGCAGCACATGTTCGTCAAACCTCGACTGGCATCCAGAGTGTAACAATACATCTAAAATATTTCTCTGCATCGTTCTTACAGCCATGGAAAGGAATGGTGATCCTTTGGTCCAAGGCAGCACATGTTCGTCAAACCTCGACTGGCATCCAGAGTGTAACAGATATATAATACATCTAAAATATTTCTCTGCATCGTTCTTACCGCCATGGAAAGGAATGGTGATCCTTTGGTCCAGGCAGCACATGTTCGTCAAACCTCGACTGGCATCCAGAGTGTAACAATACATCTAAAATATTTCTCTGCATCGTTCTTACAGCTATGGAAAGGAATGGTGATCCTTTGGTCCAAGGCAGCACATGTTCGTCAAACCTCGACTGGCATCCAGAGTGTAACAGATATATAATACATCTAAAATATTTCTCTGCATCGTTCTTACAGCCATGGAAAGGAATGGTGATCCTTTGGTCCAAGGCAGCACATGTTCGTCAAACCTCGACTGGCATCCAGAGTGTAACAGATATATAATACATCTAAAATATTTCTCTGCATCGTTCTTACAGCCATGGAAAGGAATGGTGATCCTTTGGTCCAAGGCAGCACATGTTCGTCAAACCTCGACTGGCATCCAGAGTGTAACAGATATATAATACATCTAAAATATTTCTCTGCATCGTTCTTACAGCCATGGAAAGGAATGGTGATCCTTTGGTCCAAGGCAGCACATGTTCGTCAAACCTCGACTGGCATCCAGAGTGTAACAATACATCTAAAATATTTCTCTGCATCGTTCTTACAGCCATGGAAAGGAATGGTGATCCTTTGGTCCAAGGCCGCACATGTTCGTCAAACCTCGACTGGCATCCAGAATGTAACAGATATATAATACATCTAAAATATTTCTCTGCATCGTTCATACAGCCATGGAAAGGAATGGTGATCCTTTGGTCCAAGGCAGCACATGTTCGTCAAACCTCGACTGGCATCCAGAATGTAACAGATATATAATACATCTAAAATATTTCTCTGCATCGTTCTTACAGCCATGGAAAGGAATGGTGATCCTTTGGTCCAAGGCAGCACATGTTCGTCAAACCTCGACTGGCATCCAGAGTGTAACAATACATCTAAAATATTTCTCTGCATCGTTCTTACAGCCATGGAAAAGAATGGTGATCCTTTGGTCCAAGGCAGCACATGTTCGTCAAACCTCGACTGGCATCCAGAGTGTAACAATACATCTAAAATATTTCTCTGCATCGTTCTTACAGCCATGGAAAGGAATGGTGATCCTTTGGTCCAAGGCAGCACATGTTCGTCAAACCTCGACTGGCATCCAGAGTGTAACAATACATCTAAAATATTTCTCTGCATCGTTCTTACAGCCATGGAAAGGAATGGTGATCCTTTGGTCCAAGGCAGCACATGTTCGTCAAACCTCGACTGGCATCCAGAGTGTAACAATACATCTAAAATATTTCTCTGCATCGTTCTTACAGCCATGGAAAGGAAGGGTGATCCTTTGGTCCAAGGCAGCACATGTTCGTCAAACCTCGACTGGCATCCAGAGTGTAACAGATATATAATACATCTAAAATATTTCTCTGCATCGTTCTTACAGCCATGGAAAGGAATGGTGATCCTTTGGTCCAAGGCAGCACATGTTCGTCAAACCTCGACTGGCATCCAGAGTGTAACAATACATCTAAAATATTTCTCTGCATCGTTCTTACAGCCATGGAAAGGAATGGTGATCCTTTGGTCCAAGGCAGCACATGTTCGTCAAACCTCGACTGGCATCCAGAGTGTAACAATACATCTAAAATATTTCTCTGCATCGTTCTTACAGCCATGGAAAGGAATGGTGATCCTTTGGTCCAAGGCAGCACATGTTCGTCAAACCTCGACTGGCATCCAGAGTGTAACAATACATCTAAAATATTTCTCTGCATCGTTCTTACAGCCATGGAAAGGAATGGTGATCCTTTGGTCCAAGGCAGCACATCTTCGTCAAACCTCGACTGGCATCCAGAGTGTAACAGATATATAATACATCTAAAATATTTGTCTGCATCGTTCTTACAGCCATGGAAAGGAATGGTGATCCTTTGGTCCTAGGCAGCACATGTTCGTCAAACCTCGACTGGCATCCAGAGTGTAACAGATATATAATACATCTAAAATATTTCTCTGCATCGTTCTTACAGCCATGGAAAGGAATGGTGATCCTTTGGTCCAAGGCAGCACATGTTCGTCAAACCTCGACTGGCATCCAGAATGTAACAGATATATAATACATCTAAAATATTTCTCTGCATCGTTCTTACAGCCATGGAAAGGAATGGTGATCCTTTGGTCCAAGGCAGCACATGTTCGTCAAACCTCGACTGGCATCCAGAGTGTAACAGATATATAATACATCTAAAATATTTCTCTGCATCGTTCTTACAGCCATGGAAAGGAATGGTGATCCTTTGGTCCAAGGCAGCACATGTTCGTCAAACCTCGACTGGCATCCAGAGTGTAACAGATATATAATACATCTAAAATATTTCTCTGCATCGTTCTTACAGCCATGGAAAGGAATGGTGATCCTTTGGTCCAAGGCAGCACATGTTCGTCAAACCTCGACTGGCATCCAGAGTGTAACAGATATATAATACATCTAAAATATTTCTCTGCATCGTTCTTACAGCCATGGAAAGGAATGGTGATCCTTTGGTCCTAGGCAGCACATGTTCGTCAAACCTCGACTGGCATCCAGAGTGTAACAGATATATAATACATCTAAAATATTTCTCTGCATCGTTCTTACAGCCATGGAAAGGAATGGTGATCCTTTGGTCCAAGGCAGCACATGTTCGTCAAACCTCGACTGGCATCCAGAGTGTAACAATACATCTAAAATATTTCTCTGCATCGTTCTTACAGCCATGGAAAGGAATGGTGATCCTTTGGTCCAAGGCAGCACATGTTCGTCAAACCTCGACTGGCATCCAGAGTGTAACAGATATATAATACATCTAAAATATTTCTCTGCATCGTTCTTACCGCCATGGAAAGGAATGGTGATCCTTTGGTCCAGGCAGCACATGTTCGTCAAACCTCGACTGGCATCCAGAGTGTAACAATACATCTAAAATATTTCTCTGCATCGTTCTTACAGCTATGGAAAGGAATGGTGATCCTTTGGTCCAAGGCAGCACATGTTCGTCAAACCTCGACTGGCATCCAGAGTGTAACAGATATATAATACATCTAAAATATTTCTCTGCATCGTTCTTACAGCCATGGAAAGGAATGGTGATCCTTTGGTCCAAGGCAGCACATGTTCGTCAAACCTCGACTGGCATCCAGAGTGTAACAGATATATAATACATCTAAAATATTTCTCTGCATCGTTCTTACAGCCATGGAAAGGAATGGTGATCCTTTGGTCCAAGGCAGCACATGTTCGTCAAACCTCGACTGGCATCCAGAGTGTAACAGATATATAATACATCTAAAATATTTCTCTGCATCGTACTTACAGCCATGGAAAGCAATGACGTGTATTCAATAATATAAACTGGACAATAAAATAAGCTTCTGTTTACTGTAACGAATGATTTGGTTAGACATGAGGCTAGGAAAAATTTAACTAAAATCATGAGAATCGAGAAATAATAACCTGCAACTTTTTTGCGGTGAATAAAATTAACAGTTGTTTTAACGAGTACTACAACGTCCTGTACCATATGTTTTTAGTTCTTGCTATAAGAACGTTACTTCTATTTTTGTTATAAAAGTACCAATATTTTGAACGATTATTTAATACTCGTTGTTTTGTTGTTTATTTTGAAACGTGAATGCCTATTTAAACTAAACATATTACCTCACATTTGCAATATACAATCGTCTGAGGAAAACTGATGATTCCGTAAAAATTTACAATCTTGAACATAAAAACAGAAACAAAACACACATCAGAAAAATAAAGCAAACCATAATCGAAACAGGATGTTCAAAAGCACAGTAACTTAACATTAGGTACGTAACAACGTATGCAGTGTTTCCACGTGACAGATAAACAAAAGTATCCCTCGGTTCCAATTTAATGTGTGATTTACTGTACGAGAGGGAAAAGCAAATTTGGATTCATTTGTACTGAATCTACAGGCGGCCAAATAATCTGGAGCTTGTACTACAGGTGTCATTGATGTTACGATGGTGGGAACGTATTCTAACATTGTTATAACCGAGTTCAACTACATTCTCTGTCTAAAGGTCTCAACTTTTAAAAGTTTCTTCATTACAATATATTTTTTGTTAAATTAGAGAATTTGCATTTTAAAATCAATTACTGTCACAGAACTGTTAAATATAATTAACTTGAAAAATAAAATATTTATAAAATAAAAACATTCATACCTTATCTATAGAAGTTTATAAGATCGGACACTACTTTCTAAAAGTAATTTATGGTAAAAGTATTATTTTTTATTCTAATGTCCTATAAAAGTCATAAAATAAAAACTCGTGAAAATTATAAGATACGAACTGAACCTAACCATATTTATTATTGTACCTTATATACGAATATTTAAATTTAACTATTTATCGTATTATTAAATTTCCATTTTACTTTTAAATTTAATTAAATATGCTTTATTAAATAAATCAAATTATTAAATTTTGCTCAATAAATATTAGGTTTAGATAATTAATTAGCTAGTTATATTTAAAGCCAAGTTTTATAAAATCATATATTGGATCCTAGACAGACATTTTAATTTGGACTATAGCTCATATAAGTCATTTATATAAATTACGAGTGACTTGTATAAAATTAAATATACGATACAGTATTTCTAAATGTAACAATGTATGAAATGAACAGCAAATCTTTCACCAAAAGTAATTAATAAGTAATAACCAACATCAACTCACAATTAATTAGATTTGCAAAAGAATTTCAATGAAAAACATCAGAATCAGTGAGTATAATTAGGCAAATTCTAAACTATAATTGACATGGAAACAAGGATACGGACAATACTTATAAAAACTTTGCTGTCCAATATTGGGGATAAGTATGGCGTAACCTTAATCACATTCTAGTGTTCTCTTTCATTATTTGTAAGTTATACCGCCGGATGAATGTTCCTTTGCCATGCAAATATATTTAAGGAAATAAATTATTGAGTTAAATGAGTATGTTATTATTTCGTTGTATAGGAGTTACGATTTTACACACATACACACACGTACACGCACACGCACACGCACACACACACACACACACACACACACACACACACACACACACACACACACACACACACACACACACACACACACACACACACACACACACACACACACACACACACACACACACACACACACACACACACACACACACATATATATATATATATATATATATATATATATATATATATATATATATATATATATATACATACATACATACATACAATTAAATGCCACTTTCATGAACAGAATTTCTATTTTAATTTGTTTCATACATTGAAGCTTTTCGCTGATTGGCATTAGGTTATCAGCATTATCAAAGCTTTCTAAGTATCTTATAGTTCTATGACTACATCTGGACTACATGAGAGTCCAGTTCTGAGAATAGTTACTTGGCAACTGAAATGGTAAAATAAAAAAGAGTTGTGGTTGGATGTTGTTAAGTATTTATTAGAATTCAACCACAGTGTATTCCCAATAAATAGGGTTCATTCATTATTTCAAAGTTTTGTAACTAACCTTTGTAGAATTGTAAAATAATTTATAATTTTTTTAAGAGTTTATTTATTAATTTTTTGTAACTAAAGATTTCATCGCTTCTCTTACATCCCTTGCGCTATGTTCTTTATAAAAGAGTTTGATTCAATTTTTGTATTTATAAGATCTGTCTTTGTATCTAGTTTTAAAATTTCTATCGTCTGCCCTTTATACACTGCATTAAACTCACATTTATCTCATAATCGTGTCTCATATCGAGTTAGAAAGTCTTACTTGACGGGGATACTGTGATTTGCGTCAACAAGAATAAAAAATAACCATTCTATAGACATGGGTAAAACTTGTGACAATCAAACGAATCTGTGGAAAATTAGACAATTATAGAAACAACGGACAATGTTCGAAAACATGGTTCAACTTACATAAGCTATCTTAGACGTTCTAATCACAAAACAAGTTATTACAAGTCCCTCATAGTATAAATAGTCCTTCTGTTTAAAATGTGCAACATGTGAAAGTTAACCTCTATTTAGCAACACAAAAAATAATATAAAGATAACTTTTCTTTTTATTACGGCCTTGATATACACGCAACCCGACATTTCAACATACCTACAACTTATTCGGTTAGGTAGGGTTTGATTAGAAACAAAAAATATAAATTTTTTTCTAAATATGTTTTTACTTAAAGTAGCGAAGAAAAATTTATTTTAGTTTCTTTTTATTTTATAATTACAAGTAATATAAATATGTACATACATGTCAGAATAACAATATTAAGCGGCAAAATAGAAAGAGAATTTCATTGCAATTTTTCATTTTTGTTTCTATGCATGGTGTTGGACTATTATTTTTGTGTCTTACTATTTATACGCTTTCTTTTTTTCGTCGCTTGCATTGTGTTGTAGTTTCTTTTCGCTTTAACCATTTGTGAAATAAGGTTCGATACCGTTAATCTAGTTTGTTTGTTTATTTTATTCTTTTCATTCATTTTTAATCTTAGAGCATTATATATGATATTACGTGGTAGCTATGGCAACAATTCACGATTGCCGAATGGAGGTTTCAACGACAATCTGATGGGGCAAAAGAAAAATTCATATACATCTTTAAGAAGAACATTTCTAGATATAGGAAAGTTAGCTCAGTGCCAAAGCGCTAGATTTCAAACATGAAGAGACTCAGTTTGAATCCGACCTAGATCCCTAATATTTATAATTTAATTAGTAAATAAATATTTGAAAAATCTGTAATCACACCGATTGACATCTACTATAGGTTAAAAACAATGTTTGAACTTGATTGGATGAATAAAAAAACGGATTTTATAACCAATTGAAAATTTGTACAAGATATATATATATATATATATATAGTTTAAAATTTGTACAAGATATATATATAGTTTAAAATGCTTTAGCCTAAAATGATTCACGTTTTTGCAGAATATCGCATGGAACAGTGGTATCTTGATACTACGAGATTTTATATGCATTATTCATGGAAGTATAGTAAGGAGCCCGTATCTCACAATACACTTACGTTTAGAATGTGTGCGCTTTACTTTTTTCATATCCACATCTATTCCAAACAGATACTTTGTAGAAATATTTAATACAAGTATAAAGTGATTTCGTGTAACATAGTGTGATTATATGTAAAAAAATTCTTTCTTACAATATTCTTAAAACTTGTGTTTAAGTCACGTATGTAGAAAAACGTCAAAGGTGAATATAATTTAATTAATTATCACCCAATAGCATATTCTTGTTTAAGAGGCACGTAGACACAGACTTGTCTTGGGTAGAGGGATGCTAAACTCTTCCTCCTTAACTGCAAACGCGGAACAGATGTTGGTGACGTCATCTGTCAAACATGAGGTCTAATAAAGCCTCCAGAGGCTTAGGTCACGTGACGTGATGCTGTGCGGGCAAACAAAATTGCTTGATTTGTAATAAAGTGACATACTAAAGCGAATTCCGTAGCTTACAAGTTGATAACATCTTATACAAACGTAATAGCGGTGCGTTATTAGGTGTCCAATGGTTTTGCCAAATCACATTAATGAGACGGTTACAGCAGAACAGTGCTGACAGCATTGCAATCTCTAGGACGTCTCAACAACCGGAAAACGGCGGCTACTTCTCATTATATGCTACAAGTCTGTTTCTTATTAGGTTGTGGATAAGGTAACTGGCAATGACGTCATAGGGTTCGATTCCGGCAGAGGAAAATTCCTCTTCTATCAAAAAGCAAAAACTTTTTGATTTCAATTTTTATTTTTTAGGAAACCTTTTTTTTGGGAAATATTACAAAAACCTATTTATAAAAGTGGGAAATAATATTTATCAGGCACAAGGTTATCAGATGCAAATTAATACAATGAATAAAAACACATTTTGTTTGATGAAATTTCTTTAATTGTTCTTTAAACAAAGAATATTATTTTATACTTTGTATAATAAATAAAACGTCTAATTTTATAATAATATATCTTATAATTTCGGATTCATCTTTCATAACATTTATTAAAATAAGTAATACAAATGTTGGTGTTAAGTATCTGTACTATAGTAAGGTAAGTTATTTAAGTAAATTTAGGGTCAGGGTAGCTACAAAATTACCAGAGTATAACTGTTAAAGTAGGGGTGTTATTTATCAGAGCTTCTAATGAATGTCTTGTTACATGGTAGGGATATGGAAATGTAATATATTTGTTTGAATACAATTTCGTTGGGAATAAGATCTCCTATCCTGGTAGGAGGGAATGGGGCTCATCAGGATCATCGATAAGTGTGTAATAGCTATAACATCGTAGAAGGCAGAAACGAATGTTGGACTTTCTTTAAGAGAGCAAGATGAAAACTTTCCACAGAGGAAAGAAAGCATTAGAAAAAACTTATTCTAAGTAAAAATTTTATTGTTTAATAAAAACCAATTTAAATATTTACCATTTAAAATAGTTGCCACTTTCAATCACTTTAAATAGTTACCATTTTAAATAGTTCCCACTATAAATAATTACCACTTTAAATATTTGCCATTTTAAATAGTTCCCACTATAAAAAGTTACCACTATAAATAGTTACCACTTTAAATAGTTACCACTTTAAATAGTTACCATTTAAAACGTTACCCCTTTAAACAGTTACTACTTTAAACAGTTATCATTTTAAATAGTTCCCACTATAAATAAGTACCACTTTAAATATTTGCCATTTTAAACATTTGCCATTTTCAATAGTTACCATTTTAAATAGTTTCCACTATAAATAGTTACCACTTTAAATAGTTACCATTTTAAATAGTTACCACTATAAATAGTTACCATTTTAAATATTTTCCACTATTAATAGTTACTACTTTAAATAGTTACCATTTTAAATAGTTCCCACTGTAAATAGTTAGCACTTTAAATAATTATCATTTTAAATAATTCCCACTATAAATAGTTACCATTTTAAATAGTTCCCACTATAAATAGTTACCATTTTAAATAGTTACCACTAAAAATAGTTATCACTTTAAATAGTTACCATTTTAAACAGTTCCCACTATAAATAGTTACCATTTTAAATAGTTCCCACTATAAATAGTTACCACTTTAAATAGTTACCATTTTAAATAGTTCCCACTATAAATAGTTACCACTTTAAATAGTCACCACTTTAAATAGTTACCACTATAAATATTTACTATTTTAAATAAGTTCCCACTTTAAATAGTTCCCACTATAAATAGTTTCCACTAGAAATAGTTACCTCTTTAAATAGTTACCACTTTAAATAGTTCCCACTATAAACAGTTGCCACTATAAATAGTTACCTTTATAAATAGTTCCCAATGTAACACTCTTAAAAATAAGGTGTTACATATAAATTCATTTATATATTTAATTTTTATTTATTAATTATATCGACCCAATATAAAATTTTTTTTTCTTGGTGGACATTGTGAATCTTGCGTAGGTAGTAAGCGCTCCTAGCGAGCGAAATTTAAAAATATCGTACGAGTTAGTAACTTAAGGTAATAAGCACATCACGCCATGTGACGTAGTAAGCATGAGGCGATTCCTGATAACTAATCAGAATATTCATGTATATAAATAAGGGTGGGAGTTTGTTTGAAAATTTCAGTTAGCGCGTCCTTGCAACGACGTCACTTCACTAAAAAGTTCGAACGAGACGGACGAGATGACACTTTCGGACATAACTTAGAAATTAGTAAGCTTCCAGTATTTAAAATTTAAGATGTCAAGGCCGGTATCAAATTTTATTAACGCAACAAAAGGAGAAGTCAGAATCGGTTATTTATGTGTTTCAAATAAGTAAAAGTTTATATAATTTTTGTATAAGAGCGCTGATTCCAGGAGCGATGTGCAGTGATTAGTGTACAAAAGCCATGGACAATGTTTAATGGTATGTGTTATAGTGTTTTACAAGTAATGTGCACAACAAGGTACGTTTTAGATATTAATAAAAAAAATGTGTTTTAATGTTAACTAATTAGAATTTTCAATGATAAATAACTAACACATGAACGGTAGAAATTGTCCTTTGAATATTCACTTCTAAAATTAAATTGGAAAATTTAAGTTACTACCTTCTCGATATATATAAATTTGAAAAGTTAACAAGTAATTAAAATATGTATGGAATAGTTAGCAGTAACTAAAAGATAATTACTCGACACATTGGTGTCATTTGTTCTTTTGTAATTTGTCATTAATTAATAAATTGTTTGACTTTGTATTTTAAAACTTACAATACTTATTTCCCAAGTAGCCTAGTTCTACCTTCAAGATTAGAAGACCTCCATAGACAGACAGTATCTGCCTGAGCTATGACGTTAGGACTAGAGCCCTGGGTAAGTAAAATTAATTATGTTGGTAATCAAGAAATTAATAACACATTACAAGTAAAGGTAATACTTACCGAGGTAAAAAGGGCTAGAGCGTTACACCACTATAAATAGTTACCACTTTAAATAGTTACCATTTTAAATAGTTACCACTATAAATAGTTCCACTATAAAAAGTTACCATTTTAAATAGTTCCCACTGTAAATAGTTACCACTTTAAATAGTTACCATTTTAAATAATTCCCACTATAAATCGTTCCCACTATAAATAGTTACCACTATAAATAGTTACCACTATAAATAGTTACAATTTTAAATATTTCTCACTATAAATAGTTACCACTTTAAAAAGTTACCATTTTAAATAGTTCCCACTATAAATAGTTATCACTTTAAATATTTACCATTTTAAATAGTTCCCACTGTAAATAGTTACCACTTTAAATAGTTACCATTTTAAATAATCCCACTATAAATAGGTCCCACTAAAAATAATTACCATTTTAAATAGTTCCCACTATAATTTGTTACCATTTTAAATAGTTACCACTATAAATAGTTCCCACTATAAATAGTTGTCACTATAAATAGTTACCATTTTAAATATTTTCCTCTATAAATAATTCCCACTATAAATAGTTAACATTTTAAATAGTTCCCACTATAAATAAGTACCACTTTAAATATTTGCCATTTTAAACATTTGCCATTTTAAATAGTTACCATTTTAAATAGTTCCCACTATAAATAGTTACCACTTTAAATAGTTAACCTTTTAAATAGTTACGACTATAAATAGTTACCACTATATATAGTTACCATTTAAAATAGTTCCCACTATAAATAGTTATCATTTTAAATGGTTCCCACTATTAATAGTTACCATTTTAAATAGTTACCACTATAAATAGTTACCATTTTAAATAGTTCCCACTATAAATAGTTACCACTTTAAATAGTTACCACTTTAATTAGTTACCATTTTAAATAGTTCCCACTATAAATATTTACCCCTTTAAATAGTCACCATTTTAAATAGTTCCCACTATAAATAGTTACCATTTTAAATAGTTCCTACTATAAATAATTCCCACAATAAATAGTTACCACTTTAAATAATTACCACTATAAATATTTCCCACTATAAATAGTTCCCACTATAAATAGTTCCCACTTAAATAGTTACCACTATAAATAGTTATCACTTTAAATAGTTACCACTATAAATAGATATCCCTTTAAATAGTTACCACTGTAAATAGTCACCATTTTAAATAGTTCCCACTGTAAATAAATATAATTTTAAATTGTTCCCACTGTAAATAGTTATCATTTTAAATAGTTACCACTATAAATAATTACCACTATAAATAGTTACCACTTTAAATTTTTGCCACTATAAATAGTTACCATTTTAAATATTTGCCATTTTAAATAGTTACCATTAAAAAATGTTTCCCCTATAAATATTTACCACTTTAAAAAGTTACCCGTTTTAAATAGTTACCACTTTAAATAGTAACAGTATTAAATAGTTACCATTTTAAATAACAATGGTAAAAATTAAGACAGTTTACTCTAAATCTCACTACACATTGGTTTTTTAAAAGAAATACCCTAAATTGGACGACGATGACGCCATTATCAGTGCTTGGCTACTACAATAGTATATTTGGTTCCATTATACATTATAATTCCCAGTAGAGTTTTGCAGTAATTTTTTTATAATTAACAAATATAACAAATACAGTTAGTTGATTAACCGAATAAATAATATGTAAAGAAATAACCAATTTTTGTGATTTAATCTTTACATTTAATCATACCTACTTCTAGTTTCTAACTGTAATTTTCATTACTTAAATCTGAGGCCAAGGAGCGTCCTTTTTGTAGTTACATATGTAATTAGGACTATATTAAGGTAATTCATTTCCAACGTTGAATAGAGATTGAAATTCGTAGGTCATCTTTTCATTCTCGCTCGCCTGAATTAAAGACAAATAGTTTTACTAAAATTCCTGAGTGTTGAGGTGTAGTCCGCCAGATGTCGCCCACACGGCTACGCGCAAGTGGTTTAACACGTGCTATTTCTGTTCCAATGTCGGTCAATGTTGGGGAACCCTTTATAGAGTCAGCCAATGTAGTTATTTGTAGAAGCACTTTGCGTTGAGGTTATTCCGCTTCAAAAAGGAACGTGAAATCTTGTTCCCTTTGGTTTAGAATGGTTTAAACTTCAGCTTTGTAAGCGTGGGCGAGAATGTGTGTCCATTCGTGGAAAAATAAATGCGAACACTGGTTGTGAGCTACAAAAGTCGTCTTCACCGTATGATTACTAAACAAATAATTTTTCAAGCGTTTTTATCGCCCTCTAGTGATGCGGAAGTTATAGAGTGACTGTGTAAGTAGGGAAATAAACATGCATTTTCCTCGGTACTGCGAAGCGAGAGCGGCCTAATTTCACTCGAATTGTGTGTGTGAATATTTTCAGTTCCTGGTAGTAAGATACTAAAACTTAGCCTCCGATTTGGAAAAACATTGGTTAACTGTCTTATCGCCCCTAGTTTACTTTCTAGTTCATGAACCTTGCACTCTATAGGACATTCATTAACAATATTTCTGCAACAAATTGTTGATAGTTTCATACTGGTAACTATTATTTCGCGTTTTCTAATAAGACATTGGGGGCCTATTAATTCGCGTTTTCTAATAAGACATATAGGCCTATTATTCGCGTTTTCTAATAAGACATATAGGCCTATTATTCGCGTTTTCTAATAAGATATATAGGCCTATCAATTCTCGATTTATATTAAGACATATAGGCCTAATAATTCACGTTTTCTAATACAAACGATGTCTTAACGAGATAAAAGATTTTCGGTCTTACTGAGGAATCAATATCTCTAATGTTGGCACTACTGACGTCATCTTAAGGACATGAAGATCACTTATTGCGATAGAAAACTTATTTTCTTGGTGTTTTTCTCCCGTAAATTTACTTAAACTAGCAAGTCGTTAAGTTCAAACGTTAAAATTTCGCCGATTGGCAAGGATAACAAAATTTACGAGTCTTCGTAGGATTACTGTGCATAAGTAAATTAGTGATACTTTTGTTTATGTTGGTAATACTGTCGTTTTGCATTGACGATTTATACTTTGTACAATTGTTCTAATGTCTATACAAGTTTCAAGCTGCTAGGTTAGTTTCGTTATCTCTGTCGTGCTGCTGATCATACATTGATCGCTTAAGTGTTTCGCACGATGGAGCCATACTACCGTTTACCGCCAGAAATGAGGAAGACATTGATCGCTTAAGTGTTACGCACGATGGAGCCATACTACCGTTTACCGCCAGAAATGAGGAAAACATTGATCGCTTAAGTGTTACGCACGATGGAGCCATACTACCGTTTACCGCCAGAAATGAGGAAAACATTGATTGCTCAAGTGATACGCACGATGGAGCCGAACTACCGTTTACCGCCAGAAATGAGGGAAACATTGAACGCTCAAGTAATACGCACGATGGAGCCATACTACCGTTTACCGCCAGAAATGAGGAAAACATTGATCGCTCAAGTGTTACGCACGATGGAGCCATACTACCGTTTACCGCCAGAAATGAGGAAGACATTGATCGCTTAAGTGTTACGCACGATGGAGCCATACTACCGTTTACCGCCAGAAATGAGGAAAACATTGATCGCTCAAGTGTTACGCACGATGGAGCCATACTACCGTTTACCGCCAGAAATGAGGAAAACATTGATCGCTCAAGTGTTACGCACGATGGAGCCATACTACCGTTTACCGCCAGAAATGAGGAAAACATTGATCGCTCAAGTAATACGCACGATGGAGCCATACTACCGTTTACCGCCAGAAATGAGGAAAACATTGATCGCTCAAGTGTTACGCACGATGGAGCCATACTACCGTTTACCGCCAGAAATGAGGAAAACATTGATCGCTCAAGTGTTACGCACGATGGAGCCATACTACCGTTTACCGCCAGAAATGAGGAAGACATTGATCGCTTAAGTGTTACGCACGATGGAGCCATACTACCGTTTACCGCCAGAAATGAGGAAAACATTGATCGCTTAAGTGTTACGCACGATGGAGCCATACTACCGTTTACCGCCAGAAATGAGGAAAACATTGATCGCTCAAGTGTTACGCACGATGGAGCCATACTACCGTTTACCGCCAGAAATGAGGAAAACATTGATCGCTCAAGTGTTACGCACGATGGAGCCATACTACCGTTTACCGCCAGAAATGAGGAAAACATTGATCGCTCAAGTGTTACGCACGATGGAGCCATACTACCGTTTACCGCCAGAAATGAGGAAAACATTGATCGCTCAAGTGTTACGCACGATGGAGCCATACTACCGTTTACCGCCAGAAATGAGGAAAACATTGATCGCTCAAGTGTTACGCACGATGGAGCCATACTACCGTTTACCGCCAGAAATGAGGAAGACATTGATCGCTTAAGTGTTACGCACGATGGAGCCATACTACCGTTTACCGCCAGAAATGAGGAAAACATTGATCGCTCAAGTGTTACGCACGATGGAGCCATACTACCGTTTACCGCCAGAAATGAGGAAAACATTGATCGCTCAAGTGTTACGCACGATGGAGCCATACTACCGTTTACCGCCAGAAATGAGGAAAACATTGATCGCTCAAGTGTTACGCACGATGGAGCCATACTACCGTTTACCGCCAGAAATGAGGAAAACATTGATCGCTCAAGTGTTACGCACGATGGAGCCATACTACCGTTTACCGCCAGAAATGAGGAAAACATTGATCGCTCAAGTGTTACGCACGATGGAGCCATACTACCGTTTACCGCCAGAAATGAGGAAAACATTGATCGCTCAAGTGTTACGCACGATGGAGCCATACTACCGTTTACCGCCAGAAATGAGGAAAACATTGATCGCTCAAGTAATACGCACGATGGAGCCATACTACCGTTTACCGCCAGAAATGAGGAAAACATTGATCGCTCAAGTGTTACGCACGATGGAGCCATACTACCGTTTACCGCCAGAAATGAGGAAAACATTGATCGCTCAAGTGTTACGCACGATGGAGCCATACTACCGTTTACCGCCAGAAATGAGGAAGACATTGATCGCTTAAGTGTTACGCACGATGGAGCCATACTACCGTTTACCGCCAGAAATGAGGAAAACATTGATCGCTTAAGTGTTACGCACGATGGAGCCATACTACCGTTTACCGCCAGAAATGAGGAAAACATTGATCGCTCAAGTGTTACGCACGATGGAGCCATACTACCGTTTACCGCCAGAAATGAGGAAAACATTGATCGCTCAAGTGTTACGCACGATGGAGCCATACTACCGTTTACCGCCAGAAATGAGGAAAACATTGATCGCTCAAGTGTTACGCACGATGGAGCCATACTACCGTTTACCGCCAGAAATGAGGAAAACATTGATCGCTTAAGTGTTACGCACGATGGAGCCATACTACCGTTTACCGCCAGAAATGAGGAAAACATTGATCGCTCAAGTGTTACGCACGATGGAGCCATACTACCGTTTACCGCCAGAAATGAGGAAGACATTGATCGCTTAAGTGTTACGCACGATGGAGCCATACTACCGTTTACCGCCAGAAATGAGGAAAACATTGATCGCTTAAGTGTTACGCACGATGGAGCCATACTACCGTTTACCGCCAGAAATGAGGAAAACATTGATCGCTCAAGTAATACGCACGATGGAGCCATACTACCGTTTACCGCCAGAAATGAGGAAAACATTGATCGCTCAAGTGTTACGCACGATGGAGCCATACTACCGTTTACCGCCAGAAATGAGGAAAACATTGATCGCTCAAGTGTTACGCACGATGGAGCCATACTACCGTTTACCGCCAGAAATGAGGAAGACATTGATCGCTTAAGTGTTACGCACGATGGAGCCATACTACCGTTTACCGCCAGAAATGAGGAAAACATTGATCGCTTAAGTGTTACGCACGATGGAGCCATACTACCGTTTACCGCCAGAAATGAGGAAAACATTGATCGCTCAAGTGTTACGCACGATGGAGCCATACTACCGTTTACCGCCAGAAATGAGGAAAACATTGATCGCTCAAGTGTTACGCACGATGGAGCCATACTACCGTTTACCGCCAGAAATGAGGAAAACATTGATCGCTCAAGTGATACGCACGATGGAGCCGAACTACCGTTTACCGCCAGAAATGAGGAAAACATTGATCGCTCAAGTGTTACGCACGATGGAGCCGGACTACCGTTTACCGCCAGAAATGAGGAAAACATTGATCGCTCAAGTGTTACGCACGATGGAGCCATACTACCGTTTACCGCCAGAAATGAGGAAAACATTGATCGCTCAAGTGTTACGCACGATGGAGCCATACTACCGTTTACCGCCAGAAATGAGGAAAACATTGATCGCTCAAGTGATACGCACGATGGAGCCGAACTACCGTTTACCGCCAGAAATGAGGAAAACATTGATCGCTTAAGTGTTACGCACGATGGAGCCATACTACCGTTTACCGCCAGAAATGAGGAAAACATTGATCGCTCAAGTGATACGCACGATGGAGCCATACTACCGTTTACCGCCAGAAATGAGGAAAACATTGATCGCTCAAGTGTTACGCACGATGGAGCCATACTACCGTTTACCGCCAGAAATGAGGAAAACATTGATCGCTCAAGTGTTACGCACGATGGAGCCATACTACCGTTTACCGCCAGAAATGAGGAAAACATTGATCGCTCAAGTGTTACGCACGATGGAGCCATACTACCGTTTACCGCCAGAAATGAGGAAAACATTGATCGCTCAAGTGATACGCACGATGGAGCCGAACTACCGTTTACCGCCAGAAATGAGGAAAACATTGATCGTTCAAATGAAAAACATTGATCGTAAACAGACGAGTGACTATTGGCGAAGTCAATAACATTTTTTGGAGAACAAATGTACAATAGCATACAATATACAGCTTGTTTCTATCATGCCAAAAGAGACTTCACCGCTTTCATAGAACAGCATACTCTTACTTACTTAACTCCCCCCCCCCCATATTGTACACTTACTGGGAGGGCGTCAACATCAGTTTTTGCCATCTCCAAGAAGCCCCCAAAAACAATGAAATGTCAAAATGCATTACACTTGCAGTGAATCCTAAAGCCTCTATGGACAGGGATTATATGGGATTGTTCCTCAAATTAAGCACAAAACATCTTCACATCAAAAAATTAAAATAATGTATATATATACAAAAGTCTGAGATTTTTGGGATACATTATGTATTACTATTATTGTATAGAATTTATGTTTGAATTTATAATGTCAATAACATTATTGTAATTTTCATTCCTCACTGTTTACCATTTGGTACTGTTTACCAACAAAAAGCTTTGAATATAAATTAATAAATATTATTGTATTTGAATAACTTATGTTGTATTAATATATATATATATATATATATATATATATATATATATATATATATATATATATATATATATATATTTAAGTGTATACAAGAAAACAGTGTTGCATAACTATAAATATATATATTTATTTATTTATTTATATAATAACTTCTTACAGATCTAGGATAAAATTAATGTAGCGTTCATAAGATTTTATGGATTCTCTAAAAAATTAACCCACTTTAGAGAATTTATTATAATGATTTTTTTAGATAGAATTTTACAATCCTTCATGTTATCAATCTTCTTCCTTGATACCTTTTATTATTTTTAAAAAAAAATCATGAAAAACCATTTTCTACTTTTAATTTCCAAGTTTTTAGGATGGTTAAGTATTCTAGAGATAAATCCTTCCCTAAATATACTTACTATAAATGCCAACTTTAAGCAAATTATGTTTTTTTTTTAATATTGGAAAATTCAGGATTAAAATTTTGGTAGCTGAAATTGTTATGACGTTCAAGTTTATTATGATCTGGTAAAATTCTTTTTGTGTTCGATAGAACTTGTGACGATTTGCATCGTCTGCAAATTAGTCATGGTTTTGCCTACGAAATCACCCACAACATAATTGGGTTTCATAAAGTTTGTGCAACATGGATCCCAAATCAAACTACACGGTTCCATAAGCAAGCGCGCTTGGACAGCATCTGTCAAAAACTTTTGGTAAACAACGGGACAACTTCTTAGACAGGATCATTACTGGTGACGAAAGGTGGATACGTCATTACGAAATAGAACGTAAATGGCCGAGTATGGAATGGAAACATTCAAATTCGCCGTGCAAGAAAAGTCCAAGACCACACCGTCCGCAGGAAAACTGATGTTTACAACTTTCTAGGACTCACAAGATCCAGTACTGCAACATTATGAGAAAAGGGTAACAACAATAAACAGTGTACCTTACACTGAGATGCTTTACGACAAGCTAAAGCCTGCAATTTCGAAGCAAACGCCGAGGACTGTTGCCAAAAGGTGTTGTGTTATTGTACTACAATGCCCGTCCGAATACTGAGGCCCAAACAGCTAAAACGCTCCAGAAACTCAATTTTGAACAACTGGCTCATCCTCCGTATAGTCCCTTATCTTGTCCCTTCTGACAATCCCTTGTTTGGTCCACTTAAGGATGCACTAAGGGGCCGTCGATTCAACTTGGACGAAGTATTTAAAGAAGTGGCTCATTTCTGGGTCGCAGCTTAACCGAAAACCTCCTTTTATGAGGGCATCAAGCAATAACCCTTGGAAACACCGAGAGCCCTAATCTTTAAATTAAATTACGAATTAAAGTCGGCAGTTCCCCTCTGGAAACGCGAAGTCGGCAGTTCCCTTCTGGAAACGTGAAGTCGGTAGTTCCCCTCTGGAAACGTGAAGTCGGCAGTTCCCCTCTGGAAACGTGAAGTCGACAGTTTTCTGTGATGAAAAACCCTATCTTATATACTATTTAGAATAAGTAATTGAAATACTTAGAAATAACAAAAATACTGCAGAGTAATTTCTCTTAGTACCCCAAGCAATATCCCTTCCTTATTTATTTACACTTCTGCCATTACTTTTGTTAGCTAAAGGTTGTTAAATTGTTAACTTACACTTGGAGGAAACGTTTTCGTCTTACGACTTCTTCAGCCTCGTATTTTTCCCGCTGCAGCAGCTGAGCTTCCTCGGTACCATTTTTTAAAGTTAGAAGTGATGTGATCGAAGAGTATGTGTGATCTGTGCCGTGTTTGTTCATTTAGGATGTCATTTGTATGTGTGTTGCTATATCTATATATTTCATACTGTTCTAGTGTGTTTAATTTATGGCCTTTGTTGCATGTGTGGAGGATGCTCATGTTATTTCATCATAACATGGTGACATCACCATAACATAAAACCAAAACAAACATGAATTCAACATATACCGCAAGCCAACCATAACAGACACACTGATACACAACACATCGAACCACCCAATACAACATAAACACGCAGCATTCAAACATTTACTACACAGACTAAATAAAACACCTATGTCTACAACTAACTACACAGAGGAACTAAACACAATCAAATATGTAGCTAACAAAAATGGATGACACAATTATTTAATAGACAAACTACACAGAAAAATACTCAACAAGAACAGTAACAACAACACAAACAACAAAAACACGAGCACAAACAAATTCATCTCCCTCACATACGTAAACAAACTCACAAATAAAATAGCACACCAATTCAAAAAAGCAGAATACAATTTAGCTTACAGAACAACAAATGAAAGCCTAACGGCCATCAAAAAAAGCATTAATAACACTACCAACACATACAATAACCCAGGAGTATACAAACTAAAATGCAACAACTGCAATAAGTTCTATATTGAACAAACAGGCAGATCTTTTGCCAAAAGATATAAAGAACAAAAAAGTGCACTGCACACTACTATTGAATCCACCTTCGCAAATCACATCATGGACACTAAACGCTCATGCAAAAATATGGAAAATAACATGAGAATCCTCCACAGATGCAACAAAGGCCATAAACCAAACAAACTAGAACAGTATGAAATATATAGACATAGTAAAACACATAAAAATGACATCCTAAATGAAAAAAAAACAGCATAGATTTCACTTACTCTTCGATCACATCACTTCTAATTTTCAAAAAATGGTACCGGGGAAGCACAACTGCAGCATTCCTAGCGGCAAAAATACGAGACTGATGAAGTCGTAAGACGGAAAACGTTTCCTCCAAGTGTAAGTTAACAATTTAACAACTTTTAGTTACCAAATGTCTGATCGCAAGTAATAGCAAAAGTGTAATAAGTAATTCAACAAGCAATCAACTCGTCATAAACAGCAACGAGATTTCGATATACATTTATAAAACCTAACCTCAATTTCCGCAGGAGTGTGTGTCTTTATACACATGAAGCTCATGGGATATTCTTACATCACAGACATTTATGTAGTCAAGCTATCTATTGTTCACAATTATATTCATTATGCTCCAATAACAATGATATCAAATCGACCTAAAACCCCAAAAAAATCCAACGATATGCATTGGAGATTCCAAGCCCTTATGCCTTTTCACTTTGAGGTAGAAGACCTCCCATTCATCGCTTGGGTACAGTGACTTTTGATGGAGTAACTAGCGTAATTTTCACGGGATTTAAGCAGCTAAAGTGCTCGTTTCCAGTGTCCAAACGCAGATATTTTCGCCATTCAAGCTGTAATATCTCAGTTTATCCACGCCTACAACTGACGCACTGCAGAGACCTCTTTACTCACAAACAAAAACCAGGGCTTAGTTGCAACAAAAAAGCAGGCTAACTTTAAACAAGTAATATAATAACAAAAATTAAAGTCAATTCCTACTTGTCAAAAAAAACCTTTTTAGTTTCTTTATATTTTATAATTACAACTAACATAAATATGTGTATGCACAAGTCAGACTAGCTATATTAAGTGGCAAAGTAGAAAGCGAATTTCCCTGCAATGTATGTTGTTGGAGTATTTATGTTTGTTACTATGTTTACGCTTTTTTTGTTGTTTCCAATGTGATGTAGTTTCTTATCGCTTTCCTTTCGCATTGTCCGATTGTGAAGCAAGGTTCGATACCGTTAATCCAGTTTCCTTGTTTATTTTATTCTTTTCATTTATTTTCAATTCTTAAGCACTATTTATGATATTGTGTGGTAGCCATGGCAACAATTTAAGGTTGTACAATGGAGGTTTCGATGTTAACCAGACGGAAGAAAAAGAAAAATTTGTATACTTCTTTGAGAAATACACTTCTAGCTATGGGAAGGTGTGCTCAGTGCCTAAAGCGCTAGACTTTGAACCTGAAGAAATACTTAGTTCTAATCCGGCCAAGACCCTCAATTTAAAAAAAATTAATTATTGCATAGATATTTCAAAAAACTGTGTTTATTCACAATTGTATTCCACTATAGGCAAACAAAATCTTAATGATCGTGGATTGAAAATTTGTACAAGATATATATATATATATATATATATATATAAGGAGAGTGTGAACTAATAGAAGGAATTTAATAAAAAATAACTGCTATACACTATAAACACTCTACACTTCAGTATCGATTAGAGTCGCAACATAATAATCAATAAGTCATAGCTTAGAGGACTTCACCTCCAGATAAGCAGGGTGCTCCAGAGTAGCCAATAAAGTACCTCTCATCATGTTCCGGACTGGTCATGACTTCCCACAGTACACGTTATGCATACAAGACGCCGTCATAGCTTGGACAACTAGTTTAACCTACTCAAAAAACTGTCAACCAGGCAAGCAAGAATCATTACGCTGATACCCTCTCTTCTTGTGAACTCATTTCTCTGTGTACTTTATTGTTTCATCATAATTTTTCTGTGTACTTTATTGTTTCATCATCATTTCTCTGTGTACTTTATTGTTTCATCATCATTTCTCTGTGTACTTTATTGTTTCATCATCATTTCTCTGTGTACTTTATTGTTTCATCATCATTTCGCTGTGTACTTTATTGTTTCATCATCATTTCTCTGTGTACTTTATTGTTTCATCATCATTTCGCTGTGTACTTTATTGTTTCATCATCATTTCTCTGTGTACTTTATTGTTTCATCATCATTTCTCTGTGTACTTTATTGTTTCATCATCATTTCTCTGTGTACTTTATTGTTTCATCATCATTTCTCTGTGTAATTTATTGTTTCATCATCATTTCTCTGTGTACTTTATTGTTTCATCATCATTTCTCTGTGTACTTTATTGTTTCATCATCATTTCTCTGTGTACTTTATTGTTTCATCATCATTTCTCTGTGTACTTTATTGTTTCATCATCATTTCTCTGTGTACTTTATTGTTTCATCATCATTTCGCTGTGTACTTTATTGTTTCATCATCATTTCGCTGTGTACTTTATTGTTTCATCATTGACGATTTTATTGTATTACTTATATATTTTATGTGCAACTGTATTGCTTATATATGTATATATAATAAGTGTTTGTTGTTTAAAATTAATAAAAATAATGTTCACTTTACTTACTACATCTATACTTTACCTTTTCTTTAAAAATAAGAATTATCTATAATTAGTGCTTTTCAGTTTCATAACCCACAAGATTAGAAAATGAAAGTAGAGCCAGAGCGTAAATGTTTGTCGACCTTATAGGCAATATTAAAATTTTATTTTTGTAGGGTGACTAAATGTTCTTGCCAATTTCACTGTTGATAACGTTAATAATGGAGGTTATCCAGAACTAATCATTTTGTCATTTGTTTTCAAAAATAAGATAGTTGTGTTAATAACTGTATAAAAAACACATTTTATTTTTTTAAATAGTCAATGAATATATGTATAAATCCTCAGAGATAATTAAATACAGGTGGGGAACCCTTGTTTTTCAAGATGATCGAAATCGTCACGGAGAACTAAAGTAAGACATGTAAGAGACAGTGAGGACAATGTCATTTTGTGGGGCTTCTCTTAATTAGCACGCCAGAGAATAGAGTGTCTGTAGCAAAATTAAAATTGAAGTGGGAGGACGGCCAAACGTGGCGTTACCATTATGTCAACATGCCATTCTCCTCTTTTCATTCATATTTCTCACTGACGGATACCAAAGATAAGTATATGGTAACCTGTTTAATATGTAAACCGCCAGTCACTGAAAAACTTAACTGGTAAAATACTTTTATAATTTTAATTGTACTATAAACTGTCATATGAAAAAAGAATATAAAGTTTATTCGCTAGTGTGTTCAAGCAACTATTAGAATTTCTTGAATTTTGTACTCCATTAGGTTCGGTGAATCTTATTAATCACTTAAACAATAGTTTATGACTTAAGTTCATTTGTTGTGTGAATTTGGTATTGAACTGAACTGCGACGAATGTAACAAATACTACATTGGACAAACAGGTCGCAGCTTTAAACAAAGAGTCGAGGAACACAAACACTTGGATAGGTTTTGGAGTTTGAACGAGTAGAATGAAACGGTAGTGACACACTATGGATCGTTCTAATATTTCCACAACTCGAACGTTGAGCACATAAACAGGGATTTTAGGAAGGGTGGTACGTATTGGAACTCAGCAATAAAAAAAAGATTTCTGCAAAGCTGTTCGTCTTTTACTGCTCGAAATAATATTAGGGAGCGCCCTAACGCTTGTGAAAGTGTGCGCGTCCATGTGTGTGGTATATTATATATATATATATATATATATATATATATATATATATATATATATATATATATATATATATATGGAGAGAAACAGAAAGAGAGAGTATTATATTATTATAGTAGAGTTTCGTAATTCCGAGGAAATGAGTCAGGCTTCCAATATATGTTTAAAGCCATACGGTACCCAAAGGAAATGAGTCGAGCTTCTAAGAAATGTTAGTATCAACACGATATGCAAAGGAAATGAGTCGGGATTCCAAGAAATGTTTATAGCCATATGCTACTAAAATAAATGAGTCGGGCTTCCAAGAAATGTTTGTATTAGTACGGTATGCAAAAAGAAAATGAGTCAGGCTTCCAATATATGTTTAAAGCCATACGGTACCCAAAGGAAATGAGTCGAGCTTCCAAGAAATGTTTATATCAATACTGTAAGCAAAGGAAATGAGTTGGGCTTCCAAGTAATGTTTATATCAATCCGTTATCCAAAAGAAATGAGTCGGGCTTCCAAGAAATGTTTATAGCTGTACGGTATGCAAAGTAAATGAGTCGGGCTTCGAAAAAAAGTTAATATAAAGTTTTGTAATCTTGATAAGTCCATTTTCAATTATAGTTTTAGGGTTCAATAAAACTCCTATTTTTCTATAGTACAGAAAAAAAGTGTTCAGAGAAAGGTAGATAGAGCACAGTTACACGGGTCCAAAGCCGTGGAGCACTGCACTGGCTACATCTGCAGTTTGTCCGTGTAAAGGGTCTCCCTACAACAGTTTAAGTCAATTTTAAATAGTGCTGCAATGATGGACGGGCAGTTGAAGAGATGATCGGGATTAAGCTGTATCCCTGGGCAGTGCCTACATTCAGGGTATGTTCTTGATCCATCAGGCAAGATTTTCATGTCTTTGAAATCCATTGTCCTCAGTCTGGCAATTGTTTTTGTTATTTCCCTGTCGAAGTTAAGCTCGGGAAGTGATGATTTTCTTCGGTTGTTATGGCAGAGCTTCTGTTTTGCAACGGCATTGACGTCGGAAGATGTTGTAATCACGGGGGCTGGTTCGATGGTCCTAGCTTCCTTGGCCAAAGAATCGGCCTCTTCGTTCCCTTTGATGTCGACGTGTGCCGGGATCCATTGAAGCGTACAAAGCTTCTTCTTTTCCTCAATTAAGGACAGGAGGGTATTGATGTTTTGGGCGAGGTTTGTATTTCCTTTTTGGAGGGCCTGAAGAGCAGATCTGCAGTCCGTGAAGATTACTATGCCATCAGAGGGGTTGAGTGTTGTCAAGTGAGGTAAACACTCAAAGCTTCTTTGATTGCGATGAGTTCGCTTGTGAAGTTGGAGGCGATTTTGCCTGCTGCAATTTTGTGTCTGGAAGTTGAGCCATCAGGGTAGGTTATTAAGATTCCGGATCCACCTCTATAGCAGTCAGAATTCGAAGAGCCGTCGGTGTAAGCAGCGACCAAGTGTGGTTTTAAAATCTTGGCAATATTTTCCATTCCTTTCCTCTTGATTGTTTCTTGAGGCTCTTTTTTGGAGCAGGGTTCTAGGAGATTCAGATTTATATTCACAAAGGAGGGTAGTTTGACCGGGAACCTGGGTTCTTGAAAGATGTCAAGGCTCGTGTGCTGTAGGTTGATGTCCTGTTTGATGTTTTTGTCGTACTGGAGAGTAGATCTTTTTAGCCTGGTTTTTCCGACCAGTTCCGAAAGGCGACTATTGAGATATGTTGTTCGTGATTGCTCCTGATTTTGTTTGTGAATTTCACTGTAGCGAATTTTCTCCGATTTTCCAATGGGGTTAGGCCACATTCAGTTTCAGCTTTCAAATTATTTGTAGATGAGACGGCTCCAGTGATGCCTTTGGAGGCTCTGTACTGGACGGAATCGACTTTCGAGGATGAAGATGCTGGAGCCCAGATGGGTGCTGCATATTCAAGGTTGATGAGTGTTGTGTAAGTATTTAGGAGTGTCTTTGGTTTGGAACCCCAGTTTGAACCACAAAGTCTCCTAAGGATGCTGAGTTTTTTCAGAGCTCTCTTTGGAACTGTTTCAGTGTGCTTAGTAAATCTCAGTTCCGCATCGAGTGTGAGATCAAGGTATCTGGGGTGAGTGACTTGTTTGACGGTAGTATTGTAGAGCCTAAAAATTAGATTAACCCAATCTTACACCGCCTGGAGGCCATACTGCATTTGCAAGGAATAGGACACTGATTGACATGGCATTATCATTGCAATGGATGTACGCTTTTATAGTTCCCAGTATTCAGTTTTACTGGAAGCTATTTGTGTTAGAGTTAATTTTCAAGTTCGCGATAACCGCTTCGAAGATTAAGTAAATATTAATACAGTATTTTCAAATTGGGCATATTTAATTTTGGTATAGACCTATATTGTGCACTTGTAAAATAGTAATAAAGCAATCTGAACAAAAAATGAACTGTATAACAAATGTAAAATAATGCATCAATCCATAATTTACTCACATACACGCATAAAAAATAGAGGGCAACTCAGTCAGGTTATCGCTGTACTACTCATTTAGTTCTACAACTCTCTACTATCCAACCTAAAGACATTAATCTAATACAAACTATGATTTAACAATTGGCGGGTAGACTGCAAGATATAAGATACTAATGACTCACCAACATTTTTATCTACTTTGTTGCATTTACTTTATTAAAAAGTAGTGGGGTTGTTATACAAGTAGCTATCAGGCTGGGCTGTACCCAGCTAGTACCAAATCAATATTTTGAGGGTAAGGCCAACCGAAAGTGGGTAAACGTTCGATTGAATTACCTGGGCCAAACTAATCCTGGACGTTGGTGAAGTATTGAAGATATGGAAAGTCTGGCCGTTCAGAAGATTCTACTGGTCCTGAGTAGTTCTGGACAATCGAAGCAAACCGCTTGAGTCGGGCTTTCAAGAAATGTTCATACCAATAAGGTAAGTAAAAGGAAATGAGTTGGGTTTCCATGAAATGTTTTCATCACCAACTGTATGCAATGGAAATGAGCCGGGCTTTCAAGAAATGATCACACATATAAGGTAAGCAAAAGGAAATGGGATTCCATGATATGTTTTCATCAATACTGTATGCAATAGAAATGAGTTAGGGGTTCAAGAAATGTTCATACCAATACTGTATGCAATGGAAATGAGTCTGGCTTTCAAGAAATGTTTTCATCATTACTGTATGCAATAGAAATGAGTTAGGGTTTCAAGAAATGTTCATACCAATACTGTATGCAATGGAAATGAGTCGGGCTTTCAAGAAATGTTTTCATCATTACTGTATGCAATAGAAATGAGTTAGGGTTTCAAGAAATGTTCATACCAATACTGTATGCAATGGAAATGAGTCGGGCTTTCAAGAAATGTTTTCATCATTACTGTATGCAATAGAAATGAGTTAGGGTTTCAAGAAATGTATATATCAATACGGCATACAAAGGCCTTGAGTCGGGCTTAATGAAATGTTCGTATCAATACATTCAAAGGTAATGAATCTGGCTTTAAAGAAATTTTCCTATAAAGTTCTATAAAACTGTTTTGAGCATTTGTAATTATAGGTTCATTAAAACTCTTGTATCTCCAATGTACGGGATCGTAATTCCGTAAAGACCCGAGTTTTCGGTTGTCTTGGTCCCATTCAACTCGAATTTTCGAGACTCTACTGTATTACGTTTTTGTAAAATTTCAAACTTATTTCCTTTCACAATTTTTTCATTAGAGTTTTAATAATTAATCTTTAGAGGCCTGCTGAAATTGGTGTCTACAAAATTTTTTTTATATTGTATCTTCAGATACTTTCACGTACTAATGGAAAGACTTTTTATTTAATTGTTATGTTTTAAACTCAATTAGTAAATAAGTCTAACAATATCAGATGACTTATATTTTTAGAACTGTCAAGACAATTAATAAAATTTGAACTCGTATTTGTGTTTTAATTCAGCGTATAAAGTTTCTTCAACGTAACGTCACCCAAATAATTTAATATTTTTAAACTTGACCCGCAAATCTCCAGAACTGTGTGATGCAAATCAAATTTATCGGTCTAGCTGTTTTAAACCAACATCTGTGTTTGGATAAGGAATACAATAAAGGTTCTATGCTAAACAACCCCAAGCCTAGCAGTGGGGGAGGGAAGGGAGAGCTTCAGCCATTGATCTGAGGGGAAGGGGAGGGAGATCACCCTCTACAGGCTGTTTGTAAAGGAAGGACACTCCAGGAAATAGGTCAACGACTTAAAATCCCATGAAATTTCATTAAAACGAGTAAGTTAGCCTGTTTTTAAACGTCTCTGTGCCTGTGAGGCAGTTACGCATGATGCCATCGTCGTATTTATTCATTCTGGGTTAAAAGTTATATCACATAATTTAATGTTTGGATTTAATTGTTTTTAGATAACGCAAATTGTTTCATTACTTATTAGGTTATACTACTGGGCCTAATATAAAGATGGTTTACAATAAGTGGTATTTTACATCACGTTTAGAAATTGTTATACCAACAATTGCTGTGGTTTGTCTGCCATTCAGGATAGGCTAACTATATGTAACGGTTTATTGAAAATCTCAGTTTATATTATTTTGGATTTCTAATGTTCATTTTTCATGAAATAATATTTAATTACTGTCCACTATTTAACAGCGGACATATTCTATTATAAAAATGGATTGCATAACATTCCAGTGCATCTGAATACCTTATTCGTAGCTATTCAAGTTGGTTCAAGCTAGATATTTTGAGCTGAATATTGATTAATATTATTTTGCATTTCTTATAAATAAAATTATGCCTAAATATATTATCTTTATAAATATTCTACACTCATTATTTATTTAGTTTTATCTTATATAAATTTTCTATTTTCTTTTACACCGACTTCTGGTTCTAGTATTTTGATTTAAATATTTCTACATTTATATCATTCCAAATAACTTATATTATAATTCTTCATTATTGACTTGATATTTCAGACTTTAACATTAATTATCTGAATCGTGTTATATTCTTTTATTTCTAACTTTTATTGCATCGTATCAATTTCTGTCGCTATATATTTTGTATTAAATATGATATTATAGCAAAATATTTTAAAATATAAACCAATTTGAACTGATTTATTGTTCAACTCCCCGTATCCATTTTATATATAAGAATGGAACGCTTTCAAATGAGTCTTGGTTTTGTCATCTTATAACTGACTTTCTATTTATATTAAAGTTTTACATTAGTTTTATATTTTTATTATTGTTAATGATTTTGTACATATATTTAACTATTCTTGAATTAATTCGTACTGTATGCTTTCTATCAATCAGACAATCTTTGCCTGATAATTGTAACGCTTTACACTTGATATTGTTTCATATATGAACTATTGGTCTACATATTTCGAATACAAATTATTATATATATTGTTTTAATTCTTTTTAATTTTAATTATTTTATACCTTTGTACATTCTAATTAGTCTATGTTTGTCTTGCTCTCTTTATGTAACTTTCTGAATACTTGATATTCTAATGTCTACCATTTTGGTGCATTTTTTTATTGTAATTATAATAATTATTACTCTAATACTGATAATTATAATAAGTATAACAGCACTAATTTGGATATAAATATATATTTTCACAAATATAATGATTGAAAATTGTATTTGTCAAACAGTAGAAATTTATTTTTTGAATAATAACTATATTTTACGATTACTGTTGAAAATTATTTTAAATTAATTATTAAAATTTACTATAAAGTTTAACGCACAAAATTTCTTACACCTTATTGCTCCCACTTGTTAATATAAATGTCTTACCAAATTACACAGTAAGATGATAAAAAGTGTGATGTAAGAATGCTCATAAAAAGACCAAACCTGGCAGTAAAAGGATAATAAAAAATAAATTATTACCATTAAAATTGCCCTTTAAAACTTCATTCGGCGCGCATTTTATTGTCCTTCGTTAAAATTTAGTCAAATAGGAATTTAATAAATGAAAGTTTACAAAATATTTTGAAATTTGGAAATGTTTTCAAGAAAAGTAAGTTTTACGTTACATAAAATAAGCTTAACTTTAGAGTATTTAGTATACAGAACTTTGTATACTTTAATTTTAAGATCTATTTTCATTAGTATAAATATTTAGATGGAGTAGCTGCAGTCAATAATTTAAATAAATAAAAGGTCGTAGTGTGTTTCTCATTAAATTACAAAACCTAATTATAAAAAAATTGTTAGTTTTATTTAAATAGAAACAAATTTAAACAACAATTTTTTTTAAAAACTATTCTAAAAATTATTAATAAAACCTCCTATTCAACAAATTTTAACTTTTAAATACATTTTTAAAATTATTTGAAATAAAAAACCTTTGAAACTATTTGGTTTTAAATTGATTTCATATTTGTTAGTTGAAAAAAAACAAAATAATCTCCCTCACAGGAGCTTTAGAAAATAATTTTTGAGAGTTGGGGAATTTAAAAAAATACTATTTCAATAATGGTACAGGTTGTGAATTTTTTAACTATTGTATGAGGCATTTTTTGAAAGGAATTATTGTTTTTAATAATAAATTATAAAGTACCTGATTTTCAGAATTGAGCAGCTTTAGTTGGTCGTTGATAAGACTGTACTTGGCAGATTCCTCCTTCCTCAGCGCTCGCTCCTTCTTCAACTCAGGGCTCCAAAACGTCTTTATACTGTGCATGCTTGACCCTAGTTTCTGGTTTGTCAGCTCCAACTCTTTCTTCAAGTTGGCCAACTCTCTCTGGAGGTCGTTATTCTGGTGTTGCAGTTCGCCTAGGTATCCGCCCCCAGGATCCCGACCCAGGTGTGTGTTAGGAGACTGCCGCGCAGACCTGCTGCCGTACAGGTCCTCTTCCAAGTACATCCCTCTATCCAAAGACCGTTCTCGCCCTGCTGATCGTTCCAGTGATCTTTCTCTCGGTTCTCTGATCGGTAAGAACTCTCGATCATGAATCCCGTCGCCCATAGCGCCCGCGCCAGTAGCGCGGTCCAACGACTGATAACGCACCGACATCGGGTTCACCGGAGGACGGCTGGCACTACGGGAACGGTGGTGACTCCCGGCTCGCCCGCGATCGTCCATCATCACCGGACTCGCGGGCTCCTCGTCGCGCCCGTAGTAAGGCGAGTTCATCGGCTGGTAGCCTCCGGCATGCTGCTCGGGGGAGGTGGCTCCGGGACGACCGCTTTTGCGGCCGACGGGACTTCCTCTGTTAGCGATACCGGACGGATAGTTCCTAGACGGAGAACGATCGACTGTCGGAAGTTCTCCTAATCTTCGCGTACTCCTTGGCGATCGGTTTCCTCCTGCACCGCTCAGAGTAGCCCCCCCGTAAGGGTCTCTGGACATGATAGCGGCCGTCCACTGATCCCCCCCTTCAGCATGTCTCACTCACACACTCCGCGCTTTCGTCTTCGGGCACTCACTGACTCTTACCGCTGGGCTAGGCTCGGCAGCTGCGTACTCCACTTTCGACTCCCCTGATCAATGAAGACCCCTACTACGTACGCTCTCGCACTTTCACAGCATATTAATTTCGCTCGCACGGTTAAAACCTTTGACTGCTTACTAATAGTTATGCCTTTCAATAAACCTTAGTACATACAACTCTACTCACTTGTCTACAACTCACAAAAGGATACTAATCCGATACTATTCACAGATTGTTGTACAAATCGCGAATATCTATTCACCGTGAAGTTTTCACACAACTCGCCCCTCCGACTGCAGGGCTAGGGATCGAGTATGCCACCTCCAGGCGTTTTTTACAACTACAAATGCTAGTACTAGAGCGCCGCCACAGAGTGCAGCACCGAACACACTGTGTTTTCCGTTGAATCAAGAGACGCAGTTCCATATTTGCAATGAATGGGAATCACTAATATAATATTTACTTCTTTAATAAGTAATACATTTACTTCTGTAAATAAATTAGTATTATTTATAAAACAAAGTGTTTTCTAAAAGGATAACTAAACTATCTAGAGAGTACAACAAATATCGTTTTCATTGTTTGAAGATCGTAACTCTATATTAAACAACACTTGGTGGTGTTACGTTCTAGCGAAGAGATTGCCATTTTAACACTCATTAAACACTTAGAGAAAAAACACACATTAAAGGAAACGTCGTAAAACATTGATTTTTTCAATAAATTGTGTCCATAAAACTATGGAAATTGTTTCCATAAATTATTTTATAAAAACAAGTTTAGGAAATTCCTGAACATAGGAAAATAGGATTGAATTTTGTAGTCCAATACGTTCGGTGAAAGCGTTCTGTCTCATGGTTTTACAAATTTATAAAATTTAAAGTTCGAATTGTTGTAAACTAACGTGATTAAAAATAGGATTAAAGTGATTAAAAATAGGATTGCTGGAATACTAACATTATGTGCAATAAATCTTATTAAATTATAAGGGCAATTATATTTTCGATTTAAATTATAAATAACTGAATTAAGTAACAATATATATTATAAAATAATTATACTGACAATAATTGACTAAATTACTTAATGAATATGGTCGACTGTGATAATATATGTCAAGTGACCCTCTTTTAATGAAGATCCTGAAAAATCTTGCGGAAATCCAATGATTTCTTTCAGACGTAATGTACACACCTTCCAGTTTCTAAGATGGAGATATCACCTTCAGGAAAAGATCATGCTAGATTATTCTTCATGTTCTAGACCAATGACTCTCGTGTACCTTTGTTCTACCCATATTGACAGTCCTTAATCTTCGTGTGGCGATAATAGTGAATTGGATGAGGGTTACACAAATACAAAATAATTGTAAATCATTATTATTGTTATTATGTATAAATTTCAAAAAGGTTTTAAGGAATATTTTAAGCGATATCATTTAGTTAGAAATCTATATTGGGTCTTCTTTCTGTAAGCTAAACTAATCAAGCGATGCCATGGATTTTCGCTGAGTCATGTCCTTTCTTACTCCAGTCACCCTTAAATATTTTCTTACAAGAAAGTGTCACACCTTTATAGAAGCCCTCCACAGGCAATGGCATAATATCTCCATTATGTGTACCAGGGTCCCACAACTTAATCGTATCTATATTGCCAATTCTTTCCTACCCGCCGTAGACACTTTATTACCCCGATAGAGGCCCTCCACAGGCAATGGCATAATATCTCCATTATGTGTACCAGGGTCCCACAACTTAATCGTATCTATATTGCCAATTCTTTCCTACCCGCCGTAGACATAATAATCATTCGCCTCGAAACTGCATTTAGAAAATATTACTATATCCCAAAAAGGTTGGATTTTCCTACACCTATTCAATTACAGTGATTATTTAAAAATTTCGTAATTTCTCTAACAAATTACTAGACAGACAAATGATTGTTTTCTGTCATAACTTTCAACGTGTAATTTCCACTACAATGAGCCTAGAATCAGGCCCGATGCCTAGGATTTTGGTTGATCCGGCGAAAGAGTAAACAGACTCAGAAGAGGCCGAGGAAAGCTTGGTCCGTGTGGATAAACTTTGCCATATCGATTTTTGTCACAGCTAGTGAGGTTATAGTGTGGCTGTTGTCTTTTCGTTTACCCTGAGACTTCTATCAACCATGGTGGGTGAGTCTTTAATTTCAGTGACGCCGTGACGGGGTAAACTGAGAAAGATGCGAGTGGTTTGATTGTGTCGGACAAACATTGTTATAAGCTTGTGCTGCTCCGTCAAGGGAACTTTTATTTGGACTGCTCTTGTGATTACAGAATCATAACGTGTCCCGCTATAAGACACGATGCCTTTTGTTCTTTGGACTGCTCTTGTGATTACAGAATCATAACGAGTCCCGCTATAAGACACGATGCCTTTTGTTCTTTGGACTGCTCTTACGATTACAGAATCATAACGAGTCCCGCTATAAGACACGATGCCTTTTGTTCTTTGGACTGCTCTTACGATTACAGAATCATAATGTGTCCCGCTATAAGACACGATGCCTTTTGTTCTTTGGACTGCTCTTTTGATTACAGAATCATAACGAGTCCCGCTATAAGACACGATGCCTTTTGTTCTTTGGACTGCTCTTACGATTACAGAATCATAACGTGTCCCGCTATAAGACACGATGCCTTTTGTTCTTTGGACTGCTCTTGTGATTACAGAATCATAACGAGTCCCGCTATAAGACACTATGCCTTTTGTTCTTTGGACTGCTCTTACGATTACAGAATCATAATGTGTCCCGCTATAAGACACGATGCCTTTTGTTCTTTGGACTGCTCTTGTGATTACAGAATCATAACGTGTCCCGCTATAAGACACGATGCCTTTTGTTCTTTGGACTGCTCTTTTGATTACAGAATCATAACGAGTCCCGCTATAAGACACGATGCCTTTTGTTCTTTGGACTGCTCTTACGATTACAGAATCATAAAGTGTCCCGCTATAAGACACGATGCCTTTTGTTCTTTGCACTGCTGTTGTGATTACAGAATCATAACGAGTCCCGCTATAAGACACGATGCCTTTTGTTCTTTGGACTGCTCTTACGATTACAGAATCATAATGTGTCCCGCTATAAGACACGATGCCTTTTGTTCTTTGGACTGCTCTTACGATTACAGAATCATAACGTGTCCCGCTATAAGACACGATGCCTTTTGTTCTTTGGACTGCTCTTGTGATTACAGAATCATAACGTGTTCCGCTATAAGACACGATGCCTTTTGTTCTTTGGACTGCTCTTGTGATTACAGAATCATAACGTGTCCCGCTATAAGACACGATGCCTTTTGTTCTTTGGACTGCTCTTTTGATTACAGAATCATAACGTGTCCCGCTATAAGACACGATGCCTTTTGTTCTTTGGACTGCTCTTGTGATTACAGAATCATAACGTGTCCCGCTATAAGACACGATGCCTTTTGTTCTTTGGGCTGCTCTTACGATTACAGAATCATAACGTGTCCCGCTATAAAACACTATGCCGTTTGTTCTTTGGGCTGCTCTTGTGATTACAGAATCATAACGTGTCCCGCTATAAGACACGATGCCTTTTGTTCTTTGGACTCCTCTTGCGATTACAGAATCATAACGTGTCCCGCTATAAGACACGATGCCTTTTGTTCTTTGGACTGCTCTTGTCATTACAGAATCATAACGTGTCCCGCTATAAGGCACGATGCCTTTTGTTCTTTGGACTGCTCTTGTGATTACAGAATCATAACGTGTCCCGCTACAAGACACGATGCCTTTTGTTCTTTGGACTGCTCTTACGATTACAGAATCATAACGTGTCCCGCTATAAGACACGATGCCTTTTGTTCTTTGGACTGCTCTTACGATTACTGAATCATAACGTGTCCCGCTATAAGACACGATGACTTTTGTTCTCTGGACTGCTCTTGTGATTACAGAATCATAACGTGTCCCGCTAAAAGACACGATGCCATTTGTTCTTTGGACTGTTCTTGTGATTACAGAATCATAACGTGTCCCGCTGTAAGACACGATGCCTTTTGTTCGTTGGGCTGCTCTTGTGATTACAGAATCATAACGTGTCCCGCTATAAGACACGATGCCTTTTGTTCTTTGGACTGCTCTTAGGATTACGGAATCATAACGTGTCCCGCTATAAGACACGATGCCTTTTGTTCTTTGGACTCCTCTTGTGATTACAGAATCATAACGTGTCCCGCTATAAGACACGATGCCTTATGTTCTTTGGACTCCTCTTGTGATTACAGAATCATAACGTGTCCCGCTATAAGGCACGATGCCTTTTGTTCTTTGGACTGCTCTTGTGATTACAGAATCATAACGTGTCCCGCTATAAGACACGATGCCTTTTGTTCTTTGGACTGCTCTTGGGATTACAGAATCATAACGTGTCCCGCTATAAGACACGATGCCTTTTGTTCTTTGGACTGCTCTTGGGATTACAGAATCATAACGTGTCCCGCTATAAGGCACGATGCCTTTTGTTCTTTGGACTGCTCTTGTGATTACAGAATCATAACGTGTCCCGCTATAAGACACGATGCCTTTTGTTCTTTGGACTCCTCTTGTGATTACAGAATCATAACGTGTCCCGCTATAAGACACGATGCCTTTTGTTCTTTGGACTGCTCTTGTGATTACAGAATCATAACGTGTCCCGCTATAAGGCACGATGCCTTTTGTTCTTTGGACTGCTCTTGTGATTACAGAATCATAACGTGTCCCGCTACAAGACACGATGCCTTTTGTTCTTTGGACTGCTCTTACGATTACAGAATCATAACGTGTCCCGCTATAAGACACGATGCCTTTTGTTCTTTGGACTGCTCTTACGATTACTGAATCATAACGTGTCCCGCTATAAGACACGATGCCTTTTGTTCTTTGGACTGCTCTTGTGATTACAGAATCATAACGTGTCCCGCTAAAAGACACGATGCCTTTTGTTCTTTGGACTGCTCTTGTGATTACAGAATCATAACGTGTCCCGCTATAAGACACGATGCCTTTTGTTCTTTGGACTGCTCTTGTGATTACAGAATCATAACGTGTCCCGCTATAAGACACGATGCCTTTTGTTCTTTGGGCTGCTCTTACGATTACAGAATCATAACGTGTCCCGCTATAAAACACTATGCCGTTTGTTCTTTGGGCTGCTCTTGTGATTACAGAATCATAACGTGTCCCGCTATAAGACACGATGCCTTTTGTTCATTGGACTCCTCTTGCGATTACAGAATCATAACGTGTCTCGCTATAAGACACGATGCCTTTTGATCTTTGGACTGCTCTTGTGATTACAGAATCATAACGTGTCCCGCTATAAGGCACGATGCCTTTTGTTCTTTGGACTGCTCTTGTGATTACAGAATCATAACGTGTCCCGCTACAAGACACGATGCCTTTTGTTCTTTGGACTGCTCTTACGATTACAGAATCATAACGTGTCCCGCTATAAGACACGATGCCTTTTGTTCTTTGGACTGCTCTTACGATTACTGAATCATAACGTGTCCCGCTATAAGACACGATGCCTTTTGTTCTTTGGACTGCTCTTGTGATTACAGAATCATAACGTGTCCCGCTAAAAGACACGATGCCTTTTGTTCTTTGGACTGCTCTTGGGATTACAGAATCATAACGTGTCCCGCTATAAGGCACGATGACTTTTGTTCTTTGGACTGCTCTTGTGATTACAGAATCATAACGTGTCCCGCTATAAGACACGATGCCTTTTGTTCTTTGGACTGCTCTTGGGATTACAGAATCATAACGTGTCCCGCTATAAGGCACGATGCCTTTTGTTCTTTGGACTGCTCTTGTGATTACAGAATCATAACGTGTCCCGCTATAAGACACGATGCCTTTTGCTCTTTGGACTCCTCTTGTGATTACAGAATCATAACGTGTCCCGCTATAAGACACGATGCCTTTTGTTCTTTGGACTGCTCTTGTGATTACAGAATCATAACGTGTCCCGCTATAAGGCACGATGCCTTTTGTTCTTTGGACTGCTCTTGTGATTACAGAATCATAACGTGTCCCGCTACAAGACACGATGCCTTTTGTTCTTTGGACTGCTCTTACGATTACAGAATCATAACGTGTCCTGCTATAAGACACGATGCCTTTTGTTCTTTGGACTGCTCTTACGATTACTGAATCATAACGTATCCCGCTATAAGACACGATGCCTTTTGTTCTTTGGACTGCTCTTGTGATTACAGAATCATAACGTGTCCCGCTAAAAGACACGATGCCTTTTGTTCTTTGGACTGCTCTTGTGATTACAGAATCATAACGTGTCCCGCTATAAGACACGATGCCTTTTGTTCTTTGGACTGCTCTTGTGATTACAGAATCATAACGTGTCCCGCTATAAGACACGATGCCTTTTGTTCTTTGGGCTGCTCTTACGATTACAGAATCATAACGTGTCCCGCTATAAAACACTATGCCGTTTGTTCTTTGGGCTGCTCTTGTGATTACAGAATCATAACGTGTCCCGCTATAAGACACGATGCCTTTTGTTCTTTGGACTCCTCTTGCGATTACAGAATCATAACGTGTCTCGCTATAAGACACGATGCCTTTTGTTCTTTGGACTGCTCTTGTGATTACAGAATCATAACGTGTCCCGCTATAAGGCACAATGCCTTTTGTTCTTTGGAGTGCTCTTGTGATTACAGAATCATAACGTGTCCCGCTACAAGACACGATGCCTTTTGTTCTTTGGACTGCTCTTACGATTACAGAATCATAACGTGTCCCGCTATAAGACACGATGCCTTTTGTTCTTTGGACTGCTCTTACGATTACTGAATCATAACGTGTCCCGCTATAAGACACGATGCCTTTTGTTCTTTGGACTGCTCTTGTGATTACAGAATCATAACGTGTCCCGCTATAAGACACGATGCCTTTTGTTCTTTGGACTGCTCTTGTGATTACAGAATCATAACGTGTCCCGCTATAAGACACGATGCCTTTTGTTCTTTGGACTGCTCTTGTGATTACAGAATCATAACGTGTCCCGCTATAAGACACGATGCCTTTTGTTCTTTGGACTGCTCTTGTGATTACAGAATCATAACGTGTCCCGCTATAAAACACTATGCCTTTTGTTCTTTGGACTGTTCTTGTGATTACAGAATCATAACGTGTCCCGCTGTAAGACACGATGCCTTTTGTTCGTTGGGCTGCTCTTGTGATTACAGAATCATAACGTGTCCCGCTATAAGACACGATGCCTTTTGTTCTTTGGACTGCTCTTACGATTACAGAATCATAACGTGTCCCGCTATAAGACACGATCCCTTTTGTTCTTTGGACTGCTCTTGTGATTACAGAATCATAACGTGTTCCGCTATAAGACACGATGCCTTTTGTTCTTTGGACTGCTCTTGTGGTTACAGAATCATAACGTGTCCCGCTACAAGACACGATGCCTTTTGTTCTTTGGACTGCTCTTACGATTACAGAATCATAACGTGTCCTGCTATAAGACACGATGCCTTTTGTTCTTTGGACTGCTCTTACGATTACTGAATCATAACGTATCCCGCTATAAGACACGATGCCTTTTGTTCTTTGGACTGCTCTTGTGATTACAGAATCATAACGTGTCCCGCTAAAAGACACGATGCCTTTTGTTCTTTGGACTGCTCTTGTGATTACAGAATCATAACGTGTCCCGCTATAAGACACGATGCCTTTTGTTCTTTGGACTGCTCTTGTGATTACAGAATCATAACGTGTCCCGCTATAAGACACGATGCCTTTTGTTCTTTGGGCTGCTCTTACGATTACAGAATCATAACGTGTCCCGCTATAAAACACTATGCCGTTTGTTCTTTGGGCTGCTCTTGTGATTACAGAATCATAACGTGTCCCGCTATAAGACACGATGCCTTTTGTTCTTTGGACTCCTCTTGCGATTACAGAATCATAACGTGTCTCGCTATAAGACACGATGCCTTTTGTTCTTTGGACTGCTCTTGTGATTACAGAATCATAACGTGTCCCGCTATAAGGCACAATGCCTTTTGTTCTTTGGAGTGCTCTTGTGATTACAGAATCATAACGTGTCCCGCTACAAGACACGATGCCTTTTGTTCTTTGGACTGCTCTTACGATTACAGAATCATAACGTGTCCCGCTATAAGACACGATGCCTTTTGTTCTTTGGACTGCTCTTACGATTACTGAATCATAACGTGTCCCGCTATAAGACACGATGCCTTTTGTTCTTTGGACTGCTCTTGTGATTACAGAATCATAACGTGTCCCGCTATAAGACACGATGCCTTTTGTTCTTTGGACTGCTCTTGTGATTACAGAATCATAACGTGTCCCGCTATAAGACACGATGCCTTTTGTTCTTTGGACTGCTCTTGTGATTACAGAATCATAACGTGTCCCGCTATAAGACACGATGCCTTTTGTTCTTTGGACTGCTCTTGTGATTACAGAATCATAACGTGTCCCGCTATAAAACACTATGCCTTTTGTTCTTTGGACTGTTCTTGTGATTACAGAATCATAACGTGTCCCGCTGTAAGACACGATGCCTTTTGTTCGTTGGGCTGCTCTTGTGATTACAGAATCATAACGTGTCCCGCTATAAGACACGATGCCTTTTGTTCTTTGGACTGCTCTTACGATTACAGAATCATAACGTGTCCCGCTATAAGACACGATCCCTTTTGTTCTTTGGACTGCTCTTGTGATTACAGAATCATAACGTGTTCCGCTATAAGACACGATGCCTTTTGTTCTTTGGACTGCTCTTGTGGTTACAGAATCATAACGTGTCCCGCTATAAGACACGATGCCTTTTGTTCTTTGGACTGCTCTTGTGATTACAGAATCATAACGTGTCCCGCTATAAGGCACGATGCCTTTTGTTCTTTGGACTGCTCTTGTGATTACAGAATCATAACGTGTCCCGCTACAAGACACGATGCCTTTTGTTCTTTGTACTGCTCTTACGATTACAGAATCATAACGTGTCCCGCTATAAGACACGATGCCTTTTGTTCTTTGGACTGCTCTTACGATTACTGAATCATAACGTGTCCCGCTATAAGACACGATGCCTTTTGTTCTTTGGACTGCTCTTGTGATTACAGAATCATAACGTGTCCCGCTAAAAGACACGATGCCTTTTGTTCTTTGGACTGCTCTTGTGATTACAGAATCATAACGTGTCCCGCTATAAGACACGATGCCTTTTGTTCTTTGGACTGCTCTTGTGATTACAGAATCATAACGTGTCCCGCTATAAGACACGATGCCATTTGTTCTTTGGACTGCTCTTGTGATTACAGAATCATAACGTGTCCCGCTATAAAACACTATGCCTTTTGTTCTTTGGACTGTTCTTGTGATTACAGAATCATAACGTGTCCCGCTGTAAGACACGATGCCTTTTGTTCGTTGGGCTGCTCTTGTGATTACAGAATCATAACGTGTCCCGCTATAAGACACGATGCCTTTTGTTCTTTGGACTCCTCTTGTGATTACAGAATCATAACGTGTCCCGCTATAAGACACGATGCCTTTTGTTCTTTGGACTCCTCTTGTGATTACAGAATCATAACGTGTCCCGCTATAAGGCACGATGCCTTTTGTTCTTTGGACTGCTCTTGTGATTACAGAATCATAACGTGTCCCGCTATAAGACACGATGCCTTTTGTTCTTTGGACTGCTCTTGGGATTACAGAATCATAACGTGTCCCGCTATAAGGCACGATGCCTTTTGTTCTTTGGACTGCTCTTGTGATTACAGAATCATAACGTGTCCCGCTATAGGACACGATGCCTTTTGTTCTTTGGACTGCTCTTGGGATTACAGAATCATAACGTGTCCCGCTATAAGGCACGATGCCTTTTGTTCTTTGGACTGCTCTTGTGATTACAGAATCATAACGTGTCCCGCTAAAAGACACGATGCCTTTTGTTCTTTGGACTGCTCTTGTGATTACAGAATCATAACGTGTCCCGCTATAAGACACGATGCCTTTTGTTCTTTGGACTGCTCTTGTGATTACAGAATCATAACGTGTCCCGCTATAAGACACGATGCCTTTTGTTCTTTGGGCTGCTCTTACGATTACAGAATCATAACGTGTCCCGCTATAAAACACTATGCCGTTTGTTCTTTGGGCTGCTCTTGTGATTACAGAATCATAACGTGTCCCGCTATAAGACACGATGCCTTTTGTTCTTTGGACTCCTCTTGCGATTACAGAATCATAACGTGTCTCGCTATAAGACACGATGCCTTTTGTTCTTTGGACTGCTCTTGTGATTACAGAATCATAACGTGTCCCGCTATAAGGCACAATGCCTTTTGTTCTTTGGAGTGCTCTTGTGATTACAGAATCATAACGTGTCCCGCTACAAGACACGATGCCTTTTGTTCTTTGGACTGCTCTTACGATTACAGAATCATAACGTGTCCCGCTATAAGACACGATGCCTTTTGTTCTTTGGACTGCTCTTACGATTACTGAATCATAACGTGTCCCGCTATAAGACACGATGCCTTTTGTTCTTTGGACTGCTCTTGTGATTACAGAATCATAACGTGTCCCGCTAAAAGACACGATGCCTTTTGTTCTTTGGACTGCTCTTGTGATTACAGAATCATAACGTGTCCCGCTATAAGACACGATGCCTTTTGTTCTTTGGACTGCTCTTGTGATTACAGAATCATAACGTGTCCCGCTATAAGACACGATGCCTTTTGTTCTTTGGACTGCTCTTGTGATTACAGAATCATAACGTGTCCCGCTATAAAACACTATGCCTTTTGTTCTTTGGACTGTTCTTGTGATTACAGAATCATAACGTGTCCCGCTGTAAGACACGATGCCTTTTGTTCGTTGGGCTGCTCTTGTGATTACAGAATCATAACGTGTCCCGCTATAAGACACGATGCCTTTTGTTCTTTGGACTGCTCTTACGATTACAGAATCATAACGTGTCCCGCTATAAGACACGATCCCTTTTGTTCTTTGGACTGCTCTTGTGATTACAGAATCATAACGTGTTCCGCTATAAGACACGATGCCTTTTGTTCTTTGGACTGCTCTTGTGGTTACAGAATCATAACGTGTCCCGCTATAAGACACGATGCCTTTTGTTCTTTGGACTGCTCTTGTGATTACAGAATCATAACGTGTCCCGCTATAAGGCACGATGCCTTTTGTTCTTTGGACTGCTCTTGTGATTACAGAATCATAACGTGTCCCGCTACAAGACACGATGCCTTTTGTTCTTTGGACTGCTCTTACGATTACAGAATCATAACGTGTCCCGCTATAAGACACGATGCCTTTTGTTCTTTGGACTGCTCTTACGATTACTGAATCATAACGTGTCCCGCTATAAGACACGATGCCTTTTGTTCTTTGGACTGCTCTTGTGATTACAGAATCATAACGTGTCCCGCTAAAAGACACGATGCCTTTTGTTCTTTGGACTGCTCTTGTGATTACAGAATCATAACGTGTCCCGCTATAAGACACGATGCCTTTTGTTCTTTGGACTGCTCTTGTGATTACAGAATCATAACGTGTCCCGCTATAAGACACGATGCCATTTGTTCTTTGGACTGCTCTTGTGATTACAGAATCATAACGTGTCCCGCTATAAAACACTATGCCTTTTGTTCTTTGGACTGTTCTTGTGATTACAGAATCATAACGTGTCCCGCTGTAAGACACGATGCCTTTTGTTCGTTGGGCTGCTCTTGTGATTACAGAATCTTAACGTGTCCCGCTGCAAGGCACGATGCCTTTTGTTCTTTGGACTGCTCTTGGGATTACAGAATCATAACGTGTCCCGCTATAAGGCACGATGCCTTTTGTTCTTTGGACTGCTCTTGTGATTACAGAATCATAACGTGTCCCGCTATAAGACACGATGCCTTTTGTTCTTTGGACTCCTCTTGTGATTACAGAATCATAACGTGTCCCGCTATAAGACACGATGCCTTTTGTTCTTTGGACTGCTCTTGTGATTACAGAATCATAACGTGTCCCGCTATAAGGCACGATGCCTTTTGTTCTTTGGACTGCTCTTGTGATTACAGAATCATAACGTGTCCCGCTACAAGACACGATGCCTTTTGTTCTTTGGACTGCTCTTACGATTACAGAATCATAACGTGTCCCGCTATAAGACACGATGCCTTTTGTTCTTTGGACTGCTCTTACGATTACTGAATCATAACGTGTCCCGCTATAAGACACGATGCCTTTTGTTCTTTGGACTGCTCTTGTGATTACAGAATCATAACGTGTCCCGCTAAAAGACACGATGCCTTTTGTTCTTTGGACTGCTCTTGTGATTACAGAATCATAACGTGTCCCGCTATAAGACACGATGCCTTTTGTTCTTTGGACTGCTCTTGTGATTACAGAATCATAACGTGTCCCGCTATAAGACACGATGCCTTTTGTTCTTTGGGCTGCTCTTACGATTACAGAATCATAACGTGTCCCGCTATAAAACACTATGCCGTTTGTTCTTTGGGCTGCTCTTGTGATTACAGAATCATAACGTGTCCCGCTATAAGACACGATGCCTTTTGTTCATTGGACTCCTCTTGCGATTACAGAATCATAACGTGTCTCGCTATAAGACACGATGCCTTTTGATCTTTGGACTGCTCTTGTGATTACAGAATCATAACGTGTCCCGCTACAAGGCACGATGCCTTTTGTTCTTTGGACTGCTCTTGGGATTACAGAATCATAACGTGTCCCGCTATAAGGCACGATGCCTTTTGTTCTTTGGACTGCTCTTGTGATTACAGAATCATAACGTGTCCCGCTATAAGACACGATGCCTTTTGTTCTTTGGACTCCTCTTGTGATTACAGAATCATAACGTGTCCCGCTATAAGACACGATGCCTTTTGTTCTTTGGACTGCTCTTGTGATTACAGAATCATAACGTGTCCCGCTATAAGGCACGATGCCTTTTGTTCTTTGGACTGCTCTTGTGATTACAGAATCATAACGTGTCCCGCTACAAGACACGATGCCTTTTGTTCTTTGGACTGCTCTTACGATTACAGAATCATAACGTGTCCCGCTATAAGACACGATGCCTTTTGTTCTTTGGACTGCTCTTACGATTACTGAATCATAACGTGTCCCGCTATAAGACACGATGCCTTTTGTTCTTTGGACTGCTCTTGTGATTACAGAATCATAACGTGTCCCGCTAAAAGACACGATGCCTTTTGTTCTTTGGACTGCTCTTGTGATTACAGAATCATAACGTGTCCCGCTATAAGACACGATGCCTTTTGTTCTTTGGACTGCTCTTGTGATTACAGAATCATAACGTGTCCCGCTATAAGACACGATGCCTTTTGTTCTTTGGGCTGCTCTTACGATTACAGAATCATAACGTGTCCCGCTATAAAACACTATGCCGTTTGTTCTTTGGGCTGCTCTTGTGATTACAGAATCATAACGTGTCCCGCTATAAGACACGATGCCTTTTGTTCATTGGACTCCTCTTGCGATTACAGAATCATAACGTGTCTCGCTATAAGACACGATGCCTTTTGATCTTTGGACTGCTCTTGTGATTACAGAATCATAACGTGTCCCGCTATAAGGCACGATGCCTTTTGTTCTTTGGACTGCTCTTGTGATTACAGAATCATAACGTGTCCCGCTACAAGACACGATGCCTTTTGTTCTTTGGACTGCTCTTACGATTACAGAATCATAACGTGTCCCGCTATAAGACACGATGCCTTTTGTTCTTTGGACTGCTCTTACGATTACTGAATCATAACGTGTCCCGCTATAAGACACGATGCCTTTTGTTCTTTGGACTGCTCTTGTGATTACAGAATCATAACGTGTCCCGCTAAAAGACACGATGCCTTTTGTTCTTTGGACTGCTCTTGGGATTACAGAATCATAACGTGTCCCGCTATAAGGCACGATGACTTTTGTTCTTTGGACTGCTCTTGTGATTACAGAATCATAACGTGTCCCGCTATAAGACACGATGCCTTTTGTTCTTTGGACTGCTCTTGGGATTACAGAATCATAACGTGTCCCGCTATAAGGCACGATGCCTTTTGTTCTTTGGACTGCTCTTGTGATTACAGAATCATAACGTGTCCCGCTATAAGACACGATGCCTTTTGCTCTTTGGACTCCTCTTGTGATTACAGAATCATAACGTGTCCCGCTATAAGACACGATGCCTTTTGTTCTTTGGACTGCTCTTGTGATTACAGAATCATAACGTGTCCCGCTAAGAGGCACGATGCCTTTTGTTCTTTGGACTGCTCTTGTGATTACAGAATCATAACGTGTCCCGCTACAAGACACGATGCCTTTTGTTCTTTGGACTGCTCTTACGATTACAGAATCATAACGTGTCCTGCTATAAGACACGATGCCTTTTGTTCTTTGGACTGCTCTTACGATTACTGAATCATAACGTGTCCCGCTATAAGACACGATGCCTTTTGTTCTTTGGACTGCTCTTGTGATTACAGAATCATAACGTGTCCCGCTAAAAGACACGATGCCTTTTGTTCTTTGGACTGCTCTTGTGATTACAGAATCATAACGTGTCCCGCTATAAGACACGATGCCTTTTGTTCTTTGGACTGCTCTTGTGATTACAGAATCATAACGTGTCCCGCTATAAGACACGATGCCTTTTGTTCTTTGGGCTGCTCTTACGATTACAGAATCATAACGTGTCCCGCTATAAAACACTATGCCGTTTGTTCTTTGGGCTGCTCTTGTGATTACAGAATCATAACGTGTCCCGCTATAAGACACGATGCCTTTTGTTCTTTGGACTCCTCTTGCGATTACAGAATCATAACGTGTCTCGCTATAAGACACGATGCCTTTTGTTCTTTGGACTGCTCTTGTGATTACAGAATCATAACGTGTCCCGCTATAAGGCACAATGCCTTTTGTTCTTTGGAGTGCTCTTGTGATTACAGAATCATAACGTGTCCCGCTACAAGACACGATGCCTTTTGTTCTTTGGACTGCTCTTACGATTACAGAATCATAACGTGTCCCGCTATAAGACACGATGCCTTTTGTTCTTTGGACTGCTCTTACGATTACTGAATCATAACGTGTCCCGCTATAAGACACGATGCCTTTTGTTCTTTGGACTGCTCTTGTGATTACAGATTCATAACGTGTCCCGCTATAAGACACGATGCCTTTTGTTCTTTGGACTGCTCTTGTTATTACAGAATCATAACGTGTCCCGCTATAAGACACGATGCCTTTTGTTCTTTGGACTGCTCTTGTGATTACAGAATCATAACGTGTCCCGCTATAAGACACGATGCCTTTTGTTCTTTGGACTGCTCTTGTGATTACAGAATCATAACGTGTCCCGCTATAAAACACTATGCCTTTTGTTCTTTGGACTGTTCTTGTGATTACAGAATCATAACGTGTCCCGCTGTAAGACACGATGCCTTTTGTTCGTTGGGCTGCTCTTGTGATTACAGAATCATAACGTGTCCCGCTATAAGACACGATGCCTTTTGTTCTTTGGACTGCTCTTACGATTACAGAATCATAACGTGTCCCGCTATAAGACACGATCCCTTTTGTTCTTTGGACTGCTCTTGTGATTACAGAATCATAACGTGTTCCGCTATAAGACACGATGCCTTTTGTTCTTTGGACTGCTCTTGTGGTTACAGAATCATAACGTGTCCCGCTATAAGACACGATGCCTTTTGTTCTTTGGACTGCTCTTGTGATTACAGAATCATAACGTGTCCCGCTATAAGGCACGATGCCTTTTGTTCTTTGGACTGCTCTTGTGATTACAGAATCATAACGTGTCCCGCTACAAGACACGATGCCTTTTGTTCTTTGGACTGCTCTTACGATTACAGAATCATAACGTGTCCCGCTATAAGACACGATGCCTTTTGTTCTTTGGACTGCTCTTACGATTACTGAATCATAACGTGTCCCGCTATAAGACACGATGCCTTTTGTTCTTTGGACTGCTCTTGTGATTACAGAATCATAACGTGTCCCGCTAAAAGACACGATGCCTTTTGTTCTTTGGACTGCTCTTGTGATTACAGAATCATAACGTGTCCCGCTATAAGACACGATGCCTTTTGTTCTTTGGACTGCTCTTGTGATTACAGAATCATAACGTGTCCCGCTATAAGACACGATGCCATTTGTTCTTTGGCCTGCTCTTGTGATTACAGAATCATAACGTGTCCCGCTATAAAACACTATGCCTTTTGTTCTTTGGACTGTTCTTGTGATTACAGAATCATAACGTGTCCCGCTGTAAGACACGATGCCTTTTGTTCGTTGGGCTGCTCTTGTGATTACAGAATCATAACGTGTCCCGCTATAAGACACGATGCCTTTTGTTCTTTGGACTCCTCTTGTGATTACAGAATCATAACGTGTCCCGCTATAAGACACGATGCCTTTTGTTCTTTGGACTCCTCTTGTGATTACAGAATCATAACGTGTCCCGCTATAAGGCACGATGCCTTTTGTTCTTTGGACTGCTCTTGTGATTACAGAATCATAACGTGTCCCGCTATAAGACACGATGCCTTTTGTTCTTTGGACTGCTCTTGGGATTACAGAATCATAACGTGTCCCGCTATAAGGCACGATGCCTTTTGTTCTTTGGACTGCTCTTGTGATTACAGAATCATAACGTGTCCCGCTATAGGACACGATGCCTTTTGTTCTTTGGACTGCTCTTGGGATTACAGAATCATAACGTGTCCCGCTATAAGGCACGATGCCTTTTGTTCTTTGGACTGCTCTTGTGATTACAGAATCATAACGTGTCCCGCTAAAAGACACGATGCCTTTTGTTCTTTGGACTGCTCTTGTGATTACAGAATCATAACGTGTCCCGCTATAAGACACGATGCCTTTTGTTCTTTGGACTGCTCTTGTGATTACAGAATCATAACGTGTCCCGCTATAAGACACGATGCCTTTTGTTCTTTGGGCTGCTCTTACGATTACAGAATCATAACGTGTCCCGCTATAAAACACTATGCCGTTTGTTCTTTGGGCTGCTCTTGTGATTACAGAATCATAACGTGTCCCGCTATAAGACACGATGCCTTTTGTTCTTTGGACTCCTCTTGCGATTACAGAATCATAACGTGTCTCGCTATAAGACACGATGCCTTTTGTTCTTTGGACTGCTCTTGTGATTACAGAATCATAACGTGTCCCGCTATAAGGCACAATGCCTTTTGTTCTTTGGAGTGCTCTTGTGATTACAGAATCATAACGTGTCCCGCTACAAGACACGATGCCTTTTGTTCTTTGGACTGCTCTTACGATTACAGAATCATAACGTGTCCCGCTATAAGACACGATGCCTTTTGTTCTTTGGACTGCTCTTACGATTACTGAATCATAACGTGTCCCGCTATAAGACACGATGCCTTTTGTTCTTTGGACTGCTCTTGTGATTACAGAATCATAACGTGTCCCGCTAAAAGACACGATGCCTTTTGTTCTTTGGACTGCTCTTGTGATTACAGAATCATAACGTGTCCCGCTATAAGACACGATGCCTTTTGTTCTTTGGACTGCTCTTGTGATTACAGAATCATAACGTGTCCCGCTATAAGACACGATGCCTTTTGTTCTTTGGACTGCTCTTGTGATTACAGAATCATAACGTGTCCCGCTATAAAACACTATGCCTTTTGTTCTTTGGACTGTTCTTGTGATTACAGAATCATAACGTGTCCCGCTGTAAGACACGATGCCTTTTGTTCGTTGGGCTGCTCTTGTGATTACAGAATCATAACGTGTCCCGCTATAAGACACGATGCCTTTTGTTCTTTGGACTGCTCTTACGATTACAGAATCATAACGTGTCCCGCTATAAGACACGATCCCTTTTGTTCTTTGGACTGCTCTTGTGATTACAGAATCATAACGTGTTCCGCTATAAGACACGATGCCTTTTGTTCTTTGGACTGCTCTTGTGGTTACAGAATCATAACGTGTCCCGCTATAAGACACGATGCCTTTTGTTCTTTGGACTGCTCTTGTGATTACAGAATCATAACGTGTCCCGCTATAAGGCACGATGCCTTTTGTTCTTTGGACTGCTCTTGTGATTACAGAATCATAACGTGTCCCGCTACAAGACACGATGCCTTTTGTTCTTTGGACTGCTCTTACGATTACAGAATCATAACGTGTCCCGCTATAAGACACGATGCCTTTTGTTCTTTGGACTGCTCTTACGATTACTGAATCATAACGTGTCCCGCTATAAGACACGATGCCTTTTGTTCTTTGGACTGCTCTTGTGATTACAGAATCATAACGTGTCCCGCTAAAAGACACGATGCCTTTTGTTCTTTGGACTGCTCTTGTGATTACAGAATCATAACGTGTCCCGCTATAAGACACGATGCCTTTTGTTCTTTGGACTGCTCTTGTGATTACAGAATCATAACGTGTCCCGCTATAAGACACGATGCCATTTGTTCTTTGGACTGCTCTTGTGATTACAGAATCATAACGTGTCCCGCTATAAAACACTATGCCTTTTGTTCTTTGGACTGTTCTTGTGATTACAGAATCATAACGTGTCCCGCTGTAAGACACGATGCCTTTTGTTCGTTGGGCTGCTCTTGTGATTACAGAATCATAACGTGTCCCGCTATAAGACACGATGCCTTTTGTTCTTTGGACTGCTCTTGTGATTACAGAATCATAACGTGTCCCGCTATAAGACACGATGCCTTTTGTTCTTTGGACTGCTCTTGGGATTACAGAATCATAACGTGTCCCGCTATAAGGCACGATGCCTTTTGTTCTTTGGACTGCTCTTGTGATTACAGAATCATAACGTGTCCCGCTATAAGACACGATGCCTTTTGTTCTTTGGACTGCTCTTGGGATTACAGAATCATAACGTGTCCCGCTACAAGGCACGATGCCTTTTGTTCTTTGGACTGCTCTTGTGATTACAGAATCATAACGTGTCCCGCTATAAGACACGATGCCTTTTGTTCTTTGGACTCCTCTTGTGATTACAGAATCATAACGTGTCCCGCTATAAGACACGATGCCTTTTGTTCTTAAGACTGCTCTTGTGATTACAGAATCATAACGTGTCCCGCTATAAGACACGATGCCTTTTGTTCTTTGGACTGCTCTTGTGATTACAGAATCATAACGTGTCCCGCTATAAGACACGATGCCTTTGGTTTTTTTTGCTGCTCTTACGATTACAGAATCATAACGTGTCCCGCTATAAAACACTATGCCGTTTGTTCTTTGGGCTGCTCTTGTGATTACAGAATCATAACGTGTCCCGCTACAAGACACGATGCCTTTTGTTCTTTGGACTGCTCTTACGATTACAGAATCATAACGTGTCCCGCTATAAGACACGATGCCTTTTGTTCTTTGGACTGCTCTTACGATTACTGAATCATAACGTGTCCCGCTATAAGACACGATGCCTTTTGTTCTTTGGACTGCTCTTGTGATTACAGAATCATAACGTGTCCCGCTAAAAGACACGATGCCTTTTGTTCTTTGGACTGCTCTTGTGATTACAGAATCATAACGTGTCCCGTTATAAGACACGATGCCTTTTGTTCTTTGGACTGCTCTTGTGATTACAGAATCATAACGTGTCCCGCTATAAAACACTATGCCTTTTGTTCTTTGGACTGCTCTTGTGATTACAGAATCATAACGTGTCCCGCTATAAGACACGATGCCTTTTGTTCTTTGGACTGCTCTTGGGATTACAGAATCATAACGTGTCCCGCTATAAGGCACGATGCCTTTTGTTCTTTGGACTGCTCTTGTGATTACAGAATCATAACGTGTCCCGCTATAAGACACGATGCCTTTTGTTCTTTGGACTGCTCTTGGGATTACAGAATCACAACGTGTCCCGCTATAAGGCACGATGCCTTTTCTTCTTTGGACTGCTCTTGTGATTACAGAATCATAACGTGTCCCGCTATAAGACACGATGCCTTTTGTTCTTTGGACTCCTCTTGTGATTACAGAATCATAACGTGTCCCGCTATAAGACACGATGCCTTTTGTTCTTTGGACTGCTCTTGTGATTACAGAATCATAACGTGTCCCGCTATAAGGCACGATGCCTTTTTTTCTTTGGACTGCTCTTGTGATTACAGAATCATAACGTGTCCCGCTACAAGACACGATGCCTTTTGTTCTTTGGACTGCTCTTACGATTACAGAATCATAACGTGTCCCGCTATAAGACACGATGCCTTTTGTTCTTTGGACTGCTCTTACGATTAATGAATCATAACGTGTCCCGCTATAAGACACGATGCCTTTTGTTCTTTGGACTGCTCTTGTGATTACAGAATCATAACGTGTCCCGCTAAAAGACACGATGCCTTTTGTTCTTTGGACTGCTCTTGTGATTACAGAATCATAACGTGTCCCGCTATAAGACACGATGCCTTTTGTTCTTTGGACTGCTCTTGTGATTACAGAATCATAACGTGTCCCGCTATAAGACACGATGCCTTTTGTTCTTTGGGTTGCTCTTACGATTACAGAATCATAACGTGTCCCACTATAAAACACTATGCCGTTTGTTCTTTGGGCTGCTCTTGTGATTACAGAATCATAACGTGTCCCGCTATAAGACACGATGCCCTTTGTTCATTGGACTCCTCTTGCGATTACAGAATCATAACGTGTCTCGCTATAAGACACGATGCCTTTTGATCTTTGGACTGCTCTTGTGATTACAGAATCATAACGTGTCCCGCTATAAGGCACGATGCCTTTTGTTCTTTGGACTGCTCTTGTGATTACAGAATCATAACGTGTCCCGCTACAAGACACGATGCCTTTTGTTCTTTGGACTGCTCTTACGATTACAGAATCATAACGTGTCCCGCTATAAGACACGATGCCTTTTGTTCTTTGGACTGCTCTTACGATTACTGAATCATAACGTGTCCCGCTATAAGACACGATGCCTTTTGTTCTTTGGACTGCTCTTGTGATTACAGAATCATAACGTGTCCCGCTAAAAGACACGATGCCTTTTGTTCTTTGGACTGCTCTTGGGATTACAGAATCATAACGTGTCCCGCTATAAGGCACGATGCCTTTTGTTCTTTGGACTGCTCTTGTGATTACAGAATCATAACGTGTCCCGCTATAAGACACGATGCCTTTTGTTCTTTGGACTGCTCTTGGGATTACAGAATCATAACGTGTCCCGCTATAAGGCACGATGCCTTTTGTTCTTTGGACTGCTCTTGTGATTAAAGAATCATAACGTGTCCCGCTATAAGACACGATGCCTTTTGTTCTTTGGACTCCTCTTGTGATTACAGAATCATAACGTGTCCCGCTATAAGACACGATGCCTTTTGTTCTTTGGACTGCTCTTGTGATTACAGAATCATAACGTGTCCCGCTATAAGGCACGATGCCTTTTGTTCTTTGGACTGCTCTTGTGATTACAGAATCATAACGTGTCCCGCTACAAGACACGATGCCTTTTGTTCTTTGGACTGCTCTTACGATTACAGAATCATAACGTGTCCCGCTATAAGACACTATGCCTTTTGTTCTTTGGACTGCTCTTACGATTACTGAATCATAACGTGTCCCGCTATAAGACACGATGCCTTTTGTTCTTTGGACTGCTCTTGTGATTACAGAATCATAACGTATCCCGCTAAAAGACACGATGCCTTTTGTTCTTTGGACTGCTCTTGTGATTACAGAATCATAACGTGTCCCGCTATAAGACACGATGCCTTTTGTTCTTTGGGCTGCTCTTACGATTACAGAATCATAACGTGTCCCGCTATAAAACACTATGCCGTTTGTTCTTTGGGCTGCTCTTGTGATTACAGAATAATAACGTGTCCCGCTATAAGACACGATGCCTTTTGTTCTTTGGACTCCTCTTGCGATTACAGAATCATAACGTGTCTCGCTATAAGACACGATGCCTTTTGTTCTTTGGACTGCTCTTGTGATTACAGAATCATAACGTGTCCCGCTATAAGGCACGATGCCTTTTGTTCTTTGGAGTGCTCTTGTGATTACAGAATCATAACGTGTCCCGCTACAAGACACGATGCCTTTTGTTCTTTGGACTGCTCTTACGATTACAGAATCATAACGTGTCCCGCTATAAGACACGATGCCTTTTGTTCTTTGGACTGCTCTTACGATTACTGAATCATTACGTGTCCCGCTATAAGACACGATGCCTTTTGTTCTTTGGACTGCTCTTGTGATTACAGAATCATAACGTGTCCCGCTAAAAGACACGATGCCTTTTGTTCTTTGGACTGCTCTTGTGATTACAGAATCATAACGTGTCCCGCTATAAGACACGATGCCTTTTGTTCTTTGGACTGCTCTTGTGATTACAGAATCATAACGTGTCCCGCTATAAGACACGATGCCTTTTGTTCTTTGGACTGCTCTTGTGATTACAGAATCATAACGTGTCCCGCTATAAAACACGATGCCTTTTGTTCTTTGGACTGCTCTTGTGATTACAGAATCATAACGTGTCCCGCTATAAAGCACGATGCATTTTGTTCTTTGGACTGCTCTTGTGATTACAGAATCATAACGTGTCCCGCTACAAGACACGATGCCTTTTGTTCTTTGGACTGCTCTTACGATTACAGAATCATAACGTGTCCCGCTATAAGACACGATGCCTTTTGTTCTTTGGACTGCTCTTACGATTACTGAATCATAACGTGTCCCGCTATAAGACACGATGCCTTTTGTTCTTTGGACTGCTCTTGTGATTACAGAATCATAACGTGTCCCGCTAAAAGACACGATGCCTTTTGTTCTTTGGACTGCTCTTGTGATTACAGAATCATAACGTGTCCCGCTATAAGACACGATGCCTTTTGTTCTTTGGACTGCTCTTGTGATTACAGAATCATAACGTGTCCCGCTATAAGACACGATGCCATTTGTTCTTTGGACTGCTCTTGTGATTACAGAATCATAACGTGTCCCGCTATAAAACACTATGCCTTTTGTTCTTTGGACTGTTCTTGTGATTACAGAATCATAACGTGTCCCGCTGTAAGACACGATGCCTTTTGTTCGTTGGGCTGCTCTTGTGATTACAGAATCATAACGTGTCCCGCTATAAGACAGGATGCCTTTTGTTCTTTGGACTTCTCTTGTGATTACAGAATCATAACGTGTCCCGCTATAAGACACGATGCCTTTTGTTCTTTGGACTCCTCTTGTGATTACAGAATCATAACGTGTCCCGCTATAAGGCACGATGCCTTTTGTTCTTTGGACTGCTCTTGTGATTACAGAATCATAACGTGTCCCGCTATAAGACACGATGCCTTTTGTTCTTTGGACTGCTCTTGGGATTACAGAATCATAACGTGTCCCGCTATAAGACACGATGCCTTTTGTTCTTTGGACTGCTCTTGTGATTACAGAATCATAACGTGTCCCGCTATAAGACACGATGCCTTTTGTTCTTTGGACTGCTCTTGGGATTACAGAATCATAACGTGTCCCGCTATAAGGCACGATGCCTTTTGTTCTTTGGACTGCTCTTGTGATTACAGAATCATAACGTGTCCCGCTATAAGACACGATGCCTTTTGTTCTTTGGACTCCTCTTGTGATTACAGAATCATAACGTGTCCCGCTATAAGACACGATGCCTTTTGTTCTTAGGACTGCTCTTGTGATTACAGAATTATAACGTGTCCCGCTATAAGGCACGATGCCTTTTGTTCTTTGGACTGCTCTTGTGATTACAGAATCATAACGTGTCCCGCTACAAGACACGATGCCTTTTGTTCTTTGGACTGCTCTTACGATTTACTGAATCATAACGTGTCCCGCTATAAGACACGATGCCTTTTGTTCTTTGGACTGCTCTTGTGATTACAGAATCATAACGTGTCCCGCTATAAGGCACGATGCCTTTTGTTCTTTGGACTGCTCTTGTGATTACAGAATCATAGCGTGTCCCGCTACAAGACACGATGCCTTTTGTTCTTTGGACTGCTCTTATGATTACAGAATCATAACGTGTCCCGCTATAAGACACGATGCCTTTTGTTCTTTGGACTGCTCTTACGATTACTGAATCATAACGTGTCCCGCTATAAGACACGATGCCTTTTGTTCTTTGGACTGCTCTTGTGATTACAGAATCATAACGTGTCCCGCTAAAAGACACGATGCCTTTTGTTCTTTGGACTGCTCTTGTGATTACAGAATCATAAGGTGTCCCGCTATAAGACACGATGCCTTTTGTTCTTTGGACTGCTCTTGTGATTACAGAATCATAACGTGTCCCGCTATAAGACACGATGCCTTTTGTTCTTTGGACTGCTCTTGTGATTACAGAATCATAACGTGTCCCGCTAAAAGACACGATGCCTTTTGTTCTTTGGACTGCTCTTGTGATTACAGAATCATAAGGTGTCCCGCTATAAGACACGATGCCTTTTGTTCTTTGGACTGCTCTTGTGATTACAGAATCATAACGTGTCCCGCTATAAGACACGATGCCTTTTGTTCTTTGGACTGCTCTTACGATTACTGAATCATAACGTGTCCCGCTATAAGACACGATGCCTTTTGTTCTTTGGACTGCTCTTGTGATTACAGAATCATAACGTGTCCCGCTACAAGACACGATGCCTTTTGTTCTTTGGACTGCTCTTACGATTTACTGAATCATAACGTGTCCCGCTATAAAACACTATGCCGTTTGTTCTTTGGGCTGCTCTTGTGATTACAGAATCATAACGTGTCCCGCTACAAGACACGATGCCTTTTGTTCTTTGGACTGCTCTTACGATTACAGAATCATAACGTGTCCCGCTATAAGACACGATGCCTTTTGTTCTTTGGACTGCTCTTACGATTACTGAATCATAACGTGTCCCGCTATAAGACACGATGCCTTTTGTTCTTTGGACTGCTCTTGTGATTACAGAATCATAACGTGTCCCGCTAAAAGACACGATGCCTTTTGTTCTTTGGACTGCTCTTGTGATTACAGAATCATAACGTGTCCCGTTATAAGACACGATGCCTTTTGTTCTTTGGACTGCTCTTGTGATTACAGAATCATAACGTGTCCCGCTATAAAACACTATGCCTTTTGTTCTTTGGACTGCTCTTGTGATTACAGAATCATAACGTGTCCCGCTATAAGACACGATGCCTTTTGTTCTTTGGACTGCTCTTGGGATTACAGAATCATAACGTGTCCCGCTATAAGGCACGATGCCTTTTGTTCTTTGGACTGCTCTTGTGATTACAGAATCATAACGTGTCCCGCTATAAGACACGATGCCTTTTGTTCTTTGGACTGCTCTTGGGATTACAGAATCACAACGTGTCCCGCTATAAGGCACGATGCCTTTTCTTCTTTGGACTGCTCTTGTGATTACAGAATCATAACGTGTCCCGCTATAAGACACGATGCCTTTTGTTCTTTGGACTCCTCTTGTGATTACAGAATCATAACGTGTCCCGCTATAAGACACGATGCCTTTTGTTCTTTGGACTGCTCTTGTGATTACAGAATCATAACGTGTCCCGCTATAAGGCACGATGCCTTTTTTTCTTTGGACTGCTCTTGTGATTACAGAATCATAACGTGTCCCGCTACAAGACACGATGCCTTTTGTTCTTTGGACTGCTCTTACGATTACAGAATCATAACGTGTCCCGCTATAAGACACGATGCCTTTTGTTCTTTGGACTGCTCTTACGATTAATGAATCATAACGTGTCCCGCTATAAGACACGATGCCTTTTGTTCTTTGGACTGCTCTTGTGATTACAGAATCATAACGTGTCCCGCTAAAAGACACGATGCCTTTTGTTCTTTGGACTGCTCTTGTGATTACAGAATCATAACGTGTCCCGCTATAAGACACGATGCCTTTTGTTCTTTGGACTGCTCTTGTGATTACAGAATCATAACGTGTCCCGCTATAAGACACGATGCCTTTTGTTCTTTGGGTTGCTCTTACGATTACAGAATCATAACGTGTCCCACTATAAAACACTATGCCGTTTGTTCTTTGGGCTGCTCTTGTGATTACAGAATCATAACGTGTCCCGCTATAAGACACGATGCCCTTTGTTCATTGGACTCCTCTTGCGATTACAGAATCATAACGTGTCTCGCTATAAGACACGATGCCTTTTGATCTTTGGACTGCTCTTGTGATTACAGAATCATAACGTGTCCCGCTATAAGGCACGATGCCTTTTGTTCTTTGGACTGCTCTTGTGATTACAGAATCATAACGTGTCCCGCTACAAGACACGATGCCTTTTGTTCTTTGGACTGCTCTTACGATTACAGAATCATAACGTGTCCCGCTATAAGACACGATGCCTTTTGTTCTTTGGACTGCTCTTACGATTACTGAATCATAACGTGTCCCGCTATAAGACACGATGCCTTTTGTTCTTTGGACTGCTCTTGTGATTACAGAATCATAACGTGTCCCGCTAAAAGACACGATGCCTTTTGTTCTTTGGACTGCTCTTGGGATTACAGAATCATAACGTGTCCCGCTATAAGGCACGATGCCTTTTGTTCTTTGGACTGCTCTTGTGATTACAGAATCATAACGTGTCCCGCTATAAGACACGATGCCTTTTGTTCTTTGGACTGCTCTTGGGATTACAGAATCATAACGTGTCCCGCTATAAGGCACGATGCCTTTTGTTCTTTGGACTGCTCTTGTGATTAAAGAATCATAACGTGTCCCGCTATAAGACACGATGCCTTTTGTTCTTTGGACTCCTCTTGTGATTACAGAATCATAACGTGTCCCGCTATAAGACACGATGCCTTTTGTTCTTTGGACTGCTCTTGTGATTACAGAATCATAACGTGTCCCGCTATAAGGCACGATGCCTTTTGTTCTTTGGACTGCTCTTGTGATTACAGAATCATAACGTGTCCCGCTACAAGACACGATGCCTTTTGTTCTTTGGACTGCTCTTACGATTACAGAATCATAACGTGTCCCGCTATAAGACACTATGCCTTTTGTTCTTTGGACTGCTCTTACGATTACTGAATCATAACGTGTCCCGCTATAAGACACGATGCCTTTTGTTCTTTGGACTGCTCTTGTGATTACAGAATCATAACGTATCCCGCTAAAAGACACGATGCCTTTTGTTCTTTGGACTGCTCTTGTGATTACAGAATCATAACGTGTCCCGCTATAAGACACGATGCCTTTTGTTCTTTGGGCTGCTCTTACGATTACAGAATCATAACGTGTCCCGCTATAAAACACTATGCCGTTTGTTCTTTGGGCTGCTCTTGTGATTACAGAATAATAACGTGTCCCGCTATAAGACACGATGCCTTTTGTTCTTTGGACTCCTCTTGCGATTACAGAATCATAACGTGTCTCGCTATAAGACACGATGCCTTTTGTTCTTTGGACTGCTCTTGTGATTACAGAATCATAACGTGTCCCGCTATAAGGCACGATGCCTTTTGTTCTTTGGAGTGCTCTTGTGATTACAGAATCATAACGTGTCCCGCTACAAGACACGATGCCTTTTGTTCTTTGGACTGCTCTTACGATTACAGAATCATAACGTGTCCCGCTATAAGACACGATGCCTTTTGTTCTTTGGACTGCTCTTACGATTACTGAATCATTACGTGTCCCGCTATAAGACACGATGCCTTTTGTTCTTTGGACTGCTCTTGTGATTACAGAATCATAACGTGTCCCGCTAAAAGACACGATGCCTTTTGTTCTTTGGACTGCTCTTGTGATTACAGAATCATAACGTGTCCCGCTATAAGACACGATGCCTTTTGTTCTTTGGACTGCTCTTGTGATTACAGAATCATAACGTGTCCCGCTATAAGACACGATGCCTTTTGTTCTTTGGACTGCTCTTGTGATTACAGAATCATAACGTGTCCCGCTATAAAACACGATGCCTTTTGTTCTTTGGACTGCTCTTGTGATTACAGAATCATAACGTGTCCCGCTATAAAGCACGATGCATTTTGTTCTTTGGACTGCTCTTGTGATTACAGAATCATAACGTGTCCCGCTACAAGACACGATGCCTTTTGTTCTTTGGACTGCTCTTACGATTACAGAATCATAACGTGTCCCGCTATAAGACACGATGCCTTTTGTTCTTTGGACTGCTCTTACGATTACTGAATCATAACGTGTCCCGCTATAAGACACGATGCCTTTTGTTCTTTGGACTGCTCTTGTGATTACAGAATCATAACGTGTCCCGCTAAAAGACACGATGCCTTTTGTTCTTTGGACTGCTCTTGTGATTACAGAATCATAACGTGTCCCGCTATAAGACACGATGCCTTTTGTTCTTTGGACTGCTCTTGTGATTACAGAATCATAACGTGTCCCGCTATAAGACACGATGCCATTTGTTCTTTGGACTGCTCTTGTGATTACAGAATCATAACGTGTCCCGCTATAAAACACTATGCCTTTTGTTCTTTGGACTGTTCTTGTGATTACAGAATCATAACGTGTCCCGCTGTAAGACACGATGCCTTTTGTTCGTTGGGCTGCTCTTGTGATTACAGAATCATAACGTGTCCCGCTATAAGACAGGATGCCTTTTGTTCTTTGGACTTCTCTTGTGATTACAGAATCATAACGTGTCCCGCTATAAGACACGATGCCTTTTGTTCTTTGGACTCCTCTTGTGATTACAGAATCATAACGTGTCCCGCTATAAGGCACGATGCCTTTTGTTCTTTGGACTGCTCTTGTGATTACAGAATCATAACGTGTCCCGCTATAAGACACGATGCCTTTTGTTCTTTGGACTGCTCTTGGGATTACAGAATCATAACGTGTCCCGCTATAAGACACGATGCCTTTTGTTCTTTGGACTGCTCTTGTGATTACAGAATCATAAAGTGTCCCGCTATAAGACACGATGCCTTTTGTTCTTTGGACTGCTCTTGGGATTACAGAATCATAACGTGTCCCGCTATAAGGCACGATGCCTTTTGTTCTTTGGACTGCTCTTGTGATTACAGAATCATAACGTGTCCCGCTATAAGACACGATGCCTTTTGTTCTTTGGACTCCTCTTGTGATTACAGAATCATAACGTGTCCCGCTATAAGACACGATGCCTTTTGTTCTTAGGACTGCTCTTGTGATTACAGAATTATAACGTGTCCCGCTATAAGGCACGATGCCTTTTGTTCTTTGGACTGCTCTTGTGATTACAGAATCATAACGTGTCCCGCTACAAGACACGATGCCTTTTGTTCTTTGGACTGCTCTTACGATTTACTGAATCATAACGTGTCCCGCTATAAGACACGATGCCTTTTGTTCTTTGGACTGCTCTTGTGATTACAGAATCATAACGTGTCCCGCTATAAGGCACGATGCCTTTTGTTCTTTGGACTGCTCTTGTGATTACAGAATCATAGCGTGTCCCGCTACAAGACACGATGCCTTTTGTTCTTTGGACTGCTCTTATGATTACAGAATCATAACGTGTCCCGCTATAAGACACGATGCCTTTTGTTCTTTGGACTGCTCTTACGATTACTGAATCATAACGTGTCCCGCTATAAGACACGATGCCTTTTGTTCTTTGGACTGCTCTTGTGATTACAGAATCATAACGTGTCCCGCTAAAAGACACGATGCCTTTTGTTCTTTGGACTGCTCTTGTGATTACAGAATCATAAGGTGTCCCGCTATAAGACACGATGCCTTTTGTTCTTTGGACTGCTCTTGTGATTACAGAATCATAACGTGTCCCGCTATAAGACACGATGCCTTTTGTTCTTTGGACTGCTCTTGTGATTACAGAATCATAACGTGTCCCGCTATAAGACACGATGCCTTTTGTTCTTTGGACTGCTCTTGTGATTACAGAATCATAACGTGTCCCGCTATAAGACACGATGCCTTTTGTTCTTTGGACTGCTCTTACGATTACTGAATCATAACGTGTCCCGCTATAAGACACGATGCCTTTTGTTCTTTGGACTGCTCTTGTGATTACAGAATCATAACGTGTCCCGCTAAAAGACACGATGTCTTTTGTTCTTTGGACTGCTCTTGTGATTACAGAATCATAACGTGTCCCGCTATAAGACACGATGCCTTTTGTTCTTTGGACTGCTCTTGTGATTACAGAATCGTAACGTGTCCCGCTACAAGACACGATGCGTTTTGTTCTTTGGACTGCTCTTACGATTACAGAATCATAACGAGTCCCGCTATAAGACACGATGCCTTTTGTTCTTTGGACTGCTCTTACGATTACAGAATCATAATGTGTCCCGCTATAAGACACGATGCCTTTTGTTCTTTGGACTGCTCTTACGATTACAGAATCATAACGAGTCCCGCTATAAGACACGATGCCTTTTGTTTTTTGGACTGCTCTTACGATTACAGAATCATAACGAGTCCCGCTATAAGACACGATGCCTTTTGTCCTTTGGACTGCTCTTACGATTACAGAATCATAATGTGTCCCGCTATAAGACACGATGCCTTTTGTTCTTTGGACTGCTCTTGTGATTACAGAATCATAACGTGTCCCGCTAAAAGACACGATGCCTTTTGTTCTTTGGACTGCTCTTGTGATTACAGAATCATAACGTGTCCCGCTATAAGACACGATGCCTTTTGTTCTTTGGACTGCTCTTGGGATTACAGAATCATAACGTGTCCCGCTATAAGACACGATGCCTTTTGTTCTTTGGACTGCTCTTGTGATTACAGAATCATAACGTGTCCCGCTATAAGACACGATGCCCTTTGTTCTTTGGACTGCTCTTGTGATTACAGAATCATAACGTGTCCCGCTATAAGGCACGATGCCTCTTGTTCTTTGGACTGCTCTTGTGATTACAGAATCATAACGTGTCCCGCTACAAGACACGATGCCTTTTGTTCTTTGGACTGCTCTTACGATTACAGAATCATAACGTGTCCCGCTATAAGACACGATGCCTTTTGTTCTTTGGACTGCTCTTGTGATTACAGAATCATAACGTGTCCCGCTACAAGACACGATGCCTTTTGTTCTTTGGACTGCTCTTGTGATTACAGAATCATAACGTGTCCCGCTATAAGACACGATGCCTTTTGTTCTTTGGACTGCTCTTGTGATTACAGAATCATAACGTGTCCCGCTATAAGGCACGATGCCTTTTGTTCTTTGGACTGCTCTTACGATTACTGAATCATAACGTGTCCCGCTATAAGACACGATGCCTTTTGTTCTTTGGACTGCTCTTGTGATTACAGAATCATAACCTGTCCCGCTAAAAGACACGATGCCTTTTGTTCTTTGGACTGCTCTTGTGATTACAGAATCATAACGTGTTCCGCTATAAGACACGATGCCTTTTGTTCTTTGGACTGCTCTTGTGATTACAGAATCGTAACGTGTCCCGCTACAAGACACGATGCCTTTTGTTCTTTGGACTGCTCTTGTGATTACAGAATCGTAACGTGTCCCGCTACAAGACACGATGCCTTTTGTTCTTTGGACTGCTCTTACGATTACAGAATCATAACGAGTCCCGCTATAAGACACGATGCCTTTTGTTCTTTGGACTGCTCTTACGATTACAGAATCATAATGTGTCCCGCTATAAGACACGATGCCTTTTGTTCTTTGGACTGCTCTTACGATTACAGAATCATAACGAGTCCCGCTATAAGACACGATGCCTTTTGTTCTTTGGACTGCTCTTACGATTACAGAATCATAACGAGTCCCGCTATAAGACACGATGCCTTTTGTTCTTTGGACTGCTCTTACGATTACAGAATCATAACGAGTCCCGCTATAAGACACGATGCCTTTTGTTCTTTGGACTGCTCTTACGATTACAGAATCATAATGTGTCCCGCTATAAGACACGATGCCTTTTGTTCTTTGGACTGCTCTTGTGATTACAGAATCATAACGTGTCCCGCTATAAGACACGATGCCTTTTGTTCTTTGGACTGCTCTTGTGATTACAGAATCATAACGTGTCCCGCTATAAGACACGATGCCATTTGTTCTTTGGACTGCTCTTGTGATTACAGAATCATAACGTGTCCCGCTATAAAACACTATGCCTTTTGTTCTTTGGACTGTTCTTGTGATTACAGAATCATAACGTGTCCCGCTGTAAGACACGATGCCTTTTGTTCGTTGGGCTGCTCTTGTGATTACAGAATCATAACGTGTCCCGCTATAAGACAGGATGCCTTTTGTTCTTTGGACTTCTCTTGTGATTACAGAATCATAACGTGTCCCGCTATAAGACACGATGCCTTTTGTTCTTTGGACTCCTCTTGTGATTACAGAATCATAACGTGTCCCGCTATAAGGCACGATGCCTTTTGTTCTTTGGACTGCTCTTGTGATTACAGAATCATAACGTGTCCCGCTATAAGACACGATGCCTTTTGTTCTTTGGACTGCTCTTGGGATTACAGAATCATAACGTGTCCCGCTATAAGACACGATGCCTTTTGTTCTTTGGACTGCTCTTGTGATTACAGAATCATAAAGTGTCCCGCTATAAGACACGATGCCTTTTGTTCTTTGGACTGCTCTTGGGATTACAGAATCATAACGTGTCCCGCTATAAGGCACGATGCCTTTTGTTCTTTGGACTGCTCTTGTGATTACAGAATCATAACGTGTCCCGCTATAAGACACGATGCCTTTTGTTCTTTGGACTCCTCTTGTGATTACAGAATCATAACGTGTCCCGCTATAAGACACGATGCCTTTTGTTCTTAGGACTGCTCTTGTGATTACAGAATCATAACGTGTCCCGCTATAAGGCACGATGCCTTTTGTTCTTTGGACTGCTCTTGTGATTACAGAATCATAACGTGTCCCGCTACAAGACACGATGCCTTTTGTTCTTTGGACTGCTCTTACGATTTACTGAATCATAACGTGTCCCGCTATAAGACACGATGCCTTTTGTTCTTTGGACTGCTCTTGTGATTACAGAATCATAACGTGTCCCGCTATAAGGCACGATGCCTTTTGTTCTTTGGACTGCTCTTGTGATTACAGAATCATAGCGTGTCCCGCTACAAGACACGATGCCTTTTGTTCTTTGGACTGCTCTTATGATTACAGAATCATAACGTGTCCCGCTATAAGACACGATGCCTTTTGTTCTTTGGACTGCTCTTACGATTACTGAATCATAACGTGTCCCGCTATAAGACACGATGCCTTTTGTTCTTTGGACTGCTCTTGTGATTACAGAATCATAACGTGTCCCGCTAAAAGACACGATGCCTTTTGTTCTTTGGACTGCTCTTGTGATTACAGAATCATAAGGTGTCCCGCTATAAGACACGATGCCTTTTGTTCTTTGGACTGCTCTTGTGATTACAGAATCATAACGTGTCCCGCTATAAGACACGATGCCTTTTGTTCTTTGGACTGCTCTTGTGATTACAGAATCATAACGTGTCCCGCTATAAGACACGATGCCTTTTGTTCTTTGGACTGCTCTTGTGATTACAGAATCATAACGTGTCCCGCTATAAGACACGATGCCTTTTGTTCTTTGGACTGCTCTTACGATTACTGAATCATAACGTGTCCCGCTATAAGACACGATGCCTTTTGTTCTTTGGACTGCTCTTGTGATTACAGAATCATAACGTGTCCCGCTAAAAGACACGATGTCTTTTGTTCTTTGGACTGCTCTTGTGATTACAGAATCATAACGTGTCCCGCTATAAGACACGATGCCTTTTGTTCTTTGGACTGCTCTTGTGATTACAGAATCGTAACGTGTCCCGCTACAAGACACGATGCCTTTTGTTCTTTGGACTGCTCTTACGATTACAGAATCATAACGAGTCCCGCTATAAGACACGATGCCTTTTGTTCTTTGGACTGCTCTTACGATTACAGAATCATAATGTGTCCCGCTATAAGACACGATGCCTTTTGTTCTTTGGACTGCTCTTACGATTACAGAATCATAACGAGTCCCGCTATAAGACACGATGCCTTTTGTTTTTTGGACTGCTCTTACGATTACAGAATCATAACGAGTCCCGCTATAAGACACGATGCCTTTTGTCCTTTGGACTGCTCTTACGATTACAGAATCATAATGTGTCCCGCTATAAGACACGATGCCTTTTGTTCTTTGGACTGCTCTTGTGATTACAGAATCATAACGTGTCCCGCTAAAAGACACGATGCCTTTTGTTCTTTGGACTGCTCTTGTGATTACAGAATCATAACGTGTCCCGCTATAAGACACGATGCCTTTTGTTCTTTGGACTGCTCTTGGGATTACAGAATCATAACGTGTCCCGCTATAAGACACGATGCCTTTTGTTCTTTGGACTGCTCTTGTGATTACAGAATCATAACGTGTCCCGCTATAAGACACGATGCCCTTTGTTCTTTGGACTGCTCTTGTGATTACAGAATCATAACGTGTCCCGCTATAAGGCACGATGCCTTTTGTTCTTTGGACTGCTCTTGTGATTACAGAATCATAACGTGTCCCGCTACAAGACACGATGCCTTTTGTTCTTTGGACTGCTCTTACGATTACAGAATCATAACGTGTCCCGCTATAAGACACGATGCCTTTTGTTCTTTGGACTGCTCTTGTGATTACAGAATCATAACGTGTCCCGCTACAAGACACGATGCCTTTTGTTCTTTGGACTGCTCTTGTGATTACAGAATCATAACGTGTCCCGCTATAAGACACGATGCCTTTTGTTCTTTGGACTGCTCTTGTGATTACAGAATCATAACGTGTCCCGCTATAAGGCACGATGCCTTTTGTTCTTTGGACTGCTCTTACGATTACTGAATCATAACGTGTCCCGCTATAAGACACGATGCCTTTTGTTCTTTGGACTGCTCTTGTGATTACAGAATCATAACCTGTCCCGCTAAAAGACACGATGCCTTTTGTTCTTTGGACTGCTCTTGTGATTACAGAATCATAACGTGTTCCGCTATAAGACACGATGCCTTTTGTTCTTTGGACTGCTCTTGTGATTACAGAATCGTAACGTGTCCCGCTACAAGACACGATGCCTTTTGTTCTTTGGACTGCTCTTGTGATTACAGAATCGTAACGTGTCCCGCTACAAGACACGATGCCTTTTGTTCTTTGGACTGCTCTTACGATTACAGAATCATAACGAGTCCCGCTATAAGACACGATGCCTTTTGTTCTTTGGACTGCTCTTACGATTACAGAATCATAATGTGTCCCGCTATAAGACACGATGCCTTTTGTTCTTTGGACTGCTCTTACGATTACAGAATCATAACGTGTCCCGCTATAAGACACGATGCCTTTTGTTCTTTGGACTGCTCTTACGATTACAGAATCATAACGAGTCCCGCTATAAGACACGATGCCTTTTGTTCTTTGGACTGCTCTTACGATTACAGAATCATAACGAGTCCCGCTATAAGACACGATGCCTTTTGTTCTTTGGACTGCTCTTACGATTACAGAATCATAATGTGTCCCGCTATAAGACACGATGCCTTTTGTTCTTTGGACTGCTCTTGTGATTACAGAATCATAACGTGTCCCGCTAAAAGACACGATGCCTTTTGTTCTTTGGACTGCTCTTGTGATTACAGAATCATAACGTGTCCCGCTATAAGACACGATGCCTTTTGTCTTTTGGACTGCTCTTACGATTACAGAATCATAATGTGTCCCGCTATAAGACACGATGCCTTTTGTTCTTTGGACTGCTCTTGTGATTACAGAATCATAACGTGTCCCGCTAAAAGACACGATGCCTTTTGTTCTTTGGACTGCTCTTGTGATTACAGAATCATAACGTGTCCCGCTATAAGACACGATGCCTTTTGTTCTTTGGACTGCTCTTGGGATTACAGAATCATAACGTGTCCCGCTATAAGACACGATGCCTTTTGTTCTTTGGACTGCTCTTGTGATTACAGAATCATAACGTGTCCCGCTATAAGACACGATGCCTTTTGTTCTTTGGACTGCTCTTGTGATTACAGAATCATAACGTGTCCCGCTATAAGGCACGATGCCTTTTGTTCTTTGGACTGCTCTTGTGATTACAGAATCATAACGTGTCCCGCTACAAGACACGATGCCTTTTGTTCTTTGGACTGCTCTTACGATTACAGAATCATAACGTGTCCCGCTATAAGACACGATGCCTTTTGTTCTTTGGACTGCTCTTGTGATTACAGAATCATAACGTGTCCCGCTACAAGACACGATGCCTTTTGTTCTTTGGACTGCTCTTGTGATTACAGAATCATAACGTGTCCCGCTATAAGACACGATGCCTTTTGTTCTTTGGACTGCTCTTGTGATTACAGAATCATAACGTGTCCCGCTATAAGGCACGATGCCTTTTGTTCTTTGGACTGCTCTTACGATTACTGAATCATAACGTGTCCCGCTATAAGACACGATGCCTTTTGTTCTTTGGACTGCTCTTGTGATTACAGAATCATAACGTGTTCCGCTAAAAGACACGATGCCTTTTGTTCTTTGGACTGCTCTTGTGATTGCAGAATCATAACCTGTCCCGCTAAAAGACACGATGCCTTTTGTTCTTTGGACTGCTCTTGTGATTACAGAATCATAACGTGTCCCGCTATAAGACACGATGCCTTTTGTTCTTTTTACTGCTCTTGAGATTACAGAATCGTAACGTGTCCCGCTACAAGACACGATGCCTTTTGTTCTTTGGACTGCTCTTACGATTACAGAATCATAACGAGTCCCGCTATAAGACACGATGCCTTTTGTTCTTTGGACTGCTCTTACGATTACTGAATCATAACGTGTCCCGCTATAAGACACGATGCCTTTTGTTCTTTGGACTGCTCTTGTGATTACAGAATCATAACGTGTCCCGCTAAAAGACACGATGCCTTTTGTTCTTTGGACTGCTCTTGTGATTAGAGAATCATAACCTGTCCCGCTAAAAGACACGATGCCTTTTGTTCTTTGGACTGCTCTTGTGATTACAGAATCATAACGTGTCCCGCTATAAGACACGATGCCTTTTGTTCTTTGGACTGCTCTTGTGATTACAGAATCGTAACGTGTCCCGCTACAAGACACGATGCCTTTTGTTCTTTGGACTGCTCTTACGATTACAGAATCATAACGAGTCCCGCTATAAGACACGATGCCTTTTGTTCTTTGGACTGCTCTTACGATTACAGAATCATAATGTGTCCCGCTATAAGACACGATGCCTTTTGTTCTTTGGACTGCTCTTACGATTACAGAATCATAACGAGTCCCGCTATAAGACATGATGCCTTTTGTTCTTTGGACTGCTCTTACGATTACAGAATCATAACGAGTCCCGCTATAAGACACGATGCCTTTTGTTCTTTGGACTGCTCTTACGATTACAGAATCATAATGTGTCCCGCTATAAGACACGATGCCTTTTGTTCTTTGGACTGCTCTTGTGATTACAGAATCATAACGTGTCCCGCTTTAAGACACGATGCCTTTTGTTCTTTGGACTGCTCTTGTGATTACAGAATCATAACGTGTCCCGCTATAAGACACGATGCCTTTTGTTCTTTGGACTGCTCTTACGATTACAGAATCATAACGTGTCCCGCTATAAGAAACGATGCCTTTTGGTTTGATTTGAGTATTTAAGTTAAGAGAAACAACCAGATACAAAGGCGTTCGGATGAGATTTGACTTTATCAAGAAACTTTGTCGGATCGGGCTTTGTCACTACCCCCTTTCTTCTAACCCCCTTTACTGCAAGCCTGCAATGAGACACGTGATAGGTGTTTTACTTAGGGTATTCACGATGAAGCCCAAAAAATGTTTAGAGGTGCTTTGAACACCATGGAGAAAGAAAAGGCACCCAACTCTGACGGATCTACTGTTACTTGAGATGTACGTAATAATTTCCAAAGGCAATACTCTGTTACTGAACTTAGAACCATACTGGAAATATCTTTTTTATGTGAAGTTTTCCAAGAAATCTCTTTGGCGTCCCCGAGTAGTGTATAATGTTACTACCAGAACATATTTATTTGAGACAACTGATCCATAGTTGTACCATATTCCAGGATCAGGAGATCATTAAGTCCCTTCCTAACATTGTTTCATTTTACCTATATTTCGTTTTTCAATTCCTTGTATTAGCTCCACACTCTCCTGATATATATATTTTAAAATTTTCAATTTAATAAAATACTTTTCTATTCATCCAATCAAGTTCAAATACATAGATGATGATAATTGATGTTAATACAGTTTTTTCAAATATTTATTCATTAATTAAATTATAAAAATCAAAGTTGGTCTAGGTCGGAATCGAACCGATTATCTTTATGTTCCATGTTTAGCGCTTTGACACTGAGCCAACTTTCCTTTAGCTAGAAAAGCACTTCTCAAAGATGTAGGCCTATATGAATTTTTCTTTTCATCGTCTGGTTTTCGTCGAAACCTCCATTGCACGACCTTAAAATGGTACCATGGTTACCATACAATATCATAAATAATGCTCTAGGAAAAGAAATGAACGAAAATAATACAATAAACAAAGAAACTTGATTAACGATATCGAACTTTGCTTAACTAACGGACAATGCAAAAGGAGAGCGAAAAGAAACTATGACACCATGAAAGGAAATGCCTTTTCTATTTTGCCTTTTAATATTGTTATTCAGTATAAATATACATATTTATAATAACTGTAATTATATAATTTGTAAAAAAAACTTAAATTTTTTTGTTGTTGATTTAAATAGGAATTGATTTTAATTTTTTTTATACTACTTGTTTATAACTTTGTGTAGCCGATAGAGCGTATGCTTACATACATAAAAGAAAGCAGACAATCCACGCGCTCAAAACCGTGTTCCGTTCCTGCATTCCAATCAGAGTGTTTTGTAGCTTTACCTTAATCCTAAGTATAATCACAGCCTTCAGTAACGATAGAAGTCACCACGTGGTCACACGAAGTAGTTGTTGAATGTCTGACATTCTGCTGCAATCAGAGTCTTTTGTAGCTTTACCTTAATCCTAAGTATAATCACAGCCTTCAGTAACAATAGACGTCACCACGTGGTCACACGAAGTAGTTGTTGAATGTCTGACATCCTGCTGCAAATAGAGCTACTGAGGTAATAACGTGAGATTGTCTAAGTTAAAGTCGACTATGCAAAATACCGCTCATTTTATTGTCGTTAGTGTATGCTTTTATTACGGGGATAAACTGTTATGGAAGGATCGGAATGACAGGAAGTAGGCGATTAAATAACAAACTATCTTTTAAAAGTCGCGCCACTATTTATTTCTTTGAAATATTCCTAATACAGAATGTAAAACGTTTGATGGCTACATCAAAGTTCAATTCACATGAGGACGGGGAACGCAGCGGCTATGGCATGGGGAAGCTTGATGGAAGCTTGACGTTCTGCATCACGCCGTTGATGATGTCACTGACAGTTGCCATGGCTATGTTCCTAGCTCTTGCCACCACTTCGTACGCCAAGAATCTCGAATTTTCCACCGTCTCGTGAGCGTTATTTATGATGGTTCCAGTCGACTGGAGGGCTGAGTTTACTGCATTCTTCGTATCTGCTCCAGCTGGATATCCGGAACTCTAAAGAGATCATATTAATTGGCAATTTACACAAATATTGTTCACGTGATCTAAGAGTTTATATAATATTGATTTTGTTAAGAAAACATTTACTGACTTTATTGTTTTCAATTGTTAGATTGTCACCTTTATAGAAACATATTATAAATAGCTACGTTAGACAACATATTCTTTCATAGGATAATCTTTTAAAGATCTTAGGTGTATAGCAATATAGAAATGGTTTTGTTGGAGACCTATGTCTTTTCAGGTTTACAGGTTCTTGAGTTATACTGAGAAGGTCTACTAGGCCGAATCTACAAATTTATAAACCATGGAGTAAAAAAATTAAGGTATCTACAACTTTTTAATCTTACTCTAGAACTATGTCGTAAGACGATCTACTTTAAATCAGGACTACAAAAGCTTGAACTTTTCAGTAAAACAAGGAAGGACCTGTCATGGTCTAATATACACCGGATCTACAAGGTATTTCTAGATACCGAGTCTGTAAGTTCTTGAACTATAGATTAAGGTCCTGAGATGGTCTACGAGAGATCGGACCTTTAACCATAAAGTAACACAAGAAGGTACTGACGTGGTCTAACGGAGGAGTAGAAGTTCTTGAGCCATACAGTAATACAAAACAGTCCTCAGATGTCTACGAGAAACCGGGTTTAAAAGGTCTTGAAATACAGAAAACAAAAAGTCCTGAGATGGTCTACGAGAGATCAGACCTTTAACCATAAAGTAACACAAGAAGGTACTGACGTGGTCTAACAGAGAAGTAGAAGGTCTTGAACCATACAGTAATACAAAACAGTCCTCAGATGTCTACGAGAAACCGGGTTTAAAAGGTCTTGAAATACAGAAAACAAAAAGTCCTGAGATGGTCTACGAGAGATCAGACCTTTAACCATAAAGTAACACAAGAAGGTACTGACGTGGTCTAACAGAGGAGTAGAAGGTCTTGAACCATACAGTAAAACAAGGCAAATGACCAGCATTTTGTTATACCACGAGTAATACAGATGTTTACTTACTTTTACAGTCTGAGTCAACCTTTCGGTTTTAAAACCCATCAAAAGGTTCATCACCACAGATAATAAAACTTGGGATCTTTAGGTTTTGGGTCTAGACCACTGTACGTTTTTAAGAGACTGTTAAAATATCGAAATATCATTACATTAAATAAGTCTATAATTCATACAAAATTAAGGAAAACAATTCGCATTCTAATTGGCTTGGAAATTATATGACTTCCGATTATTGTCTAAGAATTTAAAAATTAAATCCTAATATATGGCTATACTTGTACTTAGTGACTGCGGAACATAGTTCATGAATGGTCTAAATAAAAAAAAACCTTTTAAATCGAGATTAGAAGTAACCATAGTTTCAATATTAGAAAAAGTATGAATTTAAATAGAATTTTAATACTGTAGTATTTATTTTGAAACAAGTCTTGAAGTTCACTATTATTCTAATTAGTTGACTTGTGCTGCTATCTGTTGAAAAAAGATTACAATTCAAACAACGAATCACAATCATAATCTAAAAGCAATGGTTTTCTCATTCTGATTGTTCTTAATTGCTTTTCATTCATTATAAAAGCACAATGTATTGAAGACGCTAAGAAATGTTCACCTTAGCAATCTTCCCCTAAATGATAACAATAGCCTCAAGAATACAACCTTTTCCGTTCGATATTTAATTTCAGTTTCATGAACTGATTTTTATTAAGCTGTTTTAAAATTGAATAAAACTCTACATATTTTAACGTGTACATTTTATTAAATCATATAATTTCGTCAAAGCCCATTGAAATCATTTCTTTAAAAACAAGTGCGTAGTATCCTTACGAGAGACCGGAGTACTGCTAAGAAATGTTTACTGGAGTACTCTATAGTTACAAAATGAAACACATATGTAATATCTGTACTTCAAGAGACACAATATCTGTCAACTAACTGCTTAATTGAGAATAGTAAAACAGGGGCCACGACGCCTGCAGTGGTGATTGGGTGAACGTGACGCCCGTGTCCACAACGCCCATATCAGCGACCTTCGTAGAATTTCCTTCCAATCTTCCAAGTTGACACCAAGCTACAAAGTTGACACCAAGTTGACAAATTAGCAAATGAAAATAATATACTTATTATTACACGCGTTTGAGCTGAATTGCAGGAATAACATGAGTAGTAAACATACAAAATAACTCAATCTCACAAATAAATTGACTTTAATGTCATGCTGTTTCGACAGCCAAGCTGTCGTCATCAGTGTCACAGTTTACATTCATCACTGATGGTGACAGCTTTGCTATCAAAACATGTATGTCAATAAAGTAATTTTTAAAATCGTGAAATTGTGTTGTTTTGCATGTTTGTTGCTTAATTTACTAAGACATGAAGTTTCATATGAACAATTTGAATCGATTTACTTGCTGTCTTCCAAAATTATTCCAAGATTTATATGCGCAATATTAATCGATTTAACCCGTATCTTTCTAAAATTACATCAAGTTTTAAGCGAGCAATTTGAAGGTTTTTTTGTAGAACATAATATGTTTGTATATGATTTCGATAGTTATTTGGAACCCCCTAAAAGAATTATGGATACATCGAATTGAACAATGGCTATTTAATATCATTTTGACTACACGCAATACTCAAAGTATGTTGAGTTTTTTTTTTTTTTTTTTTTTTTTTTTTTTTTTTTTTTTTTTTTCCAGGCGAAAAACCTATTGAGGTTATCATTGTCTAACTAAGGTTTGTTAAAAATAAATATTAAAATATTACATAAATAAAACTAATCAAAATAAAACAAAATAAATGTTTAAAACTAATTGTAATTATCTAAAACTAAAGAACCTAAAATTATACAAAATTTAAATATTATTAAATAGATTAAGGTGGGAGATTAAGTATGTTGAGAAGGATGTGCAAAATTGTTGGTAAATGGAAGGTCTAGAAGACTGTAGTGTCCAGAAGGTGGTAATAAATCCTGCCCCGGACGAAGGCGTCAGCAGGTCAGTGGATGACAACCTGGGAGTACCTCCGTTTGAATAAATAAGTCATTTTAATTTGTGGAAACATATTTTATTTCTAGTTGACTTAATAAAGTACTAAATAGAAGTGCAACCCTTAAAATCGATTATTTAAAGGAGGGAAACGAATTCACATTTCAAAAATTTGCAGATATTAAAAATTGATTTAAACATAATATAGTCGAATTTGGTATCATTTTTCATAACCTGACTTTTTTCGATAATGTTTTTTAGCAAACTAATGTTTTTTTTTCTTCTTCGATAAGAAAAACTAGCAAAATATATTTCTAAAAAATCCACTGGTAGTAATATAACAAGTAAGTGGCTCTGTCGAATCAGCAGCGGACCGTTCCCAAGTCGGGGAGGAATATTGGTAGCCGAGTCTCCAAGGCTCAACCAGAATTATACAGCATATGTAGTTGCATCAGTAAGAGAGGTCTCTAGTGCAGCCAGAAACCCATCAGATGTATTGACAATCCGGGGAGACTTGGACGGTATTTATAGCAATAACACAAAATTTAAAAACTAAATGCCAATTTACACTACCTAATGTTTAAAATTAAATACAAAAGTTGACAAAATGAGCGAAGTAAATTCTGTCTCAAATTAAAAATTTTCCAAGTATAAAAATCACTCAATGAACATTAAACTAAGAGACATATACAGAATGGTATTTATATAGAAAAGAAAAAGATTGAAGGCTTGAAGAATTTATACTTTTTTATAATTTTTTTACATTTTCATATAGCAAATGAAATTACTTACTTCTTTACTTCTTACTTCTTTACTTCTTATTACGAGCTTCCAAGGTTGGCCTCGATGGCTCGATGTCTCCTATACACACACTCTGCCAATGACCAGAAACAACTTTCTTTCAAGATTCTGTCCAGGGTACATTCCCGTCCTAGTTGCTTTATCAAGGGACTCCTTGTTGCTGCTGTTACAGGACACTTCAAAAGTATGTGCTCTAATGTTTCCTCTTCTTGCTTGCACACTCCACAGATAGAGTCGTTAGTAATATGAAACCTTTTCAAATATGTATTGGTGACAATGTGTCCCATACGAGCTCGTGCCGCAAAAGATGCCACTGAACGTGATAATGACTTGAAGATCTTTGGATCATTAGGTTGTTTTTGTAATGAATAATATTCGCGCCCAGTATTGCATTCTCTCCATTTCTTTCTCCAACAGATGTAAGATTCTTTATCAACTGCCTCTTTGCAATTAGTTAAGGAGTAACAACTTTCAGGAGATGGAAACAAGTTGCAAGACGCCTTGGCAGATCTGTCAGCTTCCTCATTCCCAGGAACACCACAATGACTGGGGATCCATTGAAATACAATATTTTTCTGTTCTAAGTTTTTTAACAATTTAGTTATTTCAGATGTTCGAAAATGGTAGTCTGTAGTGTGCTGTACTTGAAGGGCTTGAAGGGCCGACCTGGAATCGGTAAGAATGCAGATGTTCTGTGCATCCATAGTATTGCTAAAAACCAAAGCAGCATTTAAGGCCATCAATTCAGCATTCATACTTGAAGAGGAATCGCAGGGCACATAGTAATCCTCGTTTAATTCTGGACAATGAAAAGCTGCACCTCCCCTATGGTTCTCTTTATCAACGGAACCATCTGTGTAGATTTTTACAAAGTTGTTATATGTGGTGTTTATCAATTCCATTGCGACAGATTTTAGTAGTTGAGGTGAATCTTCTTTTGTGAGTGAACCAGGAATTTCAAGATTGGTTTTTATTGGGATTCGAAGCCAGGGTTGTTGTTCCAAAACAACTGGAATTTTTTCTGATTCCATTGTGTTTAATGATTCGCAGGGTTTGTTATGATGGTAGAACAGTGACTGTCGGATGTTAGTTACCAATGCAATGTTAGAAAGAGTGTTAAGTGAAATTGCCTTCATCTGAAAATGTTTCTTCCACATTCTGTTTTTTATATATAAGTCAAAGGGCATGACTGACAGTTCAATTTCCATAGACTGTATACTTGTGGTTTTTGGACAACCCAAACAAATCCTCAGAGATGAGTTCTGTAATATTTGTAATTTTCGAATATGAGTTTCAGCTGTTCCACCCCAAACTTCACAACAATACATGATTTTTGATCTTACAAAGGACAAATAAAAATTCCTTAATATATATGTATCTGCTCCCCATGCCCTGCTGGCTATAACTTTCAACGCTTTTATTCTATTTGCACATTTGTCCGCTATGAAATGGACATGTTCTTTCCACAGTAGTTTTGGATCTAGTTTAATACCCAGAAGTACAGGATTTGGGTTATGCCGCAGTACGTTTCCATTTAAGTTTATAACTGGTTTATAGTTTTTGTGCAAGTATCGCCTGGAGAAGAAGCATACTTCAGTTTTTGATAGTGAAATGGTTAGTCCCCATTTTTCAGACCACTCAGAGATTTTGGTAAGTGCCTTTTCCAGTTGGTGAGTAGAAGCAGTTGGGTCTTTATCAGTGGCCCAGATAGTGACATCATCTGCAAAAATAGCCATGCCGATGCCTGGAAGGTCTATATTCCCTAAATTTTGCATCAATATGTTAAAAAGAGTAGGACTAATGACTGACCCCTGTGGTATTCCGTTTAGAGTACATTCTTCTTCAGAGTAGGTATCATTGATCTTAGTTTTAATTTTCCTATCCTTAAGGAAGTCTACAATGTATTTCAATATCCTCCCTTTTAAACCGATTTCCATACACTGCGAAATAATAGATATGCGTGAGACCTTATCAAAGGCTGCTTCGAAATCGATGAACACCGCTGATGTACACATTTTGTTTGAGAATCCGGTATATATACTTTCTGTAAAGTTTAGTAAAGCATCACAGGTGCTTCGTTTAGGTCTGAACCCGAAAAGACATGAACCCAGCAGATTATAATTTTCAAGCCTCCAAGTTAAGCGGTTATTAACCAGTCTCTCCAAAAGTTTACCGAGACATGATGTCAAGGCTATAGGCCTGTAAGAAGAAGCAAGTTCAGGAGATTTTCCTGGTTTTACAAGTGGAATAATTATAGCCTGTTTCCATTTTTGTGGTATATTACCTGTCTCCCAGATTTGTGTAAAATTGCATCTTATTTCTTCCATAAATGACTCAGAACAATGCTGTAACATTAAATTATGAATGTTATCTTCTCCTGGCGTAGATGACTTCAATTGTGCTACTGCAGCCTTCATTTCAGTTTCTGTGAAAGGTTTATCACAGACATCTGTTTTGGAAATTGCTTCATTCAAAGTTGTAAGAAAGCGCTTTTTCTCATTCTTCAGATGAGTCGGCCAATTTTCCTCAATACCTGACTTTTTGACATATAATTTGTTGAATACATTAGCAATGTCATTATCATTAGTAGTTATGATCCCATCCGGATTTGTGATCTGATAGATTTTATTATCAGGTTTTCCCTGAATTGCTTTAAATCTTTTCCATACAGCTGAGCAAGGTGTGTTTGAGTTGATGCTACCTATGAAGTCATGCCAAGAGGTCCTTTTAGCCTCTTTTATAGCTCTCTTACATTTAGCCGATGCCTGGTTGTATTTGCTTCTATTTTCGGGTGTTCTAAATTTCTTCCACATTTTTCTGGCTTTTTGTCTTTCTAATCTAAGGAGGGATATTCTCTTATTCCACCAAATGTTACTAGGCTTTTGTTTATTTTTATTTACCTTAATGCTAGGGATACTTTCCGAGGCAGCAATCATTAGTTTCTGTACAATGTTTTCTGTATTACTTTCTGTGCAGTTTACTGTGTTATTAGTAAGATGTCTAAATAGGGGCCAATTTGCATCTTTTATTTTATGTTGCGTAGTAATAACTCTATGTGCATTAACATTTCCCTCTTTACTGTCGATATTAAAATATACTGGGAAGTGGTCACTAATTAGATCTTTACCCACATACCAATTACTGATTATGTCTAACAGATCTGGAGAAGACAGGGTAAGGTCCAATGTACTCAATGATCCTGTACTTGGTGACTGGTATGTTGGTTCCTTGTTTTCGTTTACAAGTACCAAATTGGAGTTCACAATCCATTCGTAAACTATTAGGCCATTCCTGTTGTCATTTCCTTTATTCCAAGAGCCATGTCTAGCATTAAAATCACCCATGATAAGGAGACATTTATCTGAAATCAGTAATTTTTGAAGTTCCTCATCAGTTACTAATTGATTAGGAATATACACGTTGACTACTCTTATATTAACATCTTGGTTAATAGTTATGTCACAGCTAAGTGCTTCCATATTTGTGGTGGTGATAGATTGATGACTTCTAACAACTATAGATTTATGTATCAAAGTTATGACACCACCACCTCTGCCATTTGCTCGTGAATTGTTAAAAATATTAAAATTCTTGAAACGAGGGTGCCGCTTTTCGTCTACAGGCAACCATGCCTCTTGAACACATATAACCTTAGCATTACTCAAATCCAATTCTTGTTTCAACTCTTCTATTTTATTCATCAAGGAGCGGGCAAATGAAATTACGCCCATTGAAGTCTTTTACGGACATTCTAAACTCATATTTACTACTTAGCAACTTCCAATTTAATGTCATCTCTTTTTGTATGAAAATTATTTTTTATATAGTTGTTAACTAGTACTGTTAAGTTACAGAATTTGAATTGTGTGTAATAATACGTATTAGTTTTGAGTTTCTGAAACTAACTAAGTTTTTACAAAACCGGAAAATTTAAAGTGATTTTTCTTACCAATAAATATTAACAACAATCATTACCTTAATCCTTCTTTAATCTTTAGGGTGATAGATCCTAAACATAGCCCCACGTTTCTTTAGTTTACTCAATAAAAATTGCAATGGTATTGCTGGATTAACGTTAAATTTAAAATACGACGTACGTGCAACCGTAAAGTGATCTCTCAATGGAACAATGCAAACAATAGGAAACAATAATAACTTAACTAATTAAGTTAATCTGTATTGTCTTGAACATTACAATAATGTTCAAAAAGCGATTGTTATTTTTATTAAAAGAATAATGCATTATTAAACAAAGACTGAATGTAAATCAATTATGAACGTAACATATAAAATAAATAAAACTTTAATACGCGAATGAGAGTTCAAATATAAACACTGTTTTATATGATAATCTATTTCGTTGCGAACTTGTTCTCAAAAAATTACTGGACATCACTGTATAATCCGTAGCGAGCTTGTCCTCAAGAAATTACTAGACATTACTGTATAATCCATTGCGAGCTTGTCCTCAAGAAATTACTGGACATTACTGTATAATCCGTTGCGAGCTTGTCCTCAAGAAGTTACTGGACATTACTGTATAATCCGTTGCGAGCTCCTTCTCAAGAAATTACTGGACTTTACTGTATAATCCATTGCGAGCCATTCCTCAAGAAATTACTGGACATTTCTGTATAATCCATTGTGACCATGTCCTCAATAAATTACTGGACATTACTGTAATTTCCGTTGCGAGCCTGTCCTCAAGAAATTACTGGACATCACTGTATAATCCGTTGCGAGCCATTCCTCAAGAAATTACTGGACTTTACTGTTTAATCCATTCCGAGCTTGTCCTCAAGAAATTACTGGATATTACTGTACAATCCTTTGCGAGCTTGTTCTCAAGAAATTACTGGACATTACTGTATAATCCGTTGCGAGCTTGTCCTCAAGGAATTACTGGACATTACTGTATAATCAGTTGTGAGCTTGTCCTCAAGAAATTATTGGACTTTACTGTATGATCCGTTGCGAGCTTGTCCTCAAGGAATTACTGGACATCATTGTATAATCCGTTGCGAGCTTGTCCTCAAGAAATTACTGGACATTACTGTATAAACCGTTGCAAGCTTTTCCTCAAGAAATTACTAGACTTAACTGTATATCCCGTTGCGAGCTTGTCCTCAAGCAATTACTGGACATTACTGTATAAACCGTTGCGAGCTTGTCCTCAAGAAATTACTAGACTTAACTGTATAACCCGTTGCGAGCTTGTCCTCAAGCAATTACGGAACAGTACTGTATAATCCGTTGCGAGCTTGTCCTAAAGAAATTACAGGACATTACTGTAATTTCCATTGCGAGCTTGTCCTCAAGAAATTACTGGACACAACTGTACAATCCGTTGCGAGCTGGTTCTCAAGAAATTACTGGACAGTACTGTATAATCCGTTGCGAGCTTGTCCTCAAGAAATTACTGGACATAACTGTATAATCCGTTGCGAGCTTGTTCTCAAAAAATTACTGGACACAACTGTAATATCCGTTGCGAGCTTGCCCTCAAGAAATTAATGGACATCACTGTATAATCCGTTGCGAGCCATTCCTGAAGAAATTACTGGACATTACTTTATAATCCGTTGTGAGCTTGTTCTCAAGAAATTACTGGACATTACTGTATAATCCGTTGCGAGCTTGCCCTCAAGGAACTAGTGGACATCATTGTATAATCCGTTGCAAGCTTGTCCTCAAGAAATTACTGGACATTACTGTATAAACCGTTGCGAGCTTGTCCTCAAGAAATTACTAGACTTAACTGTATTACCCGTTGCGAGCTTGTCCTCAAGCAATTACTGGACATTACTTTATAATCCGTTGCGAGCTTGTCCTCAAGCAATTACTGGACATTACTGTATAATCCGTTGCGAGCTTGTCCTCAAGCAATTACTGGACATTACTGTATAATCCGTTGCGAGCTTGTCCTCAAGAAATTACTAGATTATACTGAACAATCCTTTGCGAGCTTGTTCTCAAGAAATTACTAGACAATACTGTATAATCCGTTGCGAGCTTGTTCTCAAGATATTACTTGACATTACTGTATAATCCGTTGCGAGCTTGTCCTCAAGCAATTACTGGACATTACTGTATAATCCGTTGCGAGCTTGTCCTCATGAAGATACTGGACAGTACTGTTTAATCCGTTGCGTGCTTGTCCTCAAGAAATTACTAGATTATACTGTATAATCCTTTGCGAGCTTGTTCTCAAGAAATTACTAGACATTACTGTATAATCCATTGCGAGCTTGTCCTCAAGAAATTACTGGACATTATTGTATAATCTGTTGCGAGCTTGTCCTCAAGAAATTACTGGACATTACTGTATAATCCGTTGCGAGCTTGTCCTCAAAAAATTACTGGACATTACTGTAATTTCAGATGCGAGCTTGTCCTCAAGAAATTACTGGACATCACTGTATAATCCATTGCGAGCCATTCCTGAAGAAATTACTCTACATTACTGTATAATCCGTTGCGAGCTTGTTCTCAAGAAATAACTGGACATTAATGTATAATCCGTTGCGAGGTTGTCCTTAAGGAATTACTGGACATCAATGTAAAATCCGTTGCGAGCTCGTAGTCAAGATATTACTGGACATTACTGTATAATCCGTTGCGATCTTGTCCTCAAGAAATTGCTGGACATAACCATATAATCCGCTGCGAGCTTGTCCTCAAGAAATTACTGAACATTACTGTATAATCCGTTGCGAGATTGTCCTCAAGAAATTACTGCACATTACTGTATAATCCATTGCGAGCTTGTCCTCAAGAAATTACTGGATATTACTGTACAATTCTTTGCGAGCTTGTTCTCAAGAAATTACTGGACATTACTGTATAATCCGTTGCGAGCTTGTCCTCAATAAATTACTGGACATAACTGTAATTTCCGTCGCGAGTTTGTCCTCCAGAAATTACTGAACATTACTGTATAATCCGTTTCGAGCTTGTCCTCAAGAAATTACTGGACATTACTGTATAATCCGTTGTGAGCTTGTTCTCAAGAAATTACTGGACTTTACTGTATATTACGCTACGAGATTTTTCCTCAAGAAATTACTTGACATTACTGTATATTCCGTTGTGGGCTTGTCTTCGAGAAATTACTGGACATTACTGTATGATCCGTTGCGACCATGTCCTCAATAAATTACTGGACATAACTGAAATTTCCGTTGCGAGCTTGTCTTCAAGAAATTGCTGGATATCACTGTATAATCCGTTGCGAGTCATTCCTCAAGAAATTACTGGACATTACTGTATAATCCGTTGCGAGCTTGTGGTCATGAAATTACTTTACAGTACTGCATAATCCGTTGCGAGCTTGTCCTCAAGAAATTACTGGCCTGTATTGTATAATTCGTTGCGAGCTTATCCACTAGAAATTACTGGACATCACTGTATAATCCGTTGCGAACTTGTCCTTAAGAAATTACTGGACATCACTGTATATTACGCTACGAGCTTTTCCTCAAGAAATTACTTGACATTACTGTATAAACCGTTGCGGGCTTGTTCTCAAGAAATTACTGGACATTACTGTATAATCCTTTGCGAGCTTGTTCTCAAGACATTACTGGACATTACTGTAAAACCCGTTGCGAGCTTGTCCTCAATAAATTACTGTACATTACTGTATAAACCGTTGCGAGTTTATTCTCAATACATCTCTGGACAATACTGTAATTTCCGTTGCGAGCTTGTCCTCAAGAAATTATTGGAAATTCTGTATAATCCGTTGCAAGCTTGTCCTCAAGAAATTACTGGACTTTACTGTATAATCCATTTCAAGCTTGTCTTCAAGTAATTACTGGATATTACTGTACAATCCTTTGCGAGCTTGTCCTCAAGGAATTACTGGACATCACTGTAAAATCGGTTGCGAGCTTGTCCTCAATAAATTACTTTACATTACTGTATAAACCGTTGCGAGTTTATTCTCAATAAATCTCTGGACAATACTGTAATTTCCGTTGCGAGCTTGTCCTCAAGAAATTATTGGACATTACTGAATAATCCGTTGCAAGCTTGTCCTCAAGAAATTACTGGACATAACTGTAATTTCCGTTGCGAGCTTGCCCTCAAGAAATTAATGGACATCACTGTATAATCCGTTGCGAGCCATTCCTGAAGAAATTCCTGGACATTACTTTATAATCCGTTGTGAGCTTGTTCTCAAGAAATTACTGGACATTACTGTATAATCCGTTGCGAGCTTGCCCTCAAGGAACTAGTGGACATCATTGTATAATCCGTTGCAAGCTTGTCCTCAAGAAATTACTGGACATTACTGTATAAACCGTTGCGAGCTTGTCCTCAAGAAATTACTAGACTTTACTGTATTACCCGTTGCGAGCTTGTCCTCAAGAAATTACTGGACATTACTGTATAAACCGTTGCGAGCTTGTCCTCAAGAAATTACTAGACTTTACTGTATTACCCGTTGCGAGCTTGTCCTCAAGCAATTACTGGACATTACTTTATAATCCGTTGCGAGCTTGTCCTCAAGCAATTACTGGACATTACTGTATAATCCGTTGCGAGCTTGTCCTCAAGCAATTACTGGACATTACTGTATAATCCGTTGCGAGCTTGTCCTCAAGAAATTACTAGATTATACTGTACAATCCTTTGCGAGCTTATTCTCAAGAAATTACTAGACAATACTGTATAATCCGTTGCGAGCTTGTTCTCAAGATATTACTGGACATTACTGTATAATCCGTTGCGAGCTTGTCCTCAAGCAATTACTGGACATTACTGTATAATCCGTTGCGAGCTTGTCCTCATGAAGATACTGGACAGTACTGTTTAATCCGTTGCGTGCTTGTCCTCAAGAAATTACTAGATTATACTGTACAATCCTTTGCGAGCTTGTTCTCAAGAAATTACTAGACATTACTGTATAATCCATTGCGAGCTTGTCCTCAAGAAATTACTGGACATTACTGTATAATCCGTTGCGAGCTTGTCCTCAAGAAATTACTGGACATTACTGTATAATCCGTTGCGAGCTTGTCCTCAAAAAATTACTGGACATTACTGTAATTTCCGATGCGAGCTTGTCCTCAAGAAATTACTGGACATCACTGTATAATCCATTGCGAGCCATTCCTGAAGAAATTACTCTACATTACTGTATAATCCGTTGCGAGCTTGTTCTCAAGAAATAACTGGACATTACTGTATAATCCGTTGCGAGGTTGTCCTTAAGGAATTACTGGACATCAATGTAAAATCCGTTGCGAGCTTGTAGTCAAGATATTACTGGACAGTACTGTATAATCCGTTGCGAGCTTGTCCTCAAGAAATTACTGGATATTACTGTACAATCATTTGCGAGCTTATTCTCAAGAAATTACTGGACACTACTGTATAGTCCGTTGCGATCTTGTCCTCAAGAAATTGCTGGACATAACCATATAATCCGCTGCGAGCTTGTCCTCAAGAAATTACTGAACATTACTGTATAATCCGTTGCGAGCTTGTTCTCAAGAAATTACTGGACATTTCTGTATAATCCGTTGCGAGCTTGTCCTTAAGTAATTACTGGACATAACTGTATAATCCGTTGCGAGTTTCTTCTCAAGAAATTACTGGACATTACTGTATAATCCGTTTAAAGCTTGTCCTCATGAAATTACTGGGCAGTACTGTATAATCCGTTGCGAGCTTGTCCTCAAGGAATTACTAGATATTACTGTACAATCCTTTGTGAGCTTGTTCTCAAGAAATTACTAGTCAATACTGTATAATCCGTTGCGAGCTTGTTCTATAGGTATTACTGGACTTTACTGTATAATCCGTTGCGAGCTTGTCCTCAAGGAATTACTGGACATCAATGTAAGATCCGTTGCGAGCTTGTCCTCAAGAAATTACTGGACAGTACTGTATAATCCGTTGCGAGCTTGTCCTCAAGAAATTACTGGACTTTACTGTATAATCCGTTACGAGCTTGTCCTTAAGAAATTAATGGACATTACTGTACAATCCGTTGAGAGCTTGTTCTCAAGAAATTACTGGACATTTCTGTATAATCCGTTGCGAGCTTGTCCTCAAGTAATTACTGGACATAACTGTATAATCCGTTGCGAGCTTCTTCTCAAGAAATTACTGGACATTACTGTATAATCCATAGTAAGATAAAGTGTACTTGTCTTCACGTAATACGTCTGTTTGTGTCAGACTAATATGGCGAGTTAGTAAAGACGGTATAGAACGTTCGGCCAGATAAGCAGTGCCTGACACTCTGCCCCCCCTCAAATATATTAAATCTAACATTGACAATTAAAAGTAGTAGTGCTACAATTAAAGACAGCGTATAAAAACGAAAACACTCATTCGACAGTCCTGCTAGAGGTACAATATTATGAACATTTTTAAAGGGAAAGTTACTTAGAAGTATTTAGAAGAACAAGCAAAATATAAGTTTGATCTACAGAACGTTAACTTAGTGTTTAATTTTATTTTTAAAATTTCAATGATTTTCTTAGTTTATTAATATTATTATTACGTAATTCTACAGTTAACCATACAACGAATTGTAAATAGAATCGCAAACGAACCTAATGTTACATTCCGGCCGCCTTCCAAGGACAAACCCATGGTCTACTGTAAATAGATATCTGACATTAAAGAGCAATTTTTACGAGCCTTTAGCTGCCTTTCAGTGTCTAGATAAAAGAAGGAAATTATTTTAAACCTTAGGAACAAATTCTAGGTCGCTAATTGCCTATTTCTTACTTGTTTTGTCTAGTAAAACGGAAAGTTTATTCAGGGCGAAAAATAAACCTTGACATTAAATAAAAATGGGACGAAAATAATGAATAAATTGCGCTCTATATACATTTGCCTACATTGTTTTTGTTATACTTGTACTAGCAAGATCTGTAGAACACTGATAAGTTAATTTTAACAAGAAGTTAATTTTTATGGGTAAATTTACTTTATAAATAAAATTCTAATCACTTACGACTAAAAATTGCAGAGTCAAAAGCAAGGAGCTAGCAACAATGGCAGACCACATGGCTTAACGTACTTACAGAGAAGTGATGGATAAGCGATTGCCTTTTTGTCTGGCCACATGACGGACGTTCTATACAATCTAAGCCAATGGCGTGAAATTACGGAGCGAAACGAAAGCTCGGTCAAAGCATGACGTTTGCTAATTACGTATTTGTTATCAGAATGCTCAGTTGATTTGTATTTTATCCGCCCACACAAGGAGGTGATAGTCCTTAAAGTATTTGTTTTACTAGTCCGAAAAACATTACAGGTAAATCCTTACATTAACGTGACTCTGTCTTTCTCGTACCCAACAAGGAAACGAGAGGCACAAATATTGTCTAATAGTCATGAAGGTTTGAAGAAGGTTCTAATAGACAAAACGATATCATACTGATAGGGGAGCTTCGAAAATGTTTCCATGGAATATTTAATAAGTTTAATTCTAACCAAAAGAAATCACTAAAATATCAATATAATTTTATAAATATAGACAAATATATCGATAAAAATATATGGAAATTTTTTAATCGTTTATTCTTGGCGTTTTTTAATGTTATTTTCTTTGAGATATTTTACATGAATATTTGCATTCACTTTATCTGCTCCAGGAGGATAAGATTCAAACTTCCTCATAGCTGTTTGCTCCCCTGCACATCGAGATGTGGCACATATGTACACTTTGTCGCCATACTTATATTTTCCCCTGGTAAAATACTCCCAGTCATTTGCTATTTACTAGACACCATTTTGTTAAATAGTAGAGTACCATCCTTACTGAACACCAGTCAAGCTAAGTATTCAGTGGGAGAGTCAAGCTGGGCTCCGATAGGCCCATACAAACACTAACATTATAGATCTACTGGCGACTACATATTGATCTGTAGGCATCTATGAAAACATTTTGCAAATGTAGGTCAACGAGAAGAAACGTATTTATGGGGCTCTGGACGTCCATAAAAACACAGACAGTTGACATCCGCACGATACTACATATTATAGGCTTGTAGGCACCTGTAAAAATACTTTGACAACACAGATCAACAGGATATGCCATATAAGGCTAAGGACCTTCATAATATTGAAGGTCCCGATAATACTGATCTAATTCCAGCCAATCTTGATCTAAGGATCACAACATATTGATCTATGGGATCCCGTAAGATGACTTTGACAATGTAGATCGACAAGATACCCAATATATGGCGGATGTACATAAGAATAGTTTGACAATATAGGTTTATGGCACTTTTCATAATAATTTGGGATCACCTGTAAGGACACTTAGGCAATGTAAGATCTATGGGACACAATATAATGATCTGCAGAGACTTGTATAAATACTTGACAATGTAGATCAACAAGATACCCAATATATGGCGGATGTACATAAGAATAGTTTGACAGTATAGGTTTATGGCACTTTTCATAATAATTTGGGATCACCTGTAAGGACACTTAGGCAATGTAAGATCTATGGGACACAATATAATGATCTGCAGAGACTTGTATAAATACTTGACAATGTAGATCTACAAGATACCCAATATATGGCGGATGTACATAAGAATAGTTTGACAGTATAGGTTTATGGCACTTTTCATAATAATTTGGGATCACCTGTAAGGACACTTAGGCAATGTAAGATCTATGGGACACAATATAATGATCTGCAGAGACTTGTATAAATACTTGACAATGTAGATCTACAAGATACCCAATATATGGCGGATGTACATAAGAATAGTTTGACAGTATAGGTTTATGGCACTTTTCATAATAATTTGGGATCACCTGTAAGGACACTTAGGCAATGTAAGATCTATGGGACACAATATAATGATCTGCAGAGACTTGTATAAATACTTGACAATGTAGATCTACAAGATACCCAATATATGGCGGATGTACATAAGAATAGTTTGACAGTATAGGTTTATGGCACTTTTCATAATAATTTGGGATCACCTGTAAGGACACTTAGGCAATGTAAGATCTATGGGACACAATATAATGATCTGCAGAGACTTGTATAAATACTTGACAATGTAGATCAACAAGATACCCAATATATGGCGGATGTACATAAGAATAGTTTGACAGTATAGGTTTATGGCACTTTTCATAATAATTTGGGATCACCTGTAAGGACACTTAGGCAATGTAAGATCTATGGGACACAATATAATGATCTGCAGAGACTTGTATAAATACTTGACAATGTAGATCTACAAGATACCCAATATATGGCGGATGTACATAAGAATAGTTTGACAGTATAGGTTTATGGCACTTTTCATAATAATTTGGGATCACCTGTAAGGACACTTAGGCAATGTAAGATCTATGGGACACAATATAATGATCTGCAGAGACTTGTATAAATACTTGACAATGTAGATCTACAAGATACCCAATATATGGCGGATGTACATAAGAATAGTTTGACAGTATAGGTTTATGGCACTTTTCATAATAATTTGGGATCACCTGTAAGGACACTTAGGCAATGTAAGATCTATGGGAAACAATATAATGATCTGCAGAGACTTGTATAAATACTTGACAATGTAGATCAACAAGATACCCAATATATGGCGGATGTACATAAGAATAGTTTGACAGTATAGGTTTATGGCACTTTTCATAATAATTTGGGATCACCTGTAAGGACACTTAGGCAATGTAAGATCTATGGGACACAATATAATGATCTGCAGAGACTTGTATAAATACTTGACAATGTAGATCTACAAGATACCCAATATATGGCGGATGTACATAAGAATAGTTTGACAGTATAGGTTTATGGCACTTTTCATAATAATTTGGGATCACCTGTAAGGACACTTAGGCAATGTAAGATCTATGGGACACAATATAATGATCTGCAGAGACTTGTATAAATACTTGACAATGTAGATCTACAAGATACCCAATATATGGCGGATGTACATAAGAATAGTTTGACAGTATAGGTTTATGGCACTTTTCATAATAATTTGGGATCACCTGTAAGGACACTTAGGCAATGTAAGATCTATGGGACACAATATAATGATCTGCAGAGACTTGTATAAATACTTGACAATGTAGATCTACAAGATACCCAATATATGGCGGATGTACATAAGAATAGTTTGACAGTATAGGTTTATGGCACTTTTCATAATAATTTGGGATCACCTGTAAGGACACTTAGGCAATGTAAGATCTATGGGAAACAATATAATGATCTGCAGAGACTTGTATAAATACTTGACAATGTAGATCAACAAGATACCCAATATATGGCGGATGTACATAAGAATAGTTTGACAGTATAGGTTTATGGCACTTTTCATAATAATTTGGGATCACCTGTAAGGACACTTAGGCAATGTAAGATCTATGGGACACAATATAATGATCTGCAGAGACTTGTATAAATACTTGACAATGTAGATCTACAAGATACCCAATATATGGCGGATGTACATAAGAATAGTTTGACAGTATAGGTTTATGGCACTTTTCATAATAATTTGGGATCACCTGTAAGGACACTTAGGCAATGTAAGATCTATGGGACACAATATAATGATCTGCAGAGACTTGTATAAATACTTGACAATGTAGATCTACAAGATACCCAATATATGGCGGATGTACATAAGAATAGTTTGACAGTATAGGTTTATGGCACTTTTCATAATAATTTGGGATCACCTGTAAGGACACTTAGGCAATGTAAGATCTATGGGACACAATATAATGATCTGCAGAGACTTGTATAAATACTTGACAATGTAGATCTACAAGATACCCAATATATGGCGGATGTACATAAGAATAGTTTGACAGTATAGGTTTATGGCACTTTTCATAATAATTTGGGATCACCTGTAAGGACACTTAGGCAATGTAAGATCTATGGGACACAATATAATGATCTGCAGAGACTTGTATAAATACTTGACAATGTAGATCTACAAGATACCCAATATATGGCGGATGTACATAAGAATAGTTTGACAGTATAGGTTTATGGCACTTTTCATAATAATTTGGGATCACCTGTAAGGACACTTAGGCAATGTAAGATCTATGGGACACAATATAATGATCTGCAGAGACTTGTATAAATACTTGACAATGTAGATCTACAAGATACCCAATATATGGCGGATGTACATAAGAATAGTTTGACAGTATAGGTTTATGGCACTTTTCATAATAATTTGGGATCACCTGTAAGGACACTTAGGCAATGTAAGATCTATGGGACACAATATAATGATCTGCAGAGACTTGTATAAATACTTGACAATGTAGATCTACAAGATACCCAATATATGGCGGATGTACATAAGAATAGTTTGACAGTATAGGTTTATGGCACTTTTCATAATAATTTGGGATCACCTGTAAGGACACTTAGGCAATGTAAGATCTATGGGACACAATATAATGATCTGCAGAGACTTGTATAAATACTTGACAATGTAGATCTACAAGATACCCAATATATGGCGGATGTACATAAGAATAGTTTGACAGTATAGGTTTATGGCACTTTTCATAATAATTTGGGATCACCTGTAAGGACACTTAGGCAATGTAAGATCTATGGGACACAATATAATGATCTGCAGAGACTTGTATAAATACTTGACAATGTAGATCTACAAGATACCCAATATATGGCGGATGTACATAAGAATAGTTTGACAGTATAGGTTTATGGCACTTTTCATAATAATTTGGGATCACCTGTAAGGACACTTAGGCAATGTAAGATCTATGGGACACAATATAATGATCTGCAGAGACTTGTATAAATACTTGACAATGTAGATCTACAAGATACCCAATATATGGCGGATGTACATAAGAATAGTTTGACAGTATAGGTTTATGGCACTTTTCATAATAATTTGGGATCACCTGTAAGGACACTTAGGCAATGTAAGATCTATGGGACACAATATAATGATCTGCAGAGACTTGTATAAATACTTGACAATGTAGATCTACAAGATACCCAATATATGGCGGATGTACATAAGAATAGTTTGACAGTATAGGTTTATGGCACTTTTCATAATAATTTGGGATCACCTGTAAGGACACTTAGGCAATGTAAGATCTATGGGACACAATATAATGATCTGCAGAGACTTGTATAAATACTTGACAATGTAGATCTACAAGATACCCAATATATGGCGGATGTACATAAGAATAGTTTGACAGTATAGGTTTATGGCACTTTTCATAATAATTTGGGATCACCTGTAAGGACACTTAGGCAATGTAAGATCTATGGGACACAATATAATGATCTGCAGAGACTTGTATAAATACTTGACAATGTAGATCTACAAGATACCCAATATATGGCGGATGTACATAAGAATAGTTTGACAGTATAGGTTTATGGCACTTTTCATAATAATTTGGGATCACCTGTAAGGACACTTAGGCAATGTAAGATCTATGGGACACAATATAATGATCTGCAGAGACTTGTATAAATACTTGACAATGTAGATCTACAAGATACCCAATATATGGCGGATGTACATAAGAATAGTTTGACAGTATAGGTTTATGGCACTTTTCATAATAATTTGGGATCACCTGTAAGGACACTTAGGCAATGTAAGATCTATGGGACACAATATAATGATCTGCAGAGACTTGTATAAATACTTGACAATGTAGATCTACAAGATACCCAATATATGGCGGATGTACATAAGAATAGTTTGACAGTATAGGTTTATGGCACTTTTCATAATAATTTGGGATCACCTGTAAGGACACTTAGGCAATGTAAGATCTATGGGACACAATATAATGATCTGCAGAGACTTGTATAAATACTTGACAATGTAGATCTACAAGATACCCAATATATGGCGGATGTACATAAGAATAGTTTGACAGTATAGGTTTATGGCACTTTTCATAATAATTTGGGATCACCTGTAAGGACACTTAGGCAATGTAAGATCTATGGGACACAATATAATGATCTGCAGAGACTTGTATAAATACTTGACAATGTAGATCAACAAGATACCCAATATATGGCGGATGTACATAAGAATAGTTTGACAGTATAGGTTTATGGCACTTTTCATAATAATTTGGGATCACCTGTAAGGACACTTAGGCAATGTAAGATCTATGGGACACAATATAATGATCTGCAGAGACTTGTATAAATACTTGACAATGTAGATCTACAAGATACCCAATATATGGCGGATGTACATAAGAATAGTTTGACAGTATAGGTTTATGGCACTTTTCATAATAACTTGGGATCACCTGTAAGGACACTTAGGCAATGTAAGATCTATGGGACACAATATAATGATCTGCAGAGACTTGTATAAATACTTGACAATGTAGATCTACAAGATACCCAATATATGGCGGATGTACATAAGAATAGTTTGACAGTATAGGTTTATGGCACTTTTCATAATAATTTGGGATCACCTGTAAGGACACTTAGGCAATGTAAGATCTATGGGACACAATATAATGATCTGCAGAGACTTGTATAAATACTTGACAATGTAGATCTACAAGATACCCAATATATGGCGGATGTACATAAGAATAGTTTGACAGTATAGGTTTATGGCACTTTTCATAATAATTTGGGATCACCTGTAAGGACACTTAGGCAATGTAAGATCTATGGGACACAATATAATGATCTGCAGAGACTTGTATAAATACTTGACAATGTAGATCTACAAGATACCCAATATATGGCGGATGTACATAAGAATAGTTTGACAGTATAGGTTTATGGCACTTTTCATAATAATTTGGGATCACCTGTAAGGACACTTAGGCAATGTAAGATCTATGGGACACAATATAATGATCTGCAGAGACTTGTATAAATACTTGACAATGTAGATCTACAAGATACCCAATATATGGCGGATGTACATAAGAATAGTTTGACAGTATAGGTTTATGGCACTTTTCATAATAATTTGGGATCACCTGTAAGGACACTTAGGCAATGTAAGATCTATGGGACACAATATAATGATCTGCAGAGACTTGTATAAATACTTGACAATGTAGATCAACAAGATACCCAATATATGGCGGATGTACATAAGAATAGTTTGACAGTATAGGTTTATGGCACTTTTCATAATAATTTGGGATCACCTGTAAGGACACTTAGGCAATGTAAGATCTATGGGACACAATATAATGATCTGCAGAGACTTGTATAAATACTTGACAATGTAGATCAACAAGATACCCAATATATGGCGGATGTACATAAGAATAGTTTGACAGTATAGGTTTATGGCACTTTTCATAATAATTTGGGATCACCTGTAAGGACACTTAGGCAATGTAAGATCTATGGGACACAATATAATGATCTGCAGAGACTTGTATAAATACTTGACAATGTAGATCTACAAGATACCCAATATATGGCGGATGTACATAAGAATAGTTTGACAGTATAGGTTTATGGCACTTTTCATAATAATTTGGGATCACCTGTAAGGACACTTAGGCAATGTAAGATCTATGGGACACAATATAATGATCTGCAGAGACTTGTATAAATACTTGACAATGTAGATCTACAAGATACCCAATATATGGCGGATGTACATAAGAATAGTTTGACAGTATAGGTTTATGGCACTTTTCATAATAATTTGGGATCACCTGTAAGGACACTTAGGCAATGTAAGATCTATGGGACACAATATAATGATCTGCAGAGACTTGTATAAATACTTGACAATGTAGATCAACAAGATACCCAATATATGGCGGATGTACATAAGAATAGTTTGACAGTATAGGTTTATGGCACTTTTCATAATAATTTGGGATCACCTGTAAGGACACTTAGGCAATGTAAGATCTATGGGACACAATATAATGATCTGCAGAGACTTGTATAAATACTTGACAATGTAGATCTACAAGATACCCAATATATGGCGGATGTACATAAGAATAGTTTGACAGTATAGGTTTATGGCACTTTTCATAATAATTTGGGATCACCTGTAAGGACACTTAGGCAATGTAAGATCTATGGGACACAATATAATGATCTGCAGAGACTTGTATAAATACTTGACAATGTAGATCTACAAGATACCCAATATATGGCGGATGTACATAAGAATAGTTTGACAGTATAGGTTTATGGCACTTTTCATAATAATTTGGGATCACCTGTAAGGACACTTAGGCAATGTAAGATCTATGGGACACAATATAATGATCTGCAGAGACTTGTATAAATACTTGACAATGTAGATCAACAAGATACCCAATATATGGCGGATGTACATAAGAATAGTTTGACAGTATAGGTTTATGGCACTTTTCATAATAATTTGGGATCACCTGTAAGGACACTTAGGCAATGTAAGATCTATGGGACACAATATAATGATCTGCAGAGACTTGTATAAATACTTGACAATGTAGATCTACAAGATACCCAATATATGGCGGATGTACATAAGAATAGTTTGACAGTATAGGTTTATGGCACTTTTCATAATAATTTGGGATCACCTGTAAGGACACTTAGGCAATGTAAGATCTATGGGACACAATATAATGATCTGCAGAGACTTGTATAAATACTTGACAATGTAGATCTACAAGATACCCAATATATGGCGGATGTACATAAGAATAGTTTGACAGTATAGGTTTATGGCACTTTTCATAATAATTTGGGATCACCTGTAAGGACACTTAGGCAATGTAAGATCTATGGGACACAATATAATGATCTGCAGAGACTTGTATAAATACTTGACAATGTAGATCGACATACCATATATAGACCTCTACGGGTTACAGCTTAAAACATTTGGGTTCGAAAATAGGAACAAGTAATTAAAATCCTTGAAAGTTAACTCACATATATACAAAGTAAGACTCTTGTTTAACTTTATTATAGTGTAAGTATATATTATTCGTACTTTATATGTATGTATATATATATATATATATATATATATATATATATATATATATATATATATATATATATATATATTAAATATGGTGATATTGAGAAACCGTGTAACTCAAAGTTTCTCGAGTGTGTTATTCGTAATGTACGAGGAATTAAAATTTCTCGTAGAGTATTAGCCGAGTCTGTAAAGGTTTGCCATAATTTCAATTGTTCAGATGGAAGTGGTTCATCCCAGTTCAATCCTTTGATCCAGAGTAGTTGCATAAAACGTTTGGCCCACATAACAATGGGCGAGAGAAAGCCACAGGGGTCGTAAATCTGGGCAATGATACCGAGAATTTGACGTTTAGTCCTGGAATTGTGAGGGAAATTCAAATTATAGGTAAACGTATCGGTAGAGGGTGACCAGTGAAGACCTAATATAGTGAAATGTGGTTGTTTACTGCCTTGAAGGAATACAGGAGTCTCTAAATGAGCATCAGGAAGATCTTGCAGCAGTTGACTGGAGTTAGATGTCCATTTGCGTAGTTCAAAGCCTCCGCGAGCCAGGAGCGAGATGAGTTGCTTACGGAAGCTCAAAGCCTATTCTTCAGAGTCAGCTCCAGAGATGATGTCCTCTACGAACGTCTGCGTGCGTAGAATATTTGCAGCTTCAGGATAGGAGTCACCTTCGTCTGCAGCGAGCTGATGTAAGGTTCTAATGGCAAGATACGGTGAACAATTCACTCCGTAAGTCACTGTTGTGAGCTTGTAGATTAAAGAGGGCTGATCTGGACTTTCACGCCATAAGATCATCTGATAGCACTGGTCATCAGGGTGCATTTTTACCTGTCTATACATTTGACGAATGTCACAAGAAAAAACAACGTTATGAATCCGAAAATTTAGTAATAAATCACAAATATTCGTTTGCATCTTTTTGCCTGTTAATAAAATATTATTAAGAGAAATACCATTAGAGGTTTCAGAACTAGCATCAAATACAGTACGTAAACGAGTTGTGCTGCTAGACTCCTTTAAAACACCATGGTGAGGGAGGAAGTAATGAGGTACAGTTAGATCAGTTTTATGAGCGTATATCATGTGACCAGAGGCTAAGTAGTCAGCCATAAAATCAGTATATAGGGATTTAAATTGAGGTTGAGCATTAAATTTCTTCTCTAGAGTGCAGTCTTTTTTCTGAATTTAAACGAGATTGACCCAGAGGAGGATGGTCAGTCTTGAATGGTAATCGGACGCAATATCGGCCAGATTGGTCCCGAGTATGAGTGGCGAGAAAGTGATCTTCACATAATGTATTTTCTTGAGAAAGTTTAGACACAGCAGGGGGTTCTTCCTGTTGCCAAAACCTTTGTAGTGAGTAGTGAAGGTCAATGTCGTTGACAACTAGAAGTGTAGTTGATAATTGAGAGCTGGAGTTACTATGAAGTTCACTGCCAGATAGACATGGTGCGTTACCCATTACTAAAAAGCCAAAGTGTGTGCCTATTAGCCTGGGTAAACCAGGTCCGAGGTTATACGCTTCTTGAGTAAGTATGAGTGGAAATAAAGCACCACCAAGAAGATAGCCTATGCCTCCTGGCAAGTGAATAGTAGGGTCTGCCAAAACATAAGGACGAACCTTGGAAAGAACTTCAGAGTCTACTTGTGTGCTTGGTAGGTTAACACATATTTTTTCCAATATTAAAAATCTTTCATTAATTGAAATAACCTTGCCCCCAAGAGTTTCAACAGCAACTGAGGTGAGACCTTTTGAGCGTAAGGGTACCTGAGACAATCCTACCACAATATGAGTGGTCTTAGTACGAGAAGCACACAATAATTGAGCAGCACGCTCGGTGAGAAAACAAGATTGACTGCCAGAGTCAACAAGAGCACGAAATACATGAGTAATACCGTTAGACGAGGTAAGCTTAACAAGTAGAGTGCCTAAGAGAATAGTATTAGAGATTTGAGACGTATTCTGCTTTTCTTGACAGGTCATAGTGATTGGAGAAGGGGTTATTTCCTGTTGAAGTGTCGGAGAGTCTTGACGCGAAGTTTGAGGTGTGGTCCGTTGCAGCGTAGAGTAATTTTCAAAATGTAATAATGTATGATGATTTTTGTGGCATTTGTAGCAACTAAACTTTGACCTACAGTCGTTAAGATGGTGAGTACCTAAGCATGAGGTACAACGCCCCTTTTCCTTTACAATTTTGAGACGGGATTTGGCGTCCTGACTCTTGACGTCCGGACACGAATATACCTTATGGTCAATTTTATTGCATATAAAGCATGGATGAGGTTTAACTTTAATGGAGGAGCCTTCTCCATAATTGTAGGACATTAGTGATACTTTTTGTTTAAAGTATTTATTTTGGGAGAGGGGGTGCGTGATCCAGACGAGGAGGGTTTCGAGGTGAAAGGAGAATGAAGATTGGCATCTTCAACTTCATTACATTCTTTACTTAAAAACTTAATAATTTCCGCTGCATCAGGTATTGTAGTGGAGTCAACTCTCTCTTGAGTAACATTTGATGAACGGAAGTTTTCAAAACGGTTCCTAAGTTCACTATCCATTTTTCGTAAAAGCATAGCAGATAACAAAGAATTTTTACTAGTGACATCGATGTCAAGACCTTTAAGAGGTTGTATATTTTCTGAGTATAAATTTACAAAATTTCTCATTTGTTTACAGAGGGCAAATCTAAAATTTGATTGAGGTGTAAAGTAACTAACCGCCTCGGCGAGTGATATTTTTCTTTTAATAAGTCATAGGCCACTTTATAGTTAGCGTCAGAAATAGGGAGAGATTTATATAAATTTAGCGGTTCTCCTGAGATAACGCTCAATAAATATTAAAGTTTAGAAACTGCTGGTAACGATGCATTTTCATGAATGCTAGCGTTAAATATATTAATGAATGACATCCATTCGAGAAATTCACCATCGAAATGCTTGAGTTGATGACATCTTACTTTCTATCGAATATACGGTAGAATTAACATAATCGACTAACTCGTTGATGCTGTTAAGAGGAGCGCAGTTGGGTTGAAAATTCGGGTTAGCCTGTATTTCTAGTTCATGATAAATGTCTAAAATATCAGAAAATTCTTCACGAAGCCTATTTATAGATTAAGCGCTCACCAACAATTTTTGCAGGATTGACTTATCCGATGTTTTTTTTTGTTAGATCAAAAATCTCTTGAATTTGACTAAATATATTGTCTTTCTTTGATTTAATAACTGCCAAAGATTTTGCCATGATTAAATGATGGTTTTATAGTAGAAGATGAGATAACTGCTTTAATTTTTAAATTACAAAATGTTTTAAAGAGATTAGGCCTATGAGCGTATATGTTTAACTGAGAATTAAATATCCTAAGTAAACAACAAATCGACGTAGGCTCAATGAGATAACCTTCGATAAACAACTGAAATCACTTTTCATAAACTTTTACAATTAATTTAAACCAACATATTAATGCACGCCAAAGCCAAACAAAGATGAGAGAGGTATCAGCTGTTTCATATACTGCCACATGAACTAGTTTTCCAGTGTTTGCATGCACAGACAATGTTTTAAAAAACTTGTATAAATGGTAGAATGAACACATGTACGAGTAAATGAATTGTATTTTTTTTTTTTTTTTTTTTGTATATAGGTCTTAAGGCTTAAGATCCGGCCAAGAGGAAAAAAATTTGTTTGATAACAATACTTTCGGAGGACCAATAATTATTATAATTATATAAATTAATAGTTTGTACTTACGTGCACCATGGAATACACACTTACCGCATTCGCGTATTAAATAAGCGATTTCTGGCGAGAAAACTTGTTCGTATTCCACGCACTGGTCACAGTCGGTTTAAAAATTAATAAAATAGTAGCATTCACGTATTCTAGTACCTAAGGTGCGGAGATTGAAAAGTATAATAATATACAAGAACGTAGGGGTATCGGTCTACACTCCCGAAAGGTCTAACTTATTAGATGCAATTAAAACTGTAAGATCTGACATCTTTCGTTCAAATGTTTTCCAGGTTAAAGAAATTAAATACACACACACACACACACACACACACACACACACACACACACACACACACACACACATATATACACACACAAACACACACACACACACAGATCCATCAAACACATTATAAATTAAGAAAAATGCTGTTTGTGAATAAATTAAAAACACTCATTTCATATATTTGGGTTAAACTGCACAGATTACATTATTACACACAGTTGTTTTAGTATTTCTACAAAATCTTTACATGGTCATAATGCTACAAGAAATATTATATATACACTTTATAAAAATTACAATGAAAGGTTATGTTTGGCAATAAATATATCATAAATACATTTCTACATTAACGCTTACAAGATAGCCACAGTACTATGTATTCAATAATTGTGATTTTACAAACATTAAGTGTTAATGTCCTATATACAATTGTGTAGACAATTTGTGCGCTTGATGGTGAAATTGCTCTGGGACTGAGTTGATGTTTCGCCCAAGAAAGGTTTCCTTCTTTAACTTGGTGTTCTGACAGTACATATTAGATAATCTTAATTTCGAAATCGTTTGCAAATGGGAAAATAGATTTTTTAAATTTTGAACTATATAGCTTATATAAATAAAAACTCTTCAATTTGAAATATAAAAAGTTTTCTAAGCTCCCCTGATTTTTCTCTAGAGAGTTCCTTGCCCTCAAGCTCGTTCATAACAGTCTCCACCAGTTACTTAAACATTAAATAAATACATGAAAATATTTATTTCACTGAATATAACATCCCTTACCACACTGATTATGTTATGGTCATTATGAGGTTTGTTAACTTATCTAACAACTTGTTCATGTGTGTAATTCAAATTTGTTTTTTGTCTTGTGTCTCGTGAAATCTCCTGGAATAAATAAACTACATAAGCTTTAATCGTTTTAGAGTCTTTAGAGTGACTGTTGATCGTTGAAGCCTAGGTTAAGCAATAATAAACCTATAATTATTCACCTATAAGTCTGTAATAAATTTTAAGGCAAATAAAAATTTAATCATAAAAAATTGTTTAAAACTATTAGTTTTCCTTATCAATCCATTTTCAATTAAGATTAACACTGGAGTTACGAGTTGGAGTAAAAATTGAACTAAACTCTAGATAGAAGCAACAAAATATGTTTAAATAAGTTTTATCATTTCGGAAAAACTAATGAATTTGTTGATTATGTGAGGAAGACTAGCTCTATGTGCTTCATTTAATACGAGTAAAATTGTACGAAAATAATTAGGGCAGTGAACACCTTTGTACACACGTCTACAGATATTTCGAGTTGAGAAAAACATTTAATTTAGCGTAATAAGAAATTATCTAACCATTTCTCATCAGACATTCCTAAGAATGTTTTCATTTTAAAAATTGGATTAAAAATACATACCTTATTATCGTAATATAGAATTAGTTGTATTGAGGTTTATCAAGAGTTAAATAAAAATATATATTTATTTAAAAACTTATCAAAACTATTTAATAATAACCTTTCTTCTTAACAATGTTCATCAAATAATGTAACATAACCAACGTGTTAAAACAGTTTTTTAACAACACAACGTATAACAAAAAATCAGCTGATACTTGAAATCATATGTTATCATTTAATTCAGTTTGAGGTGACTCACAGCGTAACCTGATGAAATTTATACTGACGCTATTACCCGACGGAAATTATACTGACGCAAAACCGTATGTTTATGTTCATCCAATACGTTTTTTGTAGGCGTCGTGTTGCTGTAAAGTTTCTCACTTCAAAAAGGCGTTTGAAAAAGTTAAATTTTGTGTGAATGGGATCATTTTAACAAATTAAAGACGATTACAATTTCAAGATTAAAGTTTCAGTGAAGTATTTTTGCAGAAAAATGGTAACAGGGATCAGTCCGCCTGTGTGTACGTTTTCAAACATCATACTTGAGTTTATAGGATAGAGTGACTTCTGCGTTTGGTACTTATTAAGAAAATGAATAGTAAAAAAATATAATAATCGTCGGCTATTTGCATAAAAAAGATACTGTAATAACAATATTTAAATAAGCACGATATTACAAATTATTTACGAAAATACATTTAACAATGTACGAACTTTAAAAAATTGTCATGTCTATTTCGTAAATTGTTTTCACACGATTCAGAAGGCTGTAGCGTAAGACCTTTCTGAAAGATTCAAATGTATTAAGAAGGAGTAAGAAACACCATCAGGTGTTGACAATAGAGTTTCCAAAACGGCTCAGATTTTATAACACCAACGAATCAAACGAGGGGTATTTAAATACAAGGTGTATAACTCAAGGACCGTTGCTGAGGGCAGTGGACATGCCGCCTCAGGAGGTGCGCAAGAGGATCACGGCACATATAAACAGGTTGTACAGGCAAGAATGGAATGCAACCTTGGGGTGTAACAAATCCAAGGTACTGTGGGGTTACTCAGGTGATTTGTGGGGCAAAGAACTACTCTTCTTAAGTAGACCTCAATTCAGAGTTACTGTAGAGCTGGTCACAGGCCATAGGAATCTGAGGGGGTTCCAATACAAAATTGGAAAATCTAGGTCCCCTGTGTGCAAGAGATTCGAGAGAATCAAGAGGAAAGCCCAATCCACGTACTCTGTGAGTGCCCTGCTTTGGGAGCCTGAAGGAGAAAGTGGTTTGGCTGACAGGTATGTACACTAGAGGACATCAGAAGATTTCAGGTGGGTACTTGATTTCTGCAAAGAGGTAGGTATCCACTAAGCTAGTCATCTAGTAGGGATGGGAAGAGAGTACAAAGGCTGCAGCTAAGTGCTCTACACCAATAAGGTCCCTCCGAGTAATAAAGTAATGATAAATTTAAATACAACCTGGTTAACTAGCCGGATCATTCAAGTTAGTTACGGAATCCGAGTTTGTGGGACAATAACACTTGATTAAACTTTGTGTTCTAAAACTGTTAGAATCAAGAAAATATTAAACCAAAACATATTAAAAACACAAATACAAATCGGATAAAATCCGAAGTAAAATCACTTTTAAATTACAAGGATACATTAAGTTAAGGCTTTCATAACATATACAAGTTAAACAACCGAAAGTATCTAGAAGCCACAAAAAGCAAGCATATAGAAAAGCTAACACTAAATATAAAAATGAAAAAAACTCAATGAAATTAAAAATCAATAAATAAGAAGATAAAGGAAATAATAAAATACAATAAAATAAAAAGAGTAGCAAGATAAGTTATTTATAAAAAACTGTGAAATGTTATGGTTAAAAATAAATAGGGAAAATTATAAACCTTAAGTAGGAAATAAGTATAGTGTGAAACATAAAGTTAACAAAAATTATAAATAATTAAAAGATTTAAATAATCTGTATTGTATTGAAAAATGAAATAAGTTATAAAAATATACCCACTAGGAGAATCTAACAGTTTATAACCGGGCATGAAATTGAAGCTATGAATATACAACCAAGTTAACGAAACATACACAAACAGGTGAATAGTAGAATAAATAAATATGTTTAACATAGATAAGAAAAGAATTGTTCTTTCTAAAGTTTAAATAAACATAAAATAAATGCAGGTTTAGCAAAATATACATACTTGTATAATACATATAGAAAACATTACGAAATATAAGACAATGAAGTTTTTGAACCCCGTCGTTTAAAATGACAAATATAACTCTGAATAAGCGATACAATTGGATATCATCAGATATGTTATATTGTTATATATTCCCAAGTCACAATATCCGCCCTGTTTTGAATTATCCTAATCACAACTTAAATAGCTCAAATTCATTTTGTCTTTAGAATAGAAAACAAATTTCTTTAAATGGAAATATAATACAAAATATAAGCATAACTTAGTGAAGTTTTCAGTAACAGTGTTGCCACTCTCAGAGGTTTACCACCCTTCCCATTAGTTCAGTATTCAACCACTGAATATGGCAACAGTGTTACATAGAACGCATTAAGTTTCAAGTCAGGCCCTACTTGATAATAAAGTTTCATCACGGTCTTGTTAGGTTTATAAATGACTAAATTTTGCACAACAATAAGTTAGAGGTATTTCTAATATTTGCATTAGGGTTTGATGTCATATACATATAGTACATAGGTACGAAGAGAAAATATACAAAGGTAGCAAAATAAAGGAATTGTAAGGTAATTTCTACTCATATATTTGTAAGTAGGCCTCTGCAAATAGTGACCCTTTACAGAGGTATATTCATTAATACAGAGTAGTTTACTTTTAAAGTGTCACATGTTTTAAGTATCTGTGCCAATACTCTGAGCAGTGATCATAGTGCTTACTCGTAAATAAGGAGCCCTGAGTACAATACAAAGAGAGATAAAATAATTTTTTTCACATAACGGTTACCTACTATCTTCAGCTAGTTACTGCCTCTGAAACGTGTAGCGAGAGACAAATCGTTATCACAGAACTAAACAGCTAGTAATTAGCTCACCCCCATTACCACGATAATTTCAATGAATCAGCAGTGCCAAATTACCATGACAACGACTAGCTTAGTTATTGGTTAATGACATCACCATGTTTGATGTCTAGACTCGCAATATCTCTCATATGTAAAATATAGAATTAAAGTAAGTGTATGGGTAAATCATGAGTAATTTGCATGTATATTGTTTATTCATCACATTAATTGTGTTTTTATCCGAAATAAAAACTGTTATTAACACACACACACACACACACACACACACACACACACACACACACACACACACACACACACACACACACACACACACACACACACACACACACACACACACACACACACACACACACACACATATATATATATATATATATATATATATATATATATATATATATATATATATTCATAACACATAATAAAATCGAAGGTCGACTCACATATACAACAGGTAAAACTCTTGTTTAAATTGTAAGTGATATTAGTATATATATATATATATATATATATATATATATATATATATATATATATATATATATATATATATATGAAGAGTAGTTAATATCGGCTCGGCAATACATCCGTTCATTCTGCAGTGCGTAAAATCGCAGTGAAGAAGTTTTGTTAGAATCTCATCTAGCTTTGACGAGATGAACCCTACAACAGAGATTTTAGCGAAACGTCGGGACTGCGATTTTATGGACTGCAGAATGGACGAATGTACTTTGAATATCAACTACTCTTCATATTTTTCCATCCGTGAAGGAATACGTATCAGCATATATATATATATATATATATTATTATTTTTGTTGTTAATATAATATAACAATTATGTTAATTTTAACACATGTTTAATCATATCGAATAAAAGTGTAAATAATGGAATAATAATTTTATTTATTAACTCATTAGTTATCAAAGATATTTGTATTTACAAGAAGCTTTGTCACAGGTTTACTTTTCATGTAGACGGCTTGGTCTTACAATCTGTGACTATTGCTTTGTCAGACACGTTGTTCAAGTTAACTCCCACGACATGAAGCGTATGTGAAGAATACTGTTTAGTACTAAGTCTACCGTATTTAGATACAAATTGTTAGAGCGTCATACTCCAAGTGTCTCTGAGCTAATTAGGTTACTCCGATATACTCTGCCCACTACTTGCAGGTATATTCTTCAGTTCTCTCAATACACGTGTCACACTCGACGTAGCAGCACCAATGGAACTTGCAGCGACACTGCGAGGTGCTCGTGTGTTGGTGAGTGTTGTATCCTCTTCCACAGCACATCAGATCGCACCCGTCTGTTCCTGGAAATAAACATGTGATAAATCCCACATTCAGGCTTTTCTGGGGATATACTCGTACATCCCAAACTAGCACAAGAAAAGTTTATTACAAAAATACCAAATGCAAATGGTTCAGTTTTTAAACAATTTGTAGTAGCACTAAAATTAGAAGAGTATTTTGAAGCAAACATCAAAAAAGCTTCAGTAATTTTATTAATTCGGGAAATTCTTTCCACCGACGAAAAAACTTAACAGAATTGTCACGTGTTTCATTCCCGCCACTGGTTCATTTCCTGTACCTTATGTAGACTTAATAAAGATATAAACCTTGGATATAACAGCAACATAATGAAAATATGCCACTACGCTAAAAAGTACTTGTCTAATAGTAACTTGAAAGCAGTTTAAAAACTCTCACCACGAAGAATTAAAATGTACCCCAAACTACACTAGGCTGAATATATACGGACTTATTTGTTCGTATGTCAATGGTTTTTGTCAGAGTGGAGCAAACATGTGGTCAGAATAAATACTCACATTAAAAGTACGAGTATTCGTATTCTTTAAAAAAGTAAGGGTTTTAATGACCCACATTATTATCAATTCAAACAACATTTGCGACAATATATGTATACAGTTCGTTGTTAAAGAATAAAAAAGTCGGCTTCGGTACGCAATGGTTTGTTTAACTTATCAAAAAAAGTCATTTTTTAAAATATCTATTCAACACGTTACATTTAAGCCATTTCTAGTTTGGTATGTTCGGTACGTCTATTAAGTAGTGCTTCGGATGTATGTGGGCAAGGTAGATAGACGCGGCGATGTTGTGGCAATCAGTAATATTATTGTAACAAAAGTAAGAAGTAAAGAGAAGAATATTAGGATAGTGGCCGTGCTCCTCGAAATGGCAGTGTGAAAAACAATATCCTTAGGATTAATTGTCGATTTTTCAAGTAATGCAGATTTATTTTGTAACTTTTAGGCGATCAGAAGACATGACTATATCGCCAGCGAATTATAGAAAGGATTGTTGGTATAGATAGATTGATGGCATGGATATAAACTAAATGGTTCATAAAGATACGTTGCCACGTGTACGGGGTCACTTACCTGAAGTAAACCCGCCCTCTATCGGGGTCTTTAAAATGTCTACCAGTTACACCCCCTTATAAGAATAAAAGTAGGGTAGAGTGGTTGGAATTAGGTAGGATTTGCAATTTTGGTGATGTACAGCTTTGAGGTTCTTTTTATAAATTATTACTTTTGGTATCATTTAGCAATAAAACACTACTTACTGGTATTTTTCAGTAGACGAGTTTCGTACTGGGCCAGTTCGTTGTTCAAGAGTCTTGTCCGAGACTCACAGCATTGAATAATGCACTGACCTAGAGCGAAACGCGTCTGCTGAAAATATCAGAAAGTACCCCTAGTACTTTTTTGCCAAGTGATACCAAAAATAGTAAGTACGATTATTAAAAGGAAATAATGATATCTGGCATTGGAGAAAGAAAAACATTGAAGGCACCGCTTGGACCCGAAGTATGTATGCTATCAACCTGGGTAAAGAGAGGTATCAGACGACATCAGTTTCGTAGAATGAATCTTTGAAAGTAGCATGTAGGCCTATAGTAGAAAGAATAAACATAGTAAGAAATTCTCAAAAATAGTAAACAGGAAAAATAGGTTCAGAACTGGAGGCATTGTGTTTAAAGATTTCCATCGTTCGATCCTTATACTCCTTCAACGGGTAGAGATTGTCTACTTTAGATATGTAACTGTGCATAGTCGATACCAAATCATTTCTTCTGTATCCCGTATCAGTGAGTATCTTGTTATTACTTTTATTTTATCCACATTTACAATCTTTTCCTATAATTCCTAAGCCATAATCAATCATACTGCCTTAATCTACTTAAAACCTTAAAAATAAATTACAAACACTATCCTATCCTTCTTCGTACAAGGGAATGCAACCAGTGGGTACATATTGAGGTAATTAGAGCTAGTGCTTCCTACAAGGGAAGGCAACCAGTGGGTACATATTGAGGTAATTAGAGCTAGTGCGTCCTACAAGGGAATGCAACCAGTGGGTACATATTGAGGTAATTAGAGCTAGTGCGTCCTACAAGGGAATGCAACCAGTGGATACATATTGAGGTAATTAGAGCTAGTGCTTCCTACAAGGGAATGCAACCAGTGGGTACATATTGAGGTAATTAGAGCTAGTGCTTCCTACAAGGGAATGCAACCAGTGGGTACATATTGAGGTAATTAGAGCTAGTGCTTCCTACAAGGGAATGCAACCAGTGGGTACATATTGAGGTAATTAGAGCTTGTGCTTCCTACAAGGGAGTGCAACCAGTGGGTACATATTGAGGTAATTAGAGCTAATGAGAACAATTCACACAGGAAATATTACAACAGTTCACTCTAAGTCTCACTACACAATAGTTTATTAAAACAAACAGACTAATTTCGACGACGATGAAACCTTGAGTTTGGCTACTGTTTATGTTTTAATAAACTAGTGTGTAGAGAGATTTAGAATAAACTGTTTTAATATTTATCCTTGTAGTAGATACCTCCTTATGATTTTGCCAGAAAGTAAATATAAGTCCGTTATGAATCTTCCGCCTTATTGGCATAATCCGTTCCTACATCCCAGAACAGAGCATTTTATTTAATTACACAACCGTATCTAGCAGTCACCATTTTTAGCGGTTTTATTATGTCTTCTTCCACTTTTCCTTAAATTTACTTTAAGGCTCTTATTTTATTTTTTTTAAGACACTGAATACATTTCTCCTCCATTAATATCTTCATGGCTAATTTACAATTAAGCTTTAACCAGTACATGGAAAGCATCACTGAAAGTCCCTCTTTAATTTTCAACAATATCGTTAGAGCTCGCCTTTATTTCTACAGAGAAAATTAAATAGCTTGGAGAAACGTACACAATAAAGTTTTTTAATTACATTTTAAAGCTATTAAAATATAAATGAAATTCATAAAAACTGAATATCGCCTCGACGTTCACCTCATTGGGAACACCTGCGTCATTAACACTTTAACATCATAACATCATTCACTCGCTCCAATATTGACTGAAAGCCACTCAAATATTTAATCGAATCTACCTCAGGCAGTATAAAACACACTTCTGACTTTACGAGGTAAGTAAACATTTGCTGTCGTCAAGTCATCACAAAAGAAATGATGATCCGTGACCGCCATATCTTCTCATAAAGCGAGTTTATGTTTACGACAGTTTAAAGTCTGGAATCTACGTCGGATAAAAACTTAATGAACGATAAAGGTTGTTATTTTATAACAACATTTCGTCTTAAAACAACGCCATTAAAACGTATATAATGGGTTGAGAGGCGGAATGGGGGCTGAGCTAAGAACGATTGTAAGAGACTCGCGTAGTTTATGAAAAGCGTTTGGTCTCAATTAGCGATCTTCAGCGAAATGTCTTATAACGTCCAAATATTTTGTTCCTTTCTACGTATGGAATCGCCAAACATGAGAAGTGCTGTGATCATGAATTGTAAATCTAAAAAGCTTCCTAAATTCTTCAATAAGTTTCTGGCTTAGTGAGGTTTATTCTTTAACATGACGATACAAAAAAGCTAAAAAAATAGAGCTGGTGGGCTGCTTCTGAGAACCAAAGAATGAAGTTATATGTAGCCTGATGAATTCTGATTTTCTGTGTAGTTTCAATTTGTAACAGTATAACAGGTCATTTGCCGGAATATTCGGTATTTTCTTTCAGTAGCGAATATAACAAACAAGGAACATGTTGTTTTGCGTACTCATACTACCCATGAGGACAGATCTACTTTAGGTTAGCAACTATTCTCAGGGGATTAGCTCCAGTATCACAGCTTCACACTTAGGTCTTCCTATTTACATCTGTCCTTCTTATCCTTCTTATTTCAAAGAATGGTTAATGATAGACGTCCCTCTATGGCCACGTAATGATATAACCCTCCTATATATTCTACCTTTTCTGTCCTTCGTAAAGGATTACTTCTTGGTCACTCTAAAACTACAAGAAAATGCTCCCTAGTTTTCATTATCAAAGAATGAGGAGCAGATTTACTTAAAGTAATAGCTCCTAAACATTTTAAAACACGTCTTCCCTGAGTTTAAATATAGCTTCTGGCTGCACCCGTAGAGAAAACGGACCATTATTCTGTCGGGGGTAAATTTTTAAGTGACTTATGGTCACCTAATTTTTTTCTTACCACCGTACTTAATATATAACAAGAACATACACAGTATATTTAGAAACACTTTTTAACTGTAAAAACAGACAATAGACATATGGCTGACTTAGGTAGTAAATAGCCACAAAAGAGCTTTAATTTATTATTAAAAATTCTAACCACAGGGTAAAAAATAAAGACATAATGGTACAGTATTACGTAGCGTAGCAATTCTTTACTCTTAAAGAAATTAGTTTAATTATGTTTATGATAACTCTAATATTTTGTAGTATCCTAAACAAAATAAAACATTTCTTCATAAAGAATTTTTAATATGGTCAAAACACAGATCCCCTTGTCTGATTTAGTTAGTAGGTATGGCCCTGATTATCATTGATCAACTCACCATATCTTGGCGTTTTTTTGTGACACAGCCGACCTTATTTTCTTTTTCTTTACTTTGATTTTCCCGTGGCAAAGTTGTAGAAAACGAAGCAATATTAGAACTCACGCTTTCTTGCTTAATACTAGAGATTCGTTTCCAATTCTCAGAGATTGAGATTAAAATTTTGACGTAAGAAATGAGTACGTAGGAATGTCAAATAAATGTTCAATCCTAAAGCTTTGTCCATACTATTAGACAAAGTCGAATACATGTCCAAGGGATGTATTTAGAGACATTGTCTAAAGACAAAAATCGAATAAACCAATTGTGTGGGCAAGGGTTAACTCAGAACACAGTGCCTGTAATAATAATCCGTGGCTCCCTAGATAGACTTACGTATGTGGCTTTGTCCATGCATACCATGGCACAACCCTCTGCCTACTACCAGGGGAGCGTCATGTATTTATCCCTACCAATATTCCACAAAGTTTTCTTCATCATCTCTTGTGTAAGGGATGTATTTTGTAGATTATTCTTTATGAAATCAATTGAAGATAGGGTTGAGAAATGAAAGTTATAGGAACCTGCACACTTGAAAAATGTCCCATACATATAAACCAGATCGAGGATTTTACGGTTTATCCTAATCTCTTCTCTTATCCATTATCCTTTATTCATCTTTCACACTCACTAATGACCACCACAAACACATGAAGTATCATCCGTTCAATTAAACTGTTTTCAGTTTTAATTTTGTACAGGTAAGCCTAAATTGATTTACATTTCTGAAGTTGAATGAAGACTGCCAATAAGAGGCAAAACTAGGGTAAACCGTAATCCTCCTTGTCTGCGTTATAAAGAAGGGACATTTGTTACGTATGCAGATATAGCTTTCAATTCTCAACCATTTTTTCTATTGCTTTCTTAGAGAATTATCTTCAAAATACACCCTTTACACAAAGTAAGATAAAGAAATCTATCTGGAATATTTGTAGGGATATATACAGGACGTTCTCGTGGTGGTAGCGGCATGGGCAAGAGCACGTAGCCTACTTGAGTGTGGGCTTCGGCTATCTAGAGCGCCAAAATTTATTGTCAGGGGCACTCCGTTGTGGCTTAGAAGTGAACTTTTAATTGAGATTCCTACGGACTAATTTCTAAAGTTAAAATTTCAATCTCAATCTCTTTTTGAGTTTTAGTACGAATTGAAAATGAATATCCAGTTTTAAGAAAGAAAGCATTGCTAGCTATTATTCTGTTCTGTTACATAAAGAAAATTATGTGGAATACAGGAGTGATAAGTACAATACGTTGTTGGGGGGGGGGGGGTTCTTAACTGCGTGGTTCGCTCTCCACTCTCTGATAAGGAAAATGGGGAGATGTTTGTTGTAGTTTCAGTGTGACTATTACCGTTCACGAAAGCATTATGAATATAGTTAGAGACATTAACCTGTGAGAGACGTCGTTGCAACAAGCGGCTTTGTATCTGTACGCTAAGCGCAGTAGATAGCATACATCTTTAAAGTGAGAGGTGAGCTCTCCACTCTCTGATAAGGAAAATGGGGAGATGTTTGTTGTAGTTTCAGTGTGGCTATTACCGTTCACGAAAGCATTATGAATATAGTTAGAGACATTAACCTGTGAGAGACGTCGTTGCAACAAGCGGCTTTGTATCTGTACGCTAAGCGCAGTAGATAGCATACATCTTTAAAGTGAGAGGTGAGCTCTCCACTCTCTGATAAGGAAAATGGGGAGATGTTTGTTGTAGTTTCAGTGTGGCTATTACCGTTCACGAAAGCATTATGAATATAGTTAGAGACATTAACCTGTGAGAGACGTCGTTGCAACAAGCGGCTTTGTATCTGTACGCTAATCGCAGTAGATAGCATACATCTTTAAAGTGAGAGGTGAGCTCTCCACTCTCTGATAAGGAAAATGGGGAGATGTTTGTTGTAGTTTCAGTGTGGCTATTACCGTTCACGAAAGCATTATGAATATAGTTAGAGACATTAACCTGTGAGAGACGTCGTTGCAACAAGCGGCTTTGTATCTGTACGCTAAGCGCAGTAGATAGCATACATCTTTAAAGTGAGAGGTGAGCTCTCCACTCTCTGATAAGGAAAATGGGGAGATGTTTGTTGTAGTTTCAGTGTGGCTATTACCGTTCACGAAAGCATTATGAATATAGTTAGAGACATTAACCTGTGAGAGACGTCGTTGCAACAAGCGGCTTTGTATCTGTACGCTAAGCGCAGTAGATAGCATACATCTTTAAAGTGAGAGGTGAGCTCTCCACTCTCTGATAAGGAAAATGGGGAGATGTTTGTTGTAGTTTCAGTGTGGCTATTACCGTTCACGAAAGCATTATGAATATAGTTAGAGACATTAACCTGTGAGAGACGTCGTTGCAACAAGCGGCTTTGTATCTGTACGCTAAGCGCAGTAGATAGCATACATCTTTAAAGTGAGAGGTGAGCTCTCCACTCTCTGATAAGGAAAATGGGGAGATGTTTGTTGTAGTTTCAGTGTGGCTATTACCGTTCACGAAAGCATTATGAATATAGTTAGAGACATTAACCTGTGAGAGACGTCGTTGCAACATGCGGCTTTGTATCTGTACGCTAAGCGCAGTAGATAGCATACATCTTTAAAGTGAGAGGTGAGCTCTCCACTCTCTGATAAGGAAAATGGGGAGATGTTTGTTGTAGTTTCAGTGTAACTATTACTGTTCACGAAAGCATTATGAATATAGTTAGAGACATTAACCTGTGAGAGACGTCGTTGCAACAAGCGGCTTTGTATCTGTACGCTAAGCGCAGTAGATAGCATACATCTTTAAAGTGAGAGGTGAGCTCTCCACTCTCTGATAAGGAAAATGGGGAGATGTTTGTTGTAGTTTCAGTGTGACTATTACCGTTCACGAGAGCATTATGAATATAGTTAGAGACATTAACCTGTGAGAGACGTCGTTGCAACAAGCGGCTTTGTATCTGTACGCTAAGCGCAGTAGATAGCATACATCTTTAAAGTGAGAGGTGAGCTCTCCACTCTCTGAAGAGGAAAATGGGGAGATGTTTGTTGTAGTTTCAGTGTGACTATTACCGTTCACGAAAGCATTATGAATATAGTTAGAGACATTAACCTGTGAGAGACGTCGTTGCAACAAGCGGCTTTGTATCTGTACGCTAAGCGCAGTAGATAGCATACATCTTTAAAGTGAGAGGTGAGCTCTCCACTCTCTGATAAGGAAAATGGGGAGATGTTTGTTGTAGTTTCAGTGTGAATATTACCGTTCACGAAAGCATTATGAATATAGTTCGAGACATTATCCTGTGAGAGACGTCGTTGCAACAAGCGGCTTTGTATCTGTACGCTAAGCGCAGTAGATAGCATACATCTTTAAAGTGAGAGGTGAGCTCTCCACTCCCTGATAAGGAAAATGGGGAGATGTTTGTTGTAGTTTCAGTGTGGCTATTACCGTTCACGAAAGCATTATAAATATAGTTAGAGACATTAACCTGTGAGAGACGTCGTTGCAACAAGCAGCTTTGTATCTGTACGCTAATCGCAGTAGATAGCATACATCTTTAAAGTGAGAGGTGAGCTCTGCACTCTCTGATAAGGAAAATGGGGAGATGTTTGTTGTAGTTTCAGTGTAACTATTACAGTTCACAAAAGCATTATGAATATAGTTAGAGACATTAACCTGTGAGAGACGTCGTTGCAACAAGCGGCTTTGTATCTGTACGCTAATCGCAGTAGATAGCATACATCTTTAAAGTGAGAGGTGAGCTCTCCACTCTCTGATAAGGAAAATGGGGAGATGTTTGTTGTAGTTTCAGTGTGACTATTACCGTTCACGAAAGCATTATGAATATAGTTAGAGACATTAACCTGTGAGAGACGTCGTTGCAACAAGCGGCTTTGTATCTGTACGCTAAGCGCAGTAGATAGCATACATCTTTAAAGTGAGAGGTGAGCTCTCCACTCTCTGATAAGGAAAATGGGGAGATGTTTGTTGTAGTTTCAGTGTGGCTATTACTGTTCACGAAAGCATTATGAATATAGTTAGAGACATTAACCTGTGAGAGACGTCGTTGCAACAAGCGGCTTTGTATCTGTACGCTAAGCGCAGTAGATAGCATACATCTTTAAAGTGAGAGGTGAGCTCTCCACTCTCTGATAAGGAAAATGGGGAGATGTTTGTTGTAGTTTCAGTGTGGCTATTACCGTTCACGAAAGCATTATGAATATAGTTAGAGACATTAACCTGTGAGAGACGTCGTTGCAACAAGCGGCTTTGTATCTGTATGCTAAGCGCAGTAGATAGCATACATCTTTAAAGTGAGAGGTGAGCTCTCCGCTCTCTGATAAGGAAAATGGGGAGATGTTTGTTGTAGTTTCAGTGTAACTATTACTGTTCACGAAAGCATTATGAATATAGTTAGAGACATTAACCTGTGAGAGACGTCGTTGCAACAAGCGGCTTTGTATCTGTACGCTAAGCGCAGTAGATAGCATACATCTTTAAAGTGAGAGGTGAGCTCTCCACTCTCTGATAAGGAAAATGGGGAGATGTTTGTTGTAGTTTCAGTGTAACTATTACTGTTCACGAAAGCATTATGAATATAGTTAGAGACATTAACCTGTGAGAGACGTCGTTGCAACAAGCGGCTTTGTATCTGTACGCTAAGCGCAGTAGATAGCATACATCTTTAAAGTGAGAGGTGAGCTCTCCACTCTCTGATAAGGAAAATGGGGAGATGTTTGTTGTAGTTTCAGTGTGACTATTACCGTTCACGAAAGCATTATGAATATAGTTAGAGACATTAACCTGTGAGAGACGTCGTTGCAACAAGCGGCTTTGTATCTGTATGTTAAGCGCAGTAGATAGCATACATCTTTAAAGTGAGAGGTGAGCTCTCCACTCTCTGATAAGGAAAATGGGGAGATGTTTGTTGTAGTTTCAGTGTAACTATTACTGTTCACGAAAGCATTATGAATATAGTTCGAGACATTAACCTGTGAGAGACGTCGTTGCAACAAGCGGCTTTGTATCTGTACGCTAAGCGCAGTAGATAGCATACATCTTTAAAGTGAGAGGTGAGCTCTCCACTCTCTGATAAGGAAAATGGGGAGATGTTTGTTGTAGTTTCAGTGTGGCTATTACCGTTCACGAAAGCATTATGAATATAGTTAGAGACATTAACCTGTGAGAGACGTCGTTGCAACAAGCGGCTTTGTATCTGTATGCTAAGCGCAGTAGATAGCATACATCTTTAAAGTGAGAGGTGAGCTCTCCACTCTCTGATAAGGAAAATGGGGAGATGTTTGTTGTAATTTCAGTGTAACTATTACTGTTCACGAAAGCATTATGAATATAGTTCGAGATATTAACCTGTGAGAGACGTCGTTGCAACAAGCGGCTTTGTATCTGTACGCTAAGCGCACTAGATAGTATACATCTTTAAAGTGAGAAGTGAGCTCTCCACTCTCTGATAAGGAAAATGGGGAGACGTTTGTTGTAGTTTCAGTGTAACTATTACCGTTCACGAAAGCATTATGAATATAGTTAGAGACATTATCCTGTGAGAGACGTCGTTGCAACAAGCGGCTTTGTATCTGTACGCTAAGCGCAGTAGATAGCATACATCTTTAAAGTGAGAGGTGAGCTCTCCACTCTCTGATAAGGAAAATGGGGAGATGTTTGTTGTAGTTTCAGTGTAACTATTACTGTTCACGAAAGCATTATGAATATAGTTAGAGACATTAACCTGTGAGGGACGTCGTTGCAACAAGCGGCTTTGTATTTGTACGCCAAGCGCAGTAGATAGCATACATCTTTAAAGTGAGAGGTGAGCTCTCCACTCTCTGATAAGGAAAATGGGGAGATGTTTGTTGTAGTTTCAGTGTGGCTATTACCGTTCACGAAAGCATTATGAATATAGTTAGAGACATTAACCTGTGAGAGACGTCGTTGCAACAAGCGGCTTTGTATCTGTACGCTAAGCGCAGTAGATAGCATACATCTTTAAAGTGAGAGATGAGCTCTCCACTCTCTGATAAGGAAAATGGGGAGATGTTTGTTGTAGTTTCAGTGTGACTATTACCGTTCACGAAAGCATTATGAATATAGTTAGAGACATTAACCTGTGAGAGACGTCGTTGCAACAAGCGGCTTTGTATCTGTACGCTAAGCGCAGTAGATAGCATACATCTTTAAAGTGAGAGGTGAGCTCTCCACTCTCTGATAAGGAAAATGGGGAGATGTTTGTTGTAGTTTCAGTGTAACTATTACTGTTCACGAAAGCATTATGAATATAGTTAGAGACATTAACCTGTGAGAGACGTCGTTGCAACAAGCGGCTTTGTATCTGTACGCGAAGCGCAGTAGATAGCATACATCTTTAAAGTGAGAGGTGAGCTCTCCACTCTCTGATAAGGAAAATGGGGAGATGTTTGTTGTAGTTTCAGTGTGGCTATTACCGTTCACGAAAGCATTATGAATATAGTTAGAGACATTAACCTGTGAGAGACGTCGTTGCAACAAGCGGCTTTGTATCTGTACGCTAAGCGCAGTAGATAGCATACATCTTTAAAGTGAGAGGTGAGCTCTCCACTCTCTGATAAGGAAAATGGGGAGATGTTTGTTGTAGTTTCAGTGTAACTATTACTGTTCACGAAAGCATTATGAATATAGTTCGAGACATTAACCTGTGAGAGACGTCGTTGCAACAAGCGGCTTTGTATCTGTACGCTAAGCGCAGTAGATAGCATACATCTTTAAAGTGAGAGGTGAGCTCTCCACTCTCTGATAAGGAAAATGGGGAGATGTTTGTTGTAGTTTCAGTGTGACTTACTGTTGACGAAAGCATTATGAATATAGTTCGAGACATTAACCTGTGAGAGACGTCGTTGCAACAAGCGGCTTTGTATCTGTACGCTAAGCGCAGTAGATAGCATACATCGTTGAAGTGAGAGGTGAGCTCTCCACTCTCTGATAAGGAAAATGGGGAGATGTTTGTTGTAGTTTCAGTGTGACTTACTGTTCACGAAGCCATTATGAATATAGTTCGAGATATTAACCTGTGAGAGACGTCGTTGCAACAAGCGGCTTTGTATCTGTACGCTAAGCGCAGTAGATAGTATACATCTTTAAAGTGAGAGGTGAGCTCTCCACTCTCTGATAAGGAAAATGGGGAGACGTTTGTTGTAGTTTCAGTGTGGCTATTACCGTTCACGAAAGCATTATGAATATAGTTAGAGACATTAACCTGTGAGAGACGTCGTTGCAACAAGCGGCTTTGTATCTGTACGCTAAGCGCAGTAGATAGCATACATCTTTAAAGTGAGAGGTGAGCTCTCCACTCTCTGATAAGGAAAATGGGGAGATGTTTGTTGTAGTTTCAGTGTGACTACTACCGTTCACGAAAGCATTATGAATATAGTTAGAGACATTAACCTGTGAGAGACGTCGTTGCAACAAGCGGCTTTGTATCTGTACGCTAAGCGCAGTAGATAGCATACATCTTTAAAGTGAGAGGTGAGCTCTCCACTCTCTGATAAGGAAAATGGGGAGATGTTTGTTGTAGTTTCAGTGTAACTATTACCGTTCACGAAAGCATTATGAATATAGTTAGAGACATTATCCTGTGAGAGACGTCGTTGCAACAAGCGGCTTTGTATCTGTACGCTAAGCGCAGTAGATAGCATACATCTTTAAAGTGAGAGGTGAGCTCTCCACTCTCTGATAAGGAAAATGGGGAGATGTTTGTTGTAGTTTCAGTGTAACTATTACTGTTCACGAAAGCATTATGAATATAGTTCGAGACATTAACCTGTGAGGGACGTCGTTGCAACAAGCGGCTTTGTATTTGTACGCCAAGCGCAGTAGATAGCATACATCTTTAAAGTGAGAGGTGAGCTCTCCACTCTCTGATAAGGAAAATGGGGAGATGTTTGTTGTAGTTTCAGTGTGGCTATTACTGTTCACGAAAGCATTATGAATATAGTTAGAGACATTAACCTGTGAGAGACGTCGTTGCAACAAGCGGCTTTGTATCTGTACGCTAAGCACAGTAGATAGCATACATCTTTAAAGTGAGAGGTGAGCTCTCCACTCTCTGATAAGGAAAATGGGGAGATGTTTGTTGTAGTTTCAGTGTAACTATTACTGTTCACGAAAGCATTATGAATATAGTTCGAGACATTAACCTGTGAGAGACGTCGTTGCAACAAGCGGCTTTGTATCTGTACGCTAAGCGCAGTAGATAGCATACATCTTTAAAGTGAGAGTTGAGCTCTCCACTCTCTGATAGGGAAAATGGGGAGATGTTTGTTGTAGTTTCAGTGTGACTATTACCGTTCACGAAAGCATTATGAATATAGTTCGAGACATTAACCTGTGAGAGACGTCGTTGCAACAAGCGGCTTTGTATCTGTACGCTAAGCGCAGTAGATAGCATACACCTTTAAAGTGAGAGGTGAGCTCTCCACTCTCTGATAAGGAAAATGGGGAGATGTTTGTTGTAGTTTCAGTGTGACTATTACCGTTCACGAAAGCATTATGAATATAGTTAGAGACATTAACCTGTGAGAGACGTCGTTGCAACAAGCGGCTTTGTATCTGTACGCTAAGCGCAGTAGATAGCATACATCTTTAAAGTGAGAGGTGAGCTCTCCACTTTCTGATAAGGAAAATGGGGAGATGTTTGTTGTAGTTTCAGTGTGACTATTACCGTTCACGAAAGCATTATGAATATAGTTAGAGACATTAACCTGTGAGAGACGTCGTTGCAACAAGCGGCTTTGTATCTGTACGCTAAGCGCAGTAGATAGCATACATCTTTAATGTGAGAGGTGAGCTCTCCACTCTCTGATAAGGAAAATGGGGAGATGTTTGTTGTAGTTTCAGTGTAACTATTACTGTTCACGAAAGCATTATGAATATAGTTAGAGACATTAACCTGTGAGAGACGTCGTTGCAACAAGCGGCTTTGTATCTGTACGCTAAGCGCAGTAGATAGCATACATCTTTAAAGTGAGAGGTGAGCTCTCCACTCTCTGATAAGGAAAATGGGGAGATGTTTGTTGTAGTTTCAGTGTGACTATTACCGTTCACGAAACCATTATGAATATAGTTCGAGACATTAACCTGTGAGAGACGTCGTTGCAACAAGCGGCTTTGTATCTGTACGCTAAGCGCAGTAGATAGCATACATCTTTAAAGTGAGAGGTGAGCTCTCCACTCTCTGATAAGGAAAATGGGGAAATGTTTGTTGTAGTTTCAGTGTGACTATTACCGTTCACGAAACCATTATGAATATAGTTAGAGACATTAACCTGTGAGAGACGTCGTTGCAACAAGCGGCTTTGTATCTGTACGCTAAGCGCAGTAGATAGCATACATCTTTAAAGTGAGAGGTGAGCTCTCCACTCTCTGATAAGGAAAATGGGGAGATGTTTGTTGTAGTTTCAGTGTGACTATTACCGTTCACGAAAGCATTATGAATATAGTTAGAGACATTAACCTGTGAGAGACGTCGTTGCAACAAGCGGCTTTGTATCTGTACGCTAAGCGCAGTAGATAGCATACATCTTTAAAGTGAGAGGTGAGCTCTCCACTCTCTGATAAGGAAAATGGGGAGATGTTTGTTGTAGTTTCAGTGTAACTATTACTGTTCACGAAAGCATTATGAATATAGTTAGAGACATTAACCTGTGAGAGGCGTCGTTGCAACAAGCGGCTTTGTATCTGTACGCTAAGCGCAGTAGATAGCATACATCTTTAAAGTGAGAGGTGAGCTCTCCACTCTCTGATAAGGAAAATGGGGAGATGTTTGTTGTAGTTTCAGTGTGGCTATTACCGTTCACGAAAGCATTATGAATATAGTTAGAGACATTAACCTGTGAGAGACGTCGTTGCAACAAGCGGCTTTGTATCTGTACGCTAAGCGCAGTAGATAGCATACATCTTTAAAGTGAGAGGTGAGCTCTCCACTCTCTGATAAGGAAAATGGGGAGATGTTTGTTGTAGTTTCAGTGTGGCTATTACCGTTCACGAAAGCATTATGAATATAGTTCGAGACATTAACCTGTGAGAGACGTCGTTGCAACAAGCGGCTTTGTATCTGTACGCTAAGCGCAGTAGATAGCATACATCTTTAAAGTGAGAGGTGAGCTCTCCACTCTCTGATAAGGAAAATGGGGAGATGTTTGTTGTAGTTTCAGTGTGACTATTACCGTTCACGAAACCATTATGAATATAGTTCGAGACATTAACCTGTGAGAGACGTCGTTGCAACAAGCGGCTTTGTATCTGTACGCTAAGCGCAGTAGATAGCATACATCTTTAAAGTGAGAGGTGAGCTCTCCACTCTCTGATAATGAAAATGGGGAGATGTTTGTTGTAGTTTCAGTGTGACTTACTGTTCACGAAAGCATTATGAATATAGTTCGAGACATTAACCTGTGAGAGACGTCGTTGCAACAAGCGGCTTTGTATCTGTACGCTAAGCGCAGTAGATAGCATACATCTTTAAAGTGAGAGGTGAGCTCTCCACTCTCTGATAAGGAAAATGGGGAGATGTTTGTTGTAGTTTCAGTGTGACTATTACCGTTCACGAAACCATTATGAATATAGTTAGAGACATTAACCTGTGAGAGACGTCGTTGCAACAAGCGGCTTTGTATCTGTACGCTAAGCGCAGTAGATAGCATACATCTTTAAAGTGAGAGGTGAGCTCTCCACTCTCTGATAAGGAAAATGGGGAGATGTTTGTTGTAGTTTCAGTGTAACTATTACCGTTCACGAAAGCATTATGAATATAGTTAGAGACATTAAGCTGTGAGAGACGTCGTTGCAACAAGCGGCTTTGTATCTGTACGCTAAGCACAGTAGATAGCATACATCTTTAAAGTGAGAGGTGAGCTCTCCACTCTCTGATAAGGAAAATGGGGAGATGTTTGTTGTAGTTTCAGTGTGACTATTACTGTTTACGAAAGCATTATGAATATAGTTCGAGACATTAACCTGTGAGAGACGTCGTTGCAACAAGCGGCATTGTATCTGTACGCTAAGCGCAGTAGATAGCATACATCTTTAAAGTGAGAGGTGAGCTCTCCACTCTCTGATAAGGAAAATGGGGAGATGTTTGTTGTAGTTTCAGTGTGACTATTACCGTTCACGAAAGCATTATGAATATAGTTCGAGACATTAACCTGTGAGAGACGTCGTTGCAACAAGCGGCTTTGTATCTGTACGCTAAGCGCAGTAGATAGCATACATCTTTAAAGTGAGAGGTGAGCTCTCCACTCTCTGATAAGGAAAATGGGGAGATGTTTGTTGTAGTTTCAGTGTGACTATTACCGTTCACGAAAGCATTATGAATATAGTTAGAGACATTAACCTGTGAGAGACGTCGTTGCAACAAGCGGCTTTGTATCTGTACGCTAAGCGCAGTAGATAGCATACATCTTTAAAGTGAGAGGTGAGCTCTCCACTCTCTGATAAGGAAAATGGGGAGATGTTTGTTGTAGTTTCAGTGTGACTATTACCGTTCACGAAAGCATTATGAATATAGTTAGAGACATTAACCTGTGAGAGACGTCGTTGCAACAAGCGGCTTTGTATCTGTACGCTAAGCGCAGTAGATAGCATACATCTTTAAAGTGAGAGGTGAGCTCTCCACTCTCTGATAAAGAAAATGGGGAGATGTTTGTTGTAGTTTCAGTGTAACTATTACTGTTCACGAAAGCATTATGAATATAGTTAGAGACATTAACCTGTGAGAGACGTCGTTGCAACAAGCGGCTTTGTATCTGTACGCTAAGCGCAGTAGATAGCATACATCTTTAAAGTGAGAGGTGAGCTCTCCACTCTCTGATAAGGAAAATGGGGAGATGTTTGTTGTAGTTTCAGTGTGGCTATTACCGTTCACGAAAGCATTATGAATATAGTTAGAGACATTAACCTGTGAGAGACGTCGTTGCAACAAGCGGCTTTGTATCTGTACGCTAAGCGCAGTAGATAGCATACATCTTTAAAGTGAGAGGTGAGCTCTCCACTCTCTGATAAGGAAAATGGGGAGATGTTTGTTGTAGTTTCAGTGTGGCTATTACCGTTCACGAAAGCATTATGAATATAGTTCGAGACATTAACCTGTGAGAGACGTCGTTGCAACAAGCGGCTTTGTATCTGTACGCTAAGCGCAGTAGATAGCATACATCTTTAAAGTGAGAGGTGAGCTCTCCACTCTCTGATAAGGAAAATGGGGAGATGTTTGTTGTAGTTTCAGTGTGACTTACTGTTCACGAAAGCATTATGAATATAGTTCGAGACATTAACCTGTGAGAGACGTCGTTGCAACAAGCGGCTTTGTATCTGTACGCTAAGCGCAGTAGATAGCATACATCTTTAAAGTGAGAGGTGAGCTCTCCACTCTCTGATAAGGAAAATAAGGAGATGTTTGTTGTAGTTTCAGTGTGACTATTACCGTTCACGAAACCATTATGAATATAGTTAGAGACATTAACCTGTGAGAGACGTCGTTGCAACAAGCGGCTTTGTATCTGTACGCTAAGCGCAGTAGATAGCATACATCTTTAAAGTGAGAGGTGAGCTCTCCACTCTCTGATAAGGAAAATGGGGAGATGTTTGTTGTAGTTTCAGTGTGACTATTACCGTTCACGAAAGCATTATGAATATAGTTAGAGACATTAACCTGTGAGAGACGTCGTTGCAACAAGCGGCTTTGTATCTGTACGCTAAGCGCAGTAGATAGCATACATCTTTAAAGTGAGAGGTGAGCTCTCCACTCTCTGATAAGGAAAATGGGGAGATGTTTGTTGTAGTTTCAGTGTAACTATTACCGTTCACGAAAGCATTATGAATATAGTTAGAGACATTAAGCTGTGAGAGACGTCGTTGCAACAAGCGGCTTTGTATCTGTACGCTAAGCACAGTAGATAGCATACATCTTTAAAGTTAGAGGTGAGCTCTCCACTCTCTGATAAGGAAAATGGGGAGATGTTTGTTGTAGTTTCAGTGTGACTATTACCGTTCACGAAAGCATTATGAATATAGTTAGAGACATTAACCTGTGAGAGACGTCGTTGCAACAAGCGGCTTTGTATCTGTACGCTAATCGCAGTAGATAGCATACATCTTTAAAGTGAGAGGTGAGCTCTCCACTCTCTGATAAGGAAAATGGGGAGATGTTTGTTGTAGTTTCAGTGTAACTATTACTGTTCACGAAAGCATTATGAATATAGTTCGAGACATTAACCTGTGAGAGACGTCGTTGCAACAAGCGGCTTTGTATCTGTACGCTAAGCGCAGTAGATAGCATACATCTTTAAAGTGAGAGGTGAGCTCTCCACTCTCTGATAAGGAAAATGGGGAGATGTTTGTTGTAGTTTCAGTGTGACTATCACTGTTCACGAAGGCATTATGAATATAGTTCGAGACATTAACCTGTGAGAGACGTCGTTGCAACAAGCGGCTTTGTATCTGTACGCTAAGCGCAGTAGATAGCATACATCTTTAAAGTGAGAGGTGAGCTCTCCACTCTCTGATAAGGAAAATGGGGAGATGTTTGTTGTAGTTTCAGTGTGACTATTACTGTTCACGAAACCATTATGAATATAGTTAGAGACATTAACCTGTGAGAGACGTCGTTGCAACAAGCGGCTTTGTATCTGTACGCTAAGCGCAGTACATAGCATACATCTTTAAAGTGAGAGTTGAGCTCTCCACTCTCTGATAAGGAAAATGGGGAGATGTTTGTTGTAGTTTCAGTGTAACTATTACTGTTCACGAAAGCATTATGAATATAGTTAGAGACATTAACCTGTGAGAGACGTCGTTGCAACAAGCGGCTTTGTATCTGTACGCTAAGCGCAGTAGATAGCATACATCTTTAAAGTGAGAGTTGAGCTCTCCACTCTCTGATAAGGAAAATGGGGAGATGTTTGTTGTAGTTTCAGTGTAACTATTACTGTTCACGAAACCATTATGAATATAGTTAGAGACATTAACCTGTGAGAGACGTCGTTGCAACAAGCGGCTTTGTATCTGTACGCTAAGCGCAGTAGATAGCATACATCTTTAAAGTGAGAGGTGAGCTCTCCACTCTCTGATAAGGAAAATGGGGAGATGTTTGTTGTAGTTTCAGTGTGACTATTACTGTTCACGAAACCATTATGAATATAGTTAGAGACATTAACCTGTGAGAGACGTCGTTGCAACAAGCGGCTTTGTATCTGTACGCTAAGCGCAGTAGATAGCATACATCTTTAAAGTGAGAGGTGAGCTCTCCACTCTCTGATAAGGAAAATGGGGAGATGTTTGTTGTAGTTTCAGTGTGACTATTACTGTTCACGAAACCATTATGAATATAGTTAGAGACATTAACCTGTGAGAGACGTCGTTGCAACAAGCGGCTTTGTATCTGTACGCTAAGCGCAGTAGATAGCATACATCTTTAAAGTGAGAGTTGAGCTCTCCACTCTCTGATAAGGAAAATGGGGAGATGTTTGTTGTAGTTTCAGTGTAACTATTACTGTTCACGAAAGCATTATGAATATAGTTAGAGACATTAACCTGTGAGAGACGTCGTTGCAACAAGCGGCTTTGTATCTGTACGCTAAGCGCAGTAGATAGCATACATCTTTAAAGTGAGAGGTGAGCTCTCCACTCTCTGATAAGGAAAATGCGGAGATGTTTGTTGTAGTTTCAGTGTGACTACTACCGTTCACGAAAGCATTATGAATATAGTTAGAGACATTAACCTGTGAGAGACGTCGTTGCAACAAGCGGCTTTGTATCTGTACGCTAAGCGCAGTAGGTAGCATACACCTTTAAAGTGAGAGGTGAGCTCTCGACTCTCTGATAAGGAAAATGGGGAGATGTTTGTTGTAGTTTCAGTGTGGCTATTACCGTTCACGAAAGCATTATGAATATAGTTAGAGACATTAACCTGTGAGAGACGTCGTTGCAACAAGCGGCTTTGTATCTGTACGCTAAGCGCAGTAGATAGCATACATCTTTAAAGTGAGAGGTGAGCTCTCCACTCTCTGATAAGGAAAATGGGGAGATGTTTGTTGTAGTTTCAGTGTGACTACTACCGTTCACGAAAGCATTATGAATATAGTTAGAGACATTAACCTGTGAGAGACGTCGTTGCAACAAGCGGCTTTGTATCTGTACGCTAATCGCAGTAGATAGCATACATCTTTAAAGTGAGAGGTGAGCTCTCCACTCTCTGATAAGGAAAATGGGGAGATGTTTGTTGTAGTTTCAGTGTGGCTATTACCGTTCACGAAAGCATTATGAATATAGTTAGAGACATTAACCTGTGAGAGGCGTCGTTGCAACAAGCGGCTTTGTATCTGTACGCTAAGCGCAGTAGATAGCATACATCTTTAAAGTGAGAGGTGAGCTCTCCACTCTCTGATAAGGAAAATGGGGAAATGTTTGTTGTAGTTTCAGTGTGACTATTACCGTTCACGAAACCATTATGAATATAGTTAGAGACATTAACCTGTGAGAGACGTCGTTGCAACAAGCGGCTTTGTATCTGTACGCTAAGCGCAGTAGATAGCATACATCTTTAAGGTGAGAGGTGAGCTCTCCACTCTCTGATAAGGAAAATGGGGAGATGTTTGTTGTAGTTTCAGTGTGACTATTACCGTTCACGAAAGCATTATGAATATAGTTAGAGACATTAACCTGTGAGAGACGTCGTAGCAACAAGCGGCTTTGTATCTGTACGCTAATCGCAGTAGATAGCATACATCTTTAAAGTAAGAGGTGAGCTCTCTACTCTCTGATAAGGAAAATGGGGAGATGTTTGTTGTAGTTTCAGTGTGACTATTACCGTTCACGAAAGCATTATGAATATAGTTAGAGACATTAACCTGTGAGAGACGTCGTTGCAACAAGCGGCTTTGTATCTGTACGCTAAGCGCAGTAGATAGCATACATCTTTAAAGTGAGAGGTGAGCTCTCCACTCTCTGATAAGGAAAATGGGGAGATGTTTGTTGTAGTTTCAGTGTGGCTATTACTGTTCACGAAAGCATTATGAATATAGTTAGAGACATTAACCTGTGAGAGACGTCGTTGCAACAAGCGGCTTTGTATCTGTACGCTAAGCGCAGTAGATAGCATACATCTTTAAAGTGAGAGGTGAGCTCTCCACTCTCTGATAAGGAAAATGGGGAGATGTTTGTTGTAGTTTCAGTGTGGCTATTACTGTTCACGAAAGCATTATGAATATAGTTCGAGACATTAACCTGTGAGAGACGTCGTTGCAACAAGCGGCTTTGTATCTGTACGCTAAGCGCAGTAGATAGCATACATCTTTAAAGTGAGAGGTGAGCTCTCCACTCTCTGATAAGGAAAATGGGGAGATGTTTGTTGTAGTTTCAGTGTGGCTATTACTGTTCACGAAAGCATTATGAATATAGTTCGAGACATTAACCTGTGAGAGACGTCGTTGCAACAAGCGGCTTTTTATCTGTACGCTAAGCGCAGTAGATAGCATACATCTTTAAAGTGAGAGGTGAGCTCTCCACTCTCTGATAAGGAAAATGGGGAGATGTTTGTTGTAGTTTCAGTGTGGCTATTACTGTTCACGAAAGCATTATGAATATAGTTAGAGACATTAACCTGTGAGAGACGTCGTTGCAACAAGCGGCTTTGTATCTGTACGCTAATCGCAGTAGATAGCATACATCTTTAAAGTGAGAGGTGAGCTCTCCACTCTCTGATAAGGAAAATGGGGAGATGTTTGTTGTAGTTTCAGTGTAACTATTACTGTTCACGAAAGCATTATGAATATAGTTCGAGACATTAACCTGTGAGAGACGTCGTTGCAACAAGCGGCTTTGTATCTGCACGCTAAGCGCAGTAGATAGCATACATCTTTAAAGTGAGAGGTGAGCTCTCCACTCTCTGATAAGGAAAATGGGGAGATGTTTGTTGTAGTTTCAGTGTGACTTACTGTTCACGAAGGCATTATGAATATATATCGAGACATTAACCTGTGGAAGACGTCGTTGCAACAAGCGGCTTTGTATCTGTACGCTAATCGCAGTAGATAGCATACATCTTTAAAGTGAGAGGTGAGCTCTCCACTCTCTGATAAGGAAAATGGGGAGATGTTTGTTGTAGTTTCAGTGTGACTATTACTGTTCACGAAACCATTATGAATATAGTTAGAGACATTAACCTGTGAGAGACGTCGTTGCAACACGCGGCTTTGTATCTGTACGCTAATCGCAGTAGATAGCATACATCTTTAAAGTGAGAGGTGAGCTCTCCACTCTCTGATAAGGAAAATGGGGAGATGTTTGTTGTAGTTTCAGTGTGGCTATTACTGTTCACGAAAGCATTATGAATATAGTTCGAGACATTAACCTGTGAGAGACGTCTTTGCAACAAGCGGCTTTGTATCTGTACGCTAATCGCAGTAGATAGCATACATCTTTAAAGTGAGAGGTGAGCTCTCCACTCTCTGATAAGGAAAATGGGGAGATGTTTGTTGTAGTTTCAGTGTGGCTATTACCGTTCACGAAAGCATTATGAATATAGTTAGAGACATTAACCTGTGAGAGACGTCGTTGCAACAAGCGGCTTTGTATCTGTACGCTAAGCGCAGTAGATAGCATACATCTTTAAAGTGAGAGGTGAGCTCTCCACTCTCTGATAAGGAAAATGGGGAGATGTTTGTTGTAGTTTCAGTGTGACTATTACCGTTCACGAAAGCATTATGAATATAGTTAGAGACATTAACCTGTGAGAGACGTCGTTGCAACAAGCGGCTTTGTATCTGTACGCTAAGCACAGTAGATAGCATACATCTTTAAAGTGAGAGGTGAGCTCTCCACTCTCTGATAAGGAAAATGGGGAGATGTTTGTTGTAGTTTCAGTGTGGCTATTACCGTTCACGAAAGCATTATGAATATAGTTAGAGACATTAACCTGTGAGAGACGTCGTTGCAACAAGCGGCTTTGTATCTGTACGCTAAGCGCAGTAGGTAGCATACACCTTTAAAGTGAGAGGTGAGCTCTCGACTCTCTGATAAGGAAAATGGGGAGATGTTTGTTGTAGTTTCAGTGTGGCTATTACCGTTCACGAAAGCATTATGAATATAGTTAGAGACATTAACCTGTGAGAGACGTCGTTGCAACAAGCGGCTTTGTATCTGTACGCTAAGCGCAGTAGATAGCATACATCTTTAAAGTGAGAGGTGAGATCTACATTTTTCTGCCTAGGTGTTCTAATACATTTCTTTGGTACAACAATCTTTTAAAACAAACCAACCCTATAACCTTTTTAAGAATGTACTAAGAAAAAGACACGATTCCCTGTAACACTCCTGAAATTCGCCTCCTAAATGCAGGTAAAGAGGAATCTACTCCCTTATAAAAACCGTTCTAACAAGTTGTAGGTGGAATAGAATTATAAAAAAGGGCATGATACACCCTAATAATAAGAGTAGAGACGAAACATCGCTATATAGTCAGGCCGCTTCTCTGAAACATACCTATTCTATGACGGATCCACACAAGGCCCTCCTCGCTCTTCATAAACTTATGTAGTATTTTATAATTTACGCTCTTTCCTTTCACTCAGTTTCCACTTTCTCTGCTACCTTAGTTTCTTTTTCTCATTTCTCTGACTTTCCTTTCCTCCTCCACTTCCTATTTCCATAAATGTGTAACTTTACTAATTCGATCTTGTTACTGTACAATCTTAACCCCCTTTCTCTGCTACCTTCGTTTCTTTTTCTCATTTCTCTGACTTTCCTTTCCTCCTCCACTTCCTATTTCCATAAATGTGTAACTTTACTAATTCGATCTTGTTACTGTACAATCTTAACCCCCTTTCTCTGCTACCTTAGTTTCTTTTTCTCATTTCTCTGACTTTCCTTTCCTCCTCCACTTCCTATTTCCATAAATGTGTAACTTTACTAATTCGATCTTGTTACTGTACAATCTTAACCCCCTTTCTCTGCTACCTTCGTTTCTTTTTCTCATTCCTTTGACTTTCCTTTCCTCCTCCACTTCCTATTTCCATAAATGTGTAACTTTACTAATTCGATCTTGTTACTGTACAATCTTAACCCCCTTTCTCTGCTACCTTAGTTTCTTTTTCTCATTTCTCTGACTTTCCTTTCCTCCTCCACTTCCTATTTCCATAAATGTGTAACTTTACTAATTCGATCTTGTTACTGTACAATCTTAACCCCCTTTCTCTGCTACCTTAGTTTCTTTTTCTCATTTCTCTGACTATCCTTTCCTCCTCCACTTCCTATTTCCATAAATGTGTAACTTTACCAATTCGATCTTGTTACTGTACAATCTTAACCCAGTTTCTTCTATGTATGTGGCAATGTCGTTTCCATTGACTAAAATTATTGCCTTATTTTTTTGGTTAGTTCTTCTTTTCATCCTGGTTATTCTAAAGTATTTTCGCAGACACTACATCTGCATTTCATTAAACTATTATAGACAAAATAAATAGGCTTATTATGTCTAAATAAAATTACGTTCTGTAAATTGTTAATTTACAAAATAGTTATTTAAAACTAGGTAAACATTAATAGAAATATTCCTCACCCTTCGACGTCCGGTTACACAGCCTCCCAACCGTTCCCAAGGAACCTATGGACAAGTCCCTCTCGCAGTAGTTAGGGGACGGTTCAAGAAAAACCAACTCAGATCGTCGTGGTACCACAGGTTTGGCCGTCCTTCCTCTTTTGAGAGTAAGCTTCAAGCCTTTGGCAGCCGGTATGGCCATAACCCGACGCGATCTGTCGTACTTCTTCATTAGAGCATCACCGATGACCTTGAATGGAGGCAGTGTCTTCCAGCACGTTTTCATGGTACAGCTTCCGGACACGCCGTGGCACTTGCATTCTGTCTGCAGACTCAGTTTTACAGCCTGTGCAAAAGTAAAGTTTAATAACAGTGTTGTTTTTGTAAGATACACGTACAGACGTTTTTGCGGCAAAAACTCTAAACGTATTCCCTAAAATCTTTGTAAATAACTGGTTAAAGGTATTAGGTGTTATAGATGAAGCTGGATATTTTGTTTTGGTAGACAGAAGGCGAAAGAGGAATATCAAAAACATGAATAAAAATTAATAAAATATAAATTTCTACCGACAAAAACATATGAATAAAAATAATAAAATATAAACTTCTACCGACAAAAAACATATGAATAAAAATTAATAAAATATAAATCTCTACCGACAAAAAACATATGAATAAAAAGTAATAAAATATAAATCTCTACCGACAAAAAACATATGAATAAAAATTAATAAAATATATATCTCTACAGACAAAAATTTTAAAATAAAATAAAATAAAATATTTTTTTAATGCAAAATTTAAAACTTCGCAATCTGTTATCTCTTATCAATCTGTTACTTCGTATCGCATCGTTTAGTACACACAGACAAATGTCATACTAAATGTCACACATTCTGAACGTGCAATTCAAAATGATATATTGTCACTGAGTTTCGCTGACAACATTTTTAGTGTAGAGCATTGCTGTAGTTTCTAAGTAACACGTCATAGGTATAGACAACACGTTATAGGTATAGCCAACACGTTATAGGTATAGAACACGTTATAGGTATAGCCACACGTCATAGGTATAGCCAACACGGAATAGGTATAGCCAACACGTCATAGGTATAGCCAACACGGAATAGGTATAGACAACACGTCATAGGTATAGCCAACACGTCATAGGTATAGCCAACACGTTATAGGTATAGCCAACACGTCATAGGTATAGCCAACACGTCATAGGTATAGCCAACACGGAATAGGTATAGACAACACGTCATAGGTATAGCCAACACGTCATAGGTATAGCAAACACGTTATAGGTATAGCCAACACGTTATAGGTATAGCCAACACGTTATAGGTATAGAACACGTTATAGGTATAGCCACACGTCATAGGTATAGCCAACACGGAATAGGTATAGCCAACACGTCATAGGTATAGCCAACACGGAATAGGTATAGACAACACGTCATAGGTATAGCCAACACGTCATAGGTATAGCCACCACGTCATAGGTATAGCCAACACGTTATAGGTATAGAACAAGTTATAGGTATAGCCAACACGTCATAGGTATAGCCAACACGGAATAGGTATAGCCAACACGACATAGGTATAGCCAACACGTTATAGGTATAGCCAACACGTCATAGGTATAGCCAACACGTCATAGGTATAGCCAACACGTTATAGGTATAGCCAACACGTTATAGGTATAGCCAACACGTTATAGGTATAGAACACGTTATAGGTATAGCCACACGTCATAGGTATAGCCAACACGGAATAGGTATAGCCAACACGTCATAGGTATAGCCAACACGGAATAGGTATAGACAACACGTCATAGGTATAGCACACACGTCATAGGTATAGCCAACACGTTATAGGTATAGCCACCACGTCATAGGTATAGCCAACACGTTATAGGTATAGCCAACACGTTATAGGTATAGAACAAGTTATAGGTATAGCCAACACGTTATAGGTATAGCCAACACGTTATAGGTATAGCCAACACGTTATAGCTATAGAACACGTTATAGGTATAGCCACACGTCATAGGTATAGCCAACACGGAATAGGTATAGCCAACACGTCATAGGTATAGCCAACACGTTATAGGTATAGCCAACACGTCATAGGTATAGCCAACACTGAATAGGTATAGCCAACACGTTATAGGTATAGCCAACACGTTATAGGTATAGCCAACACGTTATAGGTATAGAACACGTTATAGGTATAGCCACACGTCATAGGTATAGCCAACACGGAATAGGTATAGCCAACACGTTATAGGAATAGACAACACGTTATAGGTATAGCCAACACGTTATAGGTATAGCCAACACGTTATAGGTATAGCCAACACGTTATAGGTATAGACAACACGTCATAGGTATAGCCAACACGTTATAGGTATAGCCAACACGTTATAGGTATAGCCAACACGTTATAGGTATAGCCAACACGTTATAGGAATAGACAACACGTTATAGGTATAGCCAACACGTTATAGGTATAGCCAACACGTTATAGGTATAGCCAACACGTTATAGGTATAGACAACACGTCATAGGTATAGCCAACACGTTATAGGTATAGCCAACACGTTATAGGTATAGCCAACACGTTATAGGTATAGCCAACACGTCATAGGTATAGCCAACACGTTATAGGTATAGCCAACACGTCATAGGTATAGCCAACACGTCATAGGTATAGCCAACACGTCATAGGTATAGCCAACACGTTATAGGTATAGCCAACACGTTATAAGTATAGCCAACTCGTTATAGGTATAGCCAACACGTTATAGGTATAGCCAACACGTTATAGGTATAGCCAACACGTCATAGGTATAGCCAACACGGCATAGGTATAGCTAACACGTCATAGGTATAGCCAACACGGCATAGGTTTAGCCGACGTGGCACAGGTATAGCCAACACGTCATAGGTATAGCCAACACGTCATAGGTATAGCCAACTCGTTATAGGTATAGCCAACACGTCATAGGTATAGACAACACGTCATAGGTATAGCCAACTCGTTATAGGTATAGCCAACACGTCATAGGTATAGCCAACTCGTTATAGGTATAGCCAACACGTCATAGGTATAGACAACACGTCATAGGTATAGCCAACACGTTATAGGTATAGCCAACACGTTATAGGTATAGCCAACACGTCATAGGTATAGCCAACATGTTATAGGTATAGCCAACTCGTTATAGGTATAGCCAACAAGTCATAGGTATAGCCAACACGTTATAGGTATAGCCAACACGTCATAGGTATAGCCAACTCGTTATAGGTATAGCCAACACGTCATAGGTATAGACAACACGTCATAGGTATAGCCAACTCGTTATAGGTATAGCCAACACGTCATGGGTATAGCCAACTCGTTATAGGTATAGCCAACACGTCATAGGTATAGACAACACGTCATAGGTGTAGGCAATACGTTATAGGTATAGCCAACACGTTATAGGTATAGCCAACACGTCATAGGTATAGCCAACACGTTATAGGTATAGCCAACACGTTATAGGTATAGCCAACACGTCATAGGTATAGCCAACACGTTATAGGTATAGCCAACTCGTTATAGGTATAGCCAACACGTCATAGGTATAGCCAACACGTTATAGGTATAGCCAACACGTCATAGGTATAGCCAACTCGTTATAGGTATAGCCAACACGTCATAGGTATAGACAACACGTCATAGGTATAGCCAACTCGTTATAGGTATAGCCAACACGTCATGGGTATAGCCAACTCGTTATAGGTATAGCCAACACGTCATAGGTATAGACAACACGTCATAGGTATAGACAACACGTCATAGGTATAGCCAACTCGTTATAGGTATAGCCTACACGTTATAGGTATAGCGAACACGTTATAGGTATAGCCAACACGTCATAGGTATAGACAACACGTCATAGGTATAGACAACACGTCATAGGTATAGCCAACCCGTCATAGGTATAGACAACACGTTATAGGTATAGCCAACACGTTATAGGTATAGCCAACACGTCATAGGTATAGACAACACGTCATAGTTATAGCCAACACGTTATAGGTATAGCCAACACGTTATAGGTATAGCCAACACGTCATAGGTATAGACAACGCGTTATAGGTATAGCCATCACGTTATAAGTATAGCCAACACGTTATAGGTATAGACAAAACGTTATAGGTATAGACAACACGTTATAGGTTTAGCCAACACGTTATAGGTATAGACAACACGTTATAGGTATAGCCAACACGTTATCGGTATAGCCAACACGTTATAGGTATAGACAACACGTTATAGGTATAGCCAACACGTTATAGGTATAGGCAACACGTTATAGGTATAGACAACACGTTATAGGTATAGACAACACGTTATAGGTATAGACAACACGTTATAGGTATAGACAACACGTTATAGGTATAGCCAACACGTTATTGGTATAGACAACACGTTATAGGTATAGCCAACACGTTATAGGTATAGACAACACGTTATAGGTATAGCCAACACGTTATAGGTATATACAACACGTTATAGGTATAGCCAACACGTTATAGGTATAGACAACACGTTATAGGTATAGACAACACGTTATAGGTATAGCCAACACGTTATAGGTATAGCCAACACGTCATAGGTATAGCCAACACGTTATAGGTATAGCCAACACGTTATAGGTATAGCCAACACGTTATAGGTATAGCCAACACGTCATAGGTATAGCCAACACGTTATAGGTATAGCCAACACGTCATAGGTATAGCCAACACGTCATAGGTATAGCCAACACGTTATAGGTATAGCCAACACATTATAGGTATAGCCAACACGTTATAGGTATAGCCAACACGTTATAGGTATAGCCAACACGTTATAGGTATAGCCAACACGTTATAGGTATAGAACACGTTATAGGTATAGCCACACGTCATAGGTATAGCCAACACGGAATAGGTATAGCCAACACGTTATAGGAATAGACAACACGTTATAGGTATAGCCAACACGTTATAGGTATAGCCAACACGTTATAGGTATAGCCAACACGTTATAGGTATAGACAACACGTCATAGGTATAGCCAACACGTTATAGGTATAGCCAACACGTTATAGGTATAGCCAACACGTTATAGGTATAGCCAACACGTTATAGGAATAGACAACACGTTATAGGTATAGCCAACACGTTATAGGTATAGCCAACACGTTATAGGTATAGCCAACACGTTATAGGTATAGACAACACGTCATAGGTATAGCCAACACGTTATAGGTATAGCCAACACGTTATAGGTATAGCCAACACGTTATAGGTATAGCCAACACGTCATAGGTATAGCCAACACGTTATAGGTATAGCCAACACGTCATAGGTATAGCCAACACGGCATAGTTATAGCTAACACGTCATAGGTATAGCCAACACGGCATAGGTTTAGCCGACGTGGCACAGGTATAGCCAACACGTCATAGGTATAGCCAACACGTCATAGGTATAGCCAACTCGTTATAGGTATAGCCAACACGTCATAGGTATAGACAACACGTCATAGGCATAGCCAACTCGTTATAGGTATAGCCAACACGTCATAGGTATAGCCAACCCGTTATAGGTATAGCCAACACGTCATAGGTATAGACAACACGTCATAGGTATAGCCAACACGTTATAGGTATAGCCAACACGTTATAGGTATAGCCAACACGTCATAGGTATAGCCAACACGTTATAGGTATAGCCAACACGTTATATGTATAGCCAACACGTTATAGGTATAGCCAACACGTCATAGGTATAGACAACACGTCATAGGTATAGACAACACGTCATAGGTATAGCCAACTCATTATAGGTATAGCCTACACGTTATAGGTATAGCGAACACGTTATAGGTATAGCCAACACGTCATAGGTATAGACAACACGTCATAGGTATAGACAACACGTCATAGGTATAGCCAACACGTCATAGGTATAGACAACACGTTATAGGTATAGCCAACACGTTATAGGTATAGCCAACACGTCATAGGTATAGCCAACACGTTATAGGTATAGCCAACACGTTATAGGTATAGCCAACACGTTATAGGTATAGCCAACACGTCATAGGTATAGACAACACGTCATAGGTATAGACAACACGTCATAGGTATAGCCAACTCGTTATAGGTATAGCCTACACATTATAGGTATAGCGAACACGTTATAGGTATAGCCAACACGTCATAGGTATAGACAACACGTCATAGGTATAGACAACACGTCATAGGTATAGCCAACCCGTCATAGGTATAGACAACACGTTATAGGTATAGCCAACACGTTATAGGTATAGACAACACGTTATAGGTATAGACAACACGTTATAGGTATAGCCAACACGTTATAGGTATAGACAACACGTTATAGGTATAGACAACACGTTATAGGTATAGCCAACACGTTATGGGTATAGACAACACGTTATAGGTATAGCCAACACGTTATAGGTATAGACAACACGTTATAGGTATAGCCAACACGTTATAGGTATAGCCAACACGTCATAGGTATAGCCAACACGTCATAGGTATAGCCAACACGTTATAGGTATAGAACAAGTTATAGGTATAGCCAACACGTCATAGGTATAGCCAACACGGAATAGGTATAGCCAACACGTCATAGGTATAGCCAACACGTTATAGGTATAGCCAACACGTCATAGGTATAGCCAACACGTTATAGGTATAGCCAACACATTATAGGTATAGCCAACACGTTATAGGTATAGCCAATACGTTATAGGTATAGCCAACACGTTATAGGTATAGCCAACACGTCATAGGTATGGCCAACACGGCATAGGTATAGCTAACACGTCATAGGTATAGTCAACACGGCATAGGTTTAGCCGACGTGGCACAGGTATAGCCAACACGTCATAGGTATAGCCAACACGGCATAGGTATAGCCAACACGTCATAGGTATAGCCAACACGGGTGTAGGTATATCAAGCAAGTCATAGGTATAACCAAATCGTCATAGGTATAGCCAACACGTCATAGATATAACCAATACGTCATAGGTAATGCAAACACGTCATATTATAGCCAACCCGTTACAGGTACAGCCAACACGTCATAGGTATAGCCAACACGTGATAGGCAACACATCATAGGTACATGTACCTATGATCAGGTAATCGTGATATTTGGAGTGAAGCAGTATCATGCCTGGCTTGGGGCTAAATACCTGAAAAGACCTTTTACTTATGAAGTTACATACACACTCCTGGAGTTACATACAAACTAATGGATTTACGTACCAATTAATCGCAGTATTGAGAGTGAAGCAGTATCATGGCTGGCTTGGGGCTACATACCTGAAAAGACCTCTTACTCATGGAGTTACGTACCCCCTCCTGGTGTTACATACCCACTCCTGGATTTACGTACCAATTAATCGCAGTATTTAGATTGAAGCAGTATCATGACTGGCTTAGGGCTACATAATGAAAAGACCTCTTACTCACTGACTTACGTACCCACTCCTGGAGTTACAACATACTCACTCCTGGATTTACATACCCACTCCTGGATTTACGTACCAAATAATCGCAGTATTTAGAGTGAAGCAGTATCATGGCTGGCTTGGAGCTACATACCTGAAAAGACCTCTTACTCATGGAGTTACGTACCCCCTCCTGGTGTTACATACCCACTCCTGGATTTACGTACCAATTAATCGCAGTATTGAGAGTGAAGCAGTATCATGGCTGGCTTGGGGCTAAATACCTGAAAAGACCTTTTACTCATGAAGTTACATACACACTCCTGGAGTTACATACAAACTCCTGGATTTACGTACCAATTAATCGCAGTATTGAGAATGAAGCAGTATCATGGCTGGCTTGGGGCTACATACTGAAAAGACCTCTTACTCATGGAGTTACGTACCCACTCCTGGAGTTACATAGCCACTCGTGGATTTACGTACCAATTAATCCCAGTATTTAGAGTGAAGCAGTATCATGGCTGGCTTAGAGCTACATACCTGAATAGACCTCTTACTCACTGAGTTACGTACCCACTCCTGAAGTTACATACACACTCCTGGAGTTACATACCCACTCCTGGATTTACGTACCAAATAATCGCAGTATTTAGAGTGAAGCAGTATCATGGCTGTCTTGGAGCTACATACCTGAAAAGACCTCTTACTCATGGAGTTACGTACCTACTCCTGGTGTTACATACCCACTCATGGATTTACGTACCAATTAATAGCAGTATTTAGAGTGAAGCAGTATCATGGCTGGCTTGGAGCTACATACCTGAAAAGACCTTTTACTAATGAAGTTACATACACACTCCTGGAGTTACAAACCCACTCCTGGATTTACGTACCAAATAATCGCAGTATTTAGAGTGAAGCAGTATCATGGCTGGCTTGGGGCTACATACCTGAAAAGACCTCTTACTCATGGAGTTACGTACACACTCCTGGAGTTACATACCCACTCCTGGATTTACGTACCAAATAATCGCAGTATTTAGAGTGAAGCAGTATCATGGCTGGCTTGGGGCTACATACCTGAAAAGACCTTTTACTCATGAAGTTACATACACACTCCTGGAGTTGCATACCCACTCATGGATTTACGTACCAATTAATCGCAGTATTTAGAGTGAAGCAGTATCATGGCTGGCTTGGGGCTACATGCCTGAAACGACCTTTTACTAGTGAAGTTACATACACACTCCTGAAGTTACATACCCACTCCTGGATTTACGCACCAAATAATCGCAGAATTTAGAGTGAAGCAGTATCATGGCTGGCTTGGGGCTACATACCCGAAAAGACCTCTTACTCATGAAGTTACATACACACTGCTGGATTTACATACCCACTCCTGGATTTACATACCCACTCCTGGATTTACGTACCAATTAATCGCAGTATTTAGAGTGAAGCAGTATCATGGCTAGCTTGGAGCTACATACTGAAAAGACCTCTTACTCATGGAGTTACATACTCAGTACTCGTAAACATCGAGGTTTGATTTTATAACCTGTAAGAAAAATATTTATTTTCCTATTTTATTTTATTATTACTTTCATTTTTGCTAATTTCGTGCTAAATTTTACTATACAGTTTGTATAAGTTAACGATAAGATATGTCATCTCCTTATTAGACAATTTCTTCAGAATTGTTTCTCTGTCTTTTTATGCACTTTTAATGTGTACGGACGTGCAAAATTAAAATCTAAAACGTTATTTTTAATTTCGCTAATGTGTTTACGACTTGAAAATTGTTCAGAAACGTATTACAAATATCCTTTCGACCGGAGAAAGACGGATTTTGTATCTCCTCAAACAGCTTCGTTGGAACGCAACGGCATTCAGGTCTCTGATATTTACATATTTATGAAACATATTAATAAGTTTTTAAATGTTTAAAAGTGAATAGTAAACAGGGCGAGCGTAAGGACGTATTTCCATAACAGATTTAAGTAGGGAATACTCGTTAAGGACGAAGAATAGAAGACATATTGAGGTCGTCCTTAATCATTGTAATTTATGTAAACCATCTACCTGAGAGTTTAAATGCAATGCTTATGTGATCGAAACAGAGTAGAAAAACACGGTAGAGCTACATTGAAGTTTTAGCAGTATTGGTCATTTTCAGGTTTTCTTAAAACATATATTTTCCGAATGGAACCAATGAACTAAAAGAGAACAGGTATACGAAAATTAATCGGTAAAATGAAATTAAGAAAAAAGAAAATATAATTAATATCACAGCTACTATTTCTCTATTAATTCTGTTAAATAATAATATATACTATATAGAAGGCAATCGCGTTTCATCAACAGGTAATGTTTTCTGACTACTACTGCATTTGTCACAAATAGCGCGGCGTAATTCTATACGGCCGTTACGTAGGCCTATTATATAACTGTTTTAATATTAAAGCATTGTTTTATTCTATATAAAGTGTAGTTGTGGTCGGTGTAGACGATAGACGGTACATGTAAAGTCTATCTTTATCCCATCTATTCTTCCGGCTACGGCAAAGAGTAACTCTAATTCAGGTAAGCGAGCCATACCTCCCTACTTCCAGTAGCAGCTGTTAATTTCCTCCCTTCCTCGGTTCTACCCGTCTATTCTTCCTAGCAACAGTAGAGGCTAAGATTTAGACTGATAGTACGACTAGACTATTAACGCAACTCTAGGTATGACAGCTACTTTATAACAAAAACAAATACACTTATGTACCCTTTCCGTAGCTCGCATGGATATTACAGTAACATCGAACCTTCTTTACAGAGGGTCCTCCCTCGTTCCTCTTCGCCTTCTCTCCTAAGAACATCTTCAGTACTCCTCCTGCCCAGACCTAATCCCTCAAATTACTTGGCAGTAACATCGAACCTTCTTTACAGAGGGTCCTCCCTCGTTCCTCTTCACCTTCTCGCCTAAGAACATCTTCAGTACTCCTCCTGCCCAAACCTAATCCCTCAAATTACTTGGCAGTAACATCGAACCTTCTTTACAGAGGGTCCTCCCTCGTTCCTCTTCACCTTCTCTCCTAAGAACATCTTCAGTACTCCTCCTGCCCAGACCTAATCCCTCAAATTACTTGGCAGTAACATCGAACCTTCTTTACAGAGGGTCCTCCCTCGTTCCTCTTCACCTTCTCTCCTAAGAACATCTTCAGTACTCCTCCTGCCCAGACCTAATCCCTCAAATTACTTGGCAGTAACATCGAACCTTCTTTACAGAGGGTCCTCCCTCGTTCCTCTTCACCTTCTCTCCTAAGAACATCTTCAGTACTCCTCCTGCCCAGACCTAATCCCTCAAATTACTTGGCAGTAACATCGAACCTTCTTTACAGAGGGACCTCCCTCGTTCCTCTTCACCTTCTCTCCTAAGAACATCTTCAGTACTCCTCCTGCCTAGACCTAATCCCTCAAATTACTTGGCAGTAACATCGAACCTTCTTTACAGAGGGTCCTCCCTCGTTCCTCTTCACCTTCTCTCCTAAGAACATCTTCAGTACTCCTCCTGCCCAGACCTAATCCCTCAAATTACTTGGCAGTAACATCGAACCTTCTTTACAGAGGGTCCTCCCTCGTTCCTCTTCACCTTCTCTCCTAAGAACATCTTCAGTACTCCTCCTGCCCAGACCTAATCCCTCAAATTACTTGGCAGTAACATCGAACCTTCTTTACAGAGGGTCCTCCCTCGTTCCTCTTCACCTTCTCTCCTAAGAACATCTTCAGTACTCCTCCTGCCCAGACCTAATCCCTCAAATTACTTGACAGTAACATCGAACCTTCTTTACAGAGGGTCCTCCCTCGTTCCTCTTCACCTTCTCTCCTAAGAACATCTTCAGTACTCCTCCTGCCCAGACCTAATCCCTCAAATTACTTGGCAGTAACATCGAACCTTCTTTACAGAGGGTCCTCCCTCGTTTCTCTTCACCTTCTCTCCTAAGAACATCTTCAGTACTCCTCCTGCCCAGACCTAATCCCTCAAATTACTTGGCAGTAACATCGAACCTTCTTTACAGAGGGACCTCCCTCGTTCCTCTTCACCTTCTCTCCTAAGAACATCTTCAGTACTCCTCCTGCCTAGACCTAATCCCTCAAATTACTTGGCAGTAACATCGAACCTTCTTTACAGAGGGTCCTCCCTCGTTCCTCTTCACCTTCTCTCCTAAGAACATCTTCAGTACTCCTCCTGCCTAGACCTAATCCCTCAAATTACTTGGCAGTAACATCGAACCTTCTTTACAGAGGGTCCTCCCTCGTTCCTCTTCACCTTCTCTCCTAAGAACATCATCAGTACTCCTCCTGCCCAGACCTAATCCCTCAAATTACTTGGCAGTAACATCGAACCTTCTTTACAGAGGGTCCTCCCTCGTTCCTCTTCACCTTCTCTCCTAAGAACATCTTCAGTACTCCTCCTGCCCAGACCTAATCCCTCAAATTACTTGGCAGTAACATCGAACCTTCTTTACAGAGGGTCCTCCCTCGTTCCTCTTCACCTTCTCTCCTAAGAACATCTTCAGTACTCCTCCTGCCTAGACCTAATCCCTCAAATTACTTGGCAGTAACATCGAACCTTCTTTACAGAGGGTTCTCCCTCGTTCCTCTTCACCTTCTTTCCTAAGAACATCTTCAGTACTCCTCCTGCCCAGACCTAATCCCTCAAATTACTTGGCAGTAACATCGAACCTTCTTTACAGAGGGTCCTCCCTCGTTCCTCTTCACCTTCTCTCCTAAGAACATCTTCAGTACTCCTCCTGCCCAGACCTAATCCCTCAAATTACTTGGCAGTAACATCGAACCTTCTTTACAGAGGGACCTCCCTCGTTCCTCTTCACCTTCTCTCCTAAGAACATCTTCAGTACTCCTCCTGCCTAGACCTAATCCCTCAAATTACTTGACAGTAACATCGAACCTTCTTTACAGAGGGTCCTCCCTCGTTCCTCTTCACCTTCTCTCCTAAGAACATCTTCAGTACTCCTCCTGCCCAGACCTAATCCCTCAAATTACTTGGCAGTAACATCGAACCTTCTTTACAGAGGGTCCTCCCTCGTTCCTCTTCACCTTCTCTCCTAAGAACATCTTCAGTACTCCTCCTGCCCAGACCTAATCCCTCAAATTACTTGGCAGTAACATCGAACCATCTTTACAGAGAGTCCTCCCTCGTTCCTCTTCACATTCTCTCCTAAGAACATCTTCAGTACTCCTCCTGCCCAGACCTAATCCCTCAAATTACTTGGCAGTAACATCGAACCTTCTTTACAGAGGGTCCTCCCTCGTTCCTCTTCACCTTCTCTCCTAAGAACATCTTCAGTACTCCCCCTGCCCAGACCTAATCCCTCAAATTACTTGGCAGTAACATCGAACCTTCTTTACAGAGGGTCCTCCCTCGTTCCTCTTCACCTTCTCTCCTAAGAACATCTTCAGTACTCCTCCTGCCCAGACCTAATCCCTCAAATTACTTGGCAGTAACATCGAACCTTCTTTACAGAGGGACCTCCCTCGTTCCTCTTCACCTTCTCTCCTAAGAACATCTTCAGTACTCCTCCTGCCTAGACCTAATTCCTCAAATTACTTGGCAGTGACATCGAACCTTCTTTACAGAGGGTCCTCCCTCGTTCCTCTTCACCTTCTCTCCTAAGAACATCTTCAGTACTCCTCCTGCCTAGACCTAATCCCTCAAATTACTTGGCAGTAACATCGAACCTTCTTTACAGAGGGTCCTCCCTCGTTCCTCTTCACCTTCTTTCCTAAGAACATCTTCAGTACTCCTCCTGCCCAGACCTAATCCCTCAAATTACTTGGCAGTAACATCGAACCTTCTTTACAGAGGGTCCTCCCTCGTTCCTCTTCACCTTCTCTCCTAAGAACATCTTCAGTACTCCTCCTGCCCAGACCTAATCCCTCAAATTACTTGGCACTAACATCGAACCTTCTTTACAGAGGGACCTCCCTCGTTCCTCTTCACCTTCTCTCCTAAGAACATCTTCAGTACTCCTCCTGCCCAGACCTAATCCCTCAAATTACTTGGCAGTAACATCGAACCTTCTTTACAGAGGGTCCTCCCTCGTTCCTCTTCACCTTCTCTCCTAAGAACATCTTCAGTACTCCTCCTGCCCAGACCTAATCCCTCAAATTACTTGGCAGTAACATCGAACCTTCTTTACAGAGGGACCTCCCTCGTTCCTCTTCACCTTCTCTCCTAAGAACATCTTCAGTACTCCTCCTGCCTAGACCTAATCCCTCAAATTACTTGGCAGTAACATCGAACCTTCTTTACAGAGGGTCCTTCCTCGTTCCTCTTCACCTTCTCTCCTAAGAACATCTTCAGTACTCCTCCTGCCTAGACCTAATCCCTCAAATTACTTGGCAGTAACATCGAACCTTCTTTACAGAGGGTCCTCCCTCGTTCCTCTTCACCTTCTCTCCTAAGAACATCATCAGTACTCCTCCTGCCCAGACCTAATCCCTCAAATTACTTGGCAGTAACATCGAACCTTCTTTACAGAGGGTCCTCCCTCGTTCCTCTTCACCTTCTCTCCTAAGAACATCTTCAGTACTCCTCCTGCCCAGACCTAATCCCTCAAATTACTTGGCAGTAACATCGAACCTTCTTTACAGAGGGTCCTCCCTCGTTCCTCTTCACCTTCTTTCCTAAGAACATCTTCAGTACTCCTCCTGCCCAGAACTAATCCCTCAAATTACTTGGCAGTAACATCGAACCTTCTTTACAGAGGGTCCTCCCTCGTTCCTCTTCACCTTCTCTCCTAAGAACATCTTCAGTACTCCTCCTGCCCAGACCTAATCCCTCAAATTACTTGGCAGTAACATCGAACCTTCTTTACAGAGGGACCTCCCTCGTTCCTCTTCACCTTCTCTCCTAAGAACATCTTCAGTACTCCTCCTGCCTAGAACTAATCGCTCAAATTACTTGGCAGTAACATCGAACCTTCTTTACAGAGGGTCCTCCCTCGTTCCTCTTCACCTTCTCTCCTAAGAACATCTTCAGTACTCCTCCTGCCCAGACCTAATCCCTCAAATTACTTGGCAGTAACATCGAACCTTCTTTACAGAGGGACCTCCCTCGTTCCTCTTCACCTTCTCTCCTAAGAACATCTTCAGTACTCCTCCTGCCTAGACCTAATCCCTCAAATTACTTGACAGTAACATCGAACCTTCTTTACAGAGGGTCCTCCCTCGTTCCTCTTCACCTTCTCTCCTAAGAACATCTTCAGTACTCCACCTGCCCAGACCTAATCCCTCAAATTACTTGGCAGTAACATCGAACCTTCTTTACAGAGGGTCCTCCCTCGTTCCTCTTCACCTTCTCTCCTAAGAACATCTTCAGTACTCCTCCTGCCCAGACCTAATCCCTCAAATTACTTGGCAGTAACATCGAACCTTCTTTACAGAGAGTCCTCCCTCGTTCCTCTTCACCTTCTCTCCTAAGAACATCTTCAGTACTCCTCCTGCCCAGACCTAATCCCTCAAATTACTTGGCAGTAACATCGAACCTTCTTTACAGAGGGTCCTCCCTCGTTCCTCTTCACCTTCTCTCCTAAGAACATCTTCAGTACTCCCCCTGCCCAGACCTAATCCCTCAAATTACTTGGCAGTAACATCGAACCTTCTTTACAGAGGGTCCTCCCTCGTTCCTCTTCACCTTCTCTCCTAAGAACATCTTCAGTACTCCTCCTGCCCAGACCTAATCCCTCAAATTACTTGGCAGTAACATCGAACCTTCTTTACAGAGGGACCTCCCTCGTTCCTCTTCACCTTCTCTCCTAAGAACATCTTCAGTACTCCTCCTGCCTAGACCTAATTCCTCAAATTACTTGGCAGTGACATCGAACCTTCTTTACAGAGGGTCCTCCCTCGTTCCTCTTCACCTTCTCTCCTAAGAACATCTTCAGTACTCCTCCTGCCTAGACCTAATCCCTCAAATTACTTGGCAGTAACATCGAACCTTCTTTACAGAGGGTCCTCCCTCGTTCCTCTTCACCTTCTTTCCTAAGAACATCTTCAGTACTCCTCCTGCCCAGACCTAATCCCTCAAATTACTTGGCAGTAACATCGAACCTTCTTTACAGAGGGTCCTCCCTCGTTCCTCTTCACCTTCTCTCCTAAGAACATCTTCAGTACTCCTCCTGCCCAGACCTAATCCCTCAAATTACTTGGCACTAACATCGAACCTTCTTTACAGAGGGACCTCCCTCGTTCCTCTTCACCTTCTCTCCTAAGAACATCTTCAGTACTCCTCCTGCCTAGACCTAATCGCTCAAATTACTTGGCAGTAACATCGAACCTTCTTTACAGAGGGTCCTCCCTCGTTCCTCTTCACCTTCTCTCCTAAGAACATCTTCAGTACTCCTCCTGCCTAGACCTAATCCCTCAAATTACTTGGCAGTAACATCGAACCTTCTTTACAGAGGGTCCTTCCTCGTTCCTCTTCACCTTCTCTCCTAAGAACATCTTCAGTACTCCTCCTGCCTAGACCTAATCCCTCAAATTACTTGGCAGTAACATCGAACCTTCTTTACAGAGGGTCCTCCCTCGTTCCTCTTCACCTTCTCTCCTAAGAACATCATCAGTACTCCTCCTGCCCAGACCTAATCCCTCAAATTACTTGGCAGTAACATCGAACCTTCTTTACAGAGGGTCCTCCCTCGTTCCTCTTCACCTTCTCTCCTAAGAACATCTTCAGTACTCCTCCTGCCCAGACCTTATCCCTCAAATTACTTGGCAGTAACATCGAACCTTCTTTACAGAGGGTCCTCCCTCGTTCCTCTTCACCTTCTCTCCTAAGAACATCTTCAGTACTCCTCCTGCCTAGACCTAATCCCTCAAATTACTTGGCAGTAACATCGAACCTTCTTTACAGAGGGTCCTCCCTCGTTCCTCTTCACCTTCTTTCCTAAGAACATCTTCAGTACTCCTCCTGCCCAGACCTAATCCATCAAATTACTTGGCAGTAACATCGAACCTTCTTTACAGAGGGTCCTCCCTCGTTCCTCTTCACCTTCTCTCCTAAGAACATCTTCAGTACTCCTCCTGCCCAGACCTAATCCCTCAAATTACTTGGCAGTAACATCGAACCTTCTTTACAGAGGGACCTCCCTCGTTCCTCTTCACCTTCTCTCCTAAGAACATCTTCAGTACTCCTCCTGCCTAGAACTAATCGCTCAAATTACTTGGCAGTAACATCGAACCTTCTTTACAGAGGGTCCTCCCTCGTTCCTCTTCACCTTCTCTCCTAAGAACATCTTCAGTACTCCTCCTGCCCAGACCTAATCCCTCAAATTACTTGGCAGTAACATCGAACCTTCTTTACAGAGGGACCTCCCTCGTTCCTCTTCACCTTCTCTCCTAAGAACATCTTCAGTACTCCTCCTGCCTAGACCTAATCCCTCAAATTACTTGACAGTAACATCGAACCTTCTTTACAGAGGGTCCTCCCTCGTTCCTCTTCACCTTCTCTCCTAAGAACATCTTCAGTACTCCTCCTGCCCAGACCTAATCCCTCAAATTACTTGGCAGTAACATCGAACCTTCTTTACAGAGGGTCCTCCCTCGTTCCTCTTCACCTTCTCTCCTAAGAACATCTTCAGTACTCCTCCTGCCCAGACCTAATCCCTCAAATTACTTGGCAGTAACATCGAACCTTCTTTACAGAGGGTCCTCCCTCGTTCCTCTTCACCTTCTCTCCTAAGAACATCTTCAGTACTCCCCCTGCCCAGACCTAATCCCTCAAATTACTTGGCAGTAACATCGAACCTTCTTTACAGAGGGTCCTCCCTCGTTCCTCTTCACCTTCTCTCCTAAGAACATCTTCAGTACTCCTCCTGCCCAGACCTAATCCCTCAAATTACTTGGCAGTAACATCGAACCTTCTTTACAGAGGGACCTCCCTCGTTCCTCTTCACCTTCTCTCCTAAGAACATCTTCAGTACTCCTCCTGCCTAGACCTAATTCCTCAAATTACTTGGCAGTGACATCGAACCTTCTTTACAGAGGGTCCTCCCTCGTTCCTCTTCACCTTCTCTCCTAAGAACATCTTCAGTACTCCTCCTGCCTAGACCTAATCCCTCAAATTACTTGGCAGTAACATCGAACCTTCTTTACAGAGGGTCCTCCCTCGTTCCTCTTCACCTTCTTTCCTAAGAACATCTTCAGTACTCCTCCTGCCCAGACCTAATCCCTCAAATTACTTGGCAGTAACATCGAACCTTCTTTACAGAGGGTCCTCCCTCGTTCCTCTTCACCTTCTCTCCTAAGAACATCTTCAGTACTCCTCCTGCCCAGACCTAATCCCTCAAATTACTTGGCACTAACATCGAACCTTCTTTACAGAGGGACCTCCCTCGTTCCTCTTCACCTTCTCTCCTAAGAACATCTTCAGTACTCCTCCTGCCTAGACCTAATCGCTCAAATTACTTGGCAGTAACATCGAACCTTCTTTACAGAGGGTCCTCCCTCGTTCCTCTTCACCTTCTCTCCTAAGAACATCTTCAGTACTCCTCCTGCCCAGACCTAATCCCTCAAATTACTTGGCAGTAACATCGAACCTTCTTTACAGAGGGACCTCCCTCGTTCCTCTTCACCTTCTCTCCTAAGAACATCTTCAGTACTCCTCCTGCCTAGACCTAATCCCTCAAATTACTTGACAGTAACATCGAACCTTCTTTACAGAGGGTCCTCCCTCGTTCCTCTTCACCTTCTCTCCTAAGAACATCTTCAGTACTCCTCCTGCCCAGACCTAATTCCTCAAATTACTTGGCAGTAACATCGAACCTTCTTTACAGAGGGTCCTCCCTCGTTCCTCTTCACCTTCTCTCCTAAGAACATCTTCAGTACTCCTCCTGCCCAGACCTAATCCCTCAAATTACTTGGCAGTAACATCGAACCTTCTTTACAGAGAGTCCTCCCTCGTTCCTCTTCACCTTCTCTCCTAAGAACATCTTCAGTACTCCTCCTGCCCAGACCTAATCCCTCAAATTACTTGGCAGTAACATCGAACCTTCTTTACAGAGGGTCCTCCCTCGTTCCTCTTCACCTTCTCTCCTAAGAACATCTTCAGTACTCCTCCTGCCCAGACCTAATCCCTCAAATTACTTGGCAGTAACATCGAACCTTCTTTACAGAGGGTCCTCCCTCGTTCCTCTTCACCTTCTCTCCTAAGAACATCTTCAGTACTCCTCCTGCCCAGACCTAATCCCTCAAATTACTTGGCAGTAACATCGAACCTTCTTTACAGAGGGACCTCCCTCGTTCCTCTTCACCTTCTCTCCTAAGAACATCTTCAGTACTCCTCCTGCCTAGACCTAATCCCTCAAATTACTTGGCAGTGACATCGAACCTTCTTTACAGAGGGTCCTCCCTCGTTCCTCTTCACCTTCTCTCCTAAGAACATCTTCAGTACTCCTCCTGCCCAGACCTAATCCCTCAAATTACTTGGCAGTAACATCGAACCTTCTTTACAGAGGGTCCTCCCTCGTTCCTCTTCACCTTCTCTCCTAAGAACATCTTCAGTACTCCTCCTGCTAAGACCTAATCCCTCAAATTACTTGACAGTAACATCGAACCTTCTTTACAGAGGGTCCTCCCTCGTTCCTCTTTACCCTCTCTCCTAAGAACATCTTCAGTACTCCTCCTGCCCAGACCTAATCCCTCAAATTACTTGGCAGTAACATCGAACCTTCTTTACAGAGGGTCCTCCCTCGTTCCTCTTCACCTTCTCTCCTAAGAACATCTTCAGTACTCCTCCTGCCCAGACCTAATCCCTCAAATTACTTGGCAGTAACATCGAACCTTCTTTACAGAGGGACCTCCCTCGTTCCTCTTCACCTTCTCTCCTAAGAACATCTTCAGTACTCCTCCTGCCTAGACCTAATCCCTCAAATTACTTGGCAGTAACATCGAACCTTCTTTACAGAGGGTCCTCCCTCGTTCCTCTTCACCTTCTCTCCTAAGAACATCTTCAGTACTCCTCCTGCCCAGACCTAATCCCTCAAATTACTTGGCAGTAACATCGAACCTTCTTTACAGAGAGTCCTCCCTCGTTCCTCTTCACCTTCTCTCCTAAGAACATCTTCAGTACTCCTCCTGCCCAGACCTAATCCCTCAAATTACTTGGCAGTAACATCGAACCTTCTTTACAGAGGGACCTCCCTCGTTCCTCTTCACCTTCTCTCCTAAGAACATCTTCAGTACTCCTCCTGCCTAGACCTAATCCCTCAAATTACTTGGCAGTGACATCGAACCTTCTTTACAGAGGGTCCTCCCTCGTTCCTCTTCACCTTCTCTCCTAAGAACATCTTCAGTACTCCTCCTGCCCAGACCTAATCCCTCAAATTACTTGGCAGTAACATCGAACCTTCTTTACAGAGGGTCCTCGCTCGTTCCTTTTCACCTTCTCTCCTAAGAACATCTTCAGTACTCCTCCTGCCCAGACCTAATCCCTCAAATTACTTGACAGTAACATCGAACCTTCTTTACAGAGGGTCCTCCCTCGTTCCTCTTTACCTTCTCACCTAAGAACATCTTCAGTACTCCTCCTGCCTAGACCTAATCCCTCAAATTACTTGGCAGTAACATCGAACCTTCTTTACAGAGGGTCCTCCCTCGTTCCTCTTCACCTTCTTTCCTAAGAACATCTTCAGTACTCCTCCTGCCCAGACCTAATCCCTCAAATTACTTGGCAGTAACATCGAACCTTCTTTACAGAGGGTCCTCCCTCGTTCCTCTTCACCTTCTCTCCTAAGAACATCTTCAGTACTCCTCCTGCCCAGACCTAATCCCTCAAATTACTTGGCAGTAACATCGAACCTTCTTTACAGAGGGACCTCCCTCGTTCCTCTTCACCTTCTCTCCTAAGAACATCTTCAGTACTCCTCCTGCCTAGACCTAATCCCTCAAATTACTTGGCAGTGACATCGAACCTTCTTTACAGAGGGTCCTCCCTCGTTCCTCTTCACCTTCTCTCCTAAGAACATCTTCAGTACTCCTCCTGCCTAGACCTAATCCCTCAAATTACTTGGCAGTAACATCGAACCTTCTTTACAGAGGGTCCTCCCTCGTTCCTCTTCAACTTCTTTCCTAAGAACATCTTCAGTACTCCTCCTGCCCAGACCTAATCCCTCAAATTACTTGGCAGTAACATCGAACCTTCTTTACAGAGGGTCCTCCCTCGTTCCTCTTCACCTTCTCTCCTAAGAACATCTTCAGTACTCCTCCTGCCCAGACCTAATCCCTCAAATTACTTGGCAGTAACATCGAACCTTCTTTACAGAGGGACCTCCCTCGTTCCTCTTCACCTTCTCTCCTAAGAACATCTTCAGTACTCCTCCTGCCTAGACCTAATCGCTCAAATTACTTGGCAGTAACATCGAACCTTCTTTACAGAGGGTCCTCCCTCGTTCCTCTTCACCTTCTCTCCTAAGAACATCTTCAGTACTCCTCCTGCCCAGACCTAATCCCTCAAATTACTTGGCAGTAACATCGAACCTTCTTTACAGAGGGACCTCCCTCGTTCCTCTTCACCTTCTCTCCTAAGAACATCTTCAGTACTCCTCCTGCCTAGACCTAATCCCTCAAATTACTTGACAGTAACATCGAACCTTCTTTACAGAGGGTCCTCCCTCGTTCCTCTTCACCTTCTCTCCTAAGAACATCTTCAGTACTCCTCCTGCCCAGACCTAATCCCTCAAATTACTTGGCAGTAACATCGAACCTTCTTTACAGAGGGTCCTCCCTCGTTCCTCTTCACCTTCTCTCCTAAGAACATCTTCAGTACTCCTCCTGCCCAGACCTAATCCCTCAAATTACTTGGCAGTAACATCGAACCTTCTTTACAGAGGGTCCTCCCTCGTTCCTCTTCACCTTCTCTCCTAAGAACATCTTCAGTACTCCTCCTGCCCAGACCTAATCCCTCAAATTACTTGGCAGTAACATCGAACCTTCTTTACAGAGGGTCCTCCCTCGTTCCTCTTCACCTTCTCTCCTAAGAACATCTTCAGTACTCCTCCTGCCCAGACCTAATCCCTCAAATTACTTGGCAGTAACATCGAACCTTCTTTACAGAGGGACCTCCCTCGTTCCTCTTCACCTTCTCTCCTAAGAACATCTTCAGTACTCCTCCTGCCTAGACCTAATCCCTCAAATTACTTGGCAGTGACATCGAACCTTCTTTACAGAGGGTCCTCCCTCGTTCCTCTTCACCTTCTCTCCTAAGAACATCTTCAGTACTCCTCCTGCCTAGACCTAATCCCTCAAATTACTTGGCAGTAACATCGAACCTTCTTTACAGAGGGTCCTCCCTCGTTCCTCTTCAACTTCTTTCCTAAGAACATCTTCAGTACTCCTCCTGCCCAGACCTAATCCCTCAAATTACTTGGCAGTAACATCGAACCTTCTTTACAGAGGGTCCTCCCTCGTTCCTCTTCACCTTCTCTCCTAAGAACATCTTCAGTACTCCTCCTGCCCAGACCTAATCCCTCAAATTACTTGGCAGTAACATCGAACCTTCTTTACAGAGGGACCTCCCTCGTTCCTCTTCACCTTCTCTCCTAAGAACATCTTCAGTACTCCTCCTGCCTAGACCTAATCGCTCAAATTACTTGGCAGTAACATCGAACCTTCTTTACAGAGGGTCCTCCCTCGTTCCTCTTCACCTTCTCTCCTAAGAACATCTTCAGTACTCCTCCTGCCCAGACCTAATCCCTCAAATTACTTGGCAGTAACATCGAACCTTCTTTACAGAGGGACCTCCCTCGTTCCTCTTCACCTTCTCTCCTAAGAACATCTTCAGTACTCCTCCTGCCTAGACCTAATCCCTCAAATTACTTGACAGTAACATCGAACCTTCTTTACAGAGGGTCCTCCCTCGTTCCTCTTCACCTTCTCTCCTAAGAACATCTTCAGTACTCCTCCTGCCCAGACCTAATCCCTCAAATTACTTGGCAGTAACATCGAACCTTCTTTACAGAGGGTCCTCCCTCGTTCCTCTTCACCTTCTCTCCTAAGAACATCTTCAGTACTCCTCCTGCCCAGACCTAATCCCTCAAATTACTTGGCAGTAACATCGAACCTTCTTTACAGAGGGTCCTCCCTCGTTCCTCTTCACCTTCTCTCCTAAGAACATCTTCAGTACTCCTCCTGCCCAGACCTAATCCCTCAAATTACTTGGCAGTAACATCGAACCTTCTTTACAGAGGGTCCTCCCTCGTTCCTCTTCACCTTCTCTCCTAAGAACATCTTCAGTACTCCTCCTGCCCAGACCTAATCCCTCAAATTACTTGGCAGTAACATCGAACCTTCTTTACAGAGGGTCCTCCCTCGTTCCTCTTCACCTTCTCTCCTAAGAACATCTTCAGTACTCCTCCTGCCCAGACCTAATCCCTCAAATTACTTGGCAGTAACATCGAACCTTCTTTACAGAGGGTCCTCCCTCGTTCCTCTTCACCTTCTCTCCTAAGAACATCTTCAGTACTCCTCCTGCCTAGACCTAATCCCTCAAATTACTTGGCAGTGACATCGAACCTTCTTTACAGAGGGTCCTCCCTCGTTCCTCTTCACCTTCTCTCCTAAGAACATCTTCAGTACTCCTCCTGCCCAGACCTAATCCCTCAAATTACTTGGCAGTAACATCGAACCTTCTTTACAGAGGGTCCTCGCTCGTTCCTTTTCACCTTCTCTCCTAAGAACATCTTCAGTACTCCTCCTGCCCAGACCTAATCCCTCAAATTACTTGACAGTAACATCGAACCTTCTTTACAGAGGGTCCTCCCTCGTTCCTCTTTACCTTCTCACCTAAGAACATCTTCAGTACTCCTCCTGCCTAGACCTAATCCCTCAAATTACTTGGCAGTAACATCGAACCTTCTTTACAGAGGGTCCTCCCTCGTTCCTCTTCACCTTCTTTCCTAAGAACATCTTCAGTACTCCTCCTGCCCAGACCTAATCCCTCAAATTACTTGGCAGTAACATCGAACCTTCTTTACAGAGGGTCCTCCCTCGTTCCTCTTCACCTTCTCTCCTAAGAACATCTTCAGTACTCCTCCTGCCCAGACCTAATCCCTCAAATTACTTGGCAGTAACATCGAACCTTCTTTACAGAGGGACCTCCCTCGTTCCACTTCACCTTCTCTCCTAAGAACATCTTCAGTACTCCTCCTGATTAGACCTAATCGCTCAAATTACTTGGCAGTAACATCGAACCTTCTTTACAGAGGGTCCTCCCTCGTTCCTCTTCACCTTCTCTCCTAAGAACATCTTCAGTACTCCTCCTGCCCAGACCTAATCCCTCAAATTACTTGGCAGTAACATCGAACCTTCTTTACAGAGGGACCTCCCTCGTTCCTCTTCACCTTCTCTCCTAAGAACATCTTCAGTACTCCTCCTGCCTAGACCTAATCCCTCAAATTACTTGACAGTAACATCGAACCTTCTTTACAGAGGGTCCTCCCTCGTTCCTCTTCACCTTCTCTCCTAAGAACATCTTCAGTACTCCTCCTGCCCAGACCTAATCCCTCAAATTACTTGGCAGTAACATCGAACCTTCTTTACAGAGGGTCCTCCCTCGTTCCTCTTCACCTTCTCTCCTAAGAACATCTTCAGTACTCCTCCTGCCCAGACCTAATCCCTCAAATTACTTGGCAGTAACATCGAACCTTCTTTACAGAGGGTCCTCCCTCGTTCCTCTTCACCTTCTCTCCTAAGAACATCTTCAGTACTCCTCCTGCCCAGACCTAATCCCTCAAATTACTTGGCAGTAACATCGAACCTTCTTTACAAAGGGTCCTCCCTCGTTCCTCTTCACCTTCTCTCCTAAGAACATCTTCAGTACTCCTCCTGCCCAGACCTAATCCCTCAAATTACTTGGCAGTAACATCGAACCTTCTTTACAGAGGGTCCTCCCTCGTTCCTCTTCACCTTCTCTCCTAAGAACATCTTCAGTACTCCTCCTGCCCAGACCTAATCCCTCAAATTACTTGGCAGTAACATCGAACCTTCTTTACAGAGGGACCTCCCTCGTTCCTCTTCACCTTCTCTCCTAAGAACATCTTCAGTACTCCTCCTGCCTAGACCTAATCCCTCAAATTACTTGGCAGTGACATCGAACCTTCTTTACAGAGGGTCCTCCCTCGTTCCTCTTCACCTTCTCTCCTAAGAACATCTTCAGTACTCCTCCTGCCCAGACCTAATCCCTCAAATTACTTGGCAGTAACATCGAACATTCTTTACAGAGGGTCCTCCCTCGTTCCTCTTCACCTTCTCTCCTAAGAACATCTTCAGTACTCCTCCTGCCCAGACCTAATCCCTCAAATTACTTAGCAGTAACATCGAACCTTCTTTACAGAGGGTCCTCCCTCGTTCCTCTTCACCTTCTCTCCTAAGAACATCTTCAGTACTCCTCCTGCCCAGACCTAATCCCTCAAATTACTTGGCAGTAACATCGAACCTTCTTTACAGAGGGTCCTCCCTCGTTCCTCTTCACCTTCTCTCCTAAGAACATCTTCAGTACTCCTCCTGCCTAGACCTAATCCCTCAAATTACTTGGCAGTAACATCGAACCTTCTTTACAGAGGGTCCTCCCTCGTTCCTCTTCACCTTCTTTCCTAAGAACATCTTCAGTACTCCTCCTGCCCAGACCTAATCCCTCAAATTACTTGGCAGTAACATCGAACCTTCTTTACAGAGGGTCCTCCCTCGTTCCTCTTCACCTTCTCTCCTAAGAACATCTTCAGTACTCCTCCTGCCCAGACCTAATCCCTCAAATTACTTGGCAGTAACATCGAACCTTCTTTACAGAGGGACCTCCCTCGTTCCTCTTCACCTTCTCTCCTAAGAACATCTTCAGTACTCCTCCTGCCTAGACCTAATCGCTCAAATTACTTGGCAGTAACATCGAACCTTCTTTACAGAGGGTCCTCCCTCGTTCCTCTTCACCTTCTCTCCTAAGAACATCTTCAGTACTCCTCCTGCCCAGACCTAATCCCTCAAATTACTTGGCAGTAACATCGAACCTTCTTTACAGAGGGACCTCCCTCGTTCCTCTTCACCTTCTCTCCTAAGAACATCTTCAGTACTCCTCCTGCCTAGACCTAATCCCTCAAATTACTTGGCAGTAACATCGAACCTTCTTTACAGAGGGTCCTCCCTCGTTCCTCTTCACCTTCTCTCCTAAGAACATCTTCAGTACTCCACCTGCCCAGACCTAATCCCTCAAATTACTTGGCAGTAACATCGAACCTTCTTTACAGAGGGTCCTCCCTCGTTCCTCTTCACCTTCTCTCCTAAGAACATCTTCAGTACTCCTCCTGCCCAGACCTAATCCCTCAAATTACTTGGCAGTAACATCGAACCTTCTTTACAGAGAGTCCTCCCTCGTTCCTCTTCACCTTCTCTCCTAAGAACATCTTCAGTACTCCTCCTGCCCAGACCTAATCCCTCAAATTACTTGGCAGTAACATCGAACCTTCTTTACAGAGGGTCCTCCCTCGTTCCTCTTCACCTTCTCTCCTAAGAACATCTTCAGTACTCCTCCTGCCCAGACCTAATCCCTCAAATTACTTGGCAGTAACATCGAACCTTCTTTACAGAGGGTCCTCCCTCGTTCCTCTTCACCTTCTCTCCTAAGAACATCTTCAGTACTCCTCCTGCCCAGACCTAATCCCTCAAATTACTTGGCAGTAACATCGAACCTTCTTTACAGAGGGACCTCCCTCGTTCCTCTTCACCGTCTCTCCTAAGAACATCTTCAGTACTCCTCCTGCCTAGACCTAATCCCTCAAATTACTTGGCAGTGACATCGAACCTTCTTTACAGAGGGTCCTCCCTCGTTCCTCTTCACCTTCTCTCCTAAGAACATCTTCAGTACTCCTCCTGCCCAGACCTAATCCCTCAAATTACTTGGCAGTAACATCGAACCTTCTTTACAGAGGGTCCTCCCTCGTTCCTCTTCACCTTCTCTCCTAAGAACATCTTCAGTACTCCTCCTGCCCAGACCTAATCCCTCAAATTACTTGGCAGTAACATCGAACCTTCTTTACAGAGGGTCCTCCCTCGTTCCTCTTCACCTTCTCTCCTAGGAACATCTTCAGTACTCCTCCTGCCCAGACCTAATCCCTCAAATTACTTGACAGTAACATCGAACCTTCTTTACAGAGGGTCCTCCCTCGTTCCTCTTCACCTTCTCTCCTAAGAACATCTTCAGTACTCCTCCTGCCCAAACCTAATCCCTCAAATTACTTGGCAGTAACATCGAACCTTCTTTACAGAGGGTCCTCCCTCGTTCCTCTTCACCTTCTCTCCTAAGAACATCTTCAGTACTCCTCCTGCCCAGACCTAATTTCTCAAATTACTTGGCAGTAACATCGAACCTTCTTTACAGAGGGACCTCCCTCGTTCCTCTTCACCTTCTCTCCTAAGAACATCTTCAGTACTCCTCCTGCCTAGACCTAATCCCTCAAATTACTTGGCAGTAACATCGAACCTTCTTTACAGAGGGTCCTCCCTCGTTCCTCTTCACCTTCTCTCCTAAGAACATCTTCAGTACTCCTCCTGCCCAGACCTAATCCCTCAAATTACTTGGCAGTAACATCGAACCTTCTTTACAGAGGGTCCTCCCTCGTTCCTCTTCACCTTCTCTCCTAAGAACATCTTCAGTACTCCTCCTGCCCAGACCTAATCCCTCAAATTACCTGGCAGTAACATCGAACCTTCTTTACAGAGGGTCCTCCCTCGTTCCTCTTCACCTTCTCTCCTAAGAACATCTTCAGTACTCCTCCTGCCCAGACCTAATCCCTCAAATTACTTGGCAGTAACATCGAACCTTCTTTACAGAGGGTCCTCCCTCGTTCCTCTTCACCTTCTCTCCTAAGAACATCTTCAGTACTCCTCCTGCCTAGACCTAATCCCTCAAATTACTTGGCAGTAACATCGAACCTTCTTTACAGAGGGTCCTCCCTCGTTCCTCTTCACCTTCTTTCCTAAGAACATCTTCAGTACTCCTCCTGCCCAGACCTAATCCCTCAAATTACTTGGCAGTAACATCGAACCTTCTTTACAGAGGGTCCTCCCTCGTTCCTCTTCACCTTCTCTCCTAAGAACATCTTCAGTACTCCTCCTGCCCAGACCTAATCCCTCAAATTACTTGGCAGTAACATCGAACCTTCTTTCCAGAGGGACCTCCCTCGTTCCTCTTCACCTTCTCTCCTAAGAACATCTTCAGTACTCCTCCTGCCTAGACCTAATCGCTCAAATTACTTGGCAGTAACATCGAACCTTCTTTACAGAGGGTCCTCCCTCGTTCCTCTTCACCTTCTCTCCTAAGAACATCTTCAGTACTCCTCCTGCCCAGACCTAATCCCTCAAATTACTTGGCAGTAACATCGAACCTTCTTTACAGAGGGACCTCCCTCGTTCCTCTTCACCTTCTCTCCTAAGAACATCTTCAGTACTCCTCCTGCCTAGACCTAATCCCTCAAATTACTTGACAGTAACATCGAAACTTCTTTACAGAGGGTCCTCCCTCGTTCCTCTTCACCTTCTCTCCTAAGAACATCTTCAGTACTCCTCCTGCCCAGACCTAATCCCTCAAATTACTTGGCAGTAACATCGAACCTTCTTTACAGAGGGTCCTTCCTCGTTCCTCTTCACCTTCTCTCCTAAGAACATCTTCAGTACTCCTCCTGCCCAGACCTAATCCCTCAAATTACTTGGCAGTAACATCGAACCTTCTTTACAGAGAGTCCTCCCTCGTTCCTCTTCACCTTCTCTCCTAAGAACATCTTCAGTACTCCTCCTGCCCAGACCTAATCCCTCAAATTACTTGGCAGTAACATCGAACCTTCTTTACAGAGGGTCCTCCCTCGTTCCTCTTCACCTTCTCTCCTAAGAACATCTTCAGTACTCCTCCTGCCCAGACCTAATCCCTCAAATTACTTGAGGTAACATCGAACCTTCTTTACAGAGGGTCCTCCCTCGTTCCTCTTCACCTTCTCTCCTAAGAACATCTTCAGTACTCCTCCTGCCCAAACCTAATCCCTCAAATTACTTGGCAGTAACATCGAACCTTCTTTACAGAGGGTCCTCCCTCGTTCCTCTTCACCTTCTCTCCTAAGAACATCTTCAGTACTCCTCCTGCCCAGACCTAATCCCTCAAATTACTTGGCAGTAACATCGAACCTTCTTTACAGAGGGTCCTCCCTCGTTCCTCTTCACCTTCTCTCCTAAGAACATCTTCAGTACTCCTCCTGCCCAGACCTAATCCCTCAAATTACTTGGCAGTAACATCGAACCTTCTTTACAGAGGGTCCTCCCTCGTTCCTCTTCACCTTCTCTCCTAAGAACATCTTCAGTACTCCTCCTGCCTAGATTATCCGTCTACCTAATCCCTCAAATTACTTGGCAGTAACATCAAACCTTCTTTACAGAGGGTCCTCCCTCGTTCCTCTTCACCTTCTCTCCTAAGAACATCTTCAGTACTCCTCCTGCCCAGACCTAATCCCTCAAATTACTTGGCAGTAACATCGAACCTTCTTTGCAGAGGGTCCTCCCTCGTTCCTCTTCACCTTCTCTCCTAAGAACATCTTCAGTACTCCTCCTGCACAGACCTAATCACTCAAATTACTTGGCAGTAACATCGAACCTTCTTTACAGAGGGTCCTCCCTCGTTCCTCTTCACCTTCTCTCCTAAGAACATCTTCAGTACTTCTCCTGCCCAGACCTAATCCCTCAAATTACTTGGCAGTAACATCGAACCTTCTTTACAGAGGGTCCTCCCTCGTTCCTCTTCACCTTCTCTCCTAAGAACATCTTCAGTACTCCTCCTGCCCAGACCTAATCCCTCAAATTACTTGGCAGTAACATCGAACCTTCTTTACAGAGGGTCCTCCCTTGTTCCTCTTCACCTTCTCTCCTAAGAACATCTTCAGTACTCCTCCTGCCTAGACCTAATCCCTCAAATTACTTGGCAGTAACATCGAACCTTCTTTACAGAGGGTCCTCCCTCGTTCCTCTTCACCTTCTCTCCTAAGAACATATTCAGTACTCCTCCTGCCCAGACCTAATCCCTCAAATTACTTGGCAGTAACATCGAACCTTCTTTACAGAGGGTCCTCCCTCGTTCCTCTTCACCTTCTCTCCTAAGAACATCTTCAGTACTCCTCCTGCCTAGACCTAATCCCTCAAATTACTTGGCAGTAACATCGAACCTTCTTTACAGAGGGTCCTCCCTCGTTCCTCTTCACCTTCTCTCCTAAGAACATCTTCAGTACTCCTCCTGCCCAGACCTAATCCCTCAAATTACTTGGCAGTAACATCGAACCTTCTTTACAGAGGGTCCTCCCTCGTTCCTCTTCACCTTCTCTCCTAAGAACATCTTCAGTACTCCTCCTGCCCAGACCTAATCCCTCAAATTACTTGGCAGTAACATCGAACCTTCTTTACAGAGGGTCCTCCCTCGTTCCTCTTCACCTTCTCTCCTAAGAACATTTTCAGTACTCCTCCTGCCCAAACCTAATCCCTCAAATTACTTGGCAGTAACATCGAACCTTCTTTACAGAGGGTCCTCCCTCGTTCCTCTTCACCTTCTCTCCTAAGAACATCTTCAGTACTCCTCCTGCCCAGACCTAATCCCTCAAATTACTTGACAGTAACATCGAACCTTCTTTACAGAGGGTCCTCCCTCGTTCCTCTTCACCTTCTCTCCTAAGAACATCTTCAGTACTCCTCCTGCCCAGACCTAATCCCTCAAATTACTTGACAGTAACATTATTCATATTTTTATGAATAGGTTTTCCTTTTCTATTAGTCATTTTCGACGTGAAGTCTTTTTTTGTTATTGTGAAGCTTTTGTTTCTTTTGGCTATACCCATTGTAAAGTTAGTCGTGTTCCTTCCTCTTGGTTGTCCTCTTTCTTACTACCGTTGTCGTGATAAAGTTTTCTCTTACTTGTTCCCTTTTTATTTGCAATGGTTTTTTTCTTGTGGGGTTCTAACTTTTGAATCTCTCTTTCTCGAATCCAACCTTTTCTTTATATTGCAGGTTTTTTCTTATAAAAAGAGTAATACTTGTTTTTATATCATGCTTAATGAATGTTTTTTTAAATGTTAGAATATGTTTTTTTATGATTTAAAACTTCAAAATCAATACCCTTAGTTGTATTGGTTGTTTAACGGTATCTACTACTGATTTTAGAAATTTATTTTAGTATAAACAACAATTTATTTTGTGCTAAATACTACCTGCACCAGAAGTTCGAGAAAACTACCTGCACCAAGAACTTACACCCCTGAAGTCACAGTCCCCTCACAGAGCAACATTTCACGTCTTGGGTGTACGTGATTTAAAGACGAGCTGTTCAGATTTATGGAATTACATTTTTGATAACGAGCTCTTTAAAAATGATAAACCGGATTTATCTGAAACTAAGAGCTACCACGCTCTAAATCCCAAGTCGTTGTAGAACTCTTCAAAATTCCATTCTCACAAAACTAGTTCCTGATAAGAAGCAATTAATACTCGGCCATTATGATAACGGAAATGTTAAAATTAAACGGCCATTAAATCAGATATATCATAGAAGTGATTGGAAACAATATGTCGTCCGGAAAGCGTGGAACGGTGTCGCTTCCAACGCTTATACCATAAATCCAATTTAATTGAGATGAAGACCATTCTTGGTTTGATCTTACACAAAACTGCAATTAAGGAAAGAGGCTGGGGAGGTATGAAAGCCATCGATAAGGGACATTGCGATGTGAGGTTAGATTACCATCTGCTCCTGGAGAATGTCCTTTATCTGTTGTGCCGTTCCGTTACCAGTCCTCGATCGAGATATTGTTCTCGCTTGGATAACGATTTGATTTAATAATGTATAGCTCCCTTCCCGAAGCGACGGTTAACCTCGGCCAATGAAGCACCGACAACATATTATGGAACCACGAGCACAATGTACAGTACTTCAATTTGGTGTTAATATATATATATATATATATATATATATATATATATATATATATATGAAATTTCCGTACACACACACACACACTTAAAAAGTTGTTGGCATATTTGTTACCTTCTGCTCCCTTTCGTCTAGAGTTACGTTTTCTTTCACTGGTATTTTCTTTCTATCCTTCTCTACTTTGTTCAGAAATTTTCCTTCCACATAAATGTTCTTCTTTATACGAATGTTTTCAGTATAACATCAGAAATATGGAACAAAGTCTAATTCTTCAGTAATCTTCAAATAAGCCAAAGAACCCATACTTAAGAAATCTTATTCGATCATGCTATCAACGAGACTTCGGCTGTGGCACGTTGCACAAAGTTGCTGAAGTACCCTTGCCAGTGATCCTGTTTGTAATACAGTCGCTGCAAACTATACTTGACTAGTTCCTCACAAGAGGAGGTTCAGATGATGGCATTTCAGCAGCATCTTTGTTTCGTCTATTTGAATTTTTGATAATTTTTAAAGTTTAAATAAGAGCGAGAAAAGATAAATTGAATAGGAACCTAACATTGACTGAAACGAACGAGGTACGTGTTGAGAGAGCATAGAAGCGTCCAGGAGAAGTCCAATGGATTCCAGAAGAACTAAAGTCAGATTCAAGTAAAGATCTTATTTGATTCTATTTACACTTGAGAAGCTAGTTTTTCACTAAAATCACTTGAAGCTATGTTGGTGTGTTACATTTGCCTATAGTAGCACTTGTCCCATACCAACTCAAACCGTAACTTAATGAGACCGTTCTCAATAAAAAAAAGTAAGTGCTACTCTAGACTCGTGTAACATACGTTCAAGTGTTTTTATCACTTACACTTTAATGTACATACCTAAGTTTTTTGTTAGTCGTTTCCAAACAAAGTAATTTCACTGGAACATAATTCTTTACAAATATAATGCAGACATATACACAGTATTTATTACGTATATATTTATAAATATATAAAATCCTAAACAAGAATTTATATATTAAACAAATTTCTATATATATATATTTCCTAGATATCATTTACCATAGTATATTAAATGCAAAACACTGACTAATATTTTAATACAAAAATTAAAGTTTACGCCGATTAACAGTTGCAGAATTTTCAAAACATTAAAAATAATTCAAAATTACAATTAGTAATTCAATTATTGTTGTTTAAAGTGTTATAATAATTATCATTGCTAAAGGGCTGCAAAAATATACTTCAGTAGCACAGATATGTACTTGCACCTGACCTTAAGTTCTTCGCCACTGAATCTACTTATCTCGCCGTATATTCGCTTCCTTTATACACATCTAGTGTCTCCGTCTGTAGTTAATCTTAGTTCTCTAATATTCAGTTTAATTTTTCTGCTTATTATTTGTAAATAAGGAAAAATATTTATTAAAAAAATAAATAATGTTCGTTTACATATATTAGCCACTCCTTCATCCGTTATATTTAATCCACCCTTATTTATATCAACATTTAGAAAGATTTATACCTTTTGTTTTCCTCCATGTTTACAGGTTTGCTGTCCGATTATAAAATTCATTTTAGTGTGTAATTTACTCCTAATTTCTATTATTTTTCTTGTTATTACTTTTCATCCAACTCTCTTCACGTAATGTTTTTGCAATCATTTATTTCTAATAATATTATTTTCATCTATTACACCTCTTCTGTACTGTTTTTCAGAATTTTTTCAATGCTGACATTAGGTACAAAGAAAAGAATTTTTGTAAAATTTAAACATTAAACTAGAAAAACAAAATAAAAACCTTTGTTAAGATGAAGCAATTAGCAGTTGGACGAGGGCGAATTAACTACTTACAAGAAATAGAAGAGTACAGTGCAAAAGGCACAAATTTATTTCCATGTACAGAGCACATGTTATTCTAAATAAAACTTAAGAGGGCCTAGTAATAAGTCCAAGCGACAGAAAAATAAACAAGAAGATAAAAACAGAAAAAGAAATTGTTTAAAACATGATTAGTCGAAACTTTAAACAATGTTTTAGGTAACGCATTATACAACTCCGTAAAAGTCATAAATATTAATTTTTAAAAATATTTTAAAGACGTCACACTTGTGTGATTCCAGAGAGGATTATTAAAATATAGAACATTCTTGCGCGCATAAATGTAAAATATAAAGAAAATACATATAGGGCTATCAGGAATAATTTTAAATTATGACTCATTCCAAGAGGACGTAAGATAAATAGCGTAAAATTCCAAAGAGGTGTAAACTGTTCACAAAGAAGTATGAATACGTAAACAACTTCTAACTACCTTAGTCAACCATCTGTGTCATGCCCTAGGGCTGTAATTACCATATTTAATGTTGAGCACAGATGAAATATCGGCCACCATGGTCACTAAGCACACAGATGAGGCGTAAATCAAAACGATAGGGACGACGTTAGTTGCCTACCGACTCCGCTAGATGTCACCGCTGTGCTACCGGCTACGAACTGATTAATTTCAGCTGCAAGACAAACTCTTGGGTGTATTTTCAAATCGCACATACCCGACATGTTTATAAGAGTATTCTTTTTATAGCATGTATTCTGTCTGTCTGTGTGTCTGTCCTATTGCTCTCTCTCTCTCTCTCTCTCTCTCTCGCTAACTACACACACACACACACACACACACACACACACACACACACACACACACACACATATATATATATATATATATATATTATATTACATTTAATATGGTGATATGTTTTCTTGTAATATAGTTAATAAATTTAAAATATTTCAAAAACAAGAATACTTTTAATGCATATATTTATTCAAAGCTTTTCGCCGATAAAATAGTATCAGCATCTTCATAAAAATAATTATCTAATAAAACATTTTTACAAAATTCTATATTCTATATTATATAATAATTTATTATATATATATATATATATATATATATATATATATATACATAAGTTATAGATATAGCAACGGTTTTTTCAATTGCTATAGTTGATTGGTACTGCATGAGAGTCTTAGTATTTTAATTCTAACTCGCATTCCGAACTCATGACAGTATAAAGTAATCAAAGAACATCTAAGGGTCAAGAAATGAATGTATGGCAGAACTGACATATAATTAATGCACAACATCCTATTCAAAATACCAAAGTGAATAAACTATCAAAACATCTTTTTTTAGCAACATAACGGACCCCCTCGTACAGCGTAAAGTAACACCGAAAACATCTGAACCACAAGAAGAAATATGACGCTGCATAACATCATTATCTGTCACTTTAATGACAACTCTAAAACTAAAACCAGAAAAACAATGACAGCTATAGACAATAAAAGTTGCTGTGAACCTCAGAAAATGAAATCACAGCTTCTAAAATGAGTAGAAATACAACTAAAAATGCATTAGAAAGTGGCGACAATATCTAAACAGTCGGTGTAAACTTTATTTCAAACATTTTTTACTCAGCTTAATATACTTCAAACCACAAGTTTTGTTTATCACAGCGTTCATAAAAACCTTAATAAAAAAAAACAAAGCAAATCCAAAAACATTTGTTTTAACAATTTGTTGAGGTTCCGCTTCCCCTTCAGAGTTCAGCTTAGGCAGAGTGTTACGTGTCTCACATAAACGAAGCAAAATGATTTTAAAAAAAAGTAAAAGTGGAAGTAAAAAAAAGCTAGTTGCAATATATAATTATAATATATATTTATAACAGGCCATATCCTGACTGACCGAGAACGTTAAAATAAAACTGTTTGCTCATAGTAACGGCGTAGTAATTGTTTTATAATATTCTCATAACAAAGAAGTGCTCTGAGAAGGGATTTTAATAATATTATTTTTCTAACAAACATACTGTCCAATAAAGCTGCCATTTTACCTGTTGACGGGTAGAGAAAACTCAACTCCTTAGTACGATTGCTTATCCGAATTGTCAAAAATTACTTTTGCAAAGAATACAGTTAAGAAAGATGCATCTTTAATCTAGAAAGGTTTAGTATCTACACCCTAAACAGAAACTACCATGTTGTCTACTAAAATTAAGCCAGAAATTCTACTAAGATCCTTAAACTCGTTGAAGACATTTGAAATGTACAGAAGATATATTAAATTATTTCAAGAATTCTATGGCAACAGGAACTTAGTGTTTCAAGAGGCTTATATTCAGTGCATAAATCTTCCACAGGCCGCCATTCGTCCTACATCTAAACGCGCCGTGCCGATAACTTACAAGCTAAAGTTTTTTTAAGCATCTGTGCTATTCAACATGTACAATTTTTGCAATTCATTCGTTTCTAAGCAACATGTAATGTGTTCAAAATTTTAAAAAGTTATTCGCAAAGTGTTTACGCGACATATTTTGGAAATAACCGTAAGTTTATTGAAAGACGTAAAGCGTTAAAAACTGAGGTAGGGTTTTTAAGTCCTCGAACCTTCTGAGTTGTGGCGGTTTCCTCCAATGGCTACTAGACTGAGGTCGTTTTAAGGTTATTCCTATTTGTAGTAAAAATCTTCTTCATATCTTCCGTAAACGATAACAGACAATAGACACATCATCGTAAAAAAAACAAACCCTGCATCATTTTGTTTCCAAAGATTAAACCAATCTCGTAAAAAATGTCAGTTTTTTTGCTTATGTAATCGCAATTCATGTATCTCTAATCGCAACTGATTTCATCAAACGGGAAAAAAACAATCATCTCTAAAAATAACTGCATTTACTAGAATAAATCTATTCCGCGTGACAAACATAACTGCCCAAACACTCTGTCACATGCACAAAGTTTGTGGCAGCTACCGTAAACAACTGTAATTGTACATGGCATATGCGAATTACAACTTTAAGAAAATCATGATTTAAACTTTATTTAATGTTTCTTAATAACTATTTCATGTTTTTAGTAACTAATTAATGTTTGTTAGTAAGTATAAAATGTTTGTTAGTAACAATTTAATGTTTGTTAGTAATTATTTAATGTTTGTTAGTAACTATTTAACGTCTGCTAGTAACAATTTAATGTTTGTTAGTAACAATTTAATGTTTGTTAGTAAGTATTTAATGTTTGTTAGTAACAATTTAATGTTTGTTAGTAATTATTTAATGTTTGTTAGTAACTATTTAATGTTTGTTAGTAACTATTTAACGTCTGCTAGTAACTCTTTAATGTTTGTTAGTAACCATTTTATGTTTGTTAGTAACTCTTTAATGTTTGTTAGTAACTATTTAATGTTTGTTAGTAACCATTTAATGTTTGTTAGTAATTATTTAATGTTTGTTAGTAGCCATTTAATGTTTGTTAGTAACTATTTAATGTTTGTTAGTAACTACTTAATGTTTGTTAGTAACCATTTAATGTTTGTTAGTAACTACTTAATGTTTGTTAGTAACTACTTAATGTTTGTTAGTAACTATTTAATGTTTGTTAGTAACTATTTAATGTTTGTTAGTAACTATTTAATGTTTGTTAGTAACTATTTAATGTTTGTTAGTAACTATTTAACGTCTGTTAGTAACTATTTAATGTTTGTTAGTAACTATTTAACGTCTGTTAGTAACTATTTAATGTTTGTTAGTAACTATTTAACGTCTGTTAGTAACTATTTAATGTTTGTTAGTAACTATTTAATGTTTGTTAGTAACTATTTAATGTTTGTTAGTAACCATTTAATGTTTGTTAGTAACTATTTAATGTTTGTTAGTAACCATTTAATGTTTGTTAGTAACTATTTAATGTTTGTTAGTAACAATCTAATGTGGTTAATGAAAGACCATAGACCGAAGCTTTTTAGTCCTTGAAAATAAATTTCTGATTGAAAATCGAAAAGTATGGTGTATTAGTAGTAGCATGAATTTGTCTGTGATTTGCAATTACCCTTAAACACATTGAAAACCCATAACTGTTTCAACGTATTAAGTAGAACTGTTATAACAACATTAGGTTTTATGCCTGCAGTAATGACAACGCTTATAAGTAATATCAGTCTTTAAGAGATATAGTTCTGACATTAGAGTTGCCTTCATCTGTGCACTTCGGTTAGTTATAGTCCGTGCACTATATTATTACAATGTCGAGTATTTAGGCTAGTTGAAGGTTGCGTAAATTGTCTGTGTTCATTTTGGTTAGATGAATTTTGGTCATTTGAAGTAAGAGATGAGCATTTGAAGTAGCCCCCTTTTTAGAGATGAGCACTTGAAATCTACCGAACTGGAATAGCGAAAGTTACAAAATCGTCCTCGTACAATGGTACAACTGTTATTACTTCCATAACCTGGCATTATGAAAAACTGCTTCAACTTACATTCTGACAAATTGCCTCAACTTACATTCTGACAAACTGCCTTAACTTACATTCCGACAAACTGCCTTATCTAGCATCTCGACAAACTGCCTCAACTTACATTCTGACAAACTGCCTCAACTTACATTTTGAAAAAATGCCTTAACTTACATTCTGACAAACCTCCTTATCTTACATTCCGACAAACTGCCTTAACTGGCATTCTGACAAACTGCCTCAACTTACATTCTGACAAACTGCCTTAACTTACATTCCGACAAACTGCCTTACCTGGTATTCTGACAAACTCCCTCAACTTACATTCTGACAAACTGCCTTTACTTACATTCCGACAAACAGCCTTACCTGGCATCTCGACAAACTGCCTCAAGTTACATTCTGACAAACTGCCTCAACTTACATTTTGAAAAAATGCCTTAACTTACATTCTGACAAACTGTCTCAACTTACATTCTGACAAACTGCCTTAGCTTACATTCCGACAAGCTGCCTTACCTGGCATCTCGACAAACTGCCTCAACTTACATTCTGACAAACTGCCTTATCTTACATTCCGACATACTGCCTTACCTGGGATCTCGACAAACTGCCGTAAGTGACAAACGTTTATATTATTAACATTCTGACAAACGTCCATAACTGACAAACTGCCTCAACTTACATTCCGACAAACCTTCATATCTGACATCCTGTCAAACTTTCATAACTGACATTCTGATAAACTGATTTAACTTACATTTTGACGAACTGCCATAACTCACATTCTGATAAACTATCATATCTTTCAATCCGATAGTTATGATAATAACTGACTTTCTAACAAACTGACATATTTGACAAACGTCTATAGCTGACATTCTGACAATTACTTTAACTGACATTCTGAGAAACTGACATTATAAACTTAGAATCAGACCAACTGCCATAACTGTCTTTCTACGATAGAAAAAGACTGGTTATATCAGCAAATCGCTTGCTTTTACAATGCAAGCACTTAAAGTCTCTTCTTACTTGCTTGCAAGGTGCAAGTCACTCAGAATTGTAAACCACAACCTGCACCTGGTGAATACACATCACAGTTATCGATGTCCGTCTGTGCGTAATTAATAAATCGATTAACCTTCAATTCATTAAAAAAGCATCGCAATTAAGAAAAGAAAGGCAGCAGCGAGTACGTCATATTAGTCAAAGACGAGCTGGAGTGGCTTCTGGCGTGATGGACAATGGAGAAGGCAGTTTGATTGATGGCCGGCGCACTCGCATCGCGTCAGTCAGTCATCCATCTCTGGCGGTGGAACTGGGATATCATTCTTGTTAGCCCTTCCATATAAGGTCCGTTGGCATTCTTCTGCTAGCAGAGCAAATAAACTTCTACATTGTTAAGAATTCGCCAAAATCTCAAACTCGCCTGAACGGCCCCCGAAGGCAAAGAGGACAAAAGTGAATTTGAAATTTTAATTTCAAGGTTTTCTTCTTTCCGTTGGCGTTGGTTTTAATTTATTGATGGCTTTGCTTAAGTTTCTTACTATGGCTGTTCACTTAAGTATCTGAACCCTTTTGCTTCAACTTCTGTCGAATACTCGTCCGTGGTTTTTGTGGGCTTTAAACAGACGAGGGCAGTGAATGCGGTATAAATAGGAAATACTAGTTATTTTGGTTCTCATGTTATACGTGTAGGGTCGAAAATATACGGTAAACAATTTGAAATGGGTGGATGTTTTAAGGTTTATATTTACTGTGAAATGGAAGACGTTTGGATTGAAGATAAGTCTTATTTTTAACTTTCCAAATCATAACTTTGGATATTTCACACTTATAACTTTATATTATACAAATATGAGCCTAAAGCCTATTTAAAGAATTATGTTTGTGAAATTAACTTAAGGCCAACTAGCTTAATTCAATTTAATTTCTGAATAATTTCTAATAATAATATCAAGTAAAAATGTTTCATTTTTTCAAGAAAATATACTTTCAAAACTATTTACTTTTTTCATATCCCCTAAACATACTTAATCATAATATTAAAATATAATTGAGTAATATTTTTAATTAAACTTAGCTTCAGGAGAAGCCTCAAGTATATTTGCGTCAAAGTCAGAAAAATGGACCTATTTTCATTTCAAAATTACTTAATTTCCAGTGGATCCCGAGCCATGTAAACATCACTGGCAATGAAAAGGCTGATCAACCATTCAAGCAGGGAACAAGCCTCCCTCAGCCCGAGCATCTGAGTTCACTACATTCCTCCAGGTCCCTAATAAAGACGTCCACCAAAAACTAGAATCATGGTCGACTGAGGGAACTCTCAGCAGGAAAACGGTGGGAAAGTCTTGTGACGGAGAAACCAATTGACCAAACTTGCCGCGATCTGTTAGCGTTGCAGCTTTCAGATTGAAGACCCGTCATGATTACCTTGCTGCGCACCTCCACCGCATTCATGTGCTACCAACTCCGGAGTGTCTGCTGTGTGGGGTGAACTTATGGATGCCGAACACCTTAATGATTGCACAGCCCTGTACCGAGCCCAGGATTACCTTTCTGCGCCTTTCCACCGCATTAATGTGCTACCAACCCCGGATTGTCTGCTGTGTGGTGATGAACGTATGGATGCCGAACACCTTAATGATTGCACAGCCCTGAACCGGGCCCAGGATTACAACCGTCCCATCTTCAGGGAGGCCCATCTCTACTGGTCAGCGCGTCGCCAAATGGCTCAACTGCCAAGGGTGGGCGTTGGTTAGTAAGTAATTTCAAAATTTGGTACTGACGGATCATGCGTTTATTTACAATATGTTTAGGCCGTTGCTTCACTCTCATTATGAATTGAACTAAATAACCTTCTTCGGGCCATGGATGGTTCCACTTCTTGTCTAGATAAGCTCATGATCTTTTAACGTTTTATATATATTCTGACTGTATGGGTTCACTTTTGATTTTTGCTATTTATGTTTACTAAATGCGTTTTTACGCTCGAAACACAAAATCAACAAAGTACTTCAATTTCCATAATTAAAAGCTGTGCAATTTGTGCGTGTTTGCAAAAACGTAAATCCGTCTGACCAGAAGTGAAGTAAAGCTGTACAATCTGTGCGTGTTTGCAAAAACGTAAATCCGTCTGACCAGAAGTGAAGTAAAGCTGTACAATCTGTGCGTCTTTGAAAAAACTTAAATCCGTCTGACCAGAAGTGAAGTAAAGCTGTACAATCTGTGCGTGTTTGCAAAAACGTAAATCCGTCTGACCGGAAGTGAAGTAAAGCTGTACAATCAGTGCGTGTTTGCAAAAACGTAAATCCGTCTGACCGGAAGTGAAGTAAAGCTGTACAATCTGTGCGTGTTTGCAAAAACGTAAATCCGTCTGACCAGAAGTGAAGTAAAGCTGTACAATCTGTGCGTGTTTGCAAAAACGTAAATCCGTCTGACCGGAAGTGAAGTAAAGCTGTACAATCTGTGCGTGTTTGCAAAAACGTAAATCCGTCTGACCAGAAGTGAAGTAAAGCTGTACAATCTGTGCGTGTTTGCAAAAACGTAAATCCGTCTGACCGGAAGTGAAGTAAAGCTGTACAATCTGTGCGTGTTTGCAAAAACGTAAATCCGTCTGACCGGAAGTGAAGTAAAGCTGTACAATCTGTGCGTGTTTGCAAAAACGTAAATCCGTCTGACCAGAAGTGAAGTAAAGCTGTACAATCTGTGCGTGTTTGCAAAAACGTAAATCCGTCTGACCGGAAGTGAAGTAAAGCTGTACAATCTGTGCGTGTTTGCAAAAACGTAAATCCGTCTGACCAGAAGTGAAGTAAAGCTGTACAATCTGTGCGTGTTTGCAAAAACGTAAATCCGTCTGACCGGAAGTGAAGTAAAGCTGTACAATCTGTGCGTGTTTGCAAAAACGTAAATCCGTCTGACCAGAAGTGAAGTAAAGCTGTACAATCTGTGCGTGTTTGCAAAAACGTAAATCCGTCTGACCGGAAGTGAAGTAAAGCTGTACAATCAGTGCGTGTTTGCAAAAACGTAAATCCGTCTGACCGGAAGTGAAGTAAAGCTGTACAATCTGTGCGTGTTTGCAAAAACGTAAATCCGTCTGACCAGAAGTGAAGTAAAGCTGTACAATCTGTGCGTGTTTGCAAAAACGTAAATCCGTCTGACCAGAAGTGAAGTAAAGCTGTACAATCTGTGCGTGTTTGCAAAAACGTAAATCCGTCTGACCGGAAGTGAAGTAAAGCTGTACAATCTGTGCGTGTTTGCAAAAACGTAAATCCGTCTGACCAGAAGTGAAGTAAAGCTGTACAATCTGTGCATGTTTGCAAAAACGTAAATCCGTCTGACCGGAAGTGAAGTAAAGCTGTACAATCTGTGCGTGTTTGCAAAAACTTAAATCCGTCTGACCGGAAGTGAAGTAAAGCTGTACAATCTGTGCGTGTTTGCAAAAACGTAAATCCGTCTGACCGGAAGTGAAGTAAAGCTGTACAATCTGTGCGTGTTTGCAAAAACGTAAATCCGTCTGACCGGAAGTGAAGTAAAGCTGTACAATCTGTGCGTGTTTGCAAAAACGTAAATCCGTCTGAGCGGAAATGAAGTAAAGCTGTACAATCTGTGCGTGTTTGCAAAAACATAAATCCGTCTGACCAGAAGTGAAGTAAAGCTGTACAATCTGTGCGTGTTTGCAAAAACGTAAATCCGTCTGACCAGAAGTGAAGTAAAGCTGTACAATCTGTGCGTGTTTGCAAAAACGTAAATCCGTCTGACCAGAAGTGAAGTAAAGCTGTACAATCTGTGCGTGTTTGCAAAAACGTAAATCCGTCTGACCAGAAGTGAAGTAAAGCTGTACAATCTGTGCGTGTTTGCAAAAACGTAAATCCGTCTGACCAGAAGTGAAGATCTAGAATGATGAGACTTTGAAGTAACTGAATATCCGTTACCTCGTATCAAAGACATTATGCTTTACTTCATTAATAATATCGAGTTCCAATCTGAGCAAGCTTTACTTCCCTAAAAACTTATATTTCAATCGCAGTACAAGAAAAGAAATATATGACACTACTTTATTACACAACACCACCATACCACAATACTACTATCACTGCAGCATTTAACAAAAAGCATAGACGTTTTACCCAGAAACACGTTCTGAATAATTTCGTAAGCTGCATTTTGGAATCAGCAAAGATGAGCGGTTTGGTTCTACTTCAAAACAAAAATTAACAAATTATTTTATCAGTAATACCGTTTTACTATATAAATTAACCAAAAACAATGCGTAATCTACCGCTCATGAATTTGTCTCAGGAGATATGATGAAAACAAACAAAAAAAGGCAACCAATAGGATGCCTTTGCTGGTTAATGTTATCTGAGTTGGTAAAAGTGATGAACGTTATAGGCTAAAGAGTTATTGCACGACTATTAACATTACTAGACCAGAAGTAATGTTATCAGCAGTTGACAGCAGATAAGAGGTTTTTATTCAACTTTCAACACCGTCATCTCACCTTACGTCCGGCCTTGTTGTTGTGTAGATTCATGAGACTCCTCGCGTCCCCTTCGATCTCTCTCGCGTCCAGGAACCGCCTCGCTAGTCTCATCCCGTAGCCGGCGTCCACACTGCATCCGCCCCAGTTCCAGCCCGCCGGAGCGATGTCTTTGCGAGATTTGTGCCGAGGATCGCAGCCACACGTCGATATGTTGCCTCTGGAACACGCTAATGTGATTGCATAAGCAACGCCTGCGCTGGCGACTGCATATGTAAAGGCTGCCTCTTTGCTCCCTGAAACAAAGAATTTTGTTTTAATTAATTTTAGTTGTTAATGGAGAGTTACTTATTCTAACCCTTAACATATATGGTAACAAAATGTCCATGTCTGTTTGTTTTTAATTCCTTATAATAACGCTAACATTATTTGTAGCAACAACCCTACATTCACATAAACTACGATCCAGACCGTTCCTTCGAATCACTTTCTTGCTCTCTTAAAGTCTATGCATCTGCTTTGAAATAAGAGAGCATGTTTCATAAATATGCCTGTAGAGTGCAACAGGTGGAATTGTTATCCAAATATATGTTTTTGACAATTGAAGAAACTTTGGTCAATTTATGCAGTTGATTTGAATTTTTCTAAAACCAGGGAGAATCCAGATTTTTTAGTATGGCATTTAAACGTTGTTTTATTATTATGTACTATAGATGACATTTTACCCTTCATCGATTTGCCCTTGTGTAGGTTATTTTGAGTAAGGTTACGTTAATTATCATTCGTATACATTTATAAAAAAGATTCATTAAATAAAAACCATTTGGTATCAATTTTATGTGTAAATTTCAAGTAAATTTTAGTTTAGATCTAACCTATGACCAACAAACACGAAATACTAAGTTATTGTCAATACAAATTTTGCTGTAATAAACTGAACTTCGTTAACAAATCAACGATATTTGTCAACATCATGTTCCCAAACGTCGTATTTATTCGAATATCATTACCATCGCATTTTAATTTCTGTTAACATTTACTAACCTCATTATTTTGTCAAATTCGAAATATCTGATAGCTCAAGTGATTCAAAGGCTACAGCTGTTTTAACCATTGGCTACTTGCCAAATTCTAAACAGCTGATCGATCATGATCATGTGTAATATTCTCTCAAAACATTTTTTCGAAACTTTAAAATTGAAATTTTGTGTTAATATTAAATACAGTTACGCCTTGACGTTGTTCTAGTCAGTCAGGCAGAACAACGTCGCCTGTTTGGAAGATGGCTTGAGTCGTACATTAATATTTATTGCATATTCTGTTTGTTTTTTATTGTATTTATTGCTTTGTTTTTCGACGATCAGTCACTTATTACTATAGTCAGTTTTATTGACTGTGAATAGCAAGATTAGATAAAACCACACCACTTCCTGCTCTGGGATATATCGAAGGATCTGACGTAGACACCTCGTACTCTCTGTATGGACCTTACCGGTTCTGCCTCATCTTGTAAAAGGATAGGAAAAGAGAGATGGGACCAAGGAAGAAGTATAATAGAAACTTGGTTATAGGAGGAGGGGGTAAAAAGGGTCGTTACCAGGTCATACTACAAAGAGATTATTATTCTGCATCACTAATAATCCATGACCCCAGTAGAGGGCTTTCCTAATTTAGGTAAGCAATGCTGCCTAAGCGAAACTATAATTTTTACTTTCTCCCAGTACCATAGGAGCGTTATATAATTCCTTAGGGATAGCCTTTCTCTATTAATACCTAACCTTCCTCAATTATCACCTACATTTCCTTTTCCCTACCCTTCACTATTAGTGTAGTGGCTGGATCATGTCCTTAAATGCTTGGCAGAGAAATGTTCTTTAAGAATTTAAATCTCTAAACGTGGCCATTCTCTATATCCCAAAGCAGGGGTGTCAAGTCTTTAGCGTGGACCTTTCTGTTATTTAGAATAATTTGTTCACTCTTTATAATCGATAATAAGTTAGTTGAATTGATTACTTCCTCTAAATTACAACAATTTCTAGTTTGCATGCAAACTACTTCATTTCATTTTAACTTTTTATTACAATACCTCACAACTCTAATAACAGAATGATATTAGTTTTAAAAGTGACGTAAAAAATAATAAAACCTAAATAATTACTAAAAACGTACACTGGGAGTATATTTCATGTCGAACACCTGTCAAAAGCTATCCACTACAGGAAGAAAGACAATATGGCAATAATGGTGCCATATTTTGCGCTGTCGGCCATCGAATTACCTGCGCCCACTCAACGACTTCGGCCAATTATAAGTTAAACGTGCTTAACCTAAAATTGCTTTTTCTCATTGTGTTTTTGTCGTGCTTTGGCCTGGATCAGGAAACGTTTCTAATTACAAGAGCACGACAGGTTGTGTGGGTGCCCGAGAGCCCAATAGCCGACACTCGTATGACGTCATCTTTTAATTATTTAATTAAAATGCTCATATTTGTAGGTGTAAGAGATTGTTTCAGCAGAACCAATATCTCATGTTAGTTTTATAGATCATTAACAATTAAAGTGAAAGGTGACATTATCTACCTACTTGTTAAAATCTGCATAAAAGTTGTTCCTTTTTGATTGCATCTAAATCGATTTCTTTCATGAAAATCATCTGTTAAAGATTTACAGTTTCAGTGGCTGAGAAACCAATTCAATAACAATGAGTAAGTCCGAAAATTAAATAATGGAGTTGAATGTTAAACGTAATACATGACGAAATTTAGGATTAAAAAATTATAGTGCAAATGCTTCTATATGTGCACATGCTTCTACATGTGTTACTCAAATATAAATTTTAAACAAGAAACTATTGATTTCAGATGTCGATATCAATAATAGTGATTAAAATTTACGGTGAGTATCCAAAAACATGTCCTCACTTTACAAAGAGTTTTTGTTGAAAATAAAATACAGTACCTTATGATATTACACCACATTAACCTTATGATGTTACACCACATTACTTTGATGATGTTACACCACATTAACCTTATGATGTTACACCACATTAACCTTATGATGTTACACCACATTACTTTGATGATGTTACACCACATTAACCTTATAATGTTACACAACATTAACCTTATGATGTTACACCACATTAACCTTATGATGTTACACCACATTACTTTGATGATGTTACACCACATTAACCTTATAATGTTACACCACATTAATCTTATGATGTTATACCACATTACTTTGATTATGTTACACCACATTAACCTTATGATGTTACACCACATTAACCTTATGATGTTACACCACATTAACCATATGATATTACACCACATTACTCTGATGATGTTACATAACATTAACCTTATGATATTACACCACACTAACCTTATGATATTACACCACATTAACCCTATGATATTACACCACACTAACCTTATGATATTACACCACATTACTCTGATGATGTTACACCACATTAACCTTATGATATTACACCACACTAACCCTATGATATTACACCACATTAACCCTATGATATTACACCACATTACTATACTGTTGTTTTAAAATACTACAGTACCTGTTTGAAAGTAGCAGCAAAGATAAAACTATGTCAATAACAATATTGTCATTCTTATTAGACGTCAACTATCCTTGCAAAAGTCATTAACCCTGTAAGCTTCCTCACACATCTATTGCGTTTGTATCTATTACCTCCTGGAAATGGCAAATTTTAAAAAATACCGAAATTGATTTATTTATTATTTAAAGTTAACATTTTAAAATGGAAACTGACAATTTATACAACGCATTTATAAATTTTTGTATTTTACTTATAAATGTTTGTTAATATTCCGTATTACATTACCTTAGTTAATAACTATGGCTTACATTACTAACAAGGCAGTACAATAAGTAACCACGTTTACCGTAAACATATTTAGAAATAACACAATCTTCTTTATACATACATAAATTTCAACCTAATCCTAATGTACAATAAAATTAAACTACGATTACTAATTAAATTATTTGATATCATACGTCATCACATAATTTTATAAATATACGATGTTTTTTATAAAACATTGGAAAATCCATTGAAAATAACCTCCATACAATTTCTAACTGGAGACTAAAGAAGCTGTAGGAGTTATCATAGTTCCATATAATTGCTTTCGGAACCTCCTACAGTTTTGCTCAATAGCAATGTTCCTTATAGGATGCCCTCTAAACGAAGTTTTACTCTAAATGGCGAGAACATAATGACACCTGAGTTCCAAGGAACTGGAATATAAGATACCCCATTATAGGATGCCCTCTAAATGGCGAGAACATGATGACACCTGAGTTCCACGGAACTGGAATATAAAATACGGCATTATAGGATGCCCTCTATATGAAGTTTTACTCTAAATGGCGAGAACATAATGACACCTGAGTTCCAAGGAACTGGAATATAAGATACCACATTATAGGATGCCCTCTATATGAAGTTTTACTCTAAATGGCGAGAACATAATGACACCTGAGTTCCAAGGAACTGGAATATAAGATACCGCATTATAGGATGCCCTCTAAACGAAGTTTTACTCTAAATGGCGAGAACATAATGACACCTGAGTTCCAAGGAACTGGAATATAAGATACCGCATTATAGGATGCCCTCTAAATGGCGAGAACATGATGACACCTGAGTTCCACGGAACTGGAATATAAAATACGGCATTATAGGATGCCCTCTATATGAAGTTTTACTCTAAATGGCGAGAACTTAATGACACCTGAGTTCCAAGGAACTGGAATATAAGATACCACATTATACGATGCCCTCTATATGAAGTTTTACTCTAAATGGCGAGAACATAATGACACCTGAGTTCCAAGGAACTGGAATATAAGATACCGCATTATAGGATGCCCTCTAAATGGCGAGAACATAATGACACCTGAGTTCCAAGGAACTGGAATATAAGATACCGCATTATAGGATGCCCTCTAAATGGCGAGAACATGATGACACCAGAGTTCCAAGGAACTGGAATATAAGATACCGCATTATAGGATGCCCTCTAAATGGTGGAAACATAATGACACCTGAGTTCCAAGGAACTGGAATATAAGATACCACATTATAGGATGCCCTCTAAACGAAGTTTTACTCTAAATGGCGAGAACATAATGACACATGAGTTCCAAGGAACTGGAATATAAGATACCGCATTATAGGATGCCCTCTAAATGGCGAGAGCATGATGACACCTGAGTTCCACGGAACTGGAATATAAAATACGGCATTATAGGATGCCCTCTATATGACGTTTTACTCTAAATGGCGAGAACATAATGACACCTGAGTTCCAAGGAACTGGAATATAAGATACCACATTATAGGATGCCCTCTATATGAAGTTTTACTCTAAATGGCGAGAACATAATGACACCTGAGTTCCAAGGAACTGGAATATAAGATACCGCATTATAGGATGCCCTCTAAATGGCGAGAACATAATGACACCTGAGTTCCAAGGAACTGGAATATAAGATACCGCATTATAGGATGCCCTCTAAATGGCGAGAACATGATGACACCAGAGTTCCAAGGAACTGGAATATAAGATACCGCATTATAGGATGCCCTCTAAATGGTGGAAACATAATGACACCTGAGTTCCAAGGAACTGGAATATAAGATACCACATTATAGGATGCCCTCTATATGAAGTTTTACTCTAAATGGCGAGAACATAATGACACCTGAGTTCCAAGGAACTGGAATATAAGATACCGCATTATAGGATGCCCTCTAAATGGCGAGAACATAATGACACCTGAGTTGCAAGGAACTGGAATATAAGATACCGCATTATAGGATGCCCTCTAAATGGCGAGAACATAATGACACCTGAGTTCCAAGGAACTGGAATATAAGATACCGCATTATAGGATGCCCTCTAAATGGCGAGAACATAATGGCACCTGAGTTCCAAGGAACTGGAATATAAGATACCGCATTATAGGATGCCCTCTAAATGGCGAGAACATAATGACACCTGAGTTCCAAGGAACTGGAATATAAGATACCGCATTATAGGATGCCCTCTAAATGGCGAGAACATAATGGCACCTGAGTTCCAAGGAACTGGAATATAAGATACCGCATTATAGGATGCCCTCTAAATGGCGAGAACATAATGACACCTGAGTTCCAAGGAACTGGAATATAAGATACCGCATTATAGGATGCCCTCTAAATGGCGAGAACATGATGACACCTGAGTTCCACGGAACTGGAATATAAGATACCGCATTATAGGATGCCCTCTAAATGAAGTTTTACTCTAAATGGCGAGAACATAATGACACCTGAGTTCCAAGGAACTGGAATATAAGATACCGCATTATAGGATGCCCTCTAAATGGCGAGAACATAATGACACCTGAGTTCCAAGGAACTGGAATATAAGATACCGCATTATAGGATGCCCTCTAAATGGCGAGAACATGATGACACCAGAGTTCCAAGGAACTGGAATATAAGATACCGCATTATAGGATGCCCTCTAAATGGTGAGAACATAATGACACCTGAGTTCCAAGGAACTGGAATATAAGATACCACATTATAGGATGCCCTCTATATGAAGTTTTACTCTAAATGGCGAGAACATAATGACACCTGAGTTCCAAGGAACTGGAATATAAGATACCGCATTATAGGATGCCCTCTAAATGGCGAGAACATAATGACACCTGAGTTCCAAGGAACTGGAATATAAGATACCGCATTATAGGATGCCCTCTAAATGGCGAGAACATAATGACACCTGAGTTCCAAGGAACTGGAATATAAGATACCGCATTATAGGATGGCCTCTAAATGGCGAGAACATGATGACACCTGAGTTCCACGGAACTGGAATATAAGATACCGCATTATAGGATGCCCTCTAAATGAAGTTTTACTCTAAATGGCGAGAACATAATGACACCTGAGTTCCAAGGAACTGGAATATAAGATACCGCATTATAGGATGCCCTCTAAATGGCGAGAACATGATGACACCTGAGTTCCAAGGAACTGGAATATAAGATACCGCAATATAGGATGCCCTCTAAACGAAGTTTTACTCTAAATGGCGAGAACATAATGACACCTGAGTTCCAAGGAACTGGAATATAAGATACCGCATTATAGGATGCCCTCTAAATGGCGAGAACATAATGACACCTGAGTTCCAAGGAACTGGAATATAAGATACCGCATTATAGGATGCCCTCTAAATGGCGAGAACATGATGACACCTGAGTTCCACGGAACTGGAATTTAAGATACCGCATTATAGGATGCCCTCTAAACGAAGTTTTACTCTAAATGGCGAGAACATAATGACACCTGAGTTCCAAGGAACTGGAATATAAGATACCGGTTTATAGGATGCCCTCTAAATGGCGAGAACATGATGACACCTGAGTTCCACGGAACTGGAATTTAAGATACCGCATTATAGGATGCCCTCTAAACGAAGTTTTACTCTAAATGGCGAGAACATAATGACACCTGAGTTCCAAGGAACTGGAATATAAGATACCGCATTATAGGATGCCCTCTAAACAAAGTTTTACTCTAAATGGCGAGAACATAATGACACCTGAGTTCCAAGGAACTGGAATATAAGATACCGCATTATAGGATGCCCTCTAAATGGCGAGAACATGATGACACCTGAGTTCCACGGAACTGGAATATAAAATACCGCATTATAAGATGCCCTCTAAATGGCGAGAACATAATGGCACCTGAGTTCCAAGGAACTGGAATATAAGATACCGCATTATAGGATGCCCTCTAAATGAAATTTTACTCTAAATGGCGAGAACATAATGACACCTGAGTTCCAAGGAACTGGAATATAAGATACCGCATTATAGGATGCCCTCTAAATGGCGAGAACATGATGACACCTGAGTTCCACGGAACTGGAATTTAAGATACCGCATTATAGGATGCCCTCTAAATGGCGAGAACATAATGACACCTGAGTTCCACGGAACTGGAATATAAAATACCGCATTATAAGATGCCCTCTAAATGGCGAGAACATAATGGCACCTGAGTTCCAAGGAACTGGAATATAAGATACCGCATTATAGGATGCCCTCTAAATGAAGTTTTACTCTAAATGGCGAGAACATAATGACACCTGAGTTCCACGGAACTGGAATTTAAGATACCGCATTATAGGATGCCCTCTAAATGGCGAGAACATAATGACACCTGAGTTCCAAGGAACTGGAATATAAGATACCGCATTATAGGATGCCCTCTAAATGGCGAGAACATAATGGCACCTGAGTTCCAAGGAACTGGAATTTAAGATACCGCATTATAGGATGCCCTCTAAACAAAGTTTTACTCTAAATGGCGAGAACATAATGACACCTGAGTTCCAAGGAACTGGAATATAAGATACCGCATTATAGGATGCCCTCTAAATGGCGAGAACATAATGACACCTGAGTTCCAAGGAACTGGAATATAAGATACCGCATTATAGGATGCCCTCTAAATGGCGAGAACATAATGACACCTGAGTTCCAAGGAACTGGAATTTAAGATACCGCATTATAGGATGCCCTCTAAATGGCGAGAACATAATGACACCTGAGTTCCACGGAACTGGAATATAAAATACCGCATTATAAGATGCCCTCTAAATGGCGAGAACATAATGGCACCTGAGTTCCAAGGAACTGGAATATAAGATACCGCATTATAGGATGCCCTCAAAATGAAGTTTTACTCTAAATGGCGAGAACATAATGACACCTGAGTTCCACGGAACTGGAATTTAAGATACCGCATTATAGGATGCCCTCTAAACAAAGTTTTCTCTAAATGGCGAGAACATAATGACACCTGAGTTCCAAGGAACTGGAATATAAGATACCGCATTATAGGATGCCCTCTATATGAAGTTTTACTCTAAATGGCGAGAACATAATGACACCTGAGTTCCAAGGAACTGGAATATAAGATACCGCATTATAGGATGCCCTCTAAATGGCGAGAACATGATGACACCTGAGTTCCAAGGAACTGGAATATAAGATACCGCATTATAGGATGCCCTCTAAATGGCGAGAACATGATGACACCTGAGTTCCACGGAACTGGAATATAAAATACCGCATTATAAGATGCCCTCTAAATGGCGAGAACATAATGGCACCTGAGTTCCAAGGAACTGGAATATAAGATACCGCATTATAGGATGACCTCTAAATGGCGAGAACATGATGACACCTGAGTTCCAAGGATCTGGAATATAAGATACCGCATTATAGGATGCCCTCTAAATGGCGAGAACATAATGACACCTGAGTTCCACGGAACTGGAATATAAAATACCGCATTATAAGATGCCCTCTAAATGGCGAGAACATAATGGCACCTGAGTTCCAAGGAACTGGAATATAAGATACCGCATTATAGGATGCCCTCAAAATGAAGTTTTACTCTAAATGGCGAGAACATAATGACACCTGAGTTCCACGGAACTGGAATTTAAGATACCGCATTATAGGATGCCCTCTAAACAAAGTTTTCTCTAAATGGCGAGAACATAATGACACCTGAGTTCCAAGGAACTGGAATATAAGATACCGCATTATAGGATGCCCTCTATATGAAGTTTTACTCTAAATGGCGAGAACATAATGACACCTGAGTTCCAAGGAACTGGAATATAAGATACCGCATTATAGGATGCCCTCTAAATGGCGAGAACATGATGACACCTGAGTTCCAAGGAACTGGAATATAAGATACCGCATTATAGGATGCCCTCTAAATGGCGAGAACATGATGACACCTGAGTTCCACGGAACTGGAATATAAAATACCGCATTATAAGATGCCCTCTAAATGGCGAGAACATAATGGCACCTGAGTTCCAAGGAACTGGAATATAAGATACCGCATTATAGGATGACCTCTAAATGGCGAGAACATGATGACACCTGAGTTCCAAGGAACTGGAATATAAGATACCGCATTATAGGATGCCCTCTAAATGGCGAGAACATAATGACACCTGAGTTCCAAGGAACTGGAATATAAGATACCGCATTATAGGATGCCCTCTAAATGGCGAGAACATGATGACACCTGAGTTCCACGGAACTGGAATATAAAATACCGCATTATAAGATGCCTTCTAAATGGCGAGAACATAATGGCACCTGAGTTCCAAGGAACTGGAATATAAGATACCGCATTATAGGATGCCCTCTAAATGAAGTTTTACTCTAAATGGCGAGAACATAATGACACCTGAGTTCCAAGGAACTGGAATATAAGATACCGCATTATAGGATGTCCTCTAAATGGCGAGAACATGATGACACCTGAGTTCCAAGGAACTGGAATATAAGATACCGCATTATAGGATGCCCTCTAAATGGCGAGAACATAATGACACCTGAGTTCCAAAAAACTGGAATATAAGATACCGCATTATAAGATGCCCTCTAAATGGCGAGAACATGGTGACGCCGGAGTTCCAAGGATCCGGAATATATGATACCGCATTATAGGATGCCTTCTAAATGGCGAGAACATGGTGACGCCGGAGTTCCAAGGATCTGGAATATAAGGTACCGCATTATAGAATGACCTCTAAATGGCGAGAATATGGTGACGCCGGAGTTCCAAGGATCCGGAATATATGATACCGCATTATAGGATGCCTTCTAAATGGCGAGAACATGGTGACGCCGGAGTTCCAAGGATCTGGAATATAAGATACCGCATTATAGGATGCCCTCTAAATGGCGAGAACATGATGACACCTGAGTTCCAAGGATCTGGAATATAAGATACCGCATTATAGGATGCCCTCTAAATGGCGAGAACATGATGACACCTGAGTTCCAAGGAACTGGAATATAAGATACCGCATTATAGGATGCCCTCTAAATGGCGAGAACATAATGACACCTGAGTTCCAAAAAACTGGAATATAAGATACCGCACTATAGGATGCCCTCTAAATGGCGAGAACATGGTGACGTCATATATATATATATATATATATATATATATATATATATATATATATATATATATATATATATATATATATATATATTACATTTATATATACCCATTTAAGACCTACATATTACCACCGCGAACAAACTAACACTTGATTCGTCTGACTTTTATATATATATATATATATATATATATATATATATATATAAAACCAACTAACACTTGCTTCATATGACTTTGAATAACCATCATTTTTATCTGGATTCCATCTGAAATACAAGAACGCTTCAGTCATATCCAGCAATAAACTTCCCACGTCCTCCAAGATAAAATATGAGACCTTGATGTGACACTATGATTGGTATTAAATTAGTTTTAACCCGTGCACTGAGTGGTCACGTCTGACTACGTGACAAGTCTGTACAATGGTAAATCCTGGTAAACATGTAGCTCTTCTAACAATACCAAGAACGCCTTTCGATTATACTTCTTACACGAAGGGCATTCTCCTTCAAGTGTTCAAATATTCTCTCTCAAATTCTCCTCACATGGAGGGAACTTATTTTTTTTCAATGCTACAAACAGATGTACTTGAAATGCTAGTTTGGCCTAGAAAACAGCAAATTTAATGGCCTAGTCTAAAATTTCGTAAGCTTAAGTTTTTTTTAAATATACAAAAATACCATTGTCGAAAATTTGAGTTAACGCTAAGACATTTGAAGAAATTGAAAACCTTTCAAAAAATCGCTATAGAATAGATAAGTCGAGAAATAAAAACATTCAAGACTACGTAAGCTAGGTTCTTTGGGCTTTTATAATCGACCATAAGTCTACCTCATTCGATGTCCTAAAGGCAAGTGGCTAAAATAGGGTGTGTGTGTGTGTGTGTGTGTGTGTGTTATGTATTCGATATACATTGCTGGAATTATTTGTTACAGATTACACCAACAGATGGAGTTCTCACTTCTTCTTTATATACATTGTGGATAAAGTAATTGTGGTGCGTACTTTATTCTATTACTCGCATATATTCAGGGCTAAGAAGAAACTATGTCCTATATTTTAAAAACTATTCTGCCAGGTAGTTTTATTGCGCATGACGTCACTAAACCCGACTTGTAACCAGAGTAATAGTGGTGCGTTACTACTGCATTGAGAAGATTATTAGTTCTCTCGCACGTCTTCACTACCCCCCAGAGGTAAGATGCTAGCGGTAGACAATACTACATTTCATTCTTGTATTTGTTATTCAACTTGAATTCTTTATTCAATGTACGTAGATTGTATTCGTCCACTTTTATCCATGTTTAAGTGAATCGTCATTGATAGTCGTCGTTTTTTTAACGACCTGTTCATTTTACAATATAGCAATCATTATTTCTTGTGAAATACAATAACTGTTATTTTTCCGAGAACTCTCGGTGACAATTTACAAGTAACAGTAGCAGTAACATAAATCTTGCCTCCGCAAGAAAACTTGTTGAGCTACTAAAATGCCTTTGATTTAGAGAAGTGTGGAGGAAAAAATCATTTGGCGTTCCAATCGTAAAGTTTAATTTAATTGAAATATAATTCAAGCAACAGGTCACTACAGGGTCGTAAAACACTGCCTACTTAATCAAACGCCGTCAGAGTAGTAATTCCTGTTTAACACTTGGATTTAATGGAGAGAAATATGGATAGAAGTAGGTTATATAGGACATATATTTACAGCTTCCCTACACAAGTTTTTTTAACCGCTTATTTTAAAGAAATTACTACTTGAGTAAAAAGGAGTAAATGTTGATATTTCTCTCATTTAATACAGTATTGTCCAATGTCGTGATACTCGTACTTAACAAAGTGCTTTGGTATACCTGGTTAATGTGTATCTGTTTTGTGTGTATTTGTAATTATAATTATTTGTATGTTGTATTATGTCCTCGAAAATTGAGCACAACCTATGTACTTACAAACAATCTACGCTGGGTACTTTTTTCAACCCACAATAGGTTAGAAATAAGAAAAAAGTTAAAAAATATATTTATCACGTTAAGTAAACTTATGGTTGCCTTTCGACGTAATTATCTTGACGATTGTGGCATTTGTTGTATCTGTGGGCAAGCTTTCCAACATGCACTATTTGTGTATCTTGCCGGCATTGAATTTGAAAGCAAAACCTTGACGCTGGAATTGAATTTAAATCAGCCCTGACGCTTTCTAGAAGCTCTTCGATAGTTTGAAAACGCAGCCCTCTCTCTTCTTCAGTTCAGGGAAAAGATATGTTACTATGCGCTGTAGTCCATCCAGACTAGGAAGTGTCCTAGAGGACTAGGCGACCCTTAGAACGTGATATTCGTGTATCTTAACGGCATTGAATTTAAATCAGCCCTGACGTTTTCTAGAAGCTCTTCGATAGTTTGCCCTAGCCCTCTCTCTTCTTAAGTTCAGGGAAAAGATATGTTACTATGCGCTGTAGTCCATCCAGACTAGGAAGTGTCCTAGAGGACTAGGCGACCCTTAGAACGTGATATTCGTGTATCTTAACGGCATTGAATTTAAATCAGCCCTGACGTTTTCTAGAAGCTCTTCGATAGTTTGAAAACGCAGCACTCTCTCTTCTTCAGTTCAGGGAAAAGGTATGTTACTATGCGCTGTAGTCCATCCAGACTAGGAAGTGTCCTAGAGGACTAGGCGACCCTTAACCTGCTGCCTCTGATTGCCATAAATCACCTAGTAGGCCTTAGTGTACAAAACAAAACTCCTTCCTATGCAAATAGTACAGTTTATAAACTTTAGGTTTTGTAGGAGACTCATAGAAAAACCTTCGGAGGCAGAGACTGCTGTTCCGGCTCAGGAAGAGTAAATGTGTATGAAGGTCACCTAACCTTCTTGGGGGCTTCAGAATGGAGGATAGGTTAGGACTGTTGACAGGTGACCGAGAATACTTAAGGGGTATTTTGGATTCCGTAAGAACTCTAAGAACGAGCACCGTCACACTAGTTTTATATGTAGATATGAATAGGGAATTTGAAAGCTGTTAAAGGTTTTTTATATTCACTGGTTTTTTATTTGTATCCCGAAAATTAAAAATTGCCCATAAATAGCCACGGACATTACAAGGTAACCACAAGAACACATTAACACGTATAACTGTATGCAGCAACTGTGGCGTAATGTTTATTTTTAAATAAATAAAACCTCTAAACCACAAATAACATTTATTTAAACCTTATGTACATTTCAATTGCCCAGCAATCATCTTCAGAGGTATTTAAAAAATACAACTCTTGAGTTGTAAAGTAAACATAAACACGTAACTAGCTACATCAGATATGTGTGTGACAGTATTGAAAGATGTACCGAATTAGTAGGAAACGTGTTGCTAAATTTACTTATAACATATAATATAACTATAGATGCTACCCTTAGGAGTAAAATTGCGAATCACGGAGCAGTAATGTTTGATGTTTTCCCTCCATTCTCTTCTTCTACTGCTGAAAATTGTCTCATACACCAAAAGTGGAGAGGTATGACGAAATGGCAAGGAGTATAAAACTACAAATATTTTATCCATTTTCAACCGTTAGGAATGCAAACATGTAATACCCAATAAACATATGTTTTAAAGATATTTATATTAATAACGTCAGCAAACAAAATCAATTCGATCACGGCTCATTTGAGTCGTGATATCAAACTGAACGAAAATTACTTTTAACCCTTTAAAATAGAAATTTCACAAAATATGCCCCTTACTATGTTTTGCAATCCTTCAACTCGATTTTCCGTATAACTACTACGTAGGACTACAACCATTAAGTATGCTTTGAATTTAGAATATATTTAAACTGGGAAAATATTAATTTACTTATTTTGTAAGCTTAAGGGCAAGTTAAATCGTTAAAATGGTCTATAGTGCCGTTTTCATATTTTTGCATCATCAGCTCCTGGTTCCCTGGAAGGTAAATACCCATTCTCCAGAAACACTTCTGTCTGCATTACAGTGGGCAGTAATCTTGAAAACTACTTTATTTAATTAAACATTTGTTTACATTTACAAATGCCAAAGGACCAGCTGATTTCTTCGCACCAGATAGGTGATAAATTCGATACAGCTGTCAATAATTAATTGAACTATTACTTTTATTGGAAACACGCTAAAATTAGTAATAGCCTACTTCATATTACTACAATATTTGTTCACTTCCTAATAGAGTTTAGTGACTTGTTCATGCAAAGGCGAACATTTGGTTTTGGTCTGAAATCGACCACTTAACAGGGTCATACCATAACAACAACTTAAAGCAACTGTGGCGTAAATGTTTATATTAATTAAAACAACCTCTCACCACAAATTCAACAAATTTTGTTTTAACCTTATGTACATTTCGACTACAAAGTAAACATCTTCAGAGGTATTTTTACAAATAACTTAGTATTTGTAAAAATACCTCTGAAGATGATTACTTTAAGGTTAAAATAAGGTTAAAATAAAATTTGTTGAATTTGTGGTGAGAGGTTGTTTTAATTAATATAAGGGTCATACATTTTAGTAATTATTATAATATATATTTTGTCAAAAATTAATAATAATAAAACTAAGTAAAAGCCTATGTTATTAATTATTATTATATTACAATAAGAATAATATAAATTTTAATTATAAAAATTTAATATGCTTAGTTCTGTTCTATGGTTTTAAACCACCCTTTACTCTCTTTGTATAGCCTCTCTCTCTCTCTCTCTCTCTCTCTCTCCCCCTCTCTCAATCTCCCTCTCTCTCTCACACACTCTCTCTCTCTCTCTCTCTCTCTCTCGTTTTCTTTAAATGTAGGTAATGAATAAAAATATTACAAATACAAGAATATATAACATATATAAGTTAAAAAGTTCTCATATTTGAATATATACATACAGTATATATATATATATATATACATATTACTTTCTCATGTGTATGTGGAAATGTGTGTATGTGAGTGTATGTATGAGTGTGTGCGTGTACCCACACTTTTACGTTCCCCTCACTTTCCTTTTTATAAATAATTTATTGACTCTAGGCCTCTACGTTTAATAATCACGATCCATAGTCAGGGTCGTGCATAGTGGAATTCTTTCCCCCCAAGAACACACGAAACCACATCCAATCGTTAGACAAACAAGTGGCCATAGAAGAAGGACCCATTGAGGAACAATAGAAGAAGGACCGTCAGACACGAGTTAATTGCCGCAGTGAAAGGCCCGACGAATGGATTGGTTCCTCGTTTCATCGCCCGAAGCCTGCCTCCGGATGATGTATGTTGTGACGTGGGATCAGACCCAGAAGGCGTGGTTCCGGGCCACCAACAATCTAACATTTTTTCTTGACAATTATTCGCTTTACTTTGAGTGGGCTTTGATTCGATGCCTTAAATACTGGGCTTATCAAATTTACATTTTAACACGTGTTTACATAATACGGACCCGATTACGGTCATGGTTCATAGCTTGCGTCGACGTTTATGATGAAATAAAATCATGATACATCGACTAAATTCAACACCTACCGACTAATGAGTCAGGAACCGTACCTCTGAGTGGGCAGTAACTAGATTAGGTTATGGTAACAAGCAAATCGGAGAGGTTGGCATTTTTGTAAATCCTGTTTCATGAATTTCCGTTTGGAAAGTATAAATCCTATGTACAAAGTTAACTTTCCTTTTAGGTACAATGTACCTTCTAAAACTATAATAATAATTGAATTTCTACTTTATTCCCATCTTTGTAGTTTTCTATCACCGAGGGTTGTTATCGTCAGAATGTCCATCTATCAACTAGGGCCAAGTCTTCATACATTTAATGATGGTTTCCTCTTATGTTTCCCATGTAGTGTCCTTGACCAATCCGAAATCTTCTTCCTGGACTGTTTATCTTCATGTTTAGTTATTAACTTCTCTTGCCTCTCGACCATTATGTTCCTACATCTTAAATGACCCCTACTCCTGAAACCTGTTCACAGTTATGAATCGTAGTTCCTTAAGGGTTTCATTTCTCTTGCAATCTCTTCTTATTCTTCCAGGAAGTCTTCCGAAAAATGCCATGAACTCTGCCATTATACGCCTTCAGTATAAATCTCTAGTCTGAGTTCACTATTGAATATGGAAGTGATCTCATAGAGGTTCTATCTATACAGAGTGGCGCATTTGATGGAATACTCAGAAGTTATATCTGCTACAGAGTGGCGCATTTGATGGAATAATCAGAAGTTATATCTGCTACAGAGTGGCGCATTTGATGGAATACTCAGTAGTTCTACCTGCTACAGAGTGGCGCATTTGATGGAATACTCAGTAGTTCTACCTGCTACAGAGTGGCGCATTTGATGGAATACTCAGTAGTTCTACCTGCTACAGAGTGGCGCATTTGATGGAATACTCAGTAGTTCTACCTGCTACAGAGTGGCGCATTTGATGGAATACTCAGTAGTTCTACCTGCTACGGAGTGGCGCATTTGATGGAATAATCAGAAGTTATATCTGCTACAGAGTGGCGCATTTGATGGAATATTCAGTAGTTTCTTTTTGATTTTGCTTTAGATCTCATGATCTATGTTACATCCAAGTGGAATATAGTTCCAAATAAACCTATAAAGAAACGATGTATACAGTATTCTAAATTTGTTATTTAATGCAGTGTTAATTTCAAGAACAGAAAACTAGAAGAACAGTTAAATACTAAATTTAGAAACAGTTTGGACACTCGATTTGCCTGTCGTAACGTGACGGATGAATAACAAGAAGAAGAGAAGAGGGTTTCTAACGAAGATAATGAGAAGATGAAGCAGAGTCAAAGAAAAGAGGAAAGGTAATATGCTAGTGAAAGAAACAGGGAAGTATAAAGACAACAAGAAAAACGAAAATTGAAAATGCAAAAAGTTATTTTAAAATCATTAGGAGGCAAATAATTAGAAACCAGAGAAAGGAGGGAAAGCAAGAGGCACAAAGCAAAAAAGAGAAAAATCGGAAGATGGAGGCAAGAACAAGAAACAGAACTTGTAATAAGAGTAATTGTAGACTAAATTAAAAAGTAAAAAGGGAGAAAAATGAAGTAGAAAAAGTAAAATTAAAAACTTAAGAAAAAAGAAACGAAAAAGAAAATTGAGAAAGAATTAGAAAAAGAAGAAAGAAACAAGAGATTATTATCCGAAGAAAAAGAATAAAAAGGTATTAGATAAAGTTAATGTGAAAGGTACATAGAAGAGAAGGAGGAGTAGAAGAAGAAAATTATAAGATGAAGAAGTAATTAAAATTGACAAATAAGTATGAGTTCAGTAACTCCGTATTAACACAGCAATTGGAAACACTTAAGATAAACAGGATCCAACGGAATCATCTTACTAGGGAACGGACAACAACGAAATTAGTTAACTGATAATGCTGGCAATCAGCCAAACATCTCTACTTTGGATGAAATTAAAACTCTGAAACAATTACAGAGAGTCGCCGCCATTTTACTATCAGCACGCCATGTTAGCAATGCCGTTTAGATTAAGCTTATCAGCTGGCAGTAAGTTATTGGGCAATAACATGGTTTCCTTTATATTGCCGTTTAGTGGACGTTCAATGCTGCGTACTAGAATGGTTGTTTTATGGCAGTACTTGGTTGTACGAAGTGTCTTTTCTAGACTGCGATGAGTCTTTACAAGCGATGGTACTTTGTATTTACATCGAACAATAATTGTCAAGAAATAACTTCCTTAGACAATACAAATATCGATTATAACATCTTAGCGATACTAAACCGTAAAATTTTAACTTTTGATGAGCAGAAAATTCCAGATAACTTATAATTATATCCTCAATGGTCGTTTCCGGGCGGTTTGAAAGGATAAGACTTCATTGTTTTATGAATATAAATTCTTCTAATGCTAATTTTTCAATTTTTGTTATTACGTAAATTTTGGTATTATTTGTATTGTGTGTGTGTGTGTGTGTGTGTGTGTGTGTGTATGTGTGTGTGTGTGTGTGTGTGTGTGTGTGTGTTTGTGTGTGTGTGTGTGTGTGTGTGTGTGTGTGTTTGTGTGTGTGTGTGTGTGTGTGTGTGTGTGTGTGTGTGAGTGTGTGTGTGAGTGTGTGTGTATGTGTGTGTGTGTGTGTGTGTGTGTGTGTGTGTGTGTGTGTGTGTGTGTGTGTGTGTGTGTGTGTGTGTGTGTGTGTGTGTGTGCATAGTGGGAAGTATGAGCTTTCTTACCATGACAAGTTTTGTGAATTTCTCCAAGGTAGGGTAAAATTTTATAACCTGGCACTTGGGCCATTTCGAGAGGCAAGGAAGAGGGGAGGGTGGATGTTCTCCCAGGTCATTTTCAAAAACATCGACCCTTACAGTTCCGCTGACTCACAGTGACTCATCATTTTCCTACTTATTATTATTTTTTTAATATATAGTAAAAATAGAAACAAATGTAAATAGGACGTTCCCGGAAGCGTGCTAATAGGGTTGTCTAAGACTAGACTGCGATTTATGGTCCCGATGAGAGATGACGACAGTGCCTGGTGAGTTCTAGACGCCTAATACATGATTTCTACGTAAGACCCAAATTTCAGCTTATAAAATTTGACCTATACTTTGATATCTAAGGTCCATCTGTTAAAAAGGAGGCTATGTCAAGGCAAATATAATTAGTTAAGATTAAGGTAGGATATAGTGGCCCGCTGGAGAATTACGGTTTTGCGTGGCAGGGTCGCTCACCTGGCTCCGACATGGGTGAAGAGGATGAATATCCGCCTAGATAAATTAATACTTTTGATTGGAACCGTTTTATCATTCTAATAAATATTTTAAACATATTTTATTTTTATAATGTCATAATTTTGGTGTCATACTTCTAGAATACTGCTGAACAAGTCTGGAAAAACACTTTTGCAAGAGATACTCGCCAACAAAGCTTGGGCGTGTTAAAATTAAGCTATTTGGACAGCTCCAAGCAACCGTTTGATCTTTGATCTCCTTGAGCCGAAAGCTTTTGCAATTATCCGAAGGATTCGCTGCCGAAGGATTCGAAGAACCATTCGCTCGATTACGTTTGAATTATGTTTTATAACCAAAGGCCGGCTATTATTTAATGATCGCCTGAGGGTTCTGTCAGCCAATGCCTCATATATAAAACAAACGAATCAATTTAGATTTGGGTGGCCGTGATCCAACTGTCGTTGCCAGACGATTTACGGCTTCAGTTTTGGCCTGCTTCTTAATCACCCCACTCGGGTAAGATCTACCTGAAACCTTTCGATAACTGCCTGACGTGGCCGTGATGTATAATAAGGCGACTGCGGTCACGAAAAACCTATAATTTACGTGTCCCAATAAGATTATTCAAATTCAAGTAACAGGTGTTTTTGTGCCTTTTTACGCCAACCACTACCTTTGATACGACATCTATATACAGGCTACAAAAGAAAATGTAAACAAAATACTTGATTCAACTATTCTGCTCATTTTATGTTTGCTTTATCATTTTATTTCGTTATGATATCTTATCGATATTTATTTTCGTTGTTTGCTTAGACAATGTTGGAATTTTGAAGAATTTGGCTTCGCTCTTCAAGAGTAGAAATAAACATCTATAAACGGCAATTTCTCAAATATTTTTGGGAAATAACTTGAATAAAAGTAAATATGTAGTCCATAGCCCACTAAAACTCTTTAAGCAACCATTAGTTACTATTACCTATACAGCTAAGTTACAGTTAAGAGTAAATATGTAGTCCATAGCCCACTAAAACTCTTTTAAGCAACCATTAGTTACCATTACCTTGCCAGCTGAGTTACAGTTAAGAGTAAATATGTAGTCCATAGCCCACTAAAACTCTTTTGAGCAACCAATAGTTACTATTACCTATACAGCTAAGTTACAGTTAAGAGTAAATATGTAGTCCATAGCCCACTAAAACTCTTTTAAGCAACCATTAGTTACTATTACCTATACAGCTAAGTTACAGTTAAGAGTAAATATGTAGTCCATAGTCCACTAAAACTCTTTTAAGCAACCATTAGTTACTATTACCTATACAGCTAAGTTACAGTTAAGAGTAAATATGTAGTCCATAGTCCACTAAAACTCTTTTGAGCAACCATTAGTTACTATTACCTTGCCAGCTGAGTTACAGTTAAGAGTAAATATGTAGTCCATAGTCCACTAAAACTCTTTTAAGCAACCATTAGTTACTATTACCTATACAGCTAAGTTACAGTTAAGAGTAAATATGTAGTCCATAGACCACTAAAACACTTTTAAGCAACCATTAGTTATTATTACCTATACAGCTAAGTTATAGTTAAGAGTAAATATGTAGTCCAGAGTCCACTAAAACTCTTTTAAGCAACCATTAGTTACTATTACCTATACAGCTAAGTTACAGTTAACAATAATTATGTAGTCCATATTCCAATAAAACTATTTTAAGCAACCATTAGTTACTATTACCTATACAGCTGAGTTACAGTTAAGAGTAAATATGTAGTCCATAGTCCACTAAAACTCTTTTAAGCAACCATTAGTTACTATTACCTATACAGCTGAGTTACAGTTAAGAGTAAGTATGTAGTCCATAGCCCACTAAAACTCTTTAAGCAACCATTAGTTAATATTACCTATACAGCTAAGTTACAGTTAAGACTAAATATGTAGTCCAGAGTCCACTAAAACTCTTTTAAGCAACCATTAGTTACCATTACCTATACAGCTGAGTTACAGTTAAGAGTAAGTATGTAGTCAATAGCCCAATAAAACTCTTTTAAGCAACCATTAGTTACTATTGCCTATACAGCTGAGTTACAGTTAAGAGTAAATATGTAGTCCATAGTCCACTAAAACTCTTTTAAGCAATCATTAGTTACTATTACCTATACAGCTGAGTTACAGTTAAGAGTAAATATGTAGTCCATAGTCAACTAAAACTCATTTAAGCAACCATTAGTTACTATTACCTATACAGCTGAGTTACAGTTAAGAGTAAGTATGTAGTCCATAGCCCACTAAAACTCTTTTAAGCAACCATTAGTTAATATTACCTATACAGCTAAGTTACAGTTAAGAGTAAATATGTAGTCCAGAGTCCACTAAAACTCTTTTAAGCAACCATTAGTTACTATTACCTATACAGCTAAGTTACAGTTAAGAGTAAATATGTAGTCCATAGTCCACTAAAACTCTTTTGAGCAACCATTAGTTACTATTACCTTGCCAGCTAAGTTACAGTTAAGAGTAAATATGTAGTACATAGCCCAGTAAAACTCTTTTAAGCAAAAATTAGTTACTATTACCTATACAGCTAAGTTACAGTTAAGAGTAGATATGTAATCCATAGCCCACTATAACTCTTTTAAGCAACCATTAGTTACTATTACCTATACAGCTAAGTTACAGTTAACAATAATTATGTAGTCCATATTCCACTAAAACTCTTTTCAGCAACCATTAGTTACTATTACCTATACAGCTGAGTTACAGTTAAGAGTAAATATGTAGTCCATAGTCCACTAAAACTCTTTTAAGCAACCATTAGTTACTATTACCTATACAGCTGAGTTACAGTTAAGAGTAAATATGTAGTCCATAGTCCACTAAAACTCCTTTAAGCAACAATTAGTTACTATTACCTATACAGCTAAGTTACAGTTAAGAGTAAATATGTATTCCATAGTCCACTAAAACTCTTTTGAACAACCATTAGTTACTATTACCTATACAGCTGAGTTACAGTTAAGAGTAAATATGTAGTCCATAGTCCACTAAATCCCATTAAGCAACCATTAGTTACTATTACCTTGGGAGCTGAGTTACAGTTAAGAGTAAATATGTAGTCCATAGCCCACTAAAACTATTTAAGCAACCATTAGTAACTATTACCTACACAGCTGAGTTACAGTTAAGAGTAAATATGTAGTCCATAGTCTACTAAAACTCTTTTAAGCAACCATTAGTTACTATTACCTATACAGCTAAGTTACAGTTAAGCGTAAATATTTAGTCCATAGTCCACTAAAAATCTTTAAGCAACCATTAGTTACCATTACCTATACAGCTGAGTTACAGTTAAAAGTAAATATGCAGTCCACAGTCCACAAAAACTCTTTTAAGCAACCATTAGTTACTATTACCTATACAGCTAATTTACAGTTAAGAGTAGATATTTAGTCCATAGTCCACTAAAAATCTTTAAGCAACCATTAGTTACTATTACCTTGCCAGCTGAGTTACAGTTAAGAGTAAATATGTAGTCCACAGTCCACTAAAACTCTTTTAAGCAACCATTAGTTACTATTACCTATACAGCTAAGTTACAGTTAAGAGTAAATATGTAGTCCATAGTCCACTAAAACTCTTTTGAGCAACCATTAGTTACTATTACCTTGCCAGCTGAGTTACAGTTAAGAGTAAATATGTAGTCCATAGTCCACTAAAACTCTTTTAAGCAACCATTAGTTACTATTACCTATACAGCTGAGTTACAGGTATGAGTAAATATGTAGTCCAGAGTCCACTAAAACTCTTTTAAGCAACCATTAGTTACTATTACCTATACAGCTAAGTTACAGTTAACAATAATTCTGTAGTCCATATTCCAATAAAACTATTTTAAGCAACCATTAGTTACTATTACCTATACAGCTGAGTTACAGTTAAGAGTAAATATGTAGTCCATAGACCACTAAAACACTTTTAAGCAACCATTAGTTATTATTACCTATACAGCTAAGTTATAGTTAAGAGTAAATATGTAGTCCAGAGTCCACTAAAACTCTTTTAAGCAACCATTAGTTACTATTACCTATACAGCTAAGTTACAGTTAACAATAATTATGTAGTCCATATTCCAATAAAACTATTTTAAGCAACCATTAGTTACTATTACCTATACAGCTGAGTTACAGTTAAGAGTAAATATGTAGTCCATAGTCCACTAAAACTCTTTTAAGCAACCATTAGTTACTATTACCTATACAGCTGAGTTACAGTTAAGAGTAAGTATGTAGTCCATAGCCCACTAAAACTCTTTTAAGCAACCATTAGTTAATATTACCTATACAGCTAAGTTACAGTTAAGACTAAATATGTAGTCCAGAGTCCACTAAAACTCTTTTAAGCAACCATTAGTTACCATTACCTATACAGCTGAGTTACAGTTAAGAGTAAGTATGTAGTCAATAGCCCAATAAAACTCTTTTAAGCAACCATTAGTTACTATTTCCTATACAGCTGAGTTACAGTTAAGAGTAAATATGTAGTCCATAGTCCACTAAAACTCTTTTAAGCAATCATTAGTTACTATTACCTATACAGCTGAGTTACAGTTAAGAGTAAATATGTAGTCCATAGCCCACTAAAACTCTTTTAAGCAACCATTAGTTAATATTACCTATACAGCTAAGTTACAGTTAAGAGTAAATATGTAGTCCAGAGTCCACTAAAACTCTTTTAAGCAACCATTAGTTACTATTACCTATACAGCTAAGTTACAGTTAAGAGTAAATATGTAGTCCATAGTCCACTAAAACTCTTTTGAGCAACCATTAGTTACTATTACCTTGCCAGCTAAGTTACAGTTAAGAGTAAATATGTAGTCCATAGCCCACTAAAACTCTTTTAAGCAAAAATTAGTTACTATTACCTATACAGCTAAGTTACAGTTAAGAGTAGATATGTAATCCATAGCCCACTAAAACTCTTTTAAGCAACCATTAGTTACTATTACCTATACAGCTAAGTTACAGTTAACAATAATTATGTAGTCCATATTCCACTAAAACTCTTTTCAGCAACCATTAGTTACTATTACCTATACAGCTGAGTTACAGTTAAGAGTAAATATGTAGTCCATAGTCCACTAAAACTCTTTTAAGCAACCATTAGTTACTATTACCTATACAGCTGAGTTACAGTTAAGAGTAAATATGTAGTCCATAGTCCACTAAAACTCTTTTAAGCAACAATTAGTTACTATTACCTATACAGCTAAGTTACAGTTAAGAGTAAATATGTATTCCATAGTCCACTAAAACTCTTTTGAACAACCATTAGTTACTATTACCTATACAGCTGAGTTACAGTTAAGAGTAAATATGTAGTCCATAGTCCACTAAATCTCTTTAAGCAACCATTAGTTACTATTACCTTGGGAGCTGAGTTACAGTTAAGAGTAAATATGTAGTCCATAGCCCACTAAAACTATTTAAGCAACCATTAGTAACTATTACCTACACAGCTGAGTTACAGTTAAGAGTAAATATGTAGTCCATAGTCTACTAAAACTCTTTTAAGCAACCATTAGTTACTATTACCTATACAGCTAAGTTACAGTTAAGAGTAAATATTTAGTCCATAGTCCACTAAAAATCTTTAAGCAACCATTAGTTACTATTACCTATACAGCTGAGTTACAGTTAAAAGTAAATATGCAGTCCACAGTCCACTAAAACTCTTTTAAGCAACCATTAGTTACTATTACCTATACAGCTGAGTTACAGTTAAGAGTAAATATGTAGTCCACAGTCCACTAAAACTCTTTTAAGCAACCATTAGTTACTATTACCTATACAGCTAAGTTACAGTTAAGAATAAATATATAGTCCATAGTCCACTAAAACTCTTTTAAGCAACAATTAGTTACTATTACCTATACAGCTGAGTTACAGTTAAGAGTAAATATGCAGTCCATAGTCCACTAAAACTCTTTTAAGCAACAATTAGTTACTATTACCTTGCCAGCTGAGTTACAGTTAAAAGTAAATATGCAGTCCACAGTCCACTAAAACTCTTTTAAGCAACCATTAGTTTCTATTACCTTGCCAGCGAGTTATAGTTAATTGTAAGTATGTAGTCCATAGTCCACTAAAACTCTTTTAAGCAACCATTAGTTACTATTACCTATACAGCTGAGTTACAGTTAAGAGTAAATATGTAGTCCATAGTCCATATAATCGGCAATTTCTCAAATATTTTTGGGAAAGAACTTGAATAAGAGTAAATATGTAGTCCATAGCCCATTAAAACTCTTTTAAGCAACTATTAGTTACCATTACCTTGCCAGCTGAGTTACAGTTAAGAGTAAATATGCAGTCCATAGCCCATTAAAACTCTTTTAAGCAACTATTAGTTACCATTACCTTTCCAGCGAGTTACAGTTAATTGTAAATATGTAGTCCATAGTCCACTAAAACTCTTTAAGCAACCATTAGATACTATTACCTTGCCAGCTGAGTTACACTTCAGGAGTAAATATGTAGTCCATAGCCCCCTAAAACTCTTTTAAGCAACCATTAGTTACCATTACCTTTACAGCCAGTTAAAGTTCAGGAGTAAATAAATAGTGTTGGTGTTTGAAGTAAACAAATAAAAAAACTCTGACTCTACATTCAGCACTAAAAGTTCTAAAAAAATTATGGTAATTCTTCGAATAGTGGGGCTTTAGTTTCTACTCAGAGTCAGTGTCGATTTGGTTCTCAGTAGTATATTGCAAAACTAGTTTCGAAAGTGGGATTATCCGGGAAGCGATCCGTAACCTCTCAAATACGAGTTATATACGATACTTTTCATTACACTGCAAATATATAAGTAATAACATTTGCATAGTTTAACAACATAACACTAATTATTAAAAGTAAATATAACCTTTTAACGATTCATTTGCAACCAATATAAGTTATGTTTCCTTCATGGACCAATCAATGATTTTTGATATTTGCCTTTATAGCTCACCTTTGACCTCTTTCGAAGTAGATTATGAATGGCATTCACCAACTTACTTTGTAAACTATGATATAAATGCAATAGAATTTTGTAAGATACTACACAGTAATATTTCTCTTAAAACAATCATGTTGAATACGTTTATACAGCTAACTAAATTAAAAGGGACTGCTTACTCCAAACGCCTATGTAATACATGAATCCCACAGCAGAAAGCATACCGGAAAAACTTATTTATCCAGATCTAGACTTGGAAAGAGTCTCTTTTGCTACACATAATGACTACTGGAAGCGACTACCATTCCATCTCCTTACCGCACCACGTTTCCATATTCCTACCTCTCCGCTTTGTCACCTCTGCGCTTTATCACCTCTCCACATTGTTACATCTCCACATTGCCACCTCTCCACTTTGCCACCTCATCGTCTTGCTACTTCTCTACTTTACCATCTTCCTACCACACCACATCTCCGCATTGCTACCTCTCCACATTGCCACATCTTATCCTTGCCATCTTTCTACCTTGATAACTCTTCACCGTTACATCTCTCTTCCTTTTTCGCCCGGAAAAAAAATCTCTTTTCCTTGCCTCTTCTCTACCTTGCCACTTATCTAACGCTCCACCTCTGCGCAATGCCTCTTCTCTACCATGCCACCTCTCTACCGCACCACGTTTCCATATTCCTACATCTTCGCATTACTACCTCTCCACCTTGTCACCTCTCCACCTTGCTACATCTCCACCTTGCCACCTCTCCACCTTGCCACCTCATCGTCTTGCCACTTCCCTACTTAACCATCTTCCTACCACACCACGTCACTGCATTGCTACCTCTCCACCTTGCCACCTCATCGCCTTGCTACTTCTCTACTTTACCATCTTCCTACCACACCACTTCTCCGCATTGCTACATCTCCACCTTGCCACCTCTCTATTGCTCCATCTTTCCTCATTGCTACTACTCTACCGTTCCACCTCTCCGCCTTACCTCCTCCACACTATTCCACCTCTATTTGTTACCACCTTCCCCTATGATTCATCTCCGCTTTGCCACTTCTCAACCGACTTTCAGTTATAGGTCAACTTTTATAAGCTGATCCTTGGGAGCTGTTGGACTAGGATGAGGGGAGAGTGGAGGTGGTCACAGGTCATTTTAAAAGTCGTAGATCCTCGGACTTCCGCTAACTGATGTGACGCATTACTTTGTTACTTATTATTACGTTTTAATGAATAGTATAAATAACAACAGATGTAAGTAGGGCGTTCACGGAAGCGTGGTAGTAGGATTGTCTAAGGGGTGGGACAGTGGGCCGCTTTTTATGGCTCCGACGGGAGATGACGACAGTGCGCGATGTTTTCTAGACGACGAATAAACAATTTCTACCAAAGAGCAGAGTGACAGCTTATACAATGCGACCTATATCTTTCTAACGTTCAATCGATTACGGCTACGAACGGGAAAATAGTTTCTCGTCATTTCCGTGTGTAGTGGATTTTGGAAAGTACGAAAGCTATTAGTATATATCTAATAAATAGGATTCAGGTGCGGCCGTGTTAAAGAGAAGGATCATTTCTAATTACTCAGGATCTTCTTCTCTGAGTAGGCTGATAGAGGCCAAGCTGGTTTCAAACCGAATCTGTATGACTTCATTTAAATTTGATTTTTAAAATGAAAACAAATTATAAAATATTAATTTTAATTTTTTTAAAGAAATACAACTGCAAATTTTGTGGTGAAAAGAATATGTTATGTGGGGAGATTGATATGATATGTGGGGTATGTTTACTTACTTAAATGAGATTTTCTGAAAAATAATATAAATAAAATGCACGGCAACAAATGTACGGCACCTTGAGAAATGCTGTTTAAAAAATTCAAAAGGGACTAAGTAAAAAAAGAGGTCAAATAAAAACTTATCTTATTATTTTTTTTTAAACAAAATTTTTCCAATTTGCATTTAACTTTTATAAACTTTATGCGCATTCATATTTTAAAAGAAACCTGTTATTCTACTGTGAAACACTTCTTTTTCAATTAGCTTTTTTTATAAGTAACCAAATACGATACATTTGAGTATATTTTTTTGCCTTTCCTAACACCACTACAATATTTTCCTTTGTTGGGGCGTTTAGGAATGACTTAATTTTCAGAACTTAAATCAGAGATTTAAATGTATAGAAATATTCTTAACAAAAATAAAAATGTGTATACTAAGAGTTTGAACCAAATACTGTTGGTATCGCTAATATAAAATATTGTTACTAGCAACTGATTTTAAACTAAAATTAAATCATTGAAATAAAATAATGTTTATTTCTAGGCAAAATCCTACAAGAAACCATCATAATCAAACCGCATTTGTCACTTCTAGTATTTCCCAGGCCCCATTCATATAAATATTTTATATAGGCCTAATTATATCTTTACTTTCAACAACACAACCTTTTTTTACCACGCATAGTTAACAATTAGAATATGAGACAGATTACCATCATTTTCCGGCTGTCCATCTTACATTCTGCCTTGTATAGCTGGATGCAGCCACCTAGCCTTGGAATTATATACCCAATGGCGTAAATTAATTCCAGGCGCCGATTAAGGCTACAAAGCATGATCATTATACGTCATTATAGATCATTATTAAGGGTGATTGATATAATTTAATATGTATCGCTTATTTGATTAGGCGGTGGGCGGAGAGAATTGCGTTTATAAAAATGGCGGAGGTTCAGCTCTAAGGACATTTACAAAATAGACACAAGTGATCAAGTAGAATATAGTGATTTGGTTTGATAATATAGCTCAAACGTTTACACAATTTGTACTGAACTTTGGGACGTCTAGTAGCCTACTACTCTAACAAATTAAATAATACAGTGCAGCGATTTCAAAAAGTTGAATATGTTCATTTTACAATGAAAATATTGGAAAGAACCACAATACCACAAAAAATAATCAAAAATAACAAATAAAACAAGTTACTTAAGATTAAACCCTTATGTACATTTCGATGACCATGTCATCATCATCAGAGGGTCTTATTACAAAATACAATCTAGCACACAAGAAGTTACAAACTAGAATCTTAAGTAACTTGTTTTATTTGTTATTTTTGATTATTTTTGTGGTATTGGGGTTCTTTCCAATATTTTTATTGTAATATATTGTACCACTGTGCTCTTGATATTGTGTATGTTCATTTTAGCTGTCTTTGCTTCCTTATACATAAGGAAAAACATAAAGTAATTTTCTTACAACCGGTTACACTTTATGTGAGAGCATGGGTGATAGCCTCACCTTCGTTATCAAAGTAGTACAAAATATGTCTTACATACAGGTATCTAGAGGATAAAGATTCTCATGTTATAAATTATAAATGGCGATGAACTCATCTCTCGTCAGCATCATACATAGCAGGTTGTCAGGCGGTAGTTTACCTCGTAAACGTGACTTCAAATCGCCGCTCATATATAATTTTTAATTTTCTTCCTTGTAGTTTAAATTGGAGAGTGAAAGAAAGAACGCGCTAAAAAACGTCCTTTGACAAAACGAACAAATCACAGCTTTAAACACTATAAAACTATTTATGGTCCAAAAATAGAGGCAACAGTTTTAAAAGGAGGCGGGAATATTTTCTGTTGATAATTTTTTCACAAATAATCTATGAGATTGTCAAGTACACCAATATATTTACTTTGAATTTAGCCTGAGAGGGAACCAATGCATGTTAGAAACTTACTGGAAACAACTTATATATTTGATGTACGTAGCAAAACTGAAATGAAGATTAATTAAATTTTCGAGCATGATCAAGATCGTTAGTTCACTCGCAAATCAACCGTCTTTTAATCTTTACAACACAAACCGACCCGCGAGAGCGAGTACAGATTAATGACATGTTTCGGGTGCTGATCTTGATGGCAGTGTAACGTAGATGCCAAAGTCATATTTCATTATTTTCACTAAAAATGTAACAAGATTGATCATTTTATAGTTATGTATGTTAGTGAGTAGGATGGTTTTATACGTAAATGTATTTCCCACTAATTTGTGATCTCTACGTATTTTTTGCGAAGTAGGTTAGGTCTAGGTCCCTATATAAATTGCTGTTTATATATTAGCCTATAACGTTTATTTCCATTATTTAAACTTGAAGCTGCTTTTACAAATAACCCCTAACTTAAAGCTGTATGATGCTACATGAAAAGCCGTGGACAAAATGCGGTAAATAATTGCCCCGCGTCCAGTATTCGTGTCCTTACGAAGGTTAAACACAACCGTTGCGATTTGGGCCTTTCTTTTTAAAAAATGTTAGTTTTGAAATTTATGTGATACATATTTTTACTACTTGCAAGTAATATCTGGTTGTAATAACACTTAAAATTTTTAAACCTCCACGGTAAATGCCCTAAACTATCTTTTAAAGAGTAAAGTGCTTGCTGGTGTAATTACTGTGAGCCCCGTGTAGATCTTAGCCAACCGCCGAAATACAGCTGAGCGTTTATACGTGCGATTGGGTTTTCAAAAGTGTTGCAATAGCTTGGCCGACGTAATTCTTATTCAGTCACTTTTTTTGAAACCGATAATAAATGGTTAAAGTTTGAAACGAAAACTATCTTAACATTAACGCACAAATATATGAATTTATCATACAATGAATGCTCCTTATACAATGAGACTACGTAGAGCTTCCTATGGAACTTTATACTATGCCCAATGGCGATATACCTAAACCTACTGACAAAGTAATAGCACAGGTTAGGTTTTACCTTGATACAATTAAACATATATAATATTTGTTAGAGGGGTGTGTTTTCAAAATAACGTTAATCACGTATGTGATAATAATTAAACCGCTATAATTATAGTTTGCTCTTTTAAAATCTGTTTGTGTATTAATTGCAGTCACTTAAATAATATTATTGAGTCACACAATAGATTAAACAGTTATTTCAACTCTATACTTAGTTCCAACACCAAACGCCCAAAAACCGTTCTTTTAGAAGTAACGCCAACGGCTGGATTGTGTTTATCATTTCTCAACCTCAGTAACCACTACTGGATCTGCGCCGCGCAGTTCCACCTCGAAGTGTTAGGGGCTGCTCTAGCAAGCAGCTTCACAGTAAGACTATTAGCGGTCGCACATTGACTCCTCGCAAATATGAACCTTAAAGGTGTTCAAGTCCTCGGACCAGCTGAGTAGTGTTCAATTGCTTGGGTCGATATTTTATTGCGAAAAGAGGAAATAAAGAGAATAAAATTATTGGTTTTGCCGTTTCACCGTTTCGCCCACATAGGAATACGGTCGTGGGTCTGAATTAAATTTACTTGAATAAACGTGGAAAACATTTCTTGTGATTATATCTCACGAAGAGACTGGCACCGGCCGTAGCACAACTTAGACCGTCTGGCTAATTTAAGAGAATACAAAAATGCGGGAGATCGTTTGCACTTAACAGAGACAAAACATCGAGTGTAGTGCGTGTGTGTGTGTTAGTTATGTGTATATTTCGTACTTGTTGTGTACGTGTATGTGTGCGCAATTGCTAGCGTGTGTGTGTTGTACCTAAATTCCAAATGTCATTCTACTGGTTTAATATTTATTTAACAATAAACATTACATCATAAAGAGTATTTATACAACATAAGCTCAAACCTTTTTGACATTTTAAGATTATCACGAGTGTCAACCATTAAAATAGTTATTATTATGTTAAATGTTGACATATAAGAGACTTTTGAGATATCAATGCATTAAAATTCTAAACAGTTATTCACAATTTATCTGCTGATAAGTTAAGAGGCTTCTGATAATATTAAATTTTGTTTAAAAGCCTTGAATTATTTCATTCTAATTATTGTTGCGTATGATGTGTGTGTGTGTATATATATATATATATATATATATATATATATATATATATATATATATATGCATTTTAAATACCATTATTCTCTGCCTACCCTCACACTTATCTCCAATTCAGAGTTGGTGACATGGAGATAATGGAGGCTACTCCAAAATGCACCTCTACTACTGGGGGATAATATGTTAGGATTGGCAGAGAGAGATTAATTTCAAAAGACCCCCTCACACACACACACACACTATATATATATATATAACTTTAAAAAAATATGAAGAATTATTTAACTGGGCTTGCGGAAATGGTGGTCTTCCTTTTTCAAGTGTAGTACAAGAACTCTACAGTATTGTGCTTTAGGGGCCATTTTGTAATGTATATACAATTGATAATAATTACTTTGTACCAAAACCACATTAAATAAAACTATTGTGATTAGAGAGGGTTCTACATATCCACTACAGCTTTCCACTAAGAAAGCAATTATTCACCTAAAAAAATATGTGTGTCATAAACGTCATAGTATACAATTACATAATATAAACAATTTGGACTTTCCACAATCCATCACAGTAATTGCCATCGTAAACGTTCATTGCATAAAGTTCTCTAGAATCAATGAAGGCTTAAACAACTTGCGCTTTACAAAGCGGTGCCAAATTGATTCAATTCTCATTAAACTTTTACATGACTCATTTTCTTGTCGATAAATTCGTCTACGTTTTGCATTCTATAGATTACTCATGTTTGAATGTGACTTGGCTTAGAGTGAACACGTGTTAGGTACGAAAGGAAACTCATTGAGCATAAACAGTCAACGCACTTGGCGAAAGTGAATAAGGCAAAGAACAAAGACCGGAACAATGTCCAACAAATCATAGAATCTCTAATTGTTAGGATGACAATGCCTTGCGAGGTGGCTAGTTTGCAAGTATCATGAGAGAGTAGGGTACGTGTTTATGTCAATGTTAGGTACGAAAGGAAACCTATTGGTCATAAACAGACAACGCACTTGGCGAAAGTGAATAAGGCAAAGAACAAAGACCGGAACAATGTCCAACAAATCATGGAATCTCTACCTGTTAGGATGACAATGCCTTGCGAGGTGGCTAGTATGTATGTAAATATCATGAGAGAGTACGGTACTTGTTTATGTCAATGTTAGTTACGAAAGGAAACTCATTGAGCATAAACAGTCAACGCACTTGGCGAAAGTGAATAAGGCAAAGAACAAAGACCGGAACAATGTCCAACAAATCATGAAATCTCTAATTGTTAGGATGACAATGCCTTGCGAGGGGGCTAGTATGTAAATATCATGAGAGAGTAGGGTACGTGTTTATGTCAATGTTAGGTACGTAAGGAAACCGATTGGTCATAAACAGACAACGCACTTGGCGAATATGAATAAGGCAAAAAACAAAGACTGGAACAATGTCCAACAAATCATGGAATCTCTAATTGTTAGGATGACAATGCCTTGCGAGGTGGCTAGTATGTAAATATCATGAGAGAGTAGGGTACGTGTTTATGTCAATGTTAGGTACGTAAGGAAACCGATTGGTCATAAACAGACAACGCACTTGGCGAATGTGAATAAGGCAAAAAACAAAGACTGGAACAATGTCCAACAAATCATGGAATCTCTAATTGTTAGGATGACAATGCCTTGCGAGGTGGCTAGTATGTAAGTATCATGAGAGAGTAGGGTTACTTTAGGGAGCTGCGTGAGCCATGAGTACTCCCCCATGGCTTTTCACTTTCCCAGAATCACTGAAGCGTAAAGATCTAGGCCTACTTTAACCACTCCTACAACCCACTTGACCAAAAATATTGTTTAAGGAAGGTTTTCCAGAGTCGAAGCCAGAAATGTGATGGACTGACGTTTTCTGAATTCAAGTTCAACATATTCCCAGCATTTTATTTCAAAATGATAATAAAAATGGAAATAAATTACAATTACATATTTGTAAGTCTCTAATATCTTTGATTTTAGTTAGATTATTTACAGCTATATTCAATTTCGCAACAAAATGTTTTGTAAAATAAGGTTTATTATTTTATTTTTCATAGTGAACATGTGACTAATTTGTTCTGTACGTAAGTCGATGTTACTCATGCAAGTTGGTAATCGGTCATGTCCAAATGGATCTCTCAAAAACATTTATTTTAGCTGATTGCATTACAAGATATGACTGGTTTGCATTTAATTTATACTAATAATTGGTATGATAGTAAAAATAACTAGCTTTATTCTTGTATTGAACACCAAGTTCTATAAAGGAACCTCAAGGTGCTACAGCTTGTTAGCGACGTTTCTAGATTAATAACGTGTGGCGTTTTCCTTGCTCCTACTCAAGACAACACTGGCGTGCTGCATGCAACATCAAAACGCCTTTCTTCGCCTTATCAAACCCTTACCACATATAATGCCAATTATTAATCTATAATGAAACATTTGTGAAAAATATCAAATGCCATTACCTTTATATTTGTTGCGTTTTAATAGTGCAACACAATTTAAACTGCTTTAGGGCGCTTTGTTGTACGTGGTTATGACAGCTTATGTTTGCCATTTAATACACTCCTTTCGAAAACATGTTTCATGTAAATCTTTCTCATTAAGGTTTCCATCGCCTAGAGCGCCCATTATTTTTTATTCCATTTGGTTTCCATTTCCGTATCGGTGTCTCATTCTTCTTTTGTATGCAAGGGTCAATACAAAAGTTGTGTCCCTCTCTCTATTTCTTCATTTATTATTTCACTTACATTCATTGCTTTCCTTACGCCTTCATTTCGTACTTTATCTCTCGATGTTTGCTTGTAGCTTCTTTAACAAAACATCTCTTTCACCGCATTTATTCTATTTTACTTCAACTTTACAATAATAAAATATTCATTCAATTCCAGGCAGTATCTTTTCTTTTATCAACCCGTTTTCACTATATACCTTTTCGGTTATACCGGAAGTTCTAACATAATTGAGGGCCCTTCCGAATTATTCACATACTTAAAATCTTTTGTACTGGTTCTTTAATCTCTGCAGTTCATTATCTAACCCTGTACACAAATACTAATTCCACTATTCACTAAAGATCAAAAGAAAAAACCTGTTACTTTTCATGCATGCTCGTTGCCTGCTCTCTACCCTTTCTTTTATCGGACTTAAAGATAGATCTTACGAAGATGGTCCTTCTTTGCCTCTAGTTTTGTTGGAACTTGTTCGCGGCGTAAAAAGAATGCACCCATGAATAACGGAGCTAACCCAGTATCGAATGGTGCTTCCCCGTCTTACTGCATGCCGTGACCATCTTCTATGTTAACATTTTATTAATTTATTTTAATTTTATCACTCCTTTAACTTTACCATATTCCAATATCGATCCATTTGTTGTCGTCATTATTTTAATGTTGGACAAATTCAATAGAAAAAGTAAAATTATAATAAAATCACTATTAAAAAAATGTAGCTTATCACGGTAGTTTTGTTTACTTTATGGGTAAACTAAAACATCCTGTAGCCTGACTTATTTATTCCGGCAGCAGTTATCTTTATCCAATAGATGTTTTCCCGCACACAACAGTTACCGCGTTACTATTACGAATAACGTATCACTTTTTGGAGCAATATTGCGATGATCGATTAATTATTAAATAAATAAAAACAGCATTTAAAACAATTTCCTTCATTGCATCATTGTACAGTTTGGTCGAAAACCTCTTCAGAGGATTAATGAATGAGGTGTTGGTCCGACATGTAGGGTAATTGGTTTTTTTTATCACTAAGTTTATGTTGGATGCCTCTGACAATGGTTGCTTTTCAGAAAACGTTTCCACTAAGAATGGCACATCAAGTATGAATTGTATCTTGAAGAGGTTATGTATTTTTTAATAGTGACGTGTTCTAGTTTCCTTTCAGGCAATCTTTAACCATAGTTGGAGAGTCTAAGGGACTGAACATTATCATAATATAGACCATACGTATTGAAAAAAAAACTTTCCAAATATCATAACTATAAGAATTTGTCACAGACAACGTAGGCCACTTCGCAAATTGATTTGTTTTTTGAAGAGTTCTTATATAAGTATTGCAACTAAACACACACACACACACACACACACACATATATATATATATATATATATATATATATATATATATATATATATATATATATATATATATATATATATATATATATACATCATATATGGAGTGGTTATATTATACTAATATGTGGATCAATGGTCTAGTCTTGTTGGTGGATCTGCTGACTACTAATCTTGGGTTCTATTGCAGGTAGTCCCAAAGCATTTCTTGGTACTCTTTAATTATCCAGGTTGGTTTATCCTGTGAAAATAGTACCTAGTTTTAAAGGGCATTTATGGTTTTTTTATAAATGGTTAAAAACTATAATTGTTTTTATATACTGTATGACAAATCCTGGAAACTTTACCCTGTACCTCTTAAACCCTATTAATGATATAAACAGAAGTATTATTATTAGTAGCAATAGTATATGCATTACGCTAACGTGCTTAACCCTTACGAAAGCAAAACACGTAAGCAATTCACTATGGAAACTGCGTGCTTGTGACGTTTCCAGCCGTAAGTCATTAAACGTCCGCAAGAGCGCATTACAAACGGTTTTTATAATCATAATTGCAAACTTCAATAAATCCAAGCGTGTTTGATATAAACCTAATTACGTCTATAAAACTGTTTGGTCGCCATTTTATAAAGAAGTTACTTTCCAAGTGTACAATAAAACTGTAAAATCAATTTTAATACTAATTAGCTTAAATAGACCTGAATAGGGTTCATTTGGATTAGAGATTTGTCTCTCAGTTTTACGACCACGTTGGATGATGTAATTTGTGTTGCAACCGCACACTAGAGGTTTTGCAGTCTTGCTGAATTACACCCGTAATAAAATCAATAATAAAACCATTACTAAATTTGTACAAGAAATTGAAATTTTCCCAGAGGTTACTAATATTATAGTAATGGCTGTTTATGTCTGTTAGGGAATATTGTTATTTAGGCTATAGCCAGACAAATTTTTTAAAAACTTTTAAAATAGTGCAATCCAATTAATTACGATGTTTAAAATCAGAAAGGCTACAACAATTTAGTTAATAAATAAATCGCACGTGTCCAATCGCTCGCGTAGATTATAGTCTGTGACTTCTCTTTGCCTAACTCATAAGTACGTAATAAATCTGACAGAAATATACCAGAAATGATGAATATTTTAGCCCATTTGGTTTCTGTAATACAATCTAGAAGGGTATATCACAGTAAAACCGTCACAGCAGTTTGATTGACAATCCAGCAATAGCTAATTCCTAACCTTGAAGAAACCACCGGCAACTAGTTTCGTTATAATACTACTTACAGTCTATAAATTACAAATATGATCATTACGGTACGCCAACACCTACTGCAAGATTCTCTTATTTATTTTTAACTGCCCAATAACAGGGACATTGAGTAGGGATTGAAATGGTCCTCGTGGGACGGACAACTATTCTCGACTATTTTACTGTCGAATAAAACATTTTACAACAGTAAAATGATTAGACCAAGTTTTATAGTCAACCGTATGTCTAATTGACACCACACTTGTCAGCAATAAATCTGGGCATTTAGAGAAATTGTTTCGCATTTATTAGCCAAGTTTATTGTTTTATTGCTTTTAGAGAGCGTGTTTCAAAACTGCTGTTGCGAACATTTGAGATGTACAAATAAATGCGCGCTGGTGTTTGTTTAGAGGTTTTTGTAATTTTTACAAACAGTTTTACATTTATTTGACGTTAAACGTGGTGTTAACTATTATTTTCAGAGTTAAAACTACTTCAGACCTAGAAGATGGTGTCAATGTGTAGGGAAACGAAATAAATACACTCTCTTCTATACAAAATGATGAACCAAATATTTAAACTTGAAAAGACTTAGATTTGGAGGAAAACCAATGCAGAGGATTATAAAATCAAAGAATATGCAACTCAAGGCCCTGTCTATGGCATCTCTAACTGACTTTATCATAAAGAGACGAATTGAGTAATACCAAATAGATAGTCCTAAATAGAGTGTTTAATTAGCCATTTTAGAGTGCATTAGCTAATAAGCACGTACCATAACAGTAGATTAACTGTTAATGATATTTATTTAAATCTGTGTCTTTTTAACTTTAATAATGCAGGGTTAAAAAAGGAAATGATTAAATCTTCAAATTTCATTGTTTGTTCCAAGTTCTAAGTAATTTCTTATTCAGAAATTTGGATCATATTACTTTTAAAATTTGTTGATATTTTCTGAATTATTGTCTAAGTTAGGTCCAATTTTTAACTTAGTTTAGATTTTTTTGACGACATCGCCATTTAGACATTCAGTAAATGTGTTTTGTGGAAAGACTGAAGGAGTACCTCTCTTTCAACCTAGCCTCCTTGTCAAAGAATACAAAGATATTGGCTTGATGAGGAGAGTGGACTAGCATATTGAAATCACAAACCCTCCTCCCCCGACCCCACTAATCCAACCTCGTGACTCCCGACTGGGTGACTAGCCTCTGTCCCGAAACAGAGGGCTTGGTGCAACAACCGGTGGTGTCAGTCTTCAAGAATCTTTCGAGCTTATCTAAGGCTTGGACTGACAGGCCCACCTTTGCGATGAGACGAATAAAACAAGACACTACAGTTTTGACCACTTTCCAGAACTAGTCAGGGACCAACCTTCCGCTGCCACGTTTCAGTACCTTCAATACCCGTCTAATTTCTTTGGTCCAGGTAGTGCAATCGGACCTTTATCCACTCTCGATTCCCGTACCTAAGGGCTTAACCCTCAGACTCGGAACGTGGTTCCTATAGGAGGGCTCAAACCCGCCCCGTTAGAGTTAAGGAAATTATCCTATCCCGTTTAATTAGACGGAAAAGTTTCGGCCATCAACAGAAGAATACTACGTTTGAGTGTTAATGTTAAACTATTACCCGCTATGGCGACATCGTTCCCGAAAATAGTTTGTTTATCAATTAAAAGAATAGCGAAAGTTTGGGAAATGTTTATAGTGTTTATCTTCCTTAATTCTTCTCACTAGCTAAGCACTAATTAAAATTATAAGCAGTAAAGCGATATGATATATAGTTATACATATAAATGATATTTAAGTTTGACTTTAAGTAACTTAAAAGCTTCCAAGTCAATGATTTATTAGAACCACTACTTTGTACGTTTTTTATCTAGATGCTGTAAGTCGGTGTAATTGGCAAGAGCACCGTGGGCAGTTGGAGACATGCCTCCTATATCAAGCGCAACATTCGCGATTCCACTTGCCTAGCCACCATGTACCGAGCCATTTCGGCTCTCACTCATAAATATTCTGTAACGTGAAAATATTGCGCCGTACTCGCAGCGGGCGTTTGCTAATTACATCCCGAAATGACAGCTCGCCAAGAGTCGCCGGCTCTCTGGACGGTATGAGCGGGCTTCCGTACTCCATATGTCAGGACGCTGTTAGCTGTGGAAACGTTAAGTTACTTACTCGACATGTTGATGAGACAAGAGCTCGTAATTTTAGACCCAAAGTGTATTTGTCTCTCTGTCTAGTTGTGTGACGGTTTATCGATTATTATAATTCCATTTTGTTGCTTTTACATCAAAAAATCATAGTCTCATGGCAGATAGGATAATTCCAATCGGAACTAACTGCTAATGATTATATAAGCAGTTCAGTTACACCCATATATTCTTCAACAATTCTGATGACTAATACTGCTAAGAGAACCATAAATATTCTCTCACGCGCTCTATCTCTCTCTCTTTTTGTGCATGTGTGTGTGTGTGTGTGTGTGTGTGTGTGTGTGTGTGTGTGTGTGTGTGTGTGTGTGTGTGTGTGTGTGTGTGTGTGTGTGTGTGTGTGTGTGTGTGTATGTGTGTGTGTGTGTGTGTGTGTGTGTGTGTGTGTGTGTATGTGATGATTGTCATTGAAATTTGCTCACGCAGATGTCTTAAATCGCGTATGTTTTTTTTTAGCATACACCATGGTTTTTACTTAACTCCACCAAAAAGTGAAGAGGTAAAAATCAAGACTCCTGGGAGGTCGGAGATAGCACACGGCCTATCCAAGCATTGTGGCGTGTGTCTCGCACTTCCTATGACGGTAATAAGGCCATAATAACGCCTAAATGGCTCGGTGGCAACTTGTTATTCAATGTCATGGACTAGAAGAAACAAATATTGTTTTAACATATTAAGATAAATAGTTCTAGACTCTATTAATTGTTTATTTGGCGACAAAGAAAGTGACTATCATTTGGTCACACATCACACGCGTTCACTTGTAAAGAATCGCTTACGTGTTCCAAACACCAGTAGATGTTCTGAATCCCTTAGAATATGCGACAAGTGTGACGATAATCAACATATTTGTGTGGAATGTAGCCGTCTGAGAACAGCACTCTTTTAAGAAAAAAGCTATTGTAATTAATACCATTGAGCATGAAACTGCAAAGTCCGTTAAAATGACGATAAAAAGAATTTTCTTATGTCTTCCAGTTTGATATAGTCTAGTTATCTTTAACAGTCTTTTAGTATCGCTCAGCAATATTTTTGGAACAGCCTGTTGTTACAACACACACGGCCACTCTGTATTGTTCTCACATATGTTACCTATATATTAACTCTCACTCAACTATTTGTTACAACTCAAAACGAGAGTAATTATGTTTTGTATTTTATCAACTTATTTCTTGGAAACGTTTTAAAAGCAATATTATTAAATTTCTTCGAAAGAAACATTTCCTTTTAGGGACAGGATTGCTGTAAGCCGTATTTATTGCAAGAAGAAGACTAAAAAAGGACAGATGGAATTGGGGCATTATTAGGAGAGATGGAACTAAGAGAAGGGGATAAGATCACGTGATACTGGAAATAAGGGAACATTACGGCATCGCGGGGATGGTACAGTCTGCCTAGTAGACCGGAGGGGGGGGGGTATGAGAGGTCTCTAGTGTAGTCCCACTTGCTTACAATTACCGTTGCTAAAACGCTTTGTGCATTGTATACTTCCTACCTTTCAAATCTTAAATCAGTAAAAGACCGTCATACAGCCAGAAACTCTGCCCTTCTATTTATTTGTAAACTTCTAACTCAGCCAGTAAATGAAAGTGTCTATGTAAGGATTAAGTACATAAATGAATGATTTTTTTGGTCGTAACAGGATATTCCGTCTAGATTGCTACTTAGTCTTTTAACGCCTAATTAAGTTAAACTTCCTTTTGGCTCTTACGTCTGAAGGCTTTGTACAGGAAGGGAATTCTACTGGTCATACTTAAAGACTTTTACCAGACAGTATCGGGGCTATATGAAGAATATTAGGAGTCAGAGTCACAGCGACTTTTATTGATTTATAATAAAGCAGTGGCGCGCCGAAGGAGAGACAAAAGGTCATGCCTATAAAGAAACTGGGGAATTTTGTGTTACTTATTATCAGCAACAGCTCTGTTAGGAGCAAAAAAGCAATTTGTTATATATACATACATGTATATATATATATATATATATATATATATATATATTAAAGAAGGTATGTTAGAAGGTATGATATGTTTTCTTATAATATAGTTAATAAATTAAAAATATTTCAAAAACAAGAACACTTTTAATACATATATTATTCAAAGCTTTTCGCCGATAAAACAGTACCAGCATCTTCAGGATAAATAATTATCTCCTGAAGATGCTGGTACTGTTTTATCGACGAAAAGCTTTGAATAATATATGTATTAAAAGTATTCTTGTTTTTGAAATATTTTTAATTTGTTAATTTTATATATATATTTTAAAACAACATAGGTTATTCAAATACAAGAATATTTATTAATTTATATTCAAAGCTTTTCGTTGGTAAACAATACCAACATCATCAGGAATGAAAACTACAATAATGTAAGCTATAGGCCTCAAAAGGCCTATATAATATATAACTATACTATATAACTATATAACTATAGTGTGTGTGTATGATACGTTTTCTTGTAATATAGTTAATGAATAAAAATGCAAGAATAGTTTAAATTTATATATTTTAAAAGCTTTTAGCCAAAAAAATAAGTATTATTATCTTAAAGTAAAACAATGATGTAACAAAAATTTTACAAACATTAAATCATATGGACTACAATCCAACCATATGTGTATTGCTATTTATACGCCTATGTAGTTTGTGCCATGACAACAATGACCTTGTAAATAGTTTAGTGTTTTGATTTCACTTGAATTTGTTCATTAATTAATTTAATGAACTTATTCTTCTTCAACTTTATGTTTATAAATTTCTAATGTTTCACATATATTCATTTTTAATCGTTTGTTTATTTCCTTATTTGATTTCGTATTACCTATTTCAGGAAATATATGCCTAGTATTGATACAATGAGTAGCCAAATTTGATTTACATATGTTCAGTCATATATAAGCGATGAAATGCTCTTTATATATCTCTCTTAATATCTTCTTTGTGTGTCCTAAATGTAATTAATTACAATCTTGCCATTTTATATTATATACGCCATTTCTTTCGTGCATATTATTTTGATTACTCTTATTGTTTTTTATATTTGTAATTTTATCATAAGTTTTATAAGTAATGTCGATATTTGTTTCTTTATATAATCTTGTAATTATGGTTGTTTCGTTACCTGTCAAAAAACAGTAAGAAAACAGAAAATCCATAATAACTTTGTACATAATACAAAAGAAAACCTTTGGACAACTTTTACATTGTGTGTGTGTGTGTGTTTGTGTGGGTGTGTGTGTGTGTGAATTAATGTTTTTCTTTGTTAAATATTTGTTTATCAATAGTTAATCATAGATCTCCTTTGATAAAAACTTTGAAATTGGAGAGACTCCCGAAACGTATTTAAGTATTCTTCTTTACGAGAAGTGTAATGATAGTTACACTCTCTCTCTCTCTCTCTCTCTCATATACACCCACACATATTCATGCGTGCTTTGAGATTATTATTAGGTGCTGTCTCTAGGAATATTACAATTACAGTAATATATTTTACTTGTCAACTTACATTGTTGACATCTTCAGGACAATAATTCACTTTACAACATACAAAACACAGCAGACCTACGGAATGTTTCTGAAACCACAAGTATGAATTGAAAGAGCTTTTATAACACTAGTTTGTTTATTGATCAAAACGAAACTTGGAAAAACAATAACTCCATACACAACAGAAAGTAGGTTGTAAATCAGCGGGTTGTGTTAGAACTTGTATGTGGTGATTGAAATACAAACGAAATGATGTTGTCCTTAAGCGAAGAAAGTTTGAATAAACTCAAGTCAAAACTATCGCATCTTTTAAAATAAAGCCTTGTCTGAGATTTATCAAGCGTTTATCAAAATTTAAGGTCTATATTTAATGTGTAAACAGTAACTGTTTACAGTTACAACAAGTTTATTTGAAAGTTAAATCTCGAGAAACATTAAATAATCTTTGGTTCACTCTATTTCGCAAAGAACGTATACGCAGTTTATGGTTGCAAACTTGCAATATATTTGCTGTTGCATTCCACTTTTCTGTCGTTCCAATCTTTATATACATCGGCGCTAGTATTTTGCACTCGCCTCATGAAGCCAGTGCCCACGCTTTGTAACGGCTAGCTTTATGTTCATCCGAAACACACATCCACCATCCTCTCATTAGCGGTTATTTATATGTTTGTTTCTTTGCTTTATCTTTTGATCTTAAATTCGGTTTCCATTATATAAGGAATATTTATTACAAGGCTCTGTTTTAATTGTTGCCGATATTTCAGTATAAAAAGGCAATAAACTCTTACCAACAATGTGTATTTAATGGGCGACAAAACGGCGAGTTATAGGTTGTCGGTGAGTCGTTTTATAAGTCCGTAGCCCACAGTTTTACCAAATTTGGTATCGCCGTGAGACACGGCTGTAAATTGCATAGGGCTCTCATTCGTCAATTTGCTCTTTTATTGCCCTAATTTCTTTTAAAAGCTTTTTTAGTTAGTTTGTTTTTAGAAAATTACGTTAATGTGTTTATTATTTTTGAAAAGTTTCGTACCCACACAGGTTATTTTAGGAAATCTGTTCTATAGTTCAAACGTAAACCTAAACACAGTTAGCTAATCAGCGACAGCATAGGTAATCTTTAAACATATAATTTACTTAATTTATTTTTGGTCCATTTTAAGATGTTGGTAATTGCTTCACTAGCTAGTTATATATATATGTATATATACATAAACCTCAACCAACTTGGGTTATTCAAATACCAGAATTATTTATTATATTCAATTCAAAGACTTTTATAGGTAAACAATATTCATTCCTGATGGGGTTTGTACTGTTTACCAATGAAAAGCTATGAATTAAAATTAATAAATAATTCTTGTATTTCAATACCCTAAGTTATTTTGATTATTATAAAAAAACATTATATATATATATATATATATATATATATATATATATATATATATATATATATATATTAAAAAATCTTACAGTACAATTTGAATAGTTACTATCAGTTTAGTTTTAGCTGGACGTTAAAAGAGATGTAACGGTGAAAGTAAATTTTAGTAACAAATAAAGTTATTAGATCCTAGTTGCCTAATGGAGGTATCTCAGATACTTTCCCAAAACGTTAACTATCATTCCGCGTGTGTTTGCTATTTCTTATATATCTTATACTCAGTTTTATATTGGTTTTTTATAAAGCAAACACAATAGTTTACCTAGTAATATTAATTACCCTTAGATATAATGTTGCCTAAACACGGAGTTTACCATCTGCAAACGTCCCATAAAACTCTTGAACTCAACTACTTGGCAATGACATAGCATCGAGAAATGCTGTGATGGAATTTTATTTCTGACAATGAACACTTGAAAAAAAGTTCCAGCTTTTCGTAATGTTAAACGTAAGCACTATATTCTGCAGCTGAACCACAAAGTGTTTCTGATTAAAAGTAAGACAAATCCGTTCAATTATTTTTAATTTTTGCTCAATTTGAGCTGATAAGAATTGAGGATAATAGATGTAGGATAAAACGTACAGGAAAGGCTTAGGTATATAGGGTAGCATACCTGAAATAGTCTTACTTTCTATAAAGACTGTAAGTAAGAGTCTACCTGTTCATCCACCTGTAGAAATACAAGTTAAAATAAAGATAAGGTAGGACTAAAAACGGGGCAATGAGGAAGGGGGAATTTATATCATTGTTTAAGCACGACCTCTTATCTTCAATCTAGAGAGGTTAAAAAGAATATCCTTAACGTTATATTCCCTCGTATAGGAAATGGTAAGGACCATTAAGGTCTAGTGCTCGGAATCCGGTAAAATTATGGCATCACTGGGGAAGGTACGCTCATTTAATCTTTTCTAGGTTCATAAAGGGGTGTCTTCCCGTTATATCCCCTTGTGAAGAGAAGACAGTACTAGAGTAGGATTAAGGCAGGAACAGATTTTTGACATAGATAGAAAATAAGGACACTCTTGTGTTAATACGTTCAACTGCTCTCTTCTGGGGTATTAAAGGGGTGTCTACCAGATATATCCCCTTGTGAAGAGGAGACAGTACTAGAGTAGGATTAAGGCAGGAGCAGATATTAGAAATAAATAGAAAACTAAGGAAACTCTTGTGGTAATACGTTCAAGTGCTCTCTTCTAGGGTATTAAAGGGGTGTCTACCAGATATATCCCCTTGTGAAGAGAAGACAGTACTAGAGTAGGATTAAGGCAGGAACAGATTTTTGACATAGATAGAAAATAAGGACACTCTTGTGTTAATACGTTCAACTGCTCTCTTCTAGGGTATTAAAGGGGTGTCTACCAGATATATCCCCTTGTGAAGAGGAGACAGTACTAGAGTAGGATTAAGGCAGGAGCAGATTTTTGACATAGATAGAAAATAAGGACACTCTTGTGTTAATACGTTCAACTGCTCTCTTCTAGGGTATTAAAGGGGTGTCTACCAGATATATCCCCTTGTGAAGAGGAGACAGTACTAGAGTAGGATTAAGGCAGGGGCAGATATTAGAAATAGATAGAAAACTAAGGAAACTCTTGTGGTAATACGTTCAAGTGCTCTCTTCTAGGGTATTAAAGGGGTGTCTACCAGATATATCCACTTGTGAAGAGAAGACAGTACTAGAGTAGGATTAAGGCAGGAGCAGATATTAGAAATAGATAGAAAACTAAGGAAACTCTTGTGTTAATACGTTCAAGTGCTCTCTTCTAGGGTATTAAAGGGGTGTCTACCAGATATATCCACTTGTGAAGAGAAGACAGTAATAGAGTAGGATTAAGGCAGGAGCAGATATTAGAAATAGATAGAAAACTAAGGAAACTCTTGTGGTAATACGTTCAACTGCTCCCTTCTAGGGTGATAACGAGGTGCCTACCGATTACATCCCTTTATGATGAAAACAGATCCCTAAATAAGGGCTGAAAAAGGGACAGACAATTTACAACTAGAATAAGAAGAGGAGAAATTATAATGTTATTTGGGAAGGTCTGCTCATTTCCTCTTTACTGGGATCATACTGAGATGTCTATTAGTTACATCCCCTTGTAGAGAGAAGGCAAAACTAAAGTAGGACCAAGGCAGGGGGAGATGTTAGAAATAGACAATATACCCGTTTTTTAATGATAATAAGATATCACTGAGAAAAGTAAGAGTAAAGCTTGAATTGAGTCTTCGTAGTTTTTATAAAAGATTAACAGAGCGAAAATCGTTCAGAAATCCACTTCCGAGTATCCAATTCTGGAAACATGTAGCCAACCCGGCGCAGAAATATAGCATAATGCTAATGACTTAAATCGCCTGCATTTTTATAAACAAGAATTTGTTACGGTCCATTGTTAGCCGGGCTCTGATGGCCTGCATTCCTCGCGTGGGACAAAAACGTCGCCCATATACGCGTACAACTTTATTTGGAACCACCTTTCAAACAAGACTAAATTTTATTAATTTAAAAGAAATCGTGTTTCAACTAGCCTTTTCTAAATTAATTCTGGCTGCGTTTTTCTTGTCGACCAGTTTCTAGTTCTCCGATTACAATTAGAAGTGTGTATCCCACACGAGCTGCCCACTCCGGCGTTATTCGGGAGTCCCGGTGGTGTCATAATTAACATCAAGTTGCAGACTTTGGCTACACTTTGTCAGCTGGCAGAAGAACAAAATCAAATGTTCTGAAGTTGTTCATAATTAGGACTCATGTTATGCACACAACAGGTAAAATATCATTTCTGATATAAAAATATATTTTTGACCTTAGTTTTATCATACTCACTATTTCTAATAATGTTTGTGATAAAACTTAAATCTGTTTATGATTAAATCACTCCCTAGTTTATTATTATTCAAGGTATCAAATCAAACAAGCAATGTTCGAGATCCTTTATTTTGAAAATTTTTCTACTATAACAATTCCAAAGATTTCACTACCTATAACTGCACACGAATCTCACATATGGATGCTGCTTTACCATGTAGCCTCCTCCAGCGGTAGTTAAAGTTATTTGATCAATAATATTAGGAAAGGATGAAAGGAACTTGCTATCAAGGGTTGTTGAGGGTGTACAACCAGGCATCGAAATGCAAGGGAATAAAGAAAAGACTAAGTACAGTACGCGAGTTCCGCTTAGTAGCGGAGGAAAGGAGGAAAGGAACTTGCTATCAAGGGTTGTTGAGGGTGTACAACCAGGCATCGAAATGCAAGGGAATAAAGAAAAGACTAAGTACAGTACGCGAGTTCCGCTTAGTAGCGGAGGAAAGGAGGAAAGGAACTTGCTATCAAGGGTTGTTGAGGGTGTACATCCAGGCATCGAAATGCAAGGGAATAAAGAAAAGACTAAGTACAGTACGCGAGTTCCGCTTAGTAGCGGAGGAAAGGAGGAAAGGAACTTGCTATCAAGGGTTGTTGAGGGTGTACAACCAGGCATCGAAATGCAAGGGAATAAAGAAAAGACTATGTACAGTACGCGAGTTCCGCTTAGTAGCGGAGGAAAGGAGGAAAGGAACTTGCTATCAAGGGTTGTTGAGGGTGTACAACCAGGCATCGAAATGCAAGGGAATAAAGAAAAGACTAAGTACAGTACGCGAGTTCCGCTTAGTAGCGGAGGAAAGGAGGAAAGTAACTTGCTATCAAGGGTTGTTGAGGGTGTACAACCAGGCATCGAAATGCAAGGGAATAAAGAAAAGACTATGTACAGTACGCGAGTTCCGCTTAGTAGCGGAGGAAAGGAGGAAAGGAACTTGCTATCAAGGGTTGTTGAGGGTGTACAACCAGGCATCGAAATGCAAGGGAATAAAGAAAAGACTAAGTACAGTACGCGAGTTCCGCTTAGTAGCGGAGGAAAGGAGGAAAGGAACTTGCTATCAAGGGTTGTTGAGGGTGTACAACCAGGCATCGAAATGCAAGGGAATAAAGAAAAGACTATGTACAGTACGCGAGTTCCGCTTAGTAGCGGAGGAAAGGAGGAAAGGAACTTGCTATCAAGGGTTGTTGAGGGTGTACAACCAGGCATCGAAATGCAAGGGAATAAAGAAAAGACTAAGTGCAGTACGCGAGTTCCGCTTAGTAGCGGAGGAAAGGAGGAAAGGAACTTGCTATCAAGGGTTGTTGAGGGTGTACAACCAGGCATCGAAATGCAAGGGAATAAAGAAAAGACTAAGTACAGTACGCGAGTTCCGCTTAGTAGCGGAGGAAAGGAGGAAAGGAACTTGCTATCAAGGGTTGTTGAGGGTGTACAACCACGCATCGAAATGCAAGGGAATAAAGAAAAGACTATGTACAGTACGCGAGTTCCGCTTAGTAGCGGAGGAAAGGAGGAAAGGAGGAAAGGAACTTGCTATCAAGGGTTGTTGAGGGTGTACAACCAGGCATCGAAATGCAAGGGAATAAAGAAAAGACTAAGTACAGTACGCGAGTTCCGCTTAGTAGCGGAGGAAAGGAGGAAAGGAACTTGCTATCAAGGGTTGTTGAGGGTGTACAACCAGGCATCGAAATGCAAGGGAATAAAGAAAAGACTATGTACAGTACGCGAGTTCCGCTTAGTAGCGGAGGAAAGGAGGAAAGGAACTTGCTATCAAGGGTTGTTGAGGGTGTACAACCAGGCATCGAAATGCAAGGGAATAAAGAAAAGACTATGTACAGTACGCGAGTTCCGCTTAGTAGCGGAGGAAAGGAGGAAAGGAACTTCCTATCAAGGGTTGTTGAGGGTGTACAACCAGGCATCGAAATGCAAGGGAATAAAGAAAAGACTATGTACAGTACGCGAGTTCCGCTTAGTAGCGGAGGAAAGGAGGAAAGGAACTTGCTATCAAGGGTTGTTGAGGGTGTACAACCAGGCATCGAAATGCAAGGGAATAAAGAAAAGACTATGTACAGTACGCGAGTTCCGCTTAGTAGCGGAGGAAAGGAGGAAAGGAACTTGCTATCAAGGGTTGTTGAGAGTGTACAACCAGGCATCGAAATGCAAGGGAATAAAGAAAAGACTAAGTACAGTACGCGAGTTCCGCTTAGTAGCGGAGGAAAGGAACTTGCTATCAAGGGTTGTTGAGGGTGTACAACCAGGCATCGAAATGCAAGGGAATAAAGAAAAGACTAAGTACAGTACGCGAGTTCCGCTTAGTAGCGGAGGAAAGGAGGAAAGGAACTTGCTATCAAGGGTAGTTGAGGGTGTACAACCAGGCATCGAAATGCAAGGGAATAAAGAAAAGACTAAGTACAGTACGCGAGTTCCGCTTAGTAGCGGAGGAAAGGAGGAAAGGAACTTGCTATCAAGGGTTGTTGAGGGTGTACAACCAGACATCGAAATGCAAGGGAATAAAGAAAAGACTAAGTACAGTACGCGAGTTCCGCTTAGTAGCGGTGGAAAGGAGGAAAGGAACTTGCTATCAAGGGTTGTTGAGGGTGTACAACCAGGCATCGAAATGCAAGGGAATAAAGAAAAGACTAAGTACAGTACGCGGAGTTCCGCTTAGTAGCGGAGGAAAGGAGGAAAGTAACTTGCTTTCAAGGGTTGTTGAGGGTGTACATCCAGGCATCGAAATGCAAGGGAATAAAGAAAAGTCTAAGTACAGTACGCGAGTTCCGCTTAGTAGCGGAGGAAAGGAGGAAAGGAACTTGCTATCAAGGGTTGTTGAGGGTGTACAACCAGGCATCGAAATGCAAGGGAATAAAGAAAAGACTAAGTACAGTACGCGAGTTCCGCTTAGTAGCGGAGGAAAGGAGGAAAGGAACTTGCTATCAAGGGTTGTTGAGGGTGTACATCCAGGCATCGAAATGCAAGGGAATAAAGAAAAGACTAAGTACAGTACGCGAGTTCCGCTTAGTAGCGGAGGAAAGGAGGAAAGGAACTTGCTATCAAGGGTTGTTGAGGGTGTACAACCAGGCATCGAAATGCAAGGGAATAAAGAAAAGACTAAGTGCAGTACGCGAGTTCCGCTTAGTAGCGGAGGAAAGGAGGAAAATTACAACTGAACTTCGAGGTTTACAAGAAATGGGTCCATTTTCTATTGCATTTGTAGAAAATGTCTGTGGACTACCCGACCGTGTCATTGTAAAATCGGTCCTTATTTTCTTATATTTTTTTACTCTCTCTCTCTCTCTCTCTCTCTCTCTCTCTCTCTCTTTATCTATCTATCTATCTATCTATCTCTCTTTCTCTCTCTCTCTCTCTCTCTCGCTGTGTGTGTGTGTGTGTGTGTGTGTGTGTGTTTGTGTGTGTGTGTGTGTGTGTTTGTGTGTGGGTGTGTGTGTGTGTGTGTGAAGAGAGTGATGTGTGCCAACTAATAACTAAGATTTTTATATGCTTATTTTACACAGTAATTTATAGTTTCCATAAAGTCAGACAAGAAGCGGCCTGGAGGGTAAGGAAAATCAGATGCTAATACTTTATTGTTACAAACGTACGACGCAACACAATGCCCAGGTTAAGACTGACTGTATACGATAGTAGTAAGTTATTCAAAGGCTAATGTTTTAAAGAGGAAAGAAAGCCACTAAGAATCTTCGAAAATTCTATTGATAGATGTGGTTATTTCAAAACAAATACTTTTCTTCTGGAATCATATAACTTCTCCGCATGTAGATGCACCAAACACCGCCTTTTTCTTCTTGTGTTTGGACAAATAACGTTTTATTTAGCAAGTCTAATAGTCGATGAAACGCTAGTCAACTTCGATTTTCTTCCATTCACATATGTTACTCATATATACATTCTATACTAGAAACAGAGCATTTTAAAAGTCATATATCATAAATATTTGTTTAAAATTGCATAAATTCTTATTACATAACCTCATTTTAGATATTCCTACATTATTTAATCCTTAAGATATAACGACACAATGTTATAATTCTGTATTCCATATTCCAACAGGGACAAAGCAGGTTGAATGATAGATTTGTTTGTAAATAAAGCCGTAAACGAGGCAGAAGTAATAATAAACCATTAGTAAAGTTGATCACACAGCTCCATTGTCATACGTACATGAATAAACATAGACAAAATGTCGTATAGTTTTATAATAACAGAGTTTATGTAATGATTGTATTTGGATATTACTTCCAAACTCACCAAATTTGGGTTTTAACATTTTAACTGTCGGAAAAATTATAAGCTATATAATTTTTTTGAATTTATACTTGCTACTCAGCCTTATGAAATCATGTTATCACATGTAATAAAGTGGGTCAAGTTAGTTTTATCTTGGTTCGTAAATTAACACCATTTCACCCATCTCCAACCATTTGCCGACCTTATTTTCACCGTTAGTCAAGTTATTATCACTGGATACACATTATAATATAGATGAATAATAATGTAATAACTATATAATAATATAAAACAAAAGTTTTATTAGGAAACTTGATCTTATAACTTTTTTTGTGTGAGGTTATTTAAATTTTTTAAAGTTTCAACCTGTGTTTATGTTTACCGACTCATTTCTTTCCTGTTAAAAATGGATGTTTAAGTAACATATGTGAAAAAAAAATCAGAACGGACTCGCATTTGGTCAAGTACTATCCAATATTTTTTTGCTATAACTTAAAGTGTTTCTATCACGCTTTTTGTGGATAGTAGGTAATTTTCTAAAGTAAAAGAGGGTTAGTGACATAATATTGTAAGCGGTTAGGGTTACTAGAAACTGCCACGAGGAGGGCGTTGTTGCTTTATAATAATTCTTAATATTTTATCCATACACTTACATAAGTGCATAACTGCTCTTGCATTTCCTTACATTTAAAACAAAACGTGCTTATTTCGTAATAAGAAATCCCTCAAAAGGGCAAGTTTTAAGTTTATAAACTAAGATAAAGAATTAAAGATAGAAGGATAAATCTGTCCGGAGCCGGTAGCTGGTGGTCAAATATTTCATTCCAGTCAGAGCATTAACTTTCCAGATTTTCGTCAAGCCAATAACTTAAAACTTCCCACAGGAATATTTCTCAACCGTTGCAACGCGAAGACGTTTGAAAATATCGTGTAAATAGGTCGTAAATCGACAACGTCCTGAAGCCTGGGGTCATTCAAACGCCAGCGAGTTGGGCGTATAAAATGATCTGCTGAGACAAAGGACTTATGGGCGTAGTGTCCCATTATTAATGGGGTGTCTTGAACGTGACCTACGCGTGTCCGATAATCAGTTGCCTGGCGCCTAATTGGGATAAATACAAATTAGTCTCGATTAATGAAATTAAATCGAAATAATGAGCAGCTACGAAGTGGGCCCATAACTTACGGGTGAAGATCGTATCGGAGCGGCGAAGTCCACTTTACGGCAGCGGTTTCGAAAGTTGACACCTTTTCGGAACCAATGGGCCACTGATTACAGTTAAATGCGTTTATAATGAAAGCAAGCATTACGTGATTAGGCTTTTAAGAAACGATTCTGTAAGATTTTTGGTTATTCTGTCAATAGAAAGTCGCTTATCTCTCACGTTTCTTATCTTCCTGGCCGAGTCAATGTCACAAAACTCGTCACGAATACACCTACCTACCAATATAGACCAAATAACTTGGAAACTTAATGTACCAAAGAGTTTAATTTTCATGTGTATTAAGATACGCTTTTAAAAGTCAATTTTTACTACTTATTTGAAGAAGTAGAATAAACTTTATGGACATGGGACAAGAAGATGTGACAAAAATCGATAGTTAATCACTGAGATAAAATTTCCCATACAACCGGACTTACTTTTATCGTTACTTAGAGGAAACACTTGGGAAACAATTATCACGAATATTTTAAGCAGAAGAATTGGAAGAATCTGTAAATGCTAGAAGAGGGAAATCCGTATAAAGAGGGTCTTAGCCAGATATGGAGGAAGACATGAGAAGAAATGTATAGAGAAGTGTTGATCGAATTCAAATTAAGGGTGATTAATGGAATAATTGTTTAAAATATAAAGGTTAGAAAAATTATCTGGCGCTTAGAAATTTGAAGAGTGTTTATTATACAACCAGAATTGATCGATGGAGATTAAACAAGTTGAGAAAAATAACTTCTTTATTTTTCAATTTTGATTCACAGATAACTTTTAAGTTGACTTTGGCCTAAAAGGAATGTTTAACTTTACCTAATTGTAATATACTAAAGTATACCTATAATTAACTTAATCAATTAAAACCCCTTCGTATGGGGTCTTGGGAAGTGCACATGGCGGCTTACTTAAGGAAGACCCACTCTCCAATATTCGTTGCTCCTATACTAATCGTAGAAATGTATGAATAAGGAGAAAGAAGAGTATGTGTCCAAGGAGCAGTGACAGGAAGACCCACTCTCCAATATTCGTTGCTCTTATACTAATCGTAGAAATGTATGAATAAGGAGAAAGAAGAGTATGTGTCCAAGGAGCAGTGACAGGAAGACTTACTCTCCAGTATTCGTTGCTCTTATACTAATCGTAGAAATGTATGAATAAGGAGAAAGAAGAGTATGTGTCCAAGGAGCAGTGACAGGAAGACCCACTCTCCAATATTCGTTGCTCTTATACTAATCGTAGAAATGTATGAATAAGGAGAAAGAAGAGTATGTGTCCAAGGAGCAGTGACAGGAAGACCCACTCTCCAATATTCGTTGCTCTTATACTAATCGTAGAAATGTATGAATAAGGAGAAAGAAGAGTATGTGTCCAAGGAGCAGTGACAGGAAGACTTACTCTCCAGTATTCGTTGCTCTTATACTAATCGTAGAAATGTATGAATAAGGAGAAAGAAGAGTATGTGTCCAAGGAGCAGTGACAGGAAGACCCACTCTCCAATATTCGTTGCTCTTATACTAATCGTAGAAATGTATGAATAAGGAGAAAGAAGAGTATGTGTCCAAGGAGCAGTGACAGGAAGACCCACTCTCCAATATTCGTTGCTCTTATACTAATCGTAGAAATGTATGAATAAGGAGAAAGAAGAGTATGTGTCCAAGGAGCAGTGACAGGAAGACTTACCAGAAGTATAGCTGCTAGTATAGGGGTTGATCATCCACTACACGTTGACGTAGTTGTGTTGTCTTGTTTGACTGTGGCTATAAGTCTCTATTAGGAGTGTTTTCCCTCTCCATATTGTGGTAGATATTGCAAACAAGCGCTCAATCATGGACCAAATGGTTATAAATACAGTAATGGTGCTACAACTATTACTCTCATGGTTAGATCTACTGGAGCGTCATTTAGAGCTGTTGAATGCGTATAAACTGTCTATTTAAGTATTATGTGTATCTCCTTATAAACATGTGTTATCAACATTATTTAACTTGACTTGATTACAGTGAGGGACACCAATCCCTCTTAGCAACTGGAACTAGTACGTATTTCCTACTCATCTAATATAAGTAGATCATTATAACATCTATTATAATATAATAACTATAATATATATCATTCTGGTATTAATATGTATGAATAATAGTATGATATGTTATCTATTACAAAGTTGGAGGTTTGAAATTTTCTATAGAACGTGTGGTACTAGGTGAGGCCTGTCTTAACAGTAAAAGCGGATTTGTAAGATGGAAATAGAAATGAGCGAGTCTGCTGTTGAATCGTGAACGGAACTTTGTATTCGTATGTAACAATAGATTATTTGCTATTATAGTATTTCCCGCTGTAAATATTCCTCACCTCATTCAGGCGCCTCACTTTAACCAACCACACTCATTTATGCGGTCCTCATCGCATTCCGCACTTTTGTACATAACTTAACTATTACAGGTGCTGGACGTTAAAATTAAATAAGTCCTAATTAATTATATTTAGAAGTAACATATCTTTAAAAATGTTTGCGTAAGAACGAAAGCGATAGTCAATAACTAGTAAGTAGTTATTAAATAGATTCGAATTTTTGTAACCGGCTCTTATATTATTTTGCCTCCTCACCTTCCTTCAACCTCAAACCATCCCATACTTGACTCCATTCATATCAACTATTCTACCTCACCAGGGTTTCATGATGCTTTTAATAGCATTCGATTGCTGTTATATGCATAAAGTGAGGTAAATGACCGTCTGTCTGTGCGCACTTAGTTCTGCGCAGGTTGTTAATGATACTCAATGTAGATTTACGGCGCCGTAAACGGTGCAGTCTCGTTTTCCCTAAGTCTAATGACACTATAAAACAATTAAGTTGCGTTAAGGTTAGTCGTAGTATAGGGTTTTCCTTTTAAAATTTAACATTGTAATTGAAGCGTGATCTCCATTTGAACCTTAGAGTTTCGTGTACCTTTATAAACTTGTATGAGTTAATGTGTATTTTTATTAATTATTAATATTAAATAATTGTAAATAAATTACTTATTATATATTGCTGAAAGAAAAAATCTGTAAATTGTTACAGTTTGATGAACAAATATAAAGTAATGTAATATATATATATATATATATATATATATATATATATATATATATATATATATACATATATATATATATATATATATATATATATATATATATATACATATATATATATATATATATATATATATATATATGTATATATATATATATATATATATATATACACATATATATATATATATATATATATATATATATATATATGTATATATATATAAATATATATATATATATATATATATATATATATATATATATATATATATATATTAAAAATGGTGATATGTTTTCTTGCAATATACTTAGTGAATAAAAATTGTGTATATGTAACATTTTTATTCATTATAAATAAATAAATATATATATGGTGATATATATACATAAACATATGGTGATATGTTTTCTTGTAGCCTAATATAGTTAATAAATTAAAAATATTTCAAAAACAAGAATACTTTTAATGAATATATTTATTCAAAGCTTTTTCCTGAAGATGCTGGTACTATTTTATCGGCGAAAAGCTTTGAATAAATATATTCATTAAAAGTATTCTTGTTTTTTAAATATTTTTAATTTATTATATATATATATTGCTGTATACTTACACAGTAACTTGTACAGCAATGTTATTGTTTGTTTTCAGAATAGGTATGGCTACTCTGTAAAATATATATTGAAAAAGGAAATATAATTAAAGTTAGTGTTACTTGTTCTACAGACAAAATATTTTTATGTACAAAAATGCTTCTTTCGCTTTATAGTTTTCCAAAAAAAGAAGAAAACTACAGTACTTAGTAAGATAGCTGAATATCAGTGTTGATATATTTTATTGGCAAATTCATTACATTTCGTACTGAACGGAAGTAATCTATCTAAGAGCAACGAATGTTACGCTTACAGGCAGGGATTAGTTGTGTTGGTATGTTGGTACGACTGCAGAGGCAGAAACAGTCAGGGATATAACAAGTTAACAAAGAGTCGTAGCGGATTACGCGTTTAGTAGCAACGAGGCGATGTATCACGCGAAACATGTGCGCGTGGGAGGACGTATACAAGACGCAATAGTTAGCCAGCAATGGTTGCCTAATAATTTCTACAGATAGTACTTTGAAGGCGATTTTCGTTCTTAATCCGAAAATGGTTATTTGTAATTACTGTAGAGATTTCTGCGAGAATAATAATAGCAGCAAACATGCAAAATAAACCAGATTTCAAATATATATATATATATATATATATATATATATATATATATATATATATATATATATATATATATTACTTATAATAATTACTTTATCTCATTCGTGTTTCAACAGTCAAGCTTTCATCATCAGTAATGAATAAATAATGTAGTACAAAACAGTCTATCTCTCAATAATGATGACAGATGGGCTGCCAAAACATGTATGCCAATAAAGTCGTATTGTAGATATACATTTGTGAGAAGTGAGTTATTACACATGTCCACTGCTTATATTTATTTGCATCACAGAAATGAACACTGACGACAGTAATATAAATTAAAATGCATAACTGAATAAGCAAACCCGAAGCTTGCTTGTAATTACTAAACCCGAACATTTACATATCTTCTGTCGCTGATAATGACCATTACAAATTATAACTATTTAATTCTCACGTTTATTTTTAACGTGTGATCAAAATTCTTAATACACAATGTCACGCACGGTTATGAAGCCTAAAGGGGTCAAAACATCTAGTATGAAGCATAACAATCCTTATGAAGAAGCTATTATAAGAACCGGAAAGTTTCTAACTCACAAAGGGTTACGACAATGTGTCACTTTCAGCTGTATTGTAATAATAACAATATATATTATATATTCAAACCAATAAGATGTTGTTAATAAAACTCAATTCAACTATTCCTTGTACCTTGATATATTAGTAATCTGACAAAGTGAAAAACACCATATACATCTTATTTCAAATATATGTATAGCCTATAATTTGATATTACGTTATTATCAGAAAAACGAAAAATATTGATTTATCTTTGTTAAATGCATATGTATTGACAGAGACGAAAAGAACTTTATACAGGTATTAAATTTGACACTTCTAGCTTCTAAAAGATTGTATAAATGATTTAAAAAATAGTAAATATAAATAATAATATTCCTGACGCTTCTCGGATAACCGCCATCTTCTATAACAAATATGGAATGAGTCAACAATAGTTGTTATCTTCCTATATACAGTACTAATGTTGGTCAGTCCTACCAAACGTAAAGCTACACCTCTTATTTCCTTTACAATATTCATTAGTGAAACGTTTCAGGAACTTCAATGAATTAGAGTTAATATTTGAAACCATAAAAGTCCTGAGATATTCCACAAATGAATCGAGTTAAAGTTGAACAGAACGGATTCATGACAGAGAGTAAGAGTAAAGAGTAGTGCAAAATCTTTTTCTGCAGGATCTATTCCACATTAACCTTAGTAGATGGGGAATTTCCGAAACGCGTCAGGTACGGATTGACTGATAATGAACCCATCGTATCACAAACATACAAGGGTGATAATCAAATCACCAACAATTGTAAATTATTTTTATCAACCCTCTACAAATTTCGCACGATAGCCTCACAGATCATAAGTCTCTACAACAATCGTAGGCTATAATTTCTCTGTTAGTTTGTGACGTCATAGTAGTTATATCCTCTGACGATGATTGGCGATCCAAATATTCATAAGGGTTTAATCTATCTGTCTTTGTAATATTATTTATTATTTGATTATTATTCTAGTATAATGGTATTGGGATTATTGTTAATTTTACTAAAGATTACATTGATACAAAAAGTTAAAATATTTTTAAAAAATATAAAAATGTACAGATTTATAGAAAAGGTACTTTTTCGAATTGTCATTTTAAAGATTGTTTTTATTGTACTATATTAACACATAATGGAAATATTTATCTGAAGTAAACATACGTAACTTTAAATTACAATTGCTTAAGCGATCATCTTATAACAAAAATTTAACTTATAATCCAGCGTAATCCTCGACTCTAATTTACTGATTTAACTCCTTCCGGCGATATATTCAAGGATGTTCTCGCAGGACCAGGATCAGAGTGAGCTATAAAGTACCCACCTTATGCGTTATCGTCCAGCCGGCCGGGACGTAAACTAATCTCCCCCGAATGCAACAATGGCGACAGATTTCTATAAAAAAATATATTCAGAAAAGATTTATATGGGTCCAGGTTTTCATAATATATTGTGACATTTGCCTATCTTAAAAATAACATAGATATTTTTGTGGGCCCGTAAATAAAGATTGAAACCTATTTTATTATTCATTGGGGCAAGGCGTGACTTCGGTCCCACGTGCATAGCCCCACAGTACTCGCTATCACAAGGACTCTTAATTTATTCCTGTTCTGACATTTTCCACCTCATTAAATTTTCATAAACGCTTTGCAATTACTAACGTCTCTTTGAAACTTTACTGGAAAACACAACTGACAAGATGAGAACTCGCTCGGATTGAGTCAGGATAGGGTAACATAACCATCTGGCTAATGCCTAACATGGTATCAGGATATGAAGTGTAAACAGCCGTCCTCTGGTTTCCCCAGGGAAAATTTTATAATCGTTTTCCTTAGCTCAATATATAAGATAAATATTGTACTAATGTTGATTACGTAAAAAACCTATTTATTATTAAATTGAATGCAATTTACTACTGGTTATTTTTTTGTCAAAAGCATACATTCCTCAATGGACGATCAAGTTTACTTGTCTCAACAGATGTAGAGCATCCATTCCAACCGACGAAAATGTTACGTGTCTGTAAGCCTGTCAGTCCGAAGTGACCGATACAAAAGCATACATTCCTCAATGGACGATCCAGTTTACTTGTCTCAACAGATGTAGAGCATCCATTCCAACCAACGAAAATGTTACGTGTCTGTAAGCCTGTCAGTCCGAAGTGGCCGATACAAAAGCATACATTCCTCAATGGACGATCAAGTTTACTTGTCTCAACAGATGTAGAGCATCCATTCCAACCGACGAAAATGTTACGTGTCTGTAAGCCTGTCAGTCCGAAGTGACCGATACAAAAGCATACATTCCTCAATGGACGATCAAGTTTACTTGTCTCAACAGATGTAGAGCATCCATTCCAACCGACGAAAATGTTACGTGTCTGTAAGCCTGTCAGTCCGAAGTGACCGATACAAAAGCATACATTCCTCAATGGACGATCAAGTTTACTTGTCTCAACAGATGTAGAGCATTCATTCCAACCGACGCAAATGTTACGTGTCTGTAAGCCTGTCAGTCCGAAGTGACCGATACAAAAGCATACATTCCTCAATGGACGATCAAGTTTACTTGTCTCAACAGATGTAGAGCATCCATTCCAACCGACTGTAAGCCTGTCAGTCCGAAGTGACCGATACAAAAGCATACATTCCTCAATGGACGATCAAGTTTACTTGTCTCAAAGGATGTAGAGCATCCATTCCAACCGACGAAAATGTTACGTGTCTGTAAGCCTGTCAGTCCGAAGTGACCGATACAAAAGCATACATTCCTCAATGGACGATCAAGTTTACTTGTCTCAACAGATGTAGAGCATCCATTCCAACCGACGAAAATGTTACGTGTCTGTAAGCCTGTCAGTCTGAAGTGACCGATACAAAAGCATACATTCCTCAATGGACGATCAAGTTTACTTGTCTCAACAGATGTAGAGCATCCATTCCAACCGACTGTAAGCCTGTCAGTCCGAAGTGACCGATACAAAAGCATACATTCCTCAATGGACGATCAAGTTTACTTGTCTCAACAGATGTAGAGCATCCATTCCAACCGACGAAAATGTTACGTGTCTGTAAGCCTGTCAGTCCGAAGTGACCGATACAAAAGCATACATTCCTCAATGGACGATCAAGTTTACTTGTCTCAACAGATGTAGAGCATCCATTCCAACCGACTGTAAGCCTGTCAGTCCGAAGTGACCGATACAAAAGCATACATTCCTCAATGGACGATCAAGTTTACTTGTCTCAACAGATGTAGAGCATCCATTCCAACCGACGAAAATGTTACGTGTCTGTAAGCCTGTCAGTCCGAAGTGACCGATACAAAAGCATACATTCCTCAATGGACGATCAAGTTTACTTGTCTCAACAGATGTAGAGCATCCATTCCAACCGACGAAAATGTTACGTGTCTGTAAGCCTGTCAGTCCGAAGTGACCGATACAAAAGCATACATTCCTCAATGGACGATCAAGTTTACTTGTCTCAACAGATGTAGAGCATCCATTCCAACCGACTGTAAGCCTGTCAGTCCGAAGTGACCGATACAAATGCATACCCTGACCAAATGCCAGCCCAGTTCTGCAAATTTGGTTTTATATAATGTCCGGTAAATTAGGCGCATGCGTATTTGACCTAATTCACAGTGAGCCTTCGTTAAGGTTAAATTTAAATTAAAAACCGCCTGAAGGTAGGTCTAAATGTAAAATTTGTAGAATCAACGCATGCCTGAAACAAACTGGTTACCCCACACGTGTGTGTGTGTGCAAGCTAACTTGAAATGTGTAATAAATGCCCGTATATTCTGTTACGGATAATGTGCCAGTTCGTCTTTTGTATGAGTAGCACGACTGACCAATACAGCCTTTTTATTTTTAAGTTTTTTAATGATTATAATTGTAGACAGTAAAAGTGAGATTTCGATACATTTCTCCTTCTTGCTAGAACAGCTTAGTTCATATTCATTATATTACAATACTGTACAGAGGAGAATATTTCAAGCACCAGAAAGTTCCATACTTTTTGAGACGGAGAAATACCAATCACTCCGCATCATAAGATTTGATCCGAAGATTACTAAAACTAAAACATGATCCTTAAATAAAGTCGGATAACAAAAACAGCTGTTTTCGACTTCATTCGTAGGATATGTTTAAATCATTTTGAAATGCAATTTCTCACATAACAAAAATTATCGCATATTTGGTTAAATTAACTAGTAACGTATGATTTTATAAACAGTTGTTTTGTGTGTCAAATTAATTTATTTATTGTACACTAGTTAGTAGAAATTTTATTCAATATTATTTATCTGTTAATATAAATTTATATTTAAACATATCTTTCTTTGATTATATTGACATTTTAGGGAACAGTTTATGTTTATTACAAACCCTTAAATAAAACCCTTTTCAAGCGAGTCAGAAAAATTTACCATTTTCTCAGAACTAAATTAACTTCAATTCTTCAAAACAATTGTCTATAAAAGGAAATTTTTGAATATATAAACAAACCCATATTCATATTTACCTCACGTTCTCACTTGTGTTTGCGAGTCCGAGATGCAAATCTAAACCCAGAACTAATCTTCACATTATAGAAAAATTCTAATAGCCTAAAGTATACAGAAAAAATGTCTTTAAAGTTGTGAAATAAAAGAGGGAGGACAAAAATGGTCTCTAGTTTTTATCTTCTTCAGATAACGTCTTGAGTTGGTTGTCAATCGTCAATCTGTGTTTTCCAGACTGAAGAACTGATCTGGTTTTTAGAACTATACTGTTTGCGTAAATTCATTAACAAATAGCATCGTTTTCTTCCCCATATATTCCTATTTTTTCAAAAATAATGATTTTTCGTATTTAATTATAATCATGCTTTTATCTTTTTGGTATGTGTCGATCTTTTTGGTGTGTAACTATCTTTTTGGTGTATATCGTTTTTTTTTTTAAAGGTATGAAAGCTCTTCGTATTAACAGTAAGTAAATAATATCTTACAAATAAATCAAGCTTATAATTTCTTCCACAGAACACGTGCTTCATGAACGCATTTCTAGGCTTATCTACCTGTATTTTGATTTTTTCCGAATCATTGCTATTTACATTCATTACACTGCCTTCATAATATTTCTCTAACTTTCCTGAATTCAGTATTTGCTTAGTTTTGTGTTGTACATTTTTATGGTGAGAAATAAAAAAAAAACACTATTTCTTCAGTACCTTTCTTCGGTATTATTTACAATTAATTTCGTTAGGTTCGTGTGTTTTGCCTCGACTGAAATTTCATTGGCAGGCAAATGACCAGTATTGCCTTTGGAGCAGTGGAGAGTTTGGGTTTGGATTCGTAAGGCAAGAGGGCTCTACAATAAAGATGGCTTTCCCCAGGTCTGCCTAGCCATGTCGAGTCGGCCCCGTTTACTCGTAAGACCACTGAAACAACAACTGCCTTTAACAATGCCAGGAAGTGCATTTCACCGACACGCTCTCTAAGTCTAATCAATTTCGTGTCCACTCAAACTAACCACTGTTAGACGCTAACCTAACCTGACAGTAGCCGTCCGGCGGCTGACAGGGCTTTTTATTCAACCGTGTGTTTACTAAAACAACAACGGTGATAGTGAATGTCCACGTTATCAAGAATCGATCAGATTCCATCGGTCTGTGCATTAAGGAGCCGATGCTAGTGTCATAACATCTTCCCGTCAATCAAGGACCGTGATCATTATCTCCGTAACGTCCTGGAAGGAGTATGTCGAAACAGCTTGTCCGTGAGTCTTCTCAAACACAACTTACATACATTGTTTAGTTTTTCGATAGTTGAAATCATTGATGCCACCAGGCTTAGATAAAAAGAGACTGTATGTTAAAATATAAGTGTAAGAAACTCTATCTTAAGGTGTTGTTTTATACATTAAAATAAAGGCGGGATTTATAATTTTAATAAGTATTCAACCCCCGCTCAAGCGCACACACATACATACATACACATAAACGCAATCAAACAAATATAACACACACACACACACACACACACACACACATATATATATATATATATATATATATATATATATATATATATTCTTGTTAATGAAGTGATTATAAAAATATTGATATCATACATAAAGAAAACACGAGCGCGGCAGACAAGTCTCGTATGTAAAGAGTTCAAATACATATTTATAAATTTGTGTCTACATTCTTGCCATTGAACGTTTCTTTTCGTGGTACTTTCACACGACACCGCCTCTCAACCACTCTCATTCTTCCCACTGCCCACGGAAACACTAAATTAACACCGAGGTAATTGTACACAGAAAGCGTCTCTCGTGTCCGATAAACACAGGTTTCCGATAATCGAATCTATTTCGAGCTGGTAAATCAGGTCGAGATTGTCTTTTCATTAGGCCTTCATTAAGCTCTCTTTTCTCCCGTCATTAGTAGCTATAAGGGCATGCGGTTAGTTTGGGCCGACAAAGCCGGATCAACGCACAATTAGGACTAACAACTAACAAGAACCAAGAGTCTTGTTAACAAATGTCGCCCCGTTGTTCAAGGCCTTTCTGATTGTCGTAAGGCTCATTTAGACGTACATTGGAGCCTTAGATGTTACACAATATTTGGCGGCGTCGTGTTGCTTCTTGTCTTGGAGCGTTAAAGTCTCCGATGTGACGTCACTGTTAAAAATAATTTATAGCCTACTATTTAGTTTCTTTTAAATTTGCACAAATACGGCTTTTAGTTATCTTAATGTTTAGAAGAAAGCTGTATTTATAGCGTGTGGTTGGTTGGCTTACTATACGTAATATTCGTGCTTAATTAATAATTATATACAGGTAATTATGAGGATGACGATAGTTGTTGTATTAGGTACTTTCTCTTATAGTATTTAGAATATTATCTTATAAGACACTTTTATTCTTGACTGGAATTTATTTTACCTGATATCTTTGCTTTTAATTAAACAAAGTAGTGTTAAACACTAACAGGACCATTCCTCTAATAACATTTTCTCTGAGAATGGTTGCAGGGGTGGAAAAAGCAAGTTCTACCGTAAATACCCATTTAGAACTGCATGGTAGGAAAACAAAATGGCGGATTATCTGTTCAAAAACGCTTACTAAAGTAAAGGGATCATAGAGAGGTGTGTACTTTTACATCTATCTGAAGGAAGAACTGGGGGAAAGATATGTAAAATTAAGGTAAAAGGAAGAATTGCCTTTCTAGAAGTAGGAGAAAGTCTTGGCTTGTTTTAGCTGGTCGTATCCGTGAAGTAGGCCTAACTTCTACCGGCGGCATAGGAGTTATATTAAACTCAAGCTACTGAATAGATCTTAAAACTCAGGCCTAATGAACGTAGACATTTTGGACATTCCAGTTCATTTGTAGATTAGCCAAAATTAACAAAGCTAACATAACATAGAATGTGGGTATTCCTAATGGCATTAGTGAAGCGTGATAAGTGATAAGGGTTGTTGAAATTATAAAAACAATGGTAATACGATTTTAAAGGACAATTTACCAACTACAGCAAAATTTACAGTTTTAAACATTACTTTGAAATTCGAAAAATCTATTAGACTTCTATCATCTGTGGTGTAGTTCGAATAGAGTGGACTGTACTGAGTAGGGTGCCTCTGAATAATCACGCCATTGCACCAAGCCCAATAATGCGGTCGTTCGTTTCTATTACATGAGAGGATATCCTACCCGTACGTCAAGCAAGTCAATTCAATACAAAACCCACAGTGTTTCTGCTCCTAGTTGATAGGCTACCAGGAAATTAAGAAGCTCCTGGGAGCTCAACTCACCCTCCCGAACTCCCCGTCAGGCCGGCCTGTGACATCTATGATGCACCTACTATTTTTGTTATTTAATTGTTAAATTAGGAATTAATATTTTTTAAACTTCTACAAGAAATTCTAAAGACAATTACAGCAATCTGGAGACCATTGTTCATAGAAATCTAAATATAGTTTGAACAAAATTACATTTTTTAAATTTAACATTGAAATAAAATGTTGCAGTCATGTGGGACAGAAATTAGTAGAGTGATGTTAGTAACTAGTTGGCCTGCGAGAGGTTGAGGGTGAGTCGAGTTTTATATAGGTTAAATTATATAGGTTTTTCAATAGTTATCGGACAGGATATGCTGATGCAATGGCCTCAGGGGTGTCGTGAGAGGATTCGATAAATTATTTTCTAAATTTAATACACATTAACCATGATAAATATAAACTACACGTGCGTTTCGCCCTCAGCTGTAACTAGTATTGTCTTTCTATAAACATAAGTAGCGACGTATTGACGAGATCGACGTTAAGATTGCAAAACAAATCCGAACACCTGTTACAGAATAAGACTGGGCCGTTTACAGAGCACATTATTTTGCGCACGCTGCATAACACATGTCATGATAGCGTTGCAAAAGTATAAAGCTCCGAGACTGTGGAAATGACAAGTTTATTGGTGCGTTTGTGAAAGTAAACTGTCCTCGGACAATAACTTACAACTAAAGGAATTATTTATAGGTTAGAAAGTCAGCTGTTCGGTTGATCGTGCACGCTAGCTTCACAGCTGACTCGATATTGTGTTAGCGCAGCTTGTAATGGTCGTATTTATATTTTCCTGGAGAAATTTATAGAACTGATTCATTTATTAAAATAATATATAGTATATATCAATTTTAATGTAGAAAATTTTATCACACAATTGTATTGTAGAAGTTTGTATAAATCTTGCTTGTGTAAAGGGATTTTGTTTCTGGATATCTTTTAAAGACTTTTGTAAAATTCTGATTGTTTTTTTTTCTTTATGAATTTTTCGACATTATTCTGTTACTTTAATTTTAAAGTCAAACTAGTACCAAAGGAGAGAATCAGACAGAGGGAAAGAGAGACAGACACAAAACAATAGAATTTATGCATAATGACACATAAATTACTTGATGTAAACTTATAACGAAACTTTCTCGGTTTCTTTCTATTACAGCAAGGGATTAGAGAAAGCCTAAAGAAGTAAAGTTTAAGTTAAGGAGCATAATCCCTTGAAACTGGGTATAGCGAGATTGATTGTTGATGAGGGTAGCTTACCAGAAATATTTCTATTTGTTGATCCCATCTTCACGTGGGCTACTAGTTATCACTAAACACTTGTAAATGTTTATAAACTTGCCTATAGTAGCACTTACTTATGTTTGTTGAAGACGGCAGTTTCGGGAGTTGTGTTCCATTGTCAACTCAGGCCGCAACTGATCTCAAGGTTTACGTAGGTTAGGGTGTTAGGGTGGGGGTCGGATATTATGGTGGTGTGGGTGTATTTTGTGATTATTAGGAGTTATGATGTCAAAAAGTGTGTGTGAGTTGTAATGTATTGCGTATGTGTGTAGGGTGTAGTTTGAAGTGTCTGTATATTTTGTATTGTTCGGTTGTGTAGCGTTGGTTATTTCTGTGTTGTTTATGAAGAATTTGTAGGTTAGATGTTATGTCTATGTAGTCATGTTTTGTGGAGTTGAGATGTGAGTTTAGAGAAATATTTCTATTTAAACCGGAGTCACAAGCTCTCCCTCTGGAATCCTTAAAATATTTCCTCTTCAAGTATATACATTCATTGTTTTTCAAAATACACAAATAAACTAATTTCGCTACCAATACTACCATGGGAATTTGGCTTTGAAACCTAACGCTTTCCTGCGGGTTGCCGACGATTAAACTAAGATTCGATCACATCAATGATTGTATTAGATTAAGCAATCATGCTGTGACTTTAACCCAACAATGTTATAAAGCCAAACAGTCCTTTCCTACACCTATGGAATTTGGTGGTGATTTTGGTGACGACAACGATGAATATGAATATGAAGATGTTGATGATGATGCAATACCAATCTTCTGCCCAATATTTAGATAAATTAGAACTTTTTGTAAATCTTAAATCGTTTTAAGAAAATTTCGACAGCGAGGTTATTTCAAAATTCAAATAATTACAAGTTGAAAGAGAGAGAGTAAAGAAAGGCTAAAGAAAAAAAGATAACAGATTTAAACCAAGAGCTTGTAAACAAAATCAAGGAAGAACCACTGTTTTATTTACAAGAAAAAGAAATAAAGACTATGTAAAAGAAGAGCATGTTGGTAGAAGGACTTTCTAAAATTATATACTTCTGAGAAATGTAAAAACATTTGATAAACCGAGTAGTGGTTTCACCCCCTCTCTTCACCCAGATCGAGAGCAGCTCTTCATTTAAATGGCCTTGCCTGAGAGATCCCTTAATGTTGGACTATTCCCATTATGTTTTGCCCTGAGAGCTATGTCCCATCCTTATCCCATCTTTCTTACCCTTCTTCATACAAGGGAGAATAAAGGGAGACACGTCTATATGGCCCGGATCGAGGGATGGCTACTTTAGGCAAGTGATGTCATGACCCTCTCAATGTAATTTATTAAACGGTTTTTCTTCGTGAAGAAAATGTTTTTTCTTCATTATTCTTATATTCTAGTCCTCTCTTATAGCTCGTAGGAGGTAATAGTCATACAGACTGATTCACCTAAATCTACAAAGAAAATCATTTATATTTTTAGCATGTACAAGAACGATAAAAGTCATTTTTCTGTATGCTTTTAAAATTAATTCTATGTCTAATAGAGGTATTAAAATCCAAACAAGCTCAAGCTGATGCGGTGAGACGAAAGAACAAATATCACGTTCCGCACACAGTTGGAAAGACGACGTTACAAGAGGTTTCCTCTTAAAACCTTCACACCTGCCAGCGTGTGAACACTCTAGTAGCAACGATGGCCGCTCTGGAAGAACTTTGTAAAAAGAAAGCGACCGCGCTCCAGTTGACAAAAAAATGGAACTTTATTTAAGCTCAATAGATATTAGTTCCAGTGGAACGGACATTGTGAGCGGCACGATCTGAGTCTTTGCGGAATGCGTCTGTTCTAACCTAACTTGGGAAGTAAAACCTGCATTTTAGCGTTATCTGCGTTCCGGCCGTTCTATGCATTACGAGTAAAAACACGCACGCCTGTCAGTTTTCAAACAAATAAAAATCTATTTATGCTTGATTTTCAATAAATCTTAGAAGATCTAACTTATTCAATGTTTTTAATATTAAAACGATAGTACGGTAAAAAGCTGGAAACTTGATTGCGTTAATATGAATAAGGACTAAAGATAAGCGTAAAATTGAGGTGTAATTTATTTATAACAATACGAACAGGTAAGGTTGTTTTCAGTGACTAATACATCCATCACTATTTATTTTGGATTATTTTTCTTTAGGCGATCAGCCAGAGCCCAAGAAGGGTAGAAAATGGGTAGCATTAAGTTAGGATCAACACATGGTAGAATATTTAAAGGGTAAATCGCATCATGTGTTCAGGGTCGCGTATTTATAATAGACCTAATCTCTAGAGGAGTCTTCAAGAGGTGTCGTCAACACCCATTTCGCCCCTTTAGAAAAGGGTGGGACTGCATAGGACTAATGACAAGTCTTAATGACTCCCTGGTGCAAGGAACAGGAGATCTTCTGAAATCTAACGTGGGTGTTTTATAATTCCTGCCAATTATCCAGCTACGCTTTATTCTGCGTGCACAATATTGAAGATTTTATTCTAAACACAGCTTTTATTCGTCACACCCGCAACACCTTGCCCCATGCATCAGAGTCTTAAAACACTTAACCCACTTGCTTAGTTTTAGGAAATACAGTAGTAAAGTTTGAATACACGAGACTTATATAACATATTTTTGCTTTCGGCTCCTTTTCTATCATGACTTATTTGGTTCCTGTCTCTCTCTCTCTCTCTCTCTCTCTCACACACACACACACACACACACACACACACACACACACACACACACACACACACACACACACACACACACACACACACACACACACACACACACACACACACACACACACACACACACACACACACACACACACACACACACACACACACACACACACACACACACACACACACACACACACACACACACACACACACACACACACACACACACACACACACACACACACACACACACACACACACACACACACACATTCACTCTCTCTCTCTTTTACACACACACACACACTGATGATTTAATTCTAATATCTTGGTTCCAAAACTGGAGTTTTACGTTCTCCAGTTACTCTATGTCACAAAATAATAAAGCATGCACTGATGCTTTGTACTTAGTAATGCAATTGCATAAAATACGATTTATGTGTCTTAGGGGATACAGCCCTTTTCTGTAAATAAATGTTTCCTATCATTTTTTTTCTTATCAATAAACACTTAAAATCGAACAGAGGGCCCTTGAAAAATCGACACTTGAAAAATGTTTCTACCCTTTAAAACTATCTCTAAACGTTTTAACATCAACGTACAGGATCGTATGTTTTATAAACATACATTTAAAAGAATTTTCAGAAATTTGCTGAAATTCGTATAAACAGACTTTGTAATTTATTTATTAAGGATGTACTATTAGAATTTAATCGTAGAAAAATTAACCCCAAGAGATTTCTTAGAAAACAAATAAATATTCTACTCGAGACGGCGTGAAACGTTGACTTGCATTAAAACAGTTGGTTGACTATTTAAAATCATATTATTAGACTCCATTTACGGAGATTTCTTATCAACCAGGAAGATTACTATACACCTAATGTATTCAGTCCCTTTGATTTAATAAAGGTCGACACTAAAAAGGAAGGAGTGAAACATGAAAACAGTGAATACAAATAAACAGTGCGTTAGCTGTAGGCTCTCTACACTTGCCTCAATACATATATCCGACTGACTGAATCATCGACCAGCTTATCTAGTTCATGCAAAACACTATAGCACGTTCTGTGTGGGAAGATTCCGAGAGAAACAAGTTCAAGATGAAAACAGTGAATACAAATAAACAGTGCGTTAGCTGTAGGCTCTCTACACTTGCCTCAATACATATATCCGACTGACTGAATCATCGACCAGCTTATCTAGTTCATGCAAAACACTATAGCACGTTCTGTGTGGGAAGATTCCGAGAGAAACAAGTTCAAGATGAAAACAGTGAATACAAATAAACAGTGCGTTAGCTGTATGCTCTCTACACTTGCCTCAATACATATATCCGACTGACTGAATCATCGACCAGCTTATCTAGTTCATGCAAAACACTATAGCACGTTCTGTGTGGGAAGATTCCGAGAGAAACAAGTTCAAGATGAAAACAGTGAATACAAATAAACAGTGCGTTAGCTGTAGGCTCTCTACACTTGCCTCAATACATATATCCGACTGACTGAATCATCGACCAGCTTATCTAGTTCATGCAAAACACTATAGCACGTTCTGTGTGGGAAGATTCCGAGAGAAACAAGTTCAAGATGAAAACAGTGAATACAAATAAACAGTGCGTTAGCTGTAGGCTCTCTACACTTGCCTCAATACATATATCCGACTGACTGAATCATCGACCAGCTTATCTAGTTCATGCAAAACACTATAGCACGTTCTGTGTGGGAAGATTCCGAGAGAAACAAGTTCAAGATGAAAACAGTGAATACAAATAAACAGTGCGTTAGCTGTAGGCTCTCTACACTTGCCTCAATACATATATCCGACTGACTGAATCATCGACCAGCTTATCTAGTTCATGCAAAACACTATAGCACGTTCTGTGTGGGAAGATTCCGAGAGAAACAAGTTCAAGATGAAAACAGTGAATACAAATAAACAGTGCGTTAGCTGTAGGCTCTCTACACTTGCCTCAATACATATATCCGACAGACTGAATCATCGACCAGCTTATCTAGTTCATGCAAAACTCTATAGCACGTTCTGTGTGTGAAGATTCCGAGAGAAACAAGTTCAAGATGAAAACAGTGAATACAAATAAACAGTGCGTTAGCTGTAGGCTCTCTACACTTGCCTCAATACATATATCCGACTGACTGAATCATCGACCAGCTTATCTAGTTCATGCAAAGCACTATAGCACGTTCTGTGTGGGAAGATTCCGAGAGAAACAAGTTCAAGATGAAAACAGTGAATACAAATAAACAGTGCGTTAGCTGTAGGCTCTCTACACTTGCCTCAATACATATATCCGACTGACTGAATCATCGACCAGCTTATCTAGTTCATGCAAAACACTATAGCACGTTCTGTGTGGGAAGATTCCGAGAGAAACAAGTTCAAGATGAAAACAGTGAATACAAATAAACAGTGCGTTAGCTGTAGGCTCTCTACACTTGCCTCAATACATATATCCGACTGACTGAATCATCGACCAGCTTATCTAGTTCATGCAAAACACTATAGCACGTTCTGTGTGGGAAGATTCCGAGAGAAACAAGTTCAAGATGAAAACAGTGAATACAAATAAACAGTGCGTTAGCTGTAGGCTCTCTACACTTGCCTCAATACATATATCCGACTGACTGAATCATCGACCAGCTTATCTAGTTCATGCAAAACACTATAGCACGTTCTGTGTGGGAAGATTCCGAGAGAAACAAGTTCAAGATGAAAACAGTGAATACAAATAAACAGTGCGTTAGCTGTAGGCTCTCTACACTTGCCTCAATACATATATCCGACTGACTGAATCATCGACCAGCTTATCTAGTTCATGCAAAACTCTATAGCACGTTCTGTGTGGGAAGATTCCGAGAGAAACAAGTTCAAGATGAAAACAGTGAATACAAATAAACAGTGCGTTAGCTGTAGGCTCTCTACACTTGCCTCAATACATATATCCGACTGACTGAATCATCGACCAGCTTATCTAGTTCATGCAAAACTCTATAGCACGTTCTGTGTGGGAAGATTCCGAGAGAAACAAGTTCAAGATGAAAACAGTGAATACAAATAAACAGTGCGTTAGCTGTAGGCTCTCTACACTTGCCTCAATACATATATCCGACTGACTGAATCATCGACCAGCTTATCTAGTTCATGCAAAACACTATAGCACGTTCTGTGTGGGAAGATTCCGAGAGAAACAAGTTCAAGATGAAAACAGTGAATACAAATAAACAGTGCGTTAGCTGTAGGCTCTCTACACTTGCCTCAATACATATATCCGACTGACTGAATCATCGACCAGCTTATCTAGTTCATGCAAAACACTATAGCACGTTCTGTGTGGGAAGATTCCGAGAGAAACAAGTTCAAGATGAAAACAGTGAATACAAATAAACAGTGCGTTAGCTGTAGGCTCTCTACACTTGCCTCAATACATATATCCGACTGACTGAATCATCGACCAGCTTATCTAGTTCATGCAAAACACTATAGCACGTTCTGTGTGGGAAGATTCCGAGAGAAACAAGTTCAAGATGAAAACAGTGAATACAAATAAACAGTGCGTTAGCTGTAGGCTCTCTACACTTGCCTCAATACATATATCCGACTGACTGAATCATCGACCAGCTTATCTAGTTCATGCAAAACACTATAGCACGTTCTGTGTGGGAAGATTCCGAGAGAAACAAGTTCAAGATGAAAACAGTGAATACAAATAAACAGTGCGTTAGCTGTAGGCTCTCTACACTTGCCTCAATACATATATCCGACTGACTGAATCATCGACCAGCTTATCTAGTTCATGCAAAACACTATAGCACGTTCTGTGTGGGAAGATTCCGAGAGAAACAAGTTCAAGATGAAAACAGTGAATACAAATAAACAGTGCGTTAGCTGTATGCTCTCTACACTTGCCTCAATACATATATCCGACTGACTGAATCATCGACCAGCTTATCTAGTTCATGCAAAACACTATAGCACGTTCTGTGTGTGAAGATTCCGAGAGAAACAAGTTCAAGATGAAAACAGTGAATACAAATAAACAGTGCGTTAGCTGTAGGCTCTCTACACTTGCCTCAATACATATATCCGACTGACTGAATCATCGACCAGCTTATCTAGTTCATGCAAAACACTATAGCACGTTCTGTGTGGGAAGATTCCGAGAGAAACAAGTTCAAGATGAAAACAGTGAATACAAATAAACAGTGCGTTAGCTGTAGGCTCTCTACACTTGCCTCAATACATATATCCGACTGACTGAATCATCGACCAGCTTATCTAGTTCATGCAAAGCACTATAGCACGTTCTGTGTGGGAAGATTCCGAGAGAAACAAGTTCAAGATGAAAACAGTGAATACAAATAAACAGTGCGTTAGCTGTAGGCTCTCTACACTTGCCTCAATACATATATCCGACTGACTGAATCATCGACCAGCTTATCTAGTTCATGCAAAACACTATAGCACGTTCTGTGTGGGAAGATTCCGAGAGAAACAAGTTCAAGATGAAAACAGTGAATACAAATAAACAGTGCGTTAGCTGTAGGCTCTCTACACTTGCCTCAATACATATATCCGACTGACTGAATCATCGACCAGCTTATCTAGTTCATGCAAAACACTATAGCACGTTCTGTGTGGGAAGATTCCGAGAGAAACAAGTTCAAGATGAAAACAGTGAATACAAATAAACAGTGCGTTAGCTGTAGGCTCTCTACACTTGCCTCAATACATATATCCGACTGACTGAATCATCGACCAGCTTATCTAGTTCATGCAAAGCACTATAGCACGTTCTGTGTGGGAAGATTCCGAGAGAAACAAGTTCAAGATGAAAACAGTGAATACAAATAAACAGTGCGTTAGCTGTAGGCTCTCTACACTTGCCTCAATACATATATCCGACTGACTGAATCATCGACCAGCTTATCTAGTTCATGCAAAACACTATAGCACGTTCTGTGTGGGAAGATTCCGAGAGAAACAAGTTCAAGATGAAAACAGTGAATACAAATAAACAGTGCGTTAGCTGTATGCTCTCTACACTTGCCTCAATACATATATCCGACTGACTGAATCATCGACCAGCTTATCTAGTTCATGCAAAACACTATAGCACGTTCTGTGTGTGAAGATTCCGAGAGAAACAAGTTCAAGATGAAAACAGTGAATACAAATAAACAGTGCGTTAGCTGTAGGCTTTCTACACTTGCCTCAATACATATATCCGACTGACTGAATCATCGACCAGCTTATCTAGTTCATGCAAAACACTATAGCACGTTCTGTGTGGGAAGATTCCGAGAGAAACAAGTTCAAGATGAAAACAGAGAATACAAATAAACAGTGCGTTAGCTGTAGGCTCTCTACACTTGCCTCAATACATATATCCGACTGACTGAATCATCGACCAGCTTATCTAGTTCATGCAAAACACTATAGCACGTTCTGTGTGGGAAGATTCCGAGAGAAACAAGTTCAAGATGAAAACAGTGAATACAAATAAACAGTGCGTTAGCTGTAGGCTCTCTACACTTGCCTCAATACATATATCCGACTGACTGAATCATCGACCAGCTTATCTAGTTCATGCAAAGCACTATAGCACGTTCTGTGTGGGAAGATTCCGTGAGAAACAAGTTCAAGATGAAAACAGTGAATACAAATAAACAGTGCGTTAGCTGTAGGCTCTCTACACTTGCCTCAATACATACATCCGACTGACTGAATCATCGACCAGCTTATCCAGTTCATGCAAAACACTATAGCACGTTCTGTGTGGGAAGATTCCGAGAGAAACAAGTTCAAGATGAAAACAGTGAATACAAATAAACAGTGCGTTAGCTGTAGGCTTTCTACACTTGCCTCAATACATATATCCGACTGACTGAATCATCGACCAGCTTATCTAGCTCATGCAAAACACTATAGCACGTTCTGTGTGGGAAGATTCCGAGAGAAACAAGTTCAAGATGAAAACAGTGAATACAAATAAACAGTGCGTTAGCTGTAGGCTCTCTACACTTGCCTCAATACATATATCCGTCTAACTGAATCATCGACCAGCTTATCTAGTTCATGCAAAACACTATAGCACATTCTGTGTGGGAAGATTCCGAGAGAAACAAGTTCAAGATGAAAACAGTGAATACAAATAAACAGTGCGTTAGCTGTAGGCTCTCTACACTTGCCTCAATACATATATCCGACTGACTGAATCATCGACCAGCTTATCTAGCTCATGCAAAACACTATAGCACGTTCTGTGTGGGAAGATTCCGAGAGAAACAAGTTCAAGATGAAAACAGTGAATACAAATAAACAGTGCGTTAGCTGTAGGCTCTCTACACTTGCCTCAATACATATATCCGACTGACTGAATCATCGACCAGCTTATCTAGTTCATGCAAAACACTATAGCACGTTCTGTGTGGGAAGATTCCGAGAGAAACAAGTTCAAGATGAAAACATAACAAGAACGTAAATACAGAACTACTGCAATTCCAAATCATATCGGAACTGACGAGGACAGGTTATATTAACGAGCTTGCTAATACAGGTACATAAATATGATTCCTTTCTGTGTTTCATCTCTGTGTTGTATCATCTCTTTCATGTCAATTGTATTATCGCTCCATTATGTCATAGTTCCAATTTTTGTTGTCAGATGCCGCTGCATGTAGTATAAAAATAATGAATGTAATAAGGCTTTATATATATATATATATATATATATATATATATATATATATATATATATTTATAAATAAATAAATATATATATATATATATATATATGTATATTGTTTTTAAATGTAATAAACACGAGTCTAACCAAATTTTACTACAATAATCTGGTATAGTATTTACTAATAGCTGCTTTTCAACTAACTCCCATAATATGGTTGCTTAATGTTAGGGAAAGACTTAATAATATTTGTATAAGTTTACTGAAGCAAACCTACTCTTTAATGGTTCAAACAAAAACGTAATCAGTACACTTTAGGTAGATTATGTGCTAAATACAGTTCTACATACAGCATTACTGAGTTATTACTATTATTGTTGTAGGTAATGTACAAATCTTGAACACCAAAACCGGGAAACTAATATCACAAAAAAAATTAATTAATTTTTATAATTTTATACCTATCGTTCATACTTATTAGATTAATCAAAGATCATAAAATGTGAAGCGATCCGTAACTAGTTTCAAAACAATGTCTTCGTTTCGATTGAAAAACGGAACTTCTTCAAGAGCAAAAATATGTATTATAAAGTATTAGGCTACCTTTCAAACAGCAGCTAAACTTTGTCATTATTAATTAGAAATTTTAAAAGATATTTCAAGACTATTCCAAAGCAGTCGCTACTTACCCACGACGACAACATGTCCGAAAGAGTTGCCTTTACCGATCGCCGTGCAGTTCCACCTCTTGTACTTGAACTGCTTCTGGCACTCCGTGGTTCCGAGGCGGATGCCGTCCCCAACGGCGACCATGACGTCAGGTGCTGCCCGGCACATGTCTCTCTGCTTCGGTGTGAGTCCTGGGATCCTGCTGCAGATCACGTGAGCCCCGAGCGCCACCACGCTCGACATAACCCTGAACAACAAACATCACCAATTAGTACTGCTTATTAAACACTTTGCTGGACAAAACGAACTTATTGAGAAGGAAATGAACTGTGTAGCGTGAATCAAGCAATAAAATACAGACGTTCGAATCATTATAACTGTCATTCCTTGCTTATACTTATTTCTGTTTGTTTGTTTCCACAAGTTAGTTACTGTTTTGCTTAAGTGTTTTCACTGTGCACGTTTTATCGCAATGTCAGAAGAACTGAGCAATTAGGTTAGCGCTCATCCATTACAAAAAGTAAGTGCATTGCAGAAACGCGTTTAAAAGTACTAATAATAGTAATTAGAGAGTGAAACTCACACCCCCCCCTCACTCACACAAAACACACAGCAAAGACCATAATTATATATATATAAACTTTGCAACACTGTTTTCTTGTATTTACTTATCGCTTACACTGTATTGTACGTCAAGTAAGATTCTTACAATACAATAAAGTGAGTGGTATATATATATATATATATATATATATATATATATATATATAATATTATTATTGTAGTTCTTTAATGTACTAATTTTAGTTCAAAGTAACACAACCTTCGTAGCCTTTCCCCAACATAAACTGTCAGTAATTCAATCAAAAGAAGGGTTTGGTGGTCCCCAAAGGTTTGAGGCGTCTGTCCAGCGACATGACTGCTGGAAGGAAAATGGGAAAAGGACCTTAGTTATTAGGGCCGTATTTAAAGAGACGGAACTTCATTCACAGGGATGCGATGTGGAAAGACATTAAGGTATTTGCAATTAAAAAATATTGTTATTCTGTGGGACGCTTTTTATGTAATAAACAGGGAAATCAACTGACTGACTTTTTTTCCTTACGTTACCGACACCTAAAGCTAATCAATAAATAAGACTTAAAAATCTAACAATGGTTCTTAAGGACTAAAACGACCTAATCTAATTACGACATTAACTCACGGCTAATAACAAATTTGATTTAAGATAAAAGCTGTTACAAATCTTGTAACCTATGAGCAGTATTGTAGCCTACCTCGCCAGTATGGGTTAGTTTCAAAAGCTTTCCCCAAAAGCGAATTAAAATTTTTTTTAATTAATAATTTATTAAATTAATTAGTTTTAGAATTAAATATATTGTTTTATAGTTTCGTTACAGATAAATTAAAAAAATATTAAAGAAGCTCTCCTTCACAGTGCCTGGTCAGTAGGACATTTCACTGGAAGTTTGGAACCAATCCGATCAGAAGGAAAAATAAATTTATTTTAAATACAGTTCAGTTTTACATCTGTTACACTTACTTACTTACTAGCCCTTGGCAGTGCGCTGACCAATAGAGAGGGGCACATATAATATCATGATGAAGTTAAGTTCAGTTTTACATCTGTTACACTTACTTACTTACTAGCCCTTGGCAGTCGAGTGCGCTGACCAATAGAGAGGGGCACATATAATATCATGATAAAGTTAAGTTCAGTTTTACATCTGTTACACTTACTTACTTACTAGCCCTTGGCAGTCGAGTGCGCTGACCAATAGAGAGGGGCACATATAATATCATGATAAAGTTAAGTTCAGTTTTACATCTGTTACACTTACTTACTTACTAGCCCTTGGCAGTCGAGTGCGCTGACCAATAGAGAGGGGCACATATAATATTATGATGAAGTTAAGTTCAGTTATACAACTGTTACACTTACTTACTTACTAGCCCTTGGCAGTCGAGTGCGCTGACCAATAGAGAGGGGCACATATAATATTATGATGAAGTTAAGTTCAGTTATACAACTGTTACACTTACTTACTTACTAGCCCTTGGCAGTCGAGTGCGCTGACCAATAGAGAGGGGCACATATAATATCATGATGAAGTTAAGTTCAGTTTTACATCTGTTACACTTACTTACTTACTAGCCCTTGGCAGTCGAGTGCGCTGACCAATAGAGAGGGGCACATATACTATCATGATAAAGTTAAGTTCAGTTTTACATCTGTTACACTTACTTACTTACTAGCCCTTGGCAGTCGAGTGCGCTGACCAATAGAGAGGGGCACATATAATATTATGATGAAGTTAAGTTCAGTTATACAACTGTTACACTTACTTACTTACTAGCCCTTGGCAGTCGAGTGCGCTGACCAATAGAGAGGGGCACATATAATATTATGATGAAGTTAAGTTCAGTTATACAACTGTTACACTTACTTACTTACTAGCCCTTGGCAGTCGAGTGCGCTGACCAATAGAGAGGGGCACATATAATATCATGATGAAGTTAAGTTCAGTTTTACATCTGTTACACTTACTTACTTACTAGCCCTTGGCAGTCGAGTGCGCTGACCAATAGATAGGGGCACATATACTATCATGATAAAGTTAAGTTCAGTTTTACATCTGTTACACTTACTTACATACTAGCCCTTGGCAGTCGAGTGCGCTGACCGATAGAGAGGGGCACATATAATATCATGATGAAGTTAAGTTCAGTTATACAACTGTTACACTTACTTACTTACTAGCCCTTGGCAGTCGAGTGCGTTGACCAATAGAGAGGGGCACATATAATATCATGATGAAGGTAAGTTCAGTTTTACAACTGTTACACTTACTTACTTGCCCTTGGCAGTCGAGTGCGCTGACCAATAGAGAGGGGCACATATAATATCATGATGAAGTTAAGTTCAGTTATACATCTGTTACACTTACTTACTTACTTGGCCTTGGCAGTCGAGTGCGCTGACCAATAGAGAGGGGCACATATAATATTATGATGAAGTTAAGTTCAGTTATACAACTGTTACACTTACTTACTTACTTGCCCTTGGCAGTCGAGTGCGCTGACCAATAGAGAGGGGCACATTTAATATCATGATAAAGTTAAGTTCAGTTTTACAACTGTTACACTTACTTACTTACTACCCCTTGGCAGTCGAGTGCGCTGACCAATAGAGAGGGGCACATATACTATCATGATAAAGGTAAGTTCAGTTTTACATCTGTTACCCTTACTTACTTACTAGCCCTTGGCAGTCGAGTGCGCTGACCAATAGAGAGGGGCACATATAATATCATGATAAAGTTAAGTTCAGTTTTACAGCTGTTACACTTACTTACTTACTAGCCCTTGGCAGTCGAGTGCGCTGACCAATAGAGAGGGGCACATATAATATCATGATGAAGTTAAGTTCAGTTATACATCTGTTACACTTACTTACTTACTAGCCCTTGGCAGTCGAGTGCGCTGACCAATAGAGAGGATCACATATAATATTATGATGAAGTTAAGTTCAGTTATACAACTGTTACACTTACTTACTTACTAGCCCTTGGCAGTCGAGTGCGCTGACCAATAGAGAGGGGCACATATACTATCATGATAAAGTTAAGTAAAGTTTTACATCTGTTACACTTACTTACTTACTAGCCCTTGGCAGTCGAGTGCGCTGACCAATAGAGAGGGGCACATATAATATTATGATGAAGTTAAGTTCAGTTATACAACTGTTACACTTACTTACTTACTAGCCCTTGGCAGTCGAGTGCGCTGACCAATAGAGAGGGGCACATATAATATTATGATGAAGTTAAGTTCAGTTATACAACTGTTACACTTACTTACTTACTAGCCCTTGGCAGTCGAGTGCGCTGACCAATAGAGAGGGGCACATATAATATCATGATGAAGTTAAGTTCAGTTTTACATCTGTTACACTTACTTACTTACTAGCCCTTGGCAGTCGAGTGCGCTGACCAATAGAGAGGGGCACATATACTATCATGATAAAGTCAAGTTCAGTTTTACATCTGTTACACTTACTTACTTACTAGCCCTTGGCAGTCGAGTGCGCTGACCAATAGAGAGGGGCACATATAATATTATGATGAAGTTAAGTTCAGTTATACAACTGTTACACTTACTTACTTACTAGCCCTTGGCAGTCGAGTGCGCTGACCAATAGAGAGGGGCACATATAATATCATGATAATGTTAAGTTCAGTTTTACATCTGTTACGCTTACTTACTTACTAGCCCTTGGCAGTCGAGTGCGCTGACCAATAGAGAGGGGCACATATAATATCATGATAAAGTTAAGTTCAGTTTTACATCTGTTACACTTACTTACTTACTAGCCCTTGGCAGTCGAGTGCGCTGACCAATAGAGAGGGGCACATATAATATCATGATAAAGTTAAGTTCAGTTTTACATCTGTTACACTTACTTACTTACTAGCCCTTGGCAGTCGAGTGCGCTGACCAAGAGAGATTGGCACATATAAAATCATGATAAAGTTAAGTTCAGTTTTACATCTGTTACACTTACTTACTTACTAGCCCTTGGCAGTCGAGTGCGCTGACCAATAGAGAGGGGCACATATAATATTATGATGAAGTTAAGTTCAGTTATACAACTGTTACACTTACTTACTTACTAGCCCTTGGCAGTCGAGTGCGCTGACCAATAGAGAGGGGCACATATAATATTATGATGAAGTTAAGTTCAGTTATACAACTGTTACACTTACTTACTTACTAGCCCTTGGCAGTCGAGTGCGCTGACCAATAGAGAGGGGCACATATAATATCATGATGAAGTTAAGTTCAGTTTTACATCTGTTACACTTACTTACTTACTAGCCCTTGGCAGTCAAGTGCGCTGACCAATAGAGAGGGGCACATATACTATCATGATAAAGTTAAGTTCAGTTTTACATCTGTTACACTTACTTACATACTAGCCCTTGGCAGTCGAGTGCGCTGACCGATAGAGAGGGGCACATATAATATCATGATGAAGTTAAGTTCAGTTATACAACTGTTACAATTACTTACTTACTAGCCCTTGGCAGTCGAGTGCGCTGACCAATAGAGAGGGGCACATATAATATCATGATGAAGTTAAGTTCAGTTTTACAACTGTTACACTTACTTACTTGCCCTTGGCAGTCGAGTGCGCTGACCAATAGAGAGGGGCACATATAATATCATGATGAAGTTAAGTTCAGTTATACATCTGTTACACTTACTTACTTACTTGGCCTTGGCAGTCGAGTGCGCTGACCAATAGAGAGGGGCACATATAATATTATGATGAAGTTAAGTTCAGTTATACAACTGTTACACTTACTTACTTACTTGCCCTTGGCAGTCGAGTGCGCTGACCAATAGAGAGGGGCACATATAATATCATGATAAAGTTAAGTTCAGTTTTACATCTGTTACACTTACTTACTTACTACCCCTTGGCAGTCGAGTGCGCTGACCAATAGAGAGGGGCACATATACTATCATGAATAAGTTAAGTTCAGTTTTACATCTGTTACCCTTACTTACTTACTAGCCCTTGGCAGTCGAGTGCGCTGACCAATAGAGAGGGGCACATATAATATCATGATAAAGTTAAGTTCAGTTTTACAGCTGTTACACTTACTTACTTACTAGCCCTTGGCAGTCGAGTGCGCTGACCAATAGAGAGGGGCACATATAATATCATGATGAAGTTAAGTTCAGTTATACATCTGTTACACTTACTTACTTACTAGCCCTTGGCAGTCGAGTGCGCTGACCAATAAAGAGGGGCACATATAATATTATGATGAAGTTAAGTTCAGTTATACAACTGTTACACTTACTTACTTACTAGCCCTTGGTAGTCGAGTGCGCTGACCGATAGAGAGGGACACATATAATATCATGATGAAGTTAAGTTCAGTTTTACGTCTGTTACACTTACTTACTTACTAGCCCTTGGCAGTCGAGTGCGCTGACCAATAGAAAGGGGCACATATAATATCATGATAAAGTTAAGTTCAGTTTTACATCTGTTACACTTACTTACTTACTAGCCCTTGGCAGTCGAGTGCGCTGACCAATAGAGAGGGGCACATATAATATCATGATAAAGTTAAGTTCAGTTTTACATCTGTTACATTTACTTACTTACTAGCCCTTGGCAGTCGAGTGCGCTGACCAATAGAGAGGGGCACATATACTATCATGATAAAGTTAAGTTCAGTTTTACATCTGTTACACTTACTTACTTACTAGCCCTTGGCAGTCGAGTGCGCTGAACAATAGAGAGGGGCACATATAATATTATGATGAAGTTAAGTTCAGTTATACAACTGTTACACTTACTTACTTACTAGCCCTTGGCAGTCGAGTGCGCTGACCAATAGAGAGGGGCACATATAATATTATGACGAAGTTAAGTTCAGTTATACAACTGTTACACTTACTTACTTACTTACTAGCCCTTGGCAGTCGAGTGCGCTGACCAATAGAGAGGGGCACATATAATATTATGATGAAGTTAAGTTCAGTTATACAACTGTTACACTTACTTACTTACTAGCCCTTGGCAGTCGAGTGCGCTGAACGATAGAGAGGGGCACATATAATATCATGATGAAGTTAAGTTCAGTTATACAACTGTTACACTTACTTACTTACTAGCACTTGGCAGTCGAGTGCGCTGACCAATAGAGAGGGGCACATATAATATCATGATGAAGTTAAGTTCAGTTTTACAACTGTTACACTTACTTACTTGCCCTTGGCAGTCGAGTGCGCTGACCAATAGAGAGGGGCACATATAATATCATGATGAAGTTAAGTTCAGTTATACATCTGTTACACTTACTTACTTACTTGGCCTTGGCAGTCGAGTGCGCTGACCAATAGAGAGGGGCACATATAATATTATGATGAAGTTAAGTTCATTTATACAACTGTTACACTTACTTACTTACTTGTCCTTGGCAGTCGAGGGCGCTGACCGATAGAGAGGGGCACATATAATATCATGATAAAGTTAAGTTCAGTTTTACATCTGTTACACTTACTTACTTACTACCCCTTGGCAGTCGAGTGCGCTGACCAATAGAGAGGGGCACATATACTATCATGATAAAGTTAAGGTTAGTTTTACATCTGTTACCCTTACTTACTTACTAGCCCTTGGCAGCGAGTGCGCTGACCAATAGAGAGGGGCACATATAATATCATGATAAAGTTAAGTTCAGTTTTACAGCTGTTACACTTACTTACTTACTAGCCCTTGGCAGTCGAGTGCGCTGACCAATAGAAAGGGGCACATATAATATTATGATGAAGTTAATTTCAGTTATACCACTGTTACATTTACTTACTTACTAGCCCTTGGCAGTCGAGTGCGCTGACCAATAGAGAGGGGCACATATAATATTATGATGAAGTTAAGTTCAGTTATACAACTGTTACACTTACTTACTTACTTGGCCTTGGCAGTCGAGTGCGCTGACCAATAGAGAGGGGCACATATAATATTATGATGAAGTTAAGTTCAGTTATACAACTGTTACACTTACTTACTTACTTGCCCTTGGCAGTCGAGTGCGCTGACCAATAGAGAGGGGCACATATAATATCATGATAAAGTTAAGTTCAGTTTTACATCTGTTACACTTACTTACTTACTACCCCTTGGCAGTCGAGTGCGCTGACCAATAGAGAGGGGCACATATACTATCATGAATAAGTTAAGTTCAGTTTTACATCTGTTACCCTTACTTACTTACTAGCCCTTGGCAGTCGAGTGCGCTGACCAATAGAGAGAGGCACACATAATATCATGATAAAGTTAAGTTCAGTTTTACAGCTATTACACTTACTTACTTACTAGCCCTTGGCAGTCGAGTGCGCTGACCTATAGAGAGGGGCACATATAATATCATGATGAAGTTAAGTTCAGTTATACATCTGTTACACTTACTTACTTACTAGCCCTTGGCAGTCGAGTGCGCTGACCAATAAAGAGGGGCACATATAATATTATGATGAAGTTAAGTTCAGTTATACAACTGTTACACTTACTTACTTACTAGCCCTTGGCAGTCGAGTGCGCTGACCGATAGAGAGGGACACATATAATATCATGATGAAGTTAAGTTCAGTTTTACGTCTGTTACACTTACTTACTTACTAGCTCTTGGCAGTCGAGTGCGCTGACCAATAGAGAGGGGCACATATAATATCATGATAAAGTTAAGTTCAGTTTTACATCTGTTACACTTACTTACTTACTAGCCCTTGGCAGTCGAGTGCGCTGACCAATAGAGAGGGGCACATATAATATCATGATAAAGTTAAGTTCAGTTTTACATCTGTTACACTTACTTACTTACTAGCCCTTGGCAGTCGAGTGCGCTGACCAATAGAGAGGGGCACATATACTATCATGATAAAGTTAAGTTCAGTTTTACATCTGTTACACTTACTTACTTACTAGCCCTTGGCAGTCGAGTGCGCTGAACAATAGAGAGGGGCACATATAATATTATGATGAAGTTAAGTTCAGTTATACAACTGTTACACTTACTTACTTACTAGCCCTTGGCAGTCGAGTGCGCTGACCAATAGAGAGGGGCACATATAATATTATGACGAAGTTAAGTTCAGTTATACAACTGTTACACTTACTTACTTACTAGCCCTTGGCAGTCGAGTGCGCTGACCAATAGAGAGGGGCACATATAATATCATGATGAAGTTAAGTTCAGTTTTACATCTGTTACACTTACTTACTTACTAGCCCTTGGCATCGAGTGCGCTGACCAATAGAGAGGGGCACATATACTATCATGATAAAGTTAAGTTCAGTTTTACATCTGTTACACTTACTTACATACTAGCCCTTGGCAGTCGAGTGCGCTGACCGATAGAGAGGGGCACATATAATATCATGATGAAGTTAAGTTCAGTTATACAACTGTTACACTTACTTACTTAATAGCACTTGGCAGTCGAGTGCGCTGACCAATAGAGAGGGGCACATATAATATCATGATGAAGTTAAGTTCAGTTTTACAACTGTTACACTTACTTACTTGCCCTTGGCAGTCGAGTGCGCTGACCAATAGAGAGGGGCACATATAATATCATGATGAAGTTAAGTTCAGTTATACATCTGTTACACTTACTTACTTACTTGGCCTTGGCAGTCGAGTGCGCTGACCAATAGAGAGGGGCACATATAATATTATGATGAAGTTAAGTTCATTTATACAACTGTTACACTTACTTACTTACTTGTCCTTGGCAGTCGAGTGCGCTGACCAATAGAGGGGGGCACATATAATATCATGATAAAGTTAAGTTCAGTTTTACATCTGTTACACTTACTTACTTACTACCCCTTGGCAGTCGAGTGCGCTGACCAATAGAGAGGGGCACATATACTATCATGATAAAGTTAAGTTCAGTTTTACATCTGTTACCCTTACTTACTTACTAGCCCTTGGCAGCGAGTGCGCTGACCAATAGAGAGGGGCACATATAATATCATGATAAAGTTAAGTTCAGTTTTACAGCTGTTACACTTACTTACTTACTAGCCCTTGGCAGTCGAGTGCGCTGACCAATAGAGAGGGGCACATATAATATCATGATGATGTTTAGTTCAGTTATACATCTGTTACACTTACTTACTTACTAGCCCTTGGCAGTCGAGTGCGCTGACCAATAGAGAGGGGCACATATAATATTATGATGAAGTTAATTTCAGTTATACCACTGTTACACTTACTTACTTACTAGCCCTTGGCAGTCGAGTGCGCTGACCAATAGAGAGGGGCACATATAATATTATGATGAAGTTAAGTTCAGTTATACAACTGTTACACTTACTTACTTACTAGCCCTTGGCAGTCGAGTGCGCTGACCAATAGAGAGGGGCACATATAATATCATGATAAAGTTAAGTTCAGTTTTACATCTGTTACACTTACTTACTTACTAGCCCTTGGCAGTCGAGTGCGCTGACCAATAGAGAGGGGCACATATACTATCATGATAAAGTTAAGTTCAGTTTTACATCTGTTACACTTACTTACTTACTAGCCCTTGGCAGTCGAGTGCGCTGAACAATAGAGAGGGGCACATATAATATTATGATGAAGTTAAGTTCAGTTATACAACTGTTACACTTACTTACTTACTAGCCCTTGGCAGTCGAGTGCGCTGACCAATAGAAAGGGGCACATATAATATTATGATGAAATTAATTTCAGTTATACCACTGTTACATTTACTTACTTACTAGCCCTTGGCAGTCGAGTGCGCTGACCAATAGAGAGGGGCACATATAATATTATGATGAAGTTAAGTTCAGTTATACAACTGTTACACTTACTTACTTACTTGGCCTTGGCAGTCGAGTGCGCTGACCAATAGAGAGGGGCACATATAATATTATGATGAAGTTAAGTTCAGTTATACAACTGTTACACTTACTTACTTACTTGCCCTTGGCAGTCGAGTGCGCTGACCAATAGAGAGGGGCACATATAATATCATGATAAAGTTAAGTTCAGTTTTACATCTGTTACACTTACTTACTTACTACCCCTTGGCAGTCGAGTGCGCTGACCAATAGAGAGGGGCACATATACTATCATGAATAAGTTAAGTTCAGTTTTACATCTGTTACCCTTACTTACTTACTAGCCCTTGGCAGTCGAGTGCGCTGACCAATAGAGAGAGGCACACATAATATCATGATAAAGTTAAGTTCAGTTTTACAGCTGTTACACTTACTTACTTACTAGCCCTTGGCAGTCGAGTGCGCTGACCTATAGAGAGGGGCACATATAATATCATGATGAAGTTAAGTTCAGTTATACATCTGTTACACTTACTTACTTACTAGCCCTTGGCAGTCGAGTGCGCTGACCAATAAAGAGGGGCACATATAATATTATGATGAAGTTAAGTTCAGTTATACAACTGTTACACTTACTTACTTACTAGCCCTTGGCAGTCGAGTGCGCTGACCGATAGAGAGGGACACATATAATATCATGATGAAGTTAAGTTCAGTTTTACGTCTGTTACACTTACTTACTTACTAGCTCTTGGCAGTCGAGTGCGCTGACCAATAGAGAGGGGCACATATAATATCATGATAAAGTTAAGTTCAGTTTTACATCTGTTACACTTACTTACTTACTAGCCCTTGGCAGTCGAGTGCGCTGACCAATAGAGAGGGGCACATATAATATCATGATAAAGTTAAGTTCAGTTTTACATCTGTTACACTTACTTAATTACTAGCCCTTGGCAGTCGAGTGCGCTGACCAATAGAGAGGGGCACATATACTATCATGATAAAGTTAAGTTCAGTTTTACATCTGTTACACTTACTTACTTACTAGCCCTTGGCAGTCGAGTGCGCTGAACAATAGAGAGGGGCACATATAATATTATGATGAAGTTAAGTTCAGTTATACAACTGTTACACTTACTTACTTACTAGCCCTTGGCAGTCGAGTGCGCTGACCAATAGAGAGGGGCACATATAATATTATGACGAAGTTAAGTTCAGTTATACAACTGTTACACTTACTTACTTACTAGCCCTTGGCAGTCGAGTGCGCTGACCAATAGAGAGGGGCACATATAATATCATGATGAAGTTAAGTTCAGTTTTACATCTGTTACACTTACTTACTTACTAGCCCTTGGCATCGAGTGCGCTGACCAATAGAGAGGGGCACATATACTATCATGATAAAGTTAAGTTCAGTTTTACATCTGTTACACTTACTTACATACTAGCCCTTGGCAGTCGAGTGCGCTGACCGATAGAGAGGGGCACATATAATATCATGATGAAGTTAAGTTCAGTTATACAACTGTTACACTTACTTACTTAATAGCACTTGGCAGTCGAGTGCGCTGACCAATAGAGAGGGGCACATATAATATCATGATGAAGTTAAGTTCAGTTTTACAACTGTTACACTTACTTACTTGCCCTTGGCAGTCGAGTGCGCTGACCAATAGAGAGGGGCACATATAATATCATGATGAAGTTAAGTTCAGTTATACATCTGTTACACTTACTTACTTACTTGGCCTTGGCAGTCGAGTGCGCTGACCAATAGAGAGGGGCACATATAATATTATGATGAAGTTAAGTTCATTTATACAACTGTTACACTTACTTACTTACTTGTCCTTGGCAGTCGAGTGCGCTGACCAATAGAGGGGGGCACATATAATATCATGATAAAGTTAAGTTCAGTTATACAACTGTTACACTTACTTACTTACTAGCCCTTGGCAGTCGAGTGCGCTGACCAATAGAAAGGGGCACATATAATATTATGATGAAATTAATTTCAGTTATACCACTGTTACATTTACTTACTTACTAGCCCTTGGCAGTCGAGTGCGCTGACCAATAGAGAGGGGCACATATAATATTATGATGAAGTTAAGTTCAGTTATACAACTGTTACACTTACTTACTTACTTGCCCTTGGCAGTCGAGTGCGCTGACCAATAGAGAGGGGCACATATAATATCATGATAAAGTTAAGTTCAGTTTTACATCTGTTACACTTACTTACTTACTACCCCTTGGCAGTCGAGTGCGCTGACCAATAGAGAGGGGCACATATACTATCATGAATAAGTTAAGTTCAGTTTTACATCTGTTACCCTTACTTACTTACTAGCCCTTGGCAGTCGAGTGCGCTGACCAATAGAGAGAGGCACACATAATATCATGATAAAGTTAAGTTCAGTTTTACAGCTGTTACACTTACTTACTTACTAGCCCTTGGCAGTCGAGTGCGCTGACCTATAGAGAGGGGCACATATAATATCATGATGAAGTTAAGTTCAGTTATACATCTGTTACACTTACTTACTTACTAGCCCTTGGCAGTCGAGTGCGCTGACCAATAAAGAGGGGCACATATAATATTATGATGAAGTTAAGTTCAGTTATACAACTGTTACACTTACTTACTTACTAGCCCTTGGCAGTCGAGTGCGCTGACCGATAGAGAGGGACACATATAATATCATGATGAAGTTAAGTTCAGTTTTACGTCTGTTACACTTACTTACTTACTAGCTCTTGGCAGTCGAGTGCGCTGACCAATAGAGAGGGGCACATATAATATCATGATAAAGTTAAGTTCAGTTTTACATCTGTTACACTTACTTACTTACTAGCCCTTGGCAGTCGAGTGCGCTGACCAATAGAGAGGGGCACATATAATATCATGATAAAGTTAAGTTCAGTTTTACATCTGTTACACTTACTTACTTACTAGCCCTTGGCAGTCGAGTGCGCTGACCAATAGAGAGGGGCACATATACTATCATGATAAAGTTAAGTTCAGTTTTACATCTGTTACACTTACTTACTTACTAGCCCTTGGCAGTCGAGTGCGCTGAACAATAGAGAGGGGCACATATAATATTATGATGAAGTTAAGTTCAGTTATACAACTGTTACACTTACTTACTTACTAGCCCTTGGCAGTCGAGTGCGCTGACCAATAGAGAGGGGCACATATAATATTATGACGAAGTTAAGTTCAGTTATACAACTGTTACACTTACTTACTTACTAGCCCTTGGCAGTCGAGTGCGCTGACCAATAGAGAGGGGCACATATAATATCATGATGAAGTTAAGTTCAGTTTTACATCTGTTACACTTACTTACTTACTAGCCCTTGGCATCGAGTGCGCTGACCAATAGAGAGGGGCACATATACTATCATGATAAAGTTAAGTTCAGTTTTACATCTGTTACACTTACTTACATACTAGCCCTTGGCAGTCGAGTGCGCTGACCGATAGAGAGGGGCACATATAATATCATGATGAAGTTAAGTTCAGTTATACAACTGTTACACTTACTTACTTAATAGCACTTGGCAGTCGAGTGCGCTGACCAATAGAGATGGGCACATATAATATCATGATGAAGTTAAGTTCAGTTTTACAACTGTTACACTTACTTACTTGCCCTTGGCAGTCGAGTGCGCTGACCAATAGAGAGGGGCACATATAATATCATGATGAAGTTAAGTTCAGTTATACATCTGTTACACTTACTTACTTACTTGGCCTTGGCAGTCGAGTGCGCTGACCAATAGAGAGGGGCACATATAATATTATGATGAAGTTAAGTTCATTTATACAACTGTTACACTTACTTACTTACTTGTCCTTGGCAGTCGAGTGCGCTGACCAATAGAGGGGGGCACATATAATATCATGATAAAGTTAAGTTCAGTTTTACATCTGTTACACTTACTTACTTACTACCCCTTGGCAGTCGAGTGCGCTGACCAATAGAGAGGGGCACATATACTATCATGATAAAGTTAAGTTCAGTTTTACATCTGTTACCCTTACTTACTCACTAGCCCTTGGCAGCGAGTGCGCTGACCAATAGAGAGGGGCACATATAATATCATGATAAAGTTAAGTTCAGTTTTACAGCTGTTACACTTACTTACTTACTAGCCCTTGGCAGTCGAGTGCGCTGACCAATAGAGAGGGGCACATATAATATCATGATGAAGTTTAGTTCAGTTATACATCTGTTACACTTACTTACTTACTAGCCCTTGGCAGTCGAGTGCGCTGACCAATAGAGAGGGGCACATATAATATTATGATGAAGTTAATTTCAGTTATACCACTGTTACACTTACTTACTTACTAGCCCTTGGCAGTCGAGTGCGCTGACCAATAGAGAGGGGCACATATAATATTATGATGAAGTTAAGTTCAGTTATACAACTGTTACACTTACTTACTTACTAGCCCTTGGCAGTCGAGTGCGCTGACCAATAGAGAGGGGCACATATAATATCATGATGAAGTTAAGTTCAGTTATACATCTGTTACACTTACTTACTTACTTGCCCTTGGCAGTCGAGTGCGCTGACCAATAGAGAGGGGCACATATAATATCATGATGAAGTTAAGTTCAGTTATACATCTGTTACACTTACTTTCTTCCTAGCCCTTGGCAGTCGAGTGCGCTGACCCATAGAGAGGAGCACATATAATATCATGATGAAGTTAAGTTCAGTTTTACATCTGTTACACTTACTTACTTCCTAGCCCTTGGCAGTCGAGTGCGCTGACCCATAGAGAGGGGCACATATAATATCATGATGAAGTTAAGTTCAGTTATACATCTGTTACACTTACTTACTTCCTAGCCCTTGGCAGTCGAGTGCGCTGACCCATAGAGAGGAGCACATATAATATCATGATGAAGTTAAGTTCAGTTATACATCTGTTACACTTACTTACTTACTAGCCCTTGGCAGTCGAGTGCGCTGACTAATAGAGAGGGGCACATATAATATCATGATGAAGTTAAGTTCAGTTATACATCTGTTACACTTACTTATTTACTTGCCCTTGGCAGTCGAGTGCGCTGACCAATAGAGAGGGTCACATATAATATTATGATGAAGTTAAGTTCAGTTATACATCTGTTACACTTACTTACTTACTTGCCCTTGGCAGTCGAGTGCGCTGACCAATAGAGAGGGGCACATATGATATTATGATGAAGTTAAGTTCAGTTATACAACTGTTACACTTACTTACTTACTTGCCCTTGGCAGTCGAGTGCGCTGACCAATAGAGAGGGGCACATATAATATTATGATGAAGTTAAGTTTAGTTATACATCTGTTACACTTACTTACTTACTTGCCCTTGGCAGTCGAGTGCGCTGACCAATAGAGAGGGGCACATATAATATTATGATGAAGTTAAGTTCAGTTATACAACTGTTACACTTACTTACTTACTTGCCCTTGGCAGTCGAGTGCGCTGACCAATAGAGGGGGGCACATATAATATTATGATGAAGTTAAGTTCAGTTTTACATCTGTTACACTTACTTACTTACTAGCCCTTGGCAGTCGAGTGCACTGACCAATAGAGTGGGGCACATATAATATCATGATGAAGTTAATTTCAGTTTTACATCTGTTACACTTACTTACTTACTAGCCCTTGGCAGTCGAGTGCGCTGACCAATAGAGAGGGGCACATATACTATCATGATAAAGTTAAGTTCAGTTATACAACTGTTACACTTACTTACTTACTAGCCCTTGGCAGTCGAGTGCGCTGACCAATAGAGAGGGGCACATATAATATCATGATAAAGTTAAGTTCAGTTATACAACTGTTACACTTACTTACTTACTAGCCCTTGGCAGTCGAGTGCGCTGACCAATAGAGAGTGGCACATATAATATCATGATGAAGTTAAGTTCAGTTTTACATCTGTTACACTTACTTACTTACTAGCCCTTGGCAGTCGAGTGCGCTGACCAATAGAGAGGGGCACATATAATATCATGATGAAGTTAAGTTCAGTTTTACATCTGTTACACTTACTTACTTACTAGCCCTTGGCAGTCGAGTGCGCTGACCAATAGAGAGGGGCTCATATAATATTATGATGAAGTTAAGTTCAGTTATACATCTGTTACACTTACTTACTTACTTGCCCTTGGCAGTCGAGTGCGCTGACCAATAGAGAGGGGCACATATCATATCATGATGAAGTTAAGTTCAGTTTTACATCTGTTACACTTACTTACTTACTAGCCCTTGGCAGTCGAGTGCACTGACCAATAGAGAGGGGCACATATAATATCATGATGAAGTTAAGTTCAGTTTTACATCTGTTACACTTACTTACTTACTAGCCCTTGGCAGTCGAGTGCGCTGACCAATAGAGAGGGGCACATATAATATCATGATAAAGTTAAGTTCAGTTATACAACTGTTACACTTACTTACTTACTAGCCCTTGGCAGTCGAGTGCGCTGACCAATAGAGAGGGGCACATATAATATCATGATGAAGTTAAGTTCAGTTTTACATCTGTTACACTTACTTACTTACTAGCCCTTGGCAGTCTAGTGCGCTGACCAATAGAGAGGGGAACATATAATATCATGATGAAGTTAAGTTCAGTTTTACATCTGTAACACTTACTTACTTACTAGCCCTTGGCAGGCGAGTGCGCTGACCAATAGAGAGGGGCACATATAATATCATGATGAAGTTAAGTTCAGTTTTACATCTGTTACACTTACTTACTTACTAGCCCTTGGCAGTCGAGTGCGCTGACCAATAGAGAGGGGCACATATAATATCATGATGAAGTTAAGTTCAGTTTTACATCTGTTACACTTACTTACTTACTAGCCCTTGGCAGTCGAGTGCGCGGACCAATAGAGAGGGGCACATATAATATCATGATGAAATTAAGTTCAGTTTTACATCTGTTACACTTACTTACTTACTAGCCCTTGGCAGTCGAGTGCGCTGACCAATAGAGAGGGGCACATATAATATCATGATGAAGTTAAGTTCAGTTTTACATCTGTTACACTTACTTACTTACTAGCCCTTGGCAGGCGAGTGCGCTGACCATTAGAGAGGGGCACATATAATATCATGATGAAGTTAAGTTCAGTTTTACATCTGTTACACTTACTTACTTACTAGCCCTTGGCAGTCGAGTGCGCTGACCAATAGAGAGGGGCACATATAATATCATGATGAAGTTAAGTTCGGTTTTACATCTGTTACACTTAAGCCCTTGGCAGTCGAGTGCGCTGACCAATAGAGTGGGGCACATATAATATTATGATGAAGTTAAGTTCAGTTATACAACTGTTACACTTACTTACTTACTAGCCCTTGGCAGTCGAGTGCGCTGACCAATAGAGAGGGGCACATATAATATCATGATGAAGTTAAGTTCAGTTTTATATCTATTACACTTACTTACTTACTAGCCCTTGGCAGTCAAGTGCGCTGACCAATAGAGAGGGGCACATATAATATCATGATGAAGTTAAGTTCAATTTTACATCTGTTACACTTACTTACTTACTAGCCCTTGGCAGTCGAGTGCGCTGACCAATAGAGAGGGGCACATATAATATTATGATGAAGTTAAGTTCAGTTATACATCTGTTACCCTTACTTACTTACTTGCCCTTGGCAGTCGAGTGCGCTGACCAATAGAGAGGGGCACATATAATATTATGATGAAGTTAAGTTCAGTTATACAACTGTTACACTTACTTACTTACTTGCCCTTGGCAGTCGAGTGCGCTGACCAATAGAGAGGGGCTCATATAATATTATGATGAAGTTAAGTTCAGTTATACATCTGTTACACTTACTTACTTACTTGCCCTTGGCAGTCGAGTGCGCTGACCAATAGAGAGGGGCACATATAATATCATGATGAAGTTAAGTTCAGTTTTACATCTGTTACACTTACTTACTTACTAGCCCTTGGCAGTCGAGTGCGCTGACCAATAGAGAGGGGCACATATAATATCATGATGAAGTTAAGTTCAGTTTTACATCTGTTACACTTACTTACTTACTAGCCCTTGGCAGTCGAGTGCGCTGACCAATAGAGAGGGGCACATATAATATCATGATAAAGTTAAGTTCAGTTATACAACTGTTACACTTACTTACTTACTAGCCCTTGGCAGTCGAGTGCGCTGACCAATAGAGAGGGGAACATATAATATCATGATGAAGTTAAGTTCAGTTTTACATCTGTTACACTTACTTACTTACTAGCCCTTGGCAGTCGAGTGCGCTGACCAATAGAGAGGGGCACATATAATATCATGATGAAGTTAAGTTCAGTTTTACATCTGTAACACTTACTTACTTACTAGCCCTTGGCAGGCGAGTGCGCTGACCAATAGAGAGGGGCACATATAATATCATGATGAAGTTAAGTTCAGTTTTACATCTGTTACACTTACTTACTTACTAGCCCTTGGCAGTCGAGTGCGCTGACCAATAGAGAGGGGCACATATAATATCATGATGAAGTTAAGTTCAGTTTTACATCTGTTACACTTACTTACTTACTAGCCCTTGGCAGTCGAGTGCGCTGACCAATACAGAGGGGCACATATAATATCATGATGAAGTTAAGTTCAGTTATACATCTGTTACACTTACTTACTTACTTGCCCTTGGCAGTCGAGTGCGCTGACCAATAGAGAGGGGCACATATAATATCATGATGAAGTTAAGTTCAGTTTTACATCTGTTACACTTACTTACTTACTTACTAGCCCTTGGCAGTCGAGTGCGCTGACCAATAGAGTGGGGCACATATAATATCATGATGAAGTTAAGTTCAGTTTTACATCTGTTACACTTACTTACTAGCCCTTGGCAGTCGAGTGCGCTGACCAATAGAGAGGGGCACATATACTATCATGATAAAGTTAAGTTCAGTTATACAACTGTTACACTTACTTACTTACTAGCCCTTGGCAGTCGAGTGCGCTGACCAATAGAGAGGGGCACATATAATATCATGATAAAGTTAAGTTCAGTTATACAACTGTTACACTTACTTACTTACTAGCCCTTGGCAGTCGAGTGCGCTGACCAATAGAGAGGGGCACATATAATATCATGATGAAGTTAAGTTCAGTTTTACATCTGTTACACTTACTTACTTACTAGCCCTTGGCAGTCTAGTGCGCTGACCAATAGAGAGGGGCACATATAATATCATGATGAAGTTAAGTTCAGTTTTACATCTGTTACACTTACTTACTTACTAGCCCTTGGCAGTCGAGTGCGCTGACCAATAGAGAGGGGCACATATAATATCATGATGAAGTTAAGTTCAGTTTTACATCTGTAACACTTACTTACTTACTAGCCCTTGGCAGGCGAGTGCGCTGACCAATAGAGAGGGGCACATATAATATCATGATGAAGTTAAGTTCAGTTTTACATCTTTTACACTTACTTACTTACTAGCCCTTGGCAGTCGAGTGCGCTGACCAATAGAGAGGGGCACATATAATATCATGATGAAGTTAAGTTCAGTTTTACATCTGTTACACTTACTTACTTACTAGCCCTTGGCAGTCGAGTGCGCTGACCAATAGAGAGGGGCACATATAATATCATGATGAAGTTAAGTTCAGTTTTACATCTGTAACACTTACTTACTTACTAGCCCTTGGCAGGCGAGTGCGCCGACCAATAGAGAGGGGCACATATAATATCATGATGAAGTTAAGTTCAGTTTTACATCTGTTACACGTACTTACTTACTAGCTCTTGGCAGTCGAGTGCGCTGACCAATAGAGAGGGGCACATATAATATCATGATGAAGTTAAGTTCAGTTTTACATCTGTTACACTTACTTACTTACTAGCCCTTGGCAGTCGAGTGCGCTGACCAATAGAGAGGGGCACATATAATATCATGATGAAGTTAAGTTCAGTTTTACATCTGTTACACTTACTTACTTACTAGCCCTTGGCAGGCGAGTGCGCTGACCATTAGAGAGGGGCACATATAATATCATGATGAAGTTAAGTTCAGTTTTACATCTGTTACACTTACTTACTTACTAGCCCTTGGCAGTCGAGTGCGCTGACCAATAGAGAGGGGCACATATAATATCATGATGAAGTTAAGTTCGGTTTTACATCTGTTACACTTAAGCCCTTGGCAGTCGAGTGCGCTGACCAATAGAGTGGGGCACATATAATATTATGATGAAGTTAAGTTCAGTTATACAACTGTTACACTTACTTACTTACTAGCCCTTGGCAGTCGAGTGCGCTGACCAATAGAGAGGGGCACATATAATATCATGATGAAGTTAAGTTCAGTTTTATATCTATTACACTTACTTACTTACTAGCCCTTGGCAGTCAAGTGCGCTGACCAATAGAGAGGGGCACATATAATATCATGATGAAGTTAAGTTCAATTTTACATCTGTTACACTTACTTACTTACTAGCCCTTGGCAGTCGAGTGCGCTGACCAATAGAGAGGGGCACATATAATATCATGATGAAGTCAAGTTCAGTTATACATCTGTTACACTTACTTACTTACTAGCCCTTGGCAGTCGAGTGCGCTGACCAATAGAGAGGGGCACATATAATATCATGATGAAGTTAAGTTCAGTTATACATCTGTTACACTTACTTACTTATTAGCCCTTGGCAGTCGAGTGCGCTGACCAATAGAGAGGGGCACATATAATATCATGATGAAGTTAAGTTCAGTTATACATCTGTTACACTTACTTTCTTCCTAGCCCTTGGCAGTCGAGTGCGCTGACCCATAGAGAGGAGCACATATAATATCATGATGAAGTTAAGTTCAGTTTTACATCTGTTACACTTACTTACTTCCTAGCCCTTGGCAGTCGAGTGCGCTGACCCATAGAGAGGGGCACATATAATATCATGATGAAGTTAAGTTCAGTTATACATCTGTTACACTTACTTACTTCCTAGCCCTTGGCAGTCGAGTGCGCTGACCCATAGAGAGGAGCACATATAATATCATGATGAAGTTAAGTTCAGTTATACATCTGTTACACTTACTTACTTACTAGCCCTTGGCAGTCGAGTGCGCTGACCAATAGAGAGGGGCACATATAATATCATGATGAAGTTAAGTTCAGTTATACATCTGTTACACTTACTTATTTACTTGCCCTTGGCAGTCGAGTGCGCTGACCAATAGAGAGGGTCACATATAATATTATGATGAAGTTAAGTTCAGTTATACATCTGTTACACTTACTTACTTACTTGCCCTTGGCAGTCGAGTGCGCTGACCAATAGAGAGGGGCACATATAATATTATGATGAAGTTAAGTTCAGTTATACAACTGTTACACTTACTTACTTACTTACTTGCCCTTGGCAGTCGAGTGCGCTGACCAATAGAGAGGGGCACATATAATATTATGATGAAGTTAAGTTCAGTTATACATCTGTTACACTTACTTACTTACTTGCCCTTGGCAGTCGAGTGCGTTGACCAATAGAGAGGGGCACATATAATATTATGATGAAGTTAAGTTCAGTTATACAACTGTTACACTTACTTACTTACTTGCCCTTGGCAGTCGAGTGCGCTGACCAATAGAGGGGGGCACATATAATATTATGATGAAGTTAAGTTCAGTTTTACATCTGTTACACTTACTTACTTACTAGCCCTTGGCAGTCGAGTGCACTGACCAATAGAGTGGGGCACATATAATATCATGATGAAGTTAATTTCAGTTTTACATCTGTTACACTTACTTACTTACTAGCCCTTGGCAGTCGAGTGCGCTGACCAATAGAGAGGGGCACATATACTATCATGATAAAGTTAAGTTCAGTTATACAACTGTTACACTTACTTACTTACTAGCCCTTGGCAGTCGAGTGCGCTGACCAATAGAGAGGGGCACATATAATATCATGATAAAGTTAAGTTCAGTTATACAACTGTTACACTTACTTACTTACTAGCCCTTGGCAGTCGAGTGCGCTGACCAATAGAGAGTGGCACATATAATATCATGATGAAGTTAAGTTCAGTTTTACATCTGTTACACTTACTTACTTACTAGCCCTTGGCAGTCGAGTGCGCTGACCAATAGAGAGGGGCACATATAATATCATGATGAAGTTAAGTTCAGTTTTACATCTGTTACACTTACTTACTTACTAGCCCTTGGCAGTCGAGTGCGCTGACCAATAGAGAGGGGCTCATATAATATTATGATGAAGTTAATTTCAGTTATACATCTGTTACACTTACTTACTTACTTGCCCTTGGCAGTCGAGTGCGCTGACCAATAGAGAGGGGCACATATAATATCATGATGAAGTTAAGTTCAGTTTTACATCTGTTACACTTACTTACTTACTAGCCCTTGGCAGTCGAGTGCGCTGACCAATAGAGAGGGGCACATATAATATCATGATGAAGTTAAGTTCAGTTTTACATCTGTTACACTTACTTACTTACTAGCCCTTGGCAGTCGAGTGCGCTGACCAATAGAGAGGGGCACATATAATATCATGATAAAGTTAAGTTCAGTTATACAACTGTTACACTTACTTACTTACTAGCCCTTGGCAGTCGAGTTCGCTGACCAATAGAGAGGGGCACATATAATATCATGATGAAGTTAAGTTCAGTTTTACATCTGTTACACTTACTTACTTACTAGCCCTTGGCAGTCGAGTGCGCTGACCAATAGAGAGGGGCACATATAATATCATGATGAAGTTAAGTTCAGTTTTACATCTGTTACACTTACTTACTTACTAGCCCTTGGCAGTCGAGTGCGCTGACCAATAGAGAGGGGCACATATAATATCATGATGAAGTTAAGTTCAGTTTTACATCTGTTACACTTACTTACTTACTAGCCCTTGGCAGGCGAGTGCGCTGACCATTAGAGAGGGGCACATATAATATCATGATGAAGTTAAGTTCAGTTTTACATCTGTTACACTTACTTACTTACTAGCCCTTGGCAGTCGAGTGCGCTGACCAATAGAGAGGGGCACATATAATATCATGATGAAGTTAAGTTCGGTTTTACATCTGTTACACTTAAGCCCTTGGCAGTCGAGTGCGCTGACCAATAGAGTGGGGCACATATAATATTATGATGAAGTTAAGTTCAGTTATACAACTGTTACACTTACTTACTTACTAGCCCTTGGCAGTCGAGTGCGCTGACCAATAGAGAGGGGCACATATAATATCATGATGAAGTTAAGTTCAGTTTTATATCTATTACACTTACTTACTTACTAGCCCTTGGCAGTCAAGTGCGCTGACCAATAGAGAGGGGCACATATAATATCATGATGAAGTTAAGTTCAATTTTACATCTGTTACACTTACTTACTTACTAGCCCTTGGCAGTCGAGTGCGCTGACCAATAGAGAGGGGCACATATAATATCATGATGAAGTCAAGTTCAGTTATACATCTGTTACACTTACTTACTTACTAGCCCTTGGCAGTCGAGTGCGCTGACCAATAGAGAGGGGCACATATAATATCATGATGAAGTTAAGTTCAGTTATACATCTGTTACACTTACTTACTTATTAGCCCTTGGCAGTCGAGTGCGCTGACCAATAGAGAGGGGCACATATAATATCATGATGAAGTTAAGTTCAGTTATACATCTGTTACACTTACTTTCTTCCTAGCCCTTGGCAGTCGAGTGCGCTGACCCATAGAGAGGAGCACATATAATATCATGATGAAGTTAAGTTCAGTTTTACATCTGTTACACTTACTTACTTCCTAGCCCTTGGCAGTCGAGTGCGCTGACCCATAGAGAGGGGCACATATAATATCATGATGAAGTTAAGTTCAGTTATACATCTGTTACACTTACTTACTTCCTAGCCCTTGGCAGTCGAGTGCGCTGACCCATAGAGAGGAGCACATATAATATCATGATGAAGTTAAGTTCAGTTATACATCTGTTACACTTACTTACTTACTAGCCCTTGGCAGTCGAGTGCGCTGACCAATAGAGAGGGGCACATATAATATCATGATGAAGTTAAGTTCAGTTATACATCTGTTACACTTACTTATTTACTTGCCCTTGGCAGTCGAGTGCGCTGACCAATAGAGAGGGGCACATATAATATTATGATGAAGTTAAGTTCAGTTATACATCTGTTACACTTACTTACTTACTTGCCCTTGGCAGTCGAGTGCGCTGACCAATAGAGAGGGGCACATATAATATTATGATGAAGTTAAGTTCAGTTATACAACTGTTACACTTACTTACTTACTTGCCCTTGGCAGTCGAGTGCGCTGACCAATAGAGAGGGGCACATATAATATTATGATGAAGTTAAGTTCAGTTATACATCTGTTACACTTACTTACTTACTTGCCCTTGGCAGTCGAGTGCGCTGACCAATAGAGAGGGGCACATATAATATTATGATGAAGTTAAGTTCAGTTATACAACTGTTACACTTACTTACTTACTTGCCCTTGGCAGTCGAGTGCGCTGACCAATAGAGGGGGGCACATATAATATTATGATGAAGTTAAGTTCAGTTTTACATCTGTTACACTTACTTACTTACTAGCCCTTGGCAGTCGAGTGCACTGACCAATAGAGTGGGGCACATATAATATCATGATGAAGTTAATTTCAGTTTTACATCTGTTACACTTACTTACTTACTAGCCCTTGGCAGTCGAGTGCGCTGACCAATAGAGAGGGGCACATATACTATCATGATAAAGTTAAGTTCAGTTATACAACTGTTACACTTACTTACTTACTAGCCCTTGGCAGTCGAGTGCGCTGACCAATAGAGAGGGGCACATATAATATCATGATAAAGTTAAGTTCAGTTATACAACTGTTACACTTACTTACTTACTAGCCCTTGGCAGTCGAGTGCGCTGACCAATAGAGAGTGGCACATATAATATCATGATGAAGTTAAGTTCAGTTTTACATCTGTTACACTTACTTACTTACTAGCCCTTGGCAGTCGAGTGCGCTGACCAATAGAGAGGGGCACATATAATATCATGATGAAGTTAAGTTCAGTTTTACATCTGTTACACTTACTTACTTACTAGCCCTTGGCAGTCGAGTGCGCTGACCAATAGAGAGGGGCACATATAATATCATGATGAAGTTAAGTTCAGTTTTACATCTGTTACACTTACTTACTTACTAGCCCTTGGCAGTCGAGTGCGCTGACCAATAGAGAGGGGCACATATAATATCATGATGAAGTTAAGTTCAGTTTTACATCTGTTACACTTACTTACTTACTAGCCCTTGGCAGGCGAGTGCGCTGACCAATAGAGAGGGGCACATATAATATCATGATGAAGTTAAGTTCAGTTTTACATCTGTTACACTTACTTACTTACTAGCCCTTGGCAGTCGAGTGCGCTGACCAATAGAGAGGGGCACATATAATATCATGATGAAGTTAAGTTCAGTTTTACATCTGTTACACTTACTTACTTACTAGCCCTTGGCAGTCGAGTGCGCTGACCAATAGAGAGGGGCACATATAATATCATGATGACGTTAAGTTCAGTTTTACATCTGTTACACTTACTTACTTACTAGCCCTTGGCAGGCGAGTGCGCTGTCCAATAGAGAGGGGCACATATAATATCATGATGAAGTTAAGTTCAGTTTTACATCTGTTACACTTACTTACTTACTAGCCCTTGGCAGTCGAGTGCGCTGACCAATAGAGAGGGGCACATATAATATCATGATGAAGTTAAGTTCAGTTATACAACTGTTACACTTACTTACTTACTTGCCCTTGGCAGTCGAGTGCGATGACCAATAGAGAGGGGCACATATAATATTATGATGAAGTTAAGTTCAGTTATACAACTGTTACACTTACTTACTTACTTGCCCTTGGCAGTCGAGTGCGCTGACCAATAGTGAGGGGCACATATAATATTATGATGAAGTTAAGTTCAGTTATACATCTGTTACCCTTACTTACTTACTTGCCCTTGGCAGTCGAGTGCGCTGACCAATAGAGAGGGGCACATATAATATTATGATGAAGTTAAGTTCAGTTATACAACTGTTACACTTACTTACTTACTTGCCCTTGGCAGTCGAGTGCGCTGACCATTAGAGAGGGGCTCATATAATATTATGATGAAGTTAAGTTCAGTTATACATCTGTTACACTTACTTACTTACTTGCCCTTGGCAGTCGAGTGCGCTGACCAATAGAGAGGGGCACATATAATATCATGATGAAGTTAAGTTCAGTTTTACATCTGTTACACTTACTTACTTACTAGCCCTTGGCAGTCGAGTGCGCTGACCAATAGAGAGGGGCACATATAATATCATGATGAAGTTAAGTTCAGTTTTACATCTGTTACACTTACTTACTTACTAGCCCTTGGCAGTCGAGTGCGCTGACCAATAGAGAGGGGCACATATAATATCATGATAAAGTAAAGTTCAGTTATACAACTGTTACACTTACTTACTTACTAGCCCTTGGCAGTCGAGTGCGCTGACCAATAGAGAGGGGCACATATAATATCATGATGAAGTTAAGTTCAGTTTTACATCTGTTACACTTACTTACTTACTAGCCCTTGGCAGTCTAGTGCGCTGACCAATAGAGAGGGGAACATATAATATCATGATGAAGTTAAGTTCAGTTTTACATCTGTTACACTTACTTACTTACTAGCCCTTGGCAGTCGAGTGCGCTGACCAATAGAGAGGGGCACATATAATATCATGATGAAGTTAAGTTCAGTTTTACATCTGTAACACTTACTAACTTACTAGCCCTTGGCAGGCGAGTCCGCTGACCAATAGAGAGGGGCACATATAATATCATGATGAAGTTAAGTTCAGTTTTACATCTGTTACACTTACTTACTTACTAGCCCTTGGCAGTCGAGTGCGCTGACCAATAGAGAGGGGCACATATAATATCATGATGAAGTTAAGTTCAGTTTTACATCTGTTACACTTACTTACTTACTAGCCCTTGGCAGTCGAGTGCGCTGACCAATACAGAGGGGCACATATAATATCATGATGAAGTTAAGTTCAGTTATACATCTGTTACACTTACTTACTTACTTGCCCTTGGCAGTCGAGTGCGCTGACCAATAGAGAGGGGCACATATAATATCATGATGAAGTTAAGTTCAGTTTTACATCTGTTACACTTACTTACTTACTTACTAGCCCTTGGCAGTCGAGTGCGCTGACCAATAGAGTGGGGCACATATAATATCATGATGAAGTTAAGTTCAGTTTTACATCTGTTACACTTACTTACTAGCCCTTGGCAGTCGAGTGCGCTGACCAATAGAGAGGGGCACATATACTATCATGGTAAAGTTAAGTTCAGTTATACAACTGTTACACTTACTTACTTACTAGCCCTTGGCAGTCGAGTGCGCTGACCAATAGAGAGGGGCACATATAATATCATGATAAAGTTAAGTTCAGTTATACAACTGTTACACTTACTTACTTACTAGCCCTTGGCAGTCGAGTGCGCTGACCAATAGAGAGGGGCACATATAATATCATGATGAAGTTAAGTTCAGTTTTACATCTGTTACACTTACTTACTTTCTAGCCCTTGGCAGTCTAGTGCGCTGACCAATAGAGAGGGGCACATATAATATCATGATGAAGTTAAGTTCAGTTTTACATCTGTTACACTTACTTACTTACTAGCCCTTGGCAGTCGAGTGCGCTGACCAATAGAGAGGGGCACATATAATATCATGATGAAGTTAAGTTCAGTTTTACATCTGTAACACTTAATTACTTACTAGCCCTTGGCAGGCGAGTGCGCTGACCAATAGAGAGGGGCACATATAATATCATGATGAAGTTAAGTTCAGTTTTACATCTGTTATACTTACTTACTTACTAGCCCTTGGCAGTCGAGTGCGCTGACCAATAGAGAGGGGCACATATAATATCATGATGAAGTTAAGTTCAGTTTTACATCTGTTACACTTACTTACTTACTAGCCCTTGGCAGTCGAGTGCGCTGACCAATAGAGAGGGGCACATATAATATCATGATGAAGTTAAGTTCAGTTTTACATCTGTAACACTTACTTACTTACTAGCCCTTGGCAGGCGAGTGCGCCGACCAATAGAGAGGGGCACATATAATATCATGATGAAGTTAAGTTCAGTTTTACATCTGTTACACTTACTTACTTACTAGCCCTTGGCAGTCGAGTGCGCTGACCAATAGAGAGGGGCACATATAATATCATGATGAAGTTAAGTTCAGTTTTACATCTGTTACACTTACTTACTTACTAGCCCTTGGCAGTCGAGTGCGCTGACCAATAGAGAGGGGCACATATAATATCATGATGAAGTTAAGTTCAGTTTTACATCTGTTACACTTACTTACTTACTAGCCCTTGGCAGTCGAGTGCGCTGACCAATAGAGAGGGGCACATATAATATCATGATGAAGTTAAGTTCAGTTTTACATCTGTTACACTTACTTACTTACTAGCCCTTGGCAGGCGAGTGCGCTGACCATTAGAGAGGGGCACATATAATATCATGATGAAGTTAAGTTCAGTTTTACATCTGTTACACTTACTTACTTACTAGCCCTTGGCAGTCGAGTGCGCTGACCAATAGAGAGGGGCACATATAATATCATGATGAAGTTAAGTTCGGTTTTACATCTGTTACACTTAAGCCCTTGGCAGTCGAGTGCGCTGACCAATAGAGTGGGGCACATATAATATTATGATGAAGTTAAGTTCAGTTATACAACTGTTACACCTACTTACTTACTAGCCCTTGGCAGTCGAGTGCGCTGACCAATAGAGAGGGGCACATATAATATCATGATGAAGTTAAGTTCAGTTTTATATCTATTACACTTACTTACTTACTAGCCCTTGGCAGTCAAGTGCGCTGACCAATAGAGAGGGGCACATATAATATCATGATGAAGTTAAGTTCAATTTTACATCTGTTACACTTACTTACTTACTAGCCCTTGGCAGTCGAGTGCGCTGACCAATAGAGAGGGGCACATATAATATCATGATGAAGTCAAGTTCAGTTATACAACTGTTACACTTACTTACTTACTTGCCCTTGGCAGTCGAGTGCGATGACCAATAGAGAGGGGCACATATAATATTATGATGAAGTTAAGTTCAGTTATACATCTGTTACACTTACTTACTTACTAGCCCTTGGCAGTCGAGTGCGCTGACCAATAGAGAGGGGCACATATAATATCATGATGAAGTTAAGTTCAGTTTTACATCTGTTACACTTACTTACTTACTAGCCCTTGGCAGTCGAGTGCGCTGACCAATAGAGAGGGGCACATATAATATCATGATGAAGTTAAGTTCAGTTTTACATCTGTTAAACTTACTTACTTACTAGCCCTTGGCAGGCGAGTGCGCTGACCATTAGAGAGGGGCACATATAATATCATGATGAAGTTAAGTTCAGTTTTACATCTGTTACACTTACTTACTTACTAGCCCTTGGCAGTCGAGTGCGCTGACCAATAGAGAGGGGCACATATAATATCATGATGAAGTTAAGTTCGGTTTTACATCTGTTACACTTAAGCCCTTGGCAGTCGAGTGCGCTGACCAATAGAGTGGGGCACATATAATATTATGATGAAGTTAAGTTCAGTTATACAACTGTTACACTTACTTACTTACTAGCCCTTGGCAGTCGAGTGCGCTGACCAATAGAGAGGGGCACATATAATATCATGATGAAGTTAAGTTCAGTTTTATATCTATTACACTTACTTACTTACTAGCCCTTGGCAGTCAAGTGCGCTGACCAATAGAGAGGGGCACATATAATATCATGATGAAGTTAAGTTCAGTTTTACATCTGTTACACTTACTTACTTACTAGCCCTTGGCAGTCGAGTGCGCTGACCAATAGAGAGGGGCACATATAATATCATGATGAAGTTAAGTTCAGTTTTACATCTGTTACACTTACTTACTTACTAGCCCTTGGCAGGCGAGTGCGCTGACCATTAGAGAGGGGCACATATAATATCATGATGAAGTTAAGTTCAGTTTTACATCTGTTACACTTACTTACTTACTAGCCCTTGGCAGTCGAGTGCGCTGACCAATAGAGAGGGGCACATATAATATCATGATGAAGTTAAGTTCGGTTTTACATCTGTTACACTTAAGCCCTTGGCAGTCGAGTGCGCTGACCAATAGAGTGGGGCACATATAATATTATGATGAAGTTAAGTTCAGTTATACAACTGTTACACCTACTTACTTACTAGCCCTTGGCAGTCGAGTGCGCTGACCAATAGAGAGGGGCACATATAATATCATGATGAAGTTAAGTTCAGTTTTATATCTATTACACTTACTTACTTACTAGCCCTTGGCAGTCAAGTGCGCTGACCAATAGAGAGGGGCACATATAATATCATGATGAAGTTAAGTTCAATTTTACATCTGTTACACTTACTTACTTACTAGCCCTTGGCAGTCGAGTGCGCTGACCAATAGAGAGGGGCACATATAATATCATGATGAAGTCAAGTTCAGTTATACAACTGTTACACTTACTTACTTACTTGCCCTTGGCAGTCGAGTGCGATGACCAATAGAGAGGGGCACATATAATATTATGATGAAGTTAAGTTCAGTTATACATCTGTTACACTTACTTACTTACTAGCCCTTGGCAGTCGAGTGCGCTGACCAATAGAGAGGGGCACATATAATATCATGATGAAGTTAAGTTCAGTTTTACATCTGTTACACTTACTTACTTACTAGCCCTTGGCAGTCGAGTGCGCTGACCAATAGAGAGGGGCACATATAATATCATGATGAAGTTAAGTTCAGTTTTACATCTGTTACACTTACTTACTTACTAGCCCTTGGCAGGCGAGTGCGCTGACCATTAGAGAGCGGCACATATAATATCATGATGAAGTTAAGTTCAGTTTTACATCTGTTACACTTACTTACTTACTAGCCCTTGGCAGTCGAGTGCGCTGACCAATAGAGAGGGGCACATATAATATCATGATGAAGTTAAGTTTGGTTTTACATCTGTTACACTTAAGCCCTTGGCAGTCGAGTGCGCTGACCAATAGAGTGGGGCACATATAATATTATGATGAAGTTAAGTTCAGTTATACAACTGTTACACTTACTTACTTACTAGCCCTTGGCAGTCGAGTGCGCTGACCAATAGAGAGGGGCACATATAATATCATGATGAAGTTAAGTTCAGTTTTATATCTATTACACTTACTTACTTACTAGCCCTTGGCAGTCAAGTGCGCTGACCAATAGAGAGGGGCACATATAATATCATGATGAAGTTAAGTTCAATTTTACATCTGTTACACTTACTTACTTACTAGCCCTTGGCAGTCGAGTGCGCTGACCAATAGAGAGGGGCACATATAATATCATGATGAAGTTAAGTTCAGTTATACAACTGTTACACTTACTTACTTACTTGCCCTTGGCAGTCGAGTGCGATGACCAATAGAGAGGGGCACATATAATATTATGATGAAGTTAAGTTCAGTTATACAACTGTTACACTTACTTACTTACTTGCCCTTGGCAGTCGAGTGCGCTGACCAATAGTGAGGGGCACATATAATATTATGTTGAAGTTAAGTTCAGTTATACATCTGTTACCCTTACTTACTTACTTGCCCTTGGCAGTCGAGTGCGCTGACCAATAGAGAGGGGCACATATAATATTATGATGAAGTTAAGTTCAGTTATACAACTGTTACACTTACTTACTTACTTGCCCTTGGCAGTCGAGTGCGCTGACCAATAGAGAGGGGCTCATATAATATTATGATGAAGTTAAGTTCAGTTATACATCTGTTACACTTACTTACTTACTTGCCCTTGGCAGTCGAGTGCGCTGACCAATAGAGAGGGGCACATATAATATCATGATGAAGTTAAGTTCAGTTTTACATCTGTTACACTTACTTACTTACTAGCCCTTGGCAGTCGAGTGCGCTGACCAATAGAGAGGGGCACATATAATATCATGATGAAGTTAAGTTTAGTTTTACATCTGTTACACTTACTTACTTACTAGCCCTTGGCAGTCGAGTGCGCTGACCAATAGAGAGGGGCACATATAATATCATGATAAAGTTAAGTTCAGTTATACAACTGTTACACTTACTTACTTACTAGCCCTTGGCAGTCGAGTGCGCTGACCAATAGAGAGGGGCACGTATAATATCATGATGAAGTTAAGTTCAGTTTTACATCTGTTACACTTACTTACTTACTAGCCCTTGGCAGTCTAGTGCGCTGACCAATAGAGAGGGGAACATATAATATCATGATGAAGTTAAGTTCAGTTTTACATCTGTTACACTTACTTACTTACTAGCCCTTGGCAGTCGAGTGCGCTGACCAATAGAGAGGGGCACATATAATATCATGATGAAGTTAAGTTCAGTTTTACATCTGTAACACTTACTTACTTACTAGCCCTTGGCAGGCGAGTGCGCTGACCAATAGAGAGGGGCACATATAATATCATGATGAAGTTAAGTTCAGTTTTACATCTGTTACACTTACTTACTTACTAGCCCTTGGCAGTCGAGTGCGCTGACCAATAGAGAGGGGCACATATAATATCATGATGAAGTTAAGTTCAGTTTTACATCTGTTACACTTACTTACTTACTAGCCCTTGGCAGTCGAGTGCGCTGACCAATACAGAGGGGCACATATAATATCATGATGAAGTTAAGTTCAGTTATACATCTGTTACACTTACTTACTTACTTGCCCTTGGCAGTCGAGTGCGCTGACCAATAGAGAGGGGTACATATAATATCATGATGAATTTAAGTTCAGTTTTACATCTGTTACACTTACTTACTTACTTACTAGCCCTTGGCAGTCGAGTGCGCTGACCAATAGAGTGGGGCACATATAATATCATGATGAAGTTAAGTTCAGTTTTACATCTGTTACACTTACTTACTAGCCCTTGGCAGTCGAGTGCGCTGACCAATAGAGAGGGGCACATATACTATCATGATATTGTTAAGTTCAGTTATACAACTGTTACACTTACTTACTTACTAGCCCTTGGCAGTCGAGTGCGCTGACCAATAGAGAGGGGCACATATAATATCATGATAAAGTTAAGTTCAGTTATACAACTGTTACACTTACTTACTTACTAGCCCTTGGCAGTCGAGTGCGCTGACCAATAGAGAGGGGCACATATAATATCATGATGAAGTTAAGTTCAGTTTTACATCTGTTACACTTACTTACTTACTAGCCCTTGGCAGTCTAGTGCGCTGACCAATAGAGAGGGGCACATATAATATCATGATGAAGTTAAGTTCAGTTTTACATCTGTTACACTTACTTACTTACTAGCCCTTGGCAGTCGAGTGCGCTGACCAATAGAGAGGGGCACATATAATATCATGATGAAGTTAAGTTCAGTTTTACATCTGTAACACTTACTTACTTACTAGCCCTTGGCAGGCGAGTGCGCTGACCAATAGAGAGGGGCACATATAATATCATGATGAAGTTAAGTTCAGTTTTACATCTGTTACACTTACTTACTTACTAGCCCTTGGCAGTCGAGTGCGCTGACCAATAGAGAGGGGCACATATAATATCATGATGAAGTTAAGTTCAGTTTTACATCTGTAACACTTACTTACTTACTAGCCCTTGGCAGGCGAGTGCGCTGACCAATAGAGAGGGGCACATATAATATCATGATGAAGTTAAGTTCAGTTTTACATCTGTTACACTTACTTACTTACTAGCCCTTGGCAGGCGAGTGCGCCGACCAATAGAGAGGGGCACATATAATATCATGATGAAGTTAAGTTCAGTTTTACATCTGTTACACTTACTTACTTACTAGCCCTTGGCAGGCGAGTGCGCTGACCATTAGAGAGGGGCACATATAATATCATGATGAAGTTAAGTTCAGTTTTACATCTGTTACACTTACTTACTTACTAGCCCTTGGCAGTCGAGTGCGCTGACCAATAGAGAGGGGCACATATAATATCATGATGAAGTTAAGTTCAGTTTTACATCTGTTACACTTACTTACTTACTAGCCCTTGGCAGGCGAGTGCGCTGACCATTAGAGAGGGGCACATATAATATCATGATGAAGTTAAGTTCAGTTTTACATCTGTTACACTTACTTACTTACTAGCCCTTGGCAGTCGAGTGCGCTGACCAATAGAGAGGGGCACATATAATATCATGATGAAGTTAAGTTCGGTTTTACATCTGTTACACTTAAGCCCTTGGCAGTCGAGTGCGCTGACCAATAGAGTGGGGCACATATAATATTATGATGAAGTTAAGTTCAGTTATACAACTGTTACACTTACTTACTTACTAGCCCTTGGCAGTCGAGTGCGCTGACCAATAGAGAGGGGCACATATAATATCATGATGAAGTTAAGTTCAGTTTTATATCTATTACACTTACTTACTTACTAGCCCTTGGCAGTCAAGTGCGCTGACCAATAGAGAGGGGCACATATAATATCATGATGAAGTTAAGTTCAATTTTACATCTGTTACACTTACTTACTTACTAGCCCTTGGCAGTCGAGTGCGCTGACCAATAGAGAGGGGCACATATAATATCATGATGAAGTCAAGTTCAGTTATACATCTGTTACACTTACTTACTTACTAGCCCTTGGCAGTCGAGTGCGCTGACCAATAGAGAGGGGCACATATAATATCATGATGAAGTTAAGTTCAGTTATACATCTGTTACACTTACTTACTTATTAGCCCTTGGCAGTCGAGTGCGCTGACCAATAGAGGGGGGCACATATAATATCATGATGAAGTTAAGTTCAGTTATACATCTGTTACACTTACTTTCTTCCTAGCCCTTGGCAGTCGAGTGCGCTGACCCATAGAGAGGAGCACATATAATATCATGATGAAGTTAAGTTCAGTTTTACATCTGTTACACTTACTTATTTCCTAGTCCTTGGCAGTCGAGTGCGCTGACCCATAGAGAGGGGCACATATAATATCATGATGAAGTTAAGTTCAGTTATACATCTGTTACACTTACTTACTTCCTAGCCCTTGGCAGTCGAGTGCGCTGACCCATAGAGAGGAGCACATATAATATCATGATGAAGTTAAGTTCAGTTATACATCTGTTACACTTACTTACTTACTAGCCCTTGGCAGTCGAGTGCGCTGACCAATAGAGAGGGGCACATATAATATCATGATGAAGTTAAGTTCAGTTATACATCTGTTACACTTACTTACTTCCTAGCCCTTGGCAGTCGAGTGCGCTGACCCATAGAGAGGAGCACATATAATATCATGATGAAGTTAAGTTCAGTTTTACATCTGTTACACTTACTTACTTACTAGCCCTTGGCAGTCTAGTGCGCTGACCAATAGAGAGGGGCACATATAATATCATGATGAAGTTAAGTTCAGTTATACATCTGTTACACTTACTTACTTCCTAGCCCTTGGCAGTCGAGTGCGCTGACCCATAGAGAGGAGCACATATAATATTATGATGAAGTTAAGTTATTATAACAACTAAAGCACTTTCGGTCCTATATAGAGTCGTAGAAGCTTCATTCATAACCTTTCCCCATATACTTTAAAATTCTACATGAAAAATTGTGGGGTTAGTTTCCCCAAACTAGGAATTAAAAGCCCAATCTTCAACTCAGATATACTGCTAAACAAAAGAATAATTGGATAATGTGTGTTACTTTTGAAATAAAATAATTCTGACTGAATATATTTTTATAAATATTTGTTAATCTATACGAACCGCTTATGACATGAACTATTCGGTAACGTTAAAATAAATGTTTTTATTATTGAAGTAGTAAATAATTTTACAGTTAATCCAGAACTATATTTATTGCTTTATTTGATCATTTACTGGTGTTATTCCTTGCGTTGCTAAAAATATTTTATTATTTAATTAAATACAAAATATTTACTACGCGAGTCCACCTCGGTCTTCCCGGTTATCAAGTTCTGGCCTTTGCGAGATAAAGAAATATGAGCGCCAAATATAATAACTCAGCAGGTCCTGCAGAGTGCTGCTGCCTTGAACACTATTTTCGGCTTGATTTTATTTCCTATAGGATAGATTTTAAGGAAATTAAATACATCACAAGTAGTTGTTGCGTTATCGAAATATAATTATGTCTAGCTATAGACTATAGCAGGGATTAAAAAGCAAAAAGATACATTGTATGCCTACTTGGTAATGCAGGCAGTGTTTCTTAACTAAGAAAATTAGGTTTCTTATATATTTATAATATCGATTATATACATTATAATGTTAAATACATATTTCATAGCAAACAGTCTATAAAATATTACAACCTAAAGAAATAAACGCCGTGACATATATTTGAATATTTCAGAGCAATGCTTCTTTCTTAGCACCATAGAAAAATATGTCTATTGTCTGTCACCCTCCCTCACTCTACCTCCCTCCCTAACACCCTCCCTCTCTCTCTCTCTCTCTCTCTCTCTCTCTCTCTCTCTTTCTCTCTCTCTCTCTCTCTCTCTCTCTCTCTCTCTCTCTCTCTATATATATATATATATATATATATATATATATATATATATATATATATATATATATATATATATATATATATTTCTACCTATGTCCCCTTACCTTAACAGTCTCTCTGTCTGTCTGCCTGCCTGTTTACCTCGTTCTACCTATCTATCTATATATATCTACCTATCTTTCTATCTAACAGTCTCTCTGTCTGTCTGCCTGACTTTCTCTGTCAGTCTATTTATCTATCTATCTAACCGTCTCTCTCTTCCTCTCTTCCTCTCTATTTATCTATCTATTATATATTCATCTATTTTCTATCTATCTGAATGAATATATATTATGAGTAGCGAGCGAGAGAGAAACAAAGAGATAGGCAGAAGATATATTCTAATATATAACTAAAATTCTGTGATCTTTATTTGCCCTATCTAGCAAGGTACTCGGAATCCCACTGTTAGGGTAAACAAACATTTATATAATTGCAATAAAACTGATTTTGCCTATAAAATCAGTGATTTAGTAACAACATATCTACATCCGTTTTCGTCTGCACATTTCTCCTTCCTCTTGTTCTTCATAACTTACTAAGTACGACCGGACGTTCCGCCGCGTGTTTAACACATAATAGCCAACCGCAATAAAGAAACCTAAACGCGACGCCATGATTTACGTCCGTTTCAAACAAGTTGAAAAATCTGCGGGAAATAGTCCCCGTCCAACATCCCGGTCGGGCGTCACTTTTACGATGTTCAGCATAAATTACAAACACTCGATTACGTAGGCAACTTTCGTTCACATTAGAGCCTATTTTAGATGTTTAATTTATCTCCTAGTTTTATATTACGATTTATAAAGTGAATCATAAATGTTCAATAAACGTTGAAAATGGGATGAAACATTATAACTATGAATTCTGATATAATTTAAGCAGTTTATAGCCAACAGTCAGAGTATGGGACTCTTACAACATTCTACGTTTTTACTAGGCTTTGCCGACATATTTCATAGCACGAATGGTTTCTTCCTCGTTTAAACGTACAGGCAGTAATACAGTACTTCAACTTGTTCCTTCATCTATACAAATTCACATCACGAATGGAAAAATCATTTTTAAATGTATTAAAAGACAGTCATGCTTCTCTAATTTTTATTTAAAATTTGGTAAACATTCTAGTAAATCCTACTCAACACACTTAGCTTGTGCAATTAGACAACAGGCACACAAATGGTTTTGATAATTAGGTAATATTTGAAATTGTAGGTATATTTACTGAGGATAACGGCTTTATAGTTGAAATGAATTTGTTTTATAAAATCTATTTATTGTATGGATTTCTGTTTCAGTTATTTTTTTTTTTTTTAATAAAAATTTAACGTAACCAAGCGTAATTACAAAAAATACTTTTTAATAAGAATAACTGTTTTATAAAAATACTGTTTGATAGAACATAACTACTATTAAAAAAAAATATCTATTAAAAAAATATTAAAAATATATAGTGGAAAATAATTTCAATCTAAGAACATATACTACGAAAAATTGCTTTTTAAAATTTATTATTTAAAAACAATTTTAATACAACTATTTTATATCTGTAAATGTTAGAATGAACAAAATTTCATATTACATAATCATACATAATTATTTACTCATTCACTCAATATACCTTAATATTTCTGTTTAAGTAGGGTCAACCACAGTAATGACATAAGAAACAATGTGCGACAAGTACAATACTGGCCCGAGTTGGTTGTTACAGATAGAAATAAACCCAACTCAGGTTAATCGCATTAGTTTGTAATCATCTGTAGACAATACATAATAAATATGATTTTATTCAAATAATAATTTCATAGTAAAGAAAAATATATTATACAGAATTTGTCAGCTGACATAGGGTCGAATATCAAAGTAGGCAATAAGGTACTTGAGCAATAGCAAACAAAGCAATAAGAAAGCGGGAACTCTAGGTAATAGGGGAGCGGGAACTTTAGGCAAGAGGGGAGAGGGAACTCTAGGCAAAAGGGAAGCGGGAACCCTAGACAATAAGAGAGCGGGATCCCTAGACAATGTTAGAACTTGAATTGTACGGATATCTAGGATATAGAAAGAGTTGCCTTTAGAAGCTTTAGGTAATAGGGGAGCAGGAACCCTAGACAATGTTAGAACTTGATTTTGAACGGATATCTAGGATATAAAAAGAGTTGCCTTTAGAAGCTCTAGGTAATAGGGGAGCGGGAACCCTAGACAATGTTAGAACTTGAATTATACGGATATCTAGGATATAGAAAGAGTTGCCTTTAGAAGCTTTAGGTAATAGGGGAGCAGGAACCCTAGACAATGTTAGAAATTTAATTGTACGGATATCTAGGATGTAGAAATCGTTGCCGTTAGAAGCTCTAAGAATAGGGGAGCGGAAACCCTAGACAATGTTAGAAATTGAATTGTACAGATATCTAAGATATAGAAATCGTTGCCGTTAGAAGCTCTAAGAATAGGGGAGCGGAAACCCTAGACAATGTTTCAACTTGAATTGTACGGATATCTAGGATATAGAAAGAGTTGCCTTTAGAAGCTTTAGGTAATAGGGAAGCAGGAACCCTAGACAATGATAGAACTTGATTTTGTACGGGTATCTAGGATATAAAAAGAGTTACCTTTAGAAGCTCTAGGTAATAGGGCAGCGGGAACCCTAGACAATGTTAGAAATTGAATTGTACAGATATCTAGGATATAGAAATCGTTGCCGTTAGAAGCTCTAAGAATAGGGGAGCGGAAACCCTAGACAATGTTAGAACTTGAATTGTACGGATATCTAGGATATAGAAAGAGTTGCCTTTAGAAGCTTTAGGTAATAGGGAAGCAGGAACCCTAGGCAATGTTAGAACTTGAATTGTACGAATATCTGGGATATAGAAACAGTTGTCTTTAGAAGCTCTAGTTAATAGGGGAGCAGGAACCCTAGACAATGATAGAAGTTGATTTTGTACGGATATCTAGGATATAAAAAGAGTTACCTTTAGAAGCTCTAGGTAATAGGGGATTGGGAACCCTAGACATTGTTAGAACTTGAATTATACGGATATCTAGGATATAGAAAGAGTTACCTTTAGAAGCTCTAGGTAATAGGGGATTGGGAACCCTAGACATTGTTAGAACTTGAATTATACGGATATCTAGGATATAGAAAGAGTTACCTTTAGAAGCTCTAGGTAATAGGGGAGCGGGAACCCAAGAAAATGTTAGAACTTGTATTGTACGGATATATAGGATATAGAAAGAGTTTCCTTTAGAAGCTCTAGGTAATAGGGGAGCGGGAACCCAAGAAAATGTTAGAACTTGTATTGTACGGATATATAGGATATAGAAAGAGTTACCATTAGAAGCTCTAGGTAATAGGGAAGCGGGAACCCAAGAAAATGTTAGAACTTGTATTGTACGGATATCTAGGATATAGAAAGAGTTACCTTTAGAAGCTCTAGGTAATAGGGGAGCGGGAACCCTAGACATTGTTAGAACTTGTATTGTACGGATATCTAGGATATAGAAAGAGTAACCATTAGAAGCTCTAGGTAATAGGGAAGCGGGAACCCAAGAAAATGTTAGAACTTGTATTGTACGGATATCTAGGATATAGAAAGAGTTACCTTTAGAAGCTCTAGGTAATAGGGGAGCGGGAACCCTAGACATTGTTAGAACTTGAATTATACGGATATCTAGGATATAGAAAGAGTTACCTTTAGAAGCTCTAGGTAATAGGGGAGCGGGAATCATAGACAATGTTAGAACTCGAATTGGACGGATATCTAGGATATAGAAAGAGATACCTTTAGAAGCTCTAAGAATAGGGGAGCGGGAACCCAAGAAAATGTTAGAACTTGTATTGTACGGATATATAGGATATAGAAAGAGATACCTTTAGAAGCTCTAAGAATAGGGGAGCGGGAACCCAAGAAAATGTTAGAACTTGTATTGTACGGATATCTAGGATATAGAAAGAGATACCTTTAGAAGCTCTAAGAATAGGGGAGCGGGAACCCAAGAAAATGTTAGAACTTGTATTGTACGGATATATAGGATATAGAAAGAGTTACCTTTAGAAGCTCTAGGTAATAGGGGATTGGGAACCCTAGACATTGTTAGAACTTGAATTGTACGGATATCTAGGATATAGAAAGAGTTACCTTTAGAAGCTCTAGGTAATAGGGGAGCGGGAATCCAAGACAATGTTAAAACTTGTATTGTACGGATATCTATGATATAGAAATCGTTGCCGTTAGAAGCTCTAGGTAATAGGGGAGCAGGAATCATAGACAATGTTAGAACTCGAATTGTACGGATATCTAGGATATAGAAAGAGATACCTTTAGAAGCTCTAGGTAATAGGGGAGCGGGAATCCAAGACAATGTTAAAACTTGTATTGTACGGATATCTATGATATAGAAATCGTTGCCGTTAGAAGCTCTAGGTAATAGGGGAGCAGGAATCATAGACAATGTTAGAACTCGAATTGTACGGATATCTACGATATAGAAAGAGTTACCTTTAGAAGCTCTAGGTAATAGGGGAGCGGGAATCCAAGACAATGTTAAAACTTGTATTGTACGGATATCTATGATATAGAAATCGTTGCCGTTAGAAGCTCTAGGTAATAGGGGAGCAGGAATCATAGACAATGTTAGAACTTGAATTGTACGGATATCTACGATATAGAAAGAGATACCTTTAGAAGCTCTAGGTAATAGGGGAGCGGAAATCCAAGACAATGTTAAAACTTGTATTGTACGGATATCTATGATATAGAAATCGTTGCCGTTAGAAGCTCTAGGTAATAGGGGAGCAGGAATCATAGACAATGTTAGAACTCGAATTGTACGGATATCTACGATATAGAAAGAGTTACCTTTAGAAGCTCTAGGTAATAGGGGAGCGGGAATCCAAGACAATGTTAAAACTTGTATTGTACGGATATCTATGATATAGAAATCGTTGCCGTTAGAAGCTCTAGGTAATAGGGGAGCAGGAATCATAGACAATGTTAGAACTCGAATTGTACGGATATCTAGGATATAGAAAGAGTTACCTTTAGAAGCTCTAGGTAATAGGGGAGCGGGAACCCAAGACAATGTTAGAACTTGAATTGTACGGATATCTAGGATATAGAACGAGTTGCCTTAAGAAGTTCCAGGTAATAGGGGAGCAGGAATCATAGACAATGTTAGAACTCGAATTGTACGGATATCTAGGATATAGAAAGAGTAACCATTAGAAGCTCTAGGCAATAGGGGAGCAGGAATCATAGACAATGTTAGAACTCGAATTGTACGGATATCTAGGATATAGAAAGAGTAACCATTAGAAGCTCTAGGCAATAGGGGAGCGGGAATCATAGACAATGTTAGAACTCGAATTGTACGGATATCTAGGATATAGAAAGAGTTACCTTTAGAAGCTCTAGGTAATAGGGGAGCGGGAACCCAAGACAATGTTAAAACTTGTATTGTACGGATATCTATGATATAGAAATCGTTGCCGTTAGAAGCTCTAGGTAATAGGGGAGCAGGAATCATAGACAATGTTAGAACTCGAATTGTACGGATATCTAGGATATAGAAAGAGTTACCTTTAGAAGCTCTAGGTAATAGGGGAGCGGGAACACAAGACAATGTTAGAACTTGAATTGTATGGATATCTAGGATATAGAACGAGTTGCCTTAAGAAGTTCCAGGTAATAGGGGAGCAGGAATCATAGACAATGTTAGAACTCGAATTGTACGGATATCTAGGATATAGAAAGAGTAACCATTAGAAGCTCTAGGCAATAGGGGAGCAGGAATCATAGACAATGTTAGAACTCGAATTGTACGGATATCTAGGATATAGAAAGAGTAACCATTAGAAGCTCTAGGCAATAGGGGAGCAGGAATCATAGACAATGTTAGAACTCGAATTGTACGGATATCTAGGATATAGAAAGAGTAACCATTAGAAGCTCTAGGCAATAGGGGAGCAGGAATCATAGACAATGTTAGAACTCGAATTGTACGGATATCTAGGATATAGAAATCGTTGCCGTTAGAAGCTCTAGGTAATAGGGGAGCAGGAATCATAGACAATGTTAGAACTCGAATTGTACGGATATCTAGGATATAGAAAGAGTAACCATTAGAAGCTCTAGGTAATAGGGGAGCAGGAATCATAGACAATGTTAGAACTCGAATTGTACGGATATCTAGGATATAGAAAGAGTAACCATTAGAAGCTCTAGGTAATAGGGAAGCAGGAACCCTAGACAATGTTAGAACTCGAATTGTACGGATATCTAGGATATAGAAAGAGTAACCATTAGAAGCTCTAGGCAATAGGGGAGCAGGAATCATAGACAATGTTAGAACTCGAATTGTACGGATATCTAGGATATAGAAAGAGTAACCATTAGAAGCTCTAGGCAATAGGGGAGCAGGAATCATAGACAATGTTAGAACTCGAATTGTACGGATATCTAGGATATAGAAATCGTTGCCGTTAGAAGCTCTAGGTAATAGGGGAGCAGGAATCATAGACAATGTTAGAACTCGAATTGTACGGATATCTAGGATATAGAAAGAGTAACCATTAGAAGCTCTAGGTAATAGGGGAGCAGGAACCCTAGACAATGTTAGAACTCGAATTGTACGGATATCTAGGATATAGAAAGAGTAACCATTAGAAGCTCTAGGTAATAGGGAAGCAGGAACCCTAGACAATGTTAGAACTCGAATTGTACGGATATCTAGGATATAGAAAGAGTAACCATTAGAAGCTCTAGGCAATAGGGGAGCAGGAATCATAGACAATGTTAGAACTCGAATTGTACGGATATCTAGGATATAGAAAGAGTAACCATTAGAAGCTCTAGGCAATAGGGGAGCAGGAATCATAGACAATGTTAGAACTCGAATTGTACGGATATCTAGGATATAGAAAGAGTAACCATTAGAAGCTCTAGGCAATAGGGGAGCAGGAATCATAGACAATGTTAGAACTCGAATTGTACGGATATCTAGGATATAGAAATCGTTGCCGTTAGAAGCTCTAGGTAATAGGGGAGCAGGAATCATAGACAATGTTAGAACTCGAATTGTACGGATATCTAGGATATAGAAAGAGTAACCATTAGAAGCTCTAGGTAATAGGGGAGCAGGAACCCTAGACAATGTTAGAACTCGAATTGTACGGATATCTAGGATATAGAAAGGGTAACCATTAGAAGCTCTAGGTAATAGGGAAGCAGGAACCCTAGACAATGTTAGAACTCGAATTGTACGGATATCTAGGATATAGAAAGAGTAACCATTAGAAGCTCTAGGCAATAGGGGAGCGGGAATCATAGACAATGTTAGAACTCGAATTGTACGGATATCTAGGATATAGAAAGAGTAACCATTAGAAGCTCTAGGCAATAGGGGAGCAGGAATCATAGACAATGTTAGAACTCGAATTGTACGGATATCTAGGATATAGAAAGAGTAACCATTAGAAGCTCTAGGCAATAGGGGAGCAGGAATCATAGACAATGTTAGAACTCGAATTGTACGGATATCTAGGATATAGAAAGAGTAACCATTAGAAGCTCTAGGCAATAGGGGAGCAGGAATCATAGACAATGTTAGAACTCGAATTGTACGGATATCTAGGATATAGAAAGAGTAACCATTAGAAGCTCTAGGCAATAGGGGAGCAGGAATCATAGACAATGTTAGAACTCGAATTGTACGGATATCTAGGATATAGAAATCGTTGCCGTTAGAAGCTCTAGGTAATAGGGGAGCAGGAATCATAGACAATGTTAGAACTCGAATTGTACGGATATCTAGGATATAGAAAGAGTAACCATTAGAAGCTCTAGGTAATAGGGGAGCAGGAACCCTAGACAATGTTAGAACTTGAATTGTACGGATATCTAGGATATAGAAAGATTTACCTTTAGAAGCTCTAGGTAATAGGGGAGCGGGAACCCTAGACAATATTAGAACTTGAATTATACGGATATCTAGGATATAGAGAGAGTTACCTTTAGAAGCTCTAGGTAATAGGGGAGCGGGAACCCTAGACAATATTAGAACTTGAATTATACGGATATCTAGGATATAGAAAGAGTTACCTTTAGAAGCTCTAGGTAATAGGGGAGCGGGAACCCTAGACAATATTAGAACTTGAATTATACGGGTATCTAGGATATAGAGAGTTGCCTTTAGAAGCTCTAGGTAATAGGGGAGCGGGAACCTTAGACAATGTTAGAAATTGAATTACACGGATATCTAGGATATAGGAAGAGTTACATTTAGAAGCTCTAGGTAATAGGGGAGCGGGAACCCAAGACAATGTTAGAACTAGTATTGTACGGATATCTATGATATAGAAATCGTTGCCGTTAGAAGCTTTAGGTAATAGGGGAGCAGGAATCATAGACAATGTTAGAACTCGAATTGTACGGATATCTAGGATATAGAAAGAGTTACCTTTAGAAGCTCTAGGTAATAGGGGAGCAGGAATCATGGACAATGTTAGAACTAGAATTGTACGGATATCTAGGATATGGAAATCGTTGCCGTTAGAAGCTCTAGGTAATAGGGAAGCAGGAACCCTAGACAATGATAGAAGTTGATTTTGTACGGATATCTAGGATATAAAAAGAGTTACCTTTAGAAGCTCTAGGTAATAGGGGATTGGGAACCCTAGACATTGTTAGAACTTGAATTATACGCATATCTAGGATACAGGAAGAGTTACCTTTTGAAGATCTAGGTAATAGGGGAGCGGGAATCCTAGACAATGTTAGAGCTAGAATTGTACGGATATCTAGGATTTTACAAGAGTTACCTTTTGAAGCTCTAGGTAATAGGGGAGCGGAAACCCTAGACAATGTTAGAGCTTGAATTGTACGGATATCTAGGATATAGAAAGAGTTACCTTTAGAAGCTCTAGGTAATAGGGGAGCGGGAACCCTAGACAATGTTAGAACTTGAATTGTACGGATATCTAGGATATAGAAAGAGTTGCCTTTAGAAGCTTTATGTAAAAGGGGAGCGGGAAACCTAGACAATGTTAGAACTTGAATTATACGCATATCTAGGATATAGAAAGAGTTGCCTTTAGAAGCTCTAAGTAATAGGGGAGCGGGAATCATAGACAATGTTAGAACTCGAATTGGACGGATATCTAGGATATAGAAAGAGATACCTTTAGAAGCTCTAGGTAATAGGGGAGCGGGAACCCTAGACAATGTTAGAACTTGAATTGTACGGATATCTAGGATATAGAAAGAGTTGCCTTTAGAAGCTCTAGGTAATAGGGGAGCGGGAACCCTAGACAATGTTAGAATTTGAATTGTACGCATATCTAGGATATAGAAAGAGTTGCCTTTAGAAGCTCTAGGTAATAGGGGAGCGGGAACCCTAGACAATGTTAGAACTTGAATTGTACGGATATCTAGGATATAGAAAGAGTTGCCTTTAGAAGCTTTATGTAAAAGGGGAGCGGGAAACCTAGACAATGTTAGAACTTGAATTATACGCATATCTAGGATATAGAAAGAGTTGCCTTTAGAAGCTCTAAGTAATAGGGGAGCGGGAAACCTAGACAATGTTAGAACTTGAATTATACGCATATCTAGGATATAGAAAGAGTTGCCTTTAGAAGCTTTATGTAAAAGGGGAGCGGGAACCCTAGACAATGTTAGAATTTGAATTGTACGCATATCTAGGATATAGAAACAGATGTCTTTAGAAGCTCTAAGTAATAGGGGTGCGGGAAACTTAGACAATATTAGATTTTGAATTGTCCGGATGTCTAGGATATAGAAATCGTTACCGTTAGAAGCTCTAGGCAATAGGGGAGCGGGAACCCTAGACAATGTTAGAACTTGAATTGTACGAATATCTGGGATATAGAAAGAGTTACCTTTTGAAGCTCTAGGTAATAAGGGAGCGGGAACCCTAGACAATGTTAGAACTTGAATTGTACGAATATCTGGGATATAGAAACAGTTGTCTTTAGAAGCTCTAGGTAATAGGAGAGCGGGAACCCTAGACAATATTAGATTTTGAATTGTCCGGATATCTAGGATATAGAAATCGTTACCGTTAGAAGCTCTAGGTAATAGGGGAGCGGGAACCCTAGGCAATGTTAGAACTTGAATTGTACGAATATCTGGGATATAGAAACAGATATCTTTAGAAGCTCTAGGTAATAGGGGAGCGGGAAACCTAGACAATGTTAGAACTTGAATTGTACGAATATCTGGGATATAGAAAGAGTTACCTTTTGAAGCTCTAGGTAATAAGGGAGCGGGAACCCTAGACAATGTTAGAACTTGAATTGTACGAATATCTGGGATATAGAAACAGTTGTCTTTAGAAGCTCTAGGTAATAGGAGAGCGGGAACCCTAGACAATATTAGATTTTGAATTGTCCGGATATCTAGGATATAGAAATCGTTACCGTTAGAAGCTCTAGGTAATAGGGGAGCGGGAACCCTAGACAATGTTAGAACTTGAATTGTACGCATATCTAGGATATAGAAAGAGTTACCTTTTGAAGCTCTAGGTAATAGGGGAGCGGGAACCCTAGACAATGTTAGAACTTGAATTGTACGAATATCTGGGATATAGAAACAGATATCTTTAGAAGCTCTAGGTAATAGGGGAGCGGGAAACCTAGACAATGTTAGAACTTGAATTATTCGCATATCTAGGATATAGAAACAGATGTCTTTAGAAGCTCTAAGTAATAGGGGAGCGGGAAACTTAGACAATATTAGATTTTGAATTGTCCGGATATCTAGGATATAGAAATCGTTACCGTTAGAAGCTCTAGGCAATAGGGGAGCGGGAACCCTAGGCAATGTTAGAACTTGAATTGTACGAATATCTGGGATATAGAAACAGTTGTCTTTAGAAGCTCTAGTTAATAGGGGAGCGGGAACCCTAGACAATGTTAGAACTTGAATTGTACGAATATCTGGGATATAGAAACAGTTGCCGTTAGAAGCTTTAGGTAATAGGGGAGCGGGAACCCTAGACAATGTTAGAACTTGAATTGTACGAATATCTGGGATATAGAAACAGTTGTCTTTAGAAGCTCTAATTAATAGGGGAGCGGGAACTCTAGATAATATTAGAACTTGAATTGTACGAATATTTGGGATATAGAAACAGTTGTCTTTAGAAGCTCTAGTTAATAGGGAAGCGGGCACCCTAGACAATGTTAGAACTTGAATTGTACGAATATCTGGGATATAGAAACAGTTGCCGTTAGAAGCTTTAGATAATAGGGGAGCGGGAACCCTAGACAATGTTAGAACTTGAATTGTACGAATATCTGGGATATAGAAACAGTTGTCTTTAGAAGCTCTAATTAATAGGGGAGCGGGAACCCTAGACAATGTTAGAACTTGAATTGTACGAATATTTGGGATATAGAAACAGTTGTCTTTAGAAGCTCTAGTTAATAGGGAAGCGGGCACCCTAGACAATATTAGAACTTGAACTATACGGGCATCTAGGATATAGGAAGATTTATCTTTAAGGATTTCTAGACAATAGGGGGCCGAGAACTCTAAGGAATATAGAAACTGAAACTCTCAACATTGAAGTTTTAACTCTACATAATTGGAGAATGCATGTTTAGCTTAATGTAAGGATTTTTAAGAAATAAGGAAGAAGAAGTAATAGCGGAAGTAAACTAAGCAATAAAGAAGAGGCATCCCCAGGATACCATAGGAAATAGAGAATTAGGCTTTGCTCTAGGCAATCATAGATCGGAAACGTTAGGCATGAGGTTAGCGGAAACTTTGCACTAGAAAAACGGGAACTCTATGCATTGTGGGTGATACAACGATAGAGATCTCAGGGAAATAGGGGACGGGAGCTTTAGGCGATCTGGGAGGGGAAACTCTAGGATATAGGAAGGTGGGAATTCTAAGAAATAAGAGAGCGGGAACCTTAGCCAATAAGGTTTCCAGTGGCAATATAGCTAATTTCAGAACGGGAAAGCTCTAAGAAATAGAGAAAAGGTAACTTTAAGGACGAAGATATAACTTTAAGACTTTGAGGTCCGTAGACAGCAGGGGAGGAGCAACTATATGAAACTCTAGGTAGGCCTAATAAGACTTGTAAGATTTATGATAATGAAGAAGGCACAGCCTATACTTGTACTACACTTTCCACGATATACACAATGAAGAAGAACCAGTGTGTTAATCCTATCTCTCCTCAAACGTTCCCCTACTTCCCCATGGAGCAACCATCGCAATCCTATCGCTCCAGTCACCCTTTAATAATTACAAAAAATAATGATCGTAAAACGGAAGATGATTTCAATTAAAAAGCATCGCATTATCATCAGGATAGAAAGAAATCGTTAGGATATTGCAATGCAGAAGTAGCTCGGTGGTGATTTGTGTTCCAACTATGGAGTAAAACGATAAATAACTGGGATAGAATAAGGCATAACGGAAGAGGTGAGAGGTTGCCTATGAATCTTGTTGTTCCATTGCAGGAGACGATAGTAAACAGATTAGAAAATCAATTTCCTTTCAGAGGTTCTCATGACGGACGTTCGATGTATGTAATGAGAGCGCATGAGTTGCCTTTCATACACGCTGAGAACGGGAACCCCCTACATTTGCTGTGATTAATATAGTAAACTATATAGTGTATAAGAGAGAATATATATAACTATATACACAATAAATACTGAAGGCTTCATGGACAAAGTACAAGAGACCATCCCTAACAAGCAGGACTCCTTTCAGTTCATTGATTCTTGGATTATAAACTATTTAGAGTATTTCTTTATTCATTCTTTATAAGTGTTTGCATACAGATTTGTAAAAATTATTTTTCGTTTGAAAAATAATAATGTTACAACTTGATATTATATTACAACTTGAAACCCCTAAATTTATGACTTTTTAAATCGGGTAAAACATAGGTATTACTGAATGAAATACAATTTATTAACGTAACTTTTTAATTTCAAAGAGGAATCCGTATTCCAATAATTATTCTATAAACCGGCGCTGACAATGAAATAAACACTTGAACCGACAAACCATTTGTCAACCATTAAGTACCTTGACTTATGGCCAGTAACGTGTTTCTGAACCTCAAAAATGAATCATAAAAGTCTATTGTTTCTATCTTCTGCAAATATCCGCCCAACTCATATTAGTTGGTTTAAATGACGTCAACATTATGACGTCATCTGGGGCATGTAACAACGGGTTCGTCGCTGTAGGGTTTCGCAAGTTTTCTACCGATTGTATATTTTATCCTAAGAATAAAAAGGATTTAAAAAATTATTTTGTTGATACAAACTTATGAATTATGTTAAATTTAATCTTTGGACGAAATTAAGTTTAAAAAAACTATGCGCTTTAGAAAAAAAACCAACTGGGCGCAGCTACACGATAGAAGCTCTAGACATTGGGCTCCTGTATGCCCTACGTCCTGAGGGCCGGACTATAGAGTTCCGGCGTAACGGGAGTCAAGTGTATGGGTTTTAGTCAACTTACCTTTTTCAATTCTAAATATTAAGGTACTATAAAATTTGTAACGATTACTGAAAGCAGTTAGTTATTGTTGGACGAAACGTTATTATGACGTAACAGGCTGTAAAATTCGTTGTCGACGGATTGGCTGGCAGTGGTTAGAAAGAGCACGGGTTGTGAGCTTTGCTGAATGGGACGTTTATTTTCATAAATAACACAAACTAAGGAAATAAAACAAGGTTATAAAAGCTGTTGTAACATGAATGAGCAGCCAATCCAATGAGCTTTAAACGGACAGACATAGTTAACACAGTTTCATCCGAAGGTGGACTCCATTTTGTGGACTCCGTTACGATCTCGGTCGTCGTTAAATCGCGAACCCAAAGCCTGTCTCCCAAGGTTCTTTGACTGCTACAACTGCTTGACTTAAACATGTAACATTAAATTTGATAGTGTTCACAGAATCTTCTGCCAATAAAATGCAGATTTTGTTTCTTCTCTGCAGAGGTTTTGCTAATTTAGTGGACAGTTAATTTCTGTAGTTAGTAAATAAAGGTTAGGTTAGGTTAACCTGAGAAAGTTAAACTTTCTATTTAGTCTAAAGTTTATTTATTAATCAGCTTTGAAGCTCTCGATTCCCATTCCACCAATTTTACTTTCTATCAATGTTCATGTAAAAATATTATACATACTTTTTACAGGTTTACTCGTATTTCTTTTTAAATAAATACTTGTAAATTAACATTAACTTCAGACTTCTTTACATTTATCTTGGTTACACCATTTGCTCACGCCTTTCGGATGGATATATTTTCAAAGTCCGTAACACCTTTAAAAAAAAATATTTAAAACGCGAAAAGAACAAGCTAAATAGGAAAATATATTTTTAGTATTTTCGAACGCAATCGAAATTTATAAATAAAAATGTAATTACAAATATTATTACAAGGTATATCGGTGCAGTAAATAATTAACTAACTGTGATATTCGTCTATGAAGGAAATTAATGTAGATTAAAAAAGTTATGCCCTCTTTGAAATCATATACATTAATGCAGGTCTTTGACAAATACGACCAAATGTTAGGAAATAGATTCAGTCAATGCACTGCTTAAATACGGGAATGGTTTGATACCAAGCTATACTCAGATGTTTGCAATACGACCAAATGTTAGGAAATAGATTCAGTCAATGCACTGCTTAAATACGGGAATGGTTTGATACCAAGCTATACTCAGATGTTTGCAATACGACCAAATGTTAGGAAATAGATTCAGTCAATGCACTGCTTAAATACGGGAATGGTTTGATACCAAGCTATACTCAGATGTTTACAATACGATCCAATGTTAGGAAATAGATTCAGTCAATGCACTGCTTAAATACGGGAATGGTTTGATACCAAGCTATACTCAGATGTTTGCAATACGACCAAATGTTAGGAAATAGATTCAGTCAATGCACTGCTTAAATACGGGAATGGTTTGATACCAAGCTATACTCAGATGTTTACAATACGATCCAATGTTAGGAAATAGATTCAGTCAATGCACTGCTTAAATACGGGAATGGTTTGATACCAAGCTATACTCAGATGTTTGCAATACGACCAAATGTTAGGAAATAGATTCAGTCAATGCACTGCTTAAATACGGGAATGGTTTGATACCAAGCTATACTCAGATGTTTGCAATACGACCAAATGTTAGGAAATAGATTCAGTCAATGCACTGCTTAAATACGGGAATGGTTTGATACCAAGCTATACTCAGATGTTTACAATACGACCAAATGTTAGGAAATAGATTCAGTCAATGCACTGCTTAAATACGGGAATGGTTTGATACCAAGCTATACTCAGATGTTTACAATACGACCAAATGTTAGGAAATAGATTCAGACAATGCACTGCTTAAATACGGGAATGGTTTGATACCAAGCTATACTCAGATGTTTACAATACGATCCAATGTTAGGAAATAGATTCAGTCAATGCACTGCTTAAATACGGGAATGGTTTGATACCAAGCTATACTCAGATGTTTACAATACGATCCAATGTTAGGAAATAGATTCAGTCAATGCACTGCTTAAATACGGGAATGGTTTGATACCAAGCTATACTCAGATGTTTGCAATACGACCAAATGTTAGGAAATAGATTCAGTCAATGCACTGCTTAAATACGGGAGTGGTTTGATACCAAGCTATACTCAGATGTTTGCAATACGATCCAATGTTAGGAAATAGATTCAGTCAATGCACTGCTTAAATACGGGAATGGTTTGATACCAAGCTATACTCAGATGTTTGCAATACGATCCAATGTTAGGAAATAGATTCAGTCAATGCACTGCTTAAATACGGGAATGGTTTGATACCAAGCTATACTCAGATGTTTACAATACGATCCAATGTTAGAAGCAGTATTGACGTAAACGGCCAATTTGGCTCAACATTCAACAGGCGTGAACGTAAATACACTGAAGAAGAAATACAAAATAAGTAATTAAGCATAAAAACTCCAAGAAAAAAAAGAGAGTAGAGGATTACGTGAAGGAGTAACTGAATAAGAGCTAAGTGTAGGCTAAACCTTGGCCAAGTCTATACAGGTTTCTTATGTCAGAAGCAGGGCAACACCATACCTCACTCCATGGAACCTTCACTGGATACTAGAAGACTTTAGAAGACGCACTGGATCTCTAGATCATGTAAAACTTAAGTTCCTTTTATTTTTCAAGCCTGAGTTATTTTTACCAGAACCAACACCATTTGCACTCTTTTCACTTCAAACTAAAAGTTATAAAAACTTTTGCGATGTAAAATAAAATTACGTCATTATTCATAAATAAATATAACTGAATCAATAATTATTCTACAAGCGATTGCATTTTAATTTAATTGAAAAGGTTAGAATGGGGGACACGACAAGAGAAGATTTTATATTTAGGGTGGTGTCCACCCTTTGGAAACAAAAGTAACTTCCAACTTCCAATTGAAGAAGAACTTTAAAAAGAAAACGAAGTACAAACTGTTTTTCTTTAATTTTCAGCAGGATAAAGAGATGTCCAGATATTTCGCTATTTTGAAAACACTTGTTTTAAGAGATGAACAACTTAATCGTCCGCCTAAATTCTGAAAATCAAACACCAAATATCCAACTAAGCAAGAAGGAATACGCCATTCTCCTTTCTAGAGACAAGAAAGGGGTAATGTCCCTTTTCAGAGACTCCTACATTACCTGGAGTTCGTTGCTACTTTCACACACGTAATTGAATAGACCTACATATTTTATGCAGGAAAAGTAAGAAGAAAACTTAGCCTGTTTTTATAACTTGTACTAATAGCATTTACGGCGACTGAATATGTCTCCTTAATCATTAGATTCGTCAATATTTACTCACCACACTTTGATGACCAATAACAGACAAACGCTGCAGAAATGTGTCAGACTTAAGGAATGCAACCTTTCCCAAGAAACAGGTTGCATGATTAACGTGTTTGTTGTCGGCCCACATTTGTTAGCATTTACAAGTTTTTTGTTTAGCATTCACCTTCGTTACCATTATTATTGTTTATTTATATGTTTTTATAGCAAAGCCAAGACGTATGTTTGTAGTTGGATGCTTGACAACTATTCGAATAAGAGTTTATATCTAGCAAACTATATGGCCTGGTAGCTCAAGCTAAAATGCGGATTTGAGTTAGGACTGTAACCTTCAACTGGATCCGGTTAAGGGCGGAAAATATTATAATTGCAACTGGATAATCGACTGCAATAAATTAGCTAATCTATTGGAACTAGCTAAATAGCCAACTTTAATTACTGTAGTTGTAGTATCGATTTTACTCACTTCAATAATGGATTACCGTGGATTAACAAAACATCGGTTACAATTCATTGAATAATAGATTACAATTAGTTGAATTTCAGTTATAAATAATTGGTTATATAATCACTTGTAATCTCTTGCAATCAATTGAATAATTAATATCGATGCAGTGATCGGTTAAAATCAGTTCAACAACCTATTTAAATTAATTGCACAATCGATTACAATAGGCCATAATCAGATCAATTACAATTAGTTGGGTTTATAATTAGTTGTAATCTCTTAAATAATCTGTCGCGTGCAAATGAATAATCTCTATCAGTCTAATAATAAGTTGAAATCAATTCAATAAGCTATTTTAATCACTTATACAACCAGTTCAATTCTATACTCAGTTTGTAATCAATTAAATAATCAGTTTAAAATTATGAATCGGAAGTATGTATTTGATTTAGTGATTAAAAATTATTTTATTTGATCTTGAACAATTCGGAAAAATATTATTTTTGAAACTGCTCAATTAAACTGAAATATCGATTCTATCCAACTGAATAACTTATTATAATCAGTTGATTTTCGATTGGTTAAATAACCAATTCTGTTTTATAAATATACTTCTAAATTTTGTAAGAAACGCAAGAAAGAGAAAACCTAATTAACACGATCGTCATCGTTTTGCGCATAAACAATTTGCTTTGCCCGTATAAAAGACAGTTTGTTCGCTTGAACTCATTAACTACCCATGTGGTCTCCTCTAATCGGCTAAGAAGTAAAAGTAGAGACATAAAATAGGATGGGCAGTAATTAAGCATGTTTGTTCAACAATGGGGTATCGGATATCGAGGAGGCTGTGGTTGGGCCGTGAAGGATGACTGTAGTTTCAATAGGCCACTTGCAACAACGCTGATTACATAATTAAACATACGTTTAATAAGCGATTGGATAAACCGCGCCGTTAAATAAACGTTTACACACCTGTATGAAAATGTATTAAATAGCCTAATTTTATTTTTTTAAATACATTTTTCAGTTTATTTATTTTTAAAGTATATAACTTGAACAACGTTTTAAAAAGATGCTTCCAGTTTCATTTAAGCGCGCGCGCGCACATATATATATGTGTGTATGTGTGTGTGTGTGTGTGTGTGTGTGTGTGTGTGTGTGTGTGTGTGTGTGATGTGTTTCTTACAATATCGTTAATAAATTAAAAATACTTCAGAAACCAGAATAGTTTCAATACATATATTATTCAAAGCTTTTCGCCCATAAAAGAGTTCAGCGTCTTCAGGAAAAATAATTAGGTAACTAAATATTTTTACAAAATTTAAATCTAATATACTACAAACCACCATATGTTTATAAGTATATATATAGTTTATCCTAATTTCTTTTATTTTTGTCTTAAACGATTTTAATGGGAGCTACTGTTATTTTCTATATAACGGTCGGAAGATGTTCTTTCAGTTTACTATTGTAAATAATATATTTAGCAATGCATAACCATATACTTTTGATTATACCCAAATTATTTAATATAATTCAAACGTTTTCGATACTAAATCCAGTATTTAATTTGTAATAATGTAATTTTTCAAAAGCAAGTTTAGTTTGCTTAAAATTAATCCAAAATAATTATTCTGTTAACTTGATTTATTTAGAAAACTTGAATAATTATTACAACTTACTGCGCAATAACTGAAATTTAAGACGTTACCCATATAATGTTTATTAACTCATACATATATTGAATATTAATTATTCCGTAAGAACATATTTCTTTTATATTTGGTTAAATAAATTTCATAAAAGATTGAGAATGGCATTTGTCGAGTTTATGATATATTTTGTTTATTTTTTATAGTTATTAAAACATTTAACTAATATTATTATAATGTGTGTATTATCATAAAACAGTTTAATATGGTAGCTATTTATTATTATTTACCATACAAATTTTATTTGGAACTATATGATAATAATCGAACTGATTGAATAAATTTGGCCCAGTAAAGTATTTCGATATTCATACACGTGAACTAATTTGAAACCACCCCGATTTGAAGTGAATGCAAGTTTACTGATTGAACTTAAGGGTTCCAACATAGAAGTTTAAGCATCTCATGATTTTCATCACATTTTAACTAAGACAATTTATTTTAACTAAACATTTTTCCACCCATACCAGAAAAGTTAATTAAGAAAACAAGAGACCCCTAATAAATTAACACTAAATTACCCCTTAGGTAAAAACCAATAAATAATTTCACAGCTGACTAAGTAACGCCCCCTTTCATTTCGAGTGTTTTATTTCTAGTAGAGATCGAAAAACATAGCGCCTGTAATAAGCTCTAGAACAATAGGTCTACTAAGTGTGCTGGATCGGTTATAGTAGGGGGAGCAAGAGATAAGCTGAAACATTTTAGGTATGAGTGCAAAATAGTTTTCTTAATGCCCGATTAGTATCACTAGATTAGTAGAAAAACATAGCGCCTGTAATAAGCTCTAGAACAATAGGTCTACTAAGTGTGCTGGATCGGTTATAGTAGGGGGAGCAAGAGATAAGCTGAAACATTTTAGGTATGAGTGCAAAATAGTTTTCTTAATGCCCGATTAGTATCATTAGATTAGTAGAAAAACATAGCGCCTGTAATAAGCTCTAGAACAATAGGTCTACTAAGTGTGCTGGATCGGTTATAGTAGGGGGAGCAAGAGATAAGCTGAAACATTTTAGGTATGAGTGCAAAATAGTTTTCTTAATGACCGATTAGTATCATTAGATTAGTAGAAAATCAATGTAAAATGTTATGTCTAGCAAGGTTTTATAGCTAGATAAATTTAAATTACTAATTTTGATATTTCAATTTTTCTAATGATGCAGTCACTGCGTGACATCAATGTGACATGAAATAAACTCAGAGTAAAAATATAGTGAAAAGCAGAAGAAATCAGAAAAAGTGCAAGTAAACAAAGTCTCCAAGTCCTTTCACAAACAACACAAAGGTAAATGTAAAGAGCCAAAACCCCAGCGAAATCACTATTTCGACGAACCTTGCTTCAAACTCATGACCCTCCATTTCAGTGACTAGCGTCATTCCAAAACTGGGCATCTTACGTCACGATTCCATACTAGCAGATATAAGAGTTTAAATATCTAGAGCGGTCACCAAAAGAGTAAGGACTAGTTTCGCGTTTCACTACTTAGCATTGTGTTTGGTTCCATCCATAGACCTTAATCCACTTAAGGATCTGCCTGATAAATAGAATGAGATACATGAGACGTCTGTATTCCGAAACAATTCTCGTCTATCTCACTTATACAGATTTATAGCTCACTGAAGAGAAGAGAGTTCCTGTTTTATAAACCGCTACCTTCACGAGATCAACTTTAAAGTCGGGTGCCAGAGGTCGTTCCAAACATCTGCATTCTTATAATAATACGACCAGTAAATCAACTTAAATGCTATTATATATTTAACCTAGTAGCTAACCTCTTCAACCTAGTGGCTTACTATTCACCTAGTAGTAGTAGATTAGTAACTACACGCCTGCCTGTAGTAGCTACCTCTTGTAACCTCTTCAACCTAGTGGCTTACTATTCACCTAGTAGTAGTAGTATAGTAACTACACGCCTGCCTGTAGTAGCTACCTCTTGTAACTTCTTCAACCTAGTGGCTTACTATTCACCTAGTAGTAGTAGTATAGTAACTACACGCCTGCCTGTAGTAGCTACCTCTTGTAACCTCTTCAACCTAGTGGCTTACTATTCACCTAGTAGTAGTAGTATAGTAACTACACGCCTGCCTGTAGTAGCTACCTCTTGTAACCTCTTCAACCTAGTGGCTTACTATTCACCTAGTAGTAGTAGTATAGTAACTACACGCCTGCCTGTAGTAGCTACCTCTTGTAACCTCTTCAACCTAGTGGCTTACTATTCACCTAGTAGTAGTAGTATAGTAACTACACGCCTACCTGTAGTAGCTACCTCTTGTATCCTCTTCAACCTAGTGGCTTACTATTCACCTAGTAGTAGTAGTATAGTAACTACACGCCTACCTGTAGTAGCTACCTCTTGTATCCTCTTCAACCTAGTGGCTTACTATTCACCTAGTAGTAGTAGTATAGTAACTACACGCCTGCCTGTAGTAGCTACCTCTTGTAACCTCTTCAACCTAGTGGCTTACTATTCACCTAGTAGTAGTAGTATAGTAACTACACGCCTGCCTGTAGTAGCTACCTCTTGTAACCTCTTCAACCTAGTGGCTTACTATTCACCTAGTAGTAGTAGTATAGTAACTACACGCCTACCTGTAGTAGCTACCTCTTGTAACCTCTTCAACCTAGTGGCTTACTATTCACCTAGTAGTAGTAGTATAGTAACTACACGCCTACCTGTAGTAGCTACCTCTTGTATCCTCTTCAACCTAGTGGCTTACTATTCACCTAGTAGTAGTAGTATAGTAACTACACGCCTGCCTGTAGTAGCTACCTCTTGTAACCTCTTCAACCTAGTGGCTTACTATTCACCTAGTAGTAGTAGTATAGTAACTACACGCCTGCCTGTAGTAGCTAACTCTTGTAACCTCTTCAACCTAGTGGCTTACTATTCACCTAGTAGTAGTAGTATAGTAACTACACGCCTGCCTGTAGTAGCTACCTCTTGTAACCTCTTCAACCTAGTGGCTTACTATTCACCTAGTAGTAGTAGTATAGTAACTACACGCCTGCCTGTAGTAGCTACCTCTTGTAACCTCTTCAACCTAGTGGCTTACTATTCACCTAGTAGTAGTAGTATAGTAACTACACGCCTGCCTGTAGTAGCTAACTCTTGTAACCTCTTCAACCTAGTGGCTTACTATTCACCTAGTAGTAGTAGTATAGTAACTACACGCCTGCCTGTAGTAGCTACCTCTTGTAACCTCTTCAACCTAGTGGCTTACTATTCACCTAGTAGTAGTAGTATAGTAACTACACGCCTGCCTGTAGTAGCTACCTCTTGTAACCTCTTCAACCTAGTGGCTTACTATTCACCTAGTAGTAGTAGTATAGTAACTACACGCCTGCCTGTAGTAGCTACCTCTTGTAACCTCTTCAACCTAGTGGCTTACTATTCACCTAGTAGTAGTAGTATAGTAACTACACGCCTGCCTGTAGTAGCTACCTCTAGGTCGACAATAGACAGTGTCTAGAGACTCATTTCTACAAGACCAAGTCAGGTTAAAATCATGACAAGGCAGTAAATCAACATCCATTTTTTCTTTTTTCGGTTCACGAACACGTGAACAACATAATTTTCTACTACCAGGCTCCTTACCTACAGGACGAGCTTTCAGATTAGCAACTAGAATCAGTTTATAACACATTTTACCACCAATTCTCTGATGATCACAACGTGGCCTTGCTTAAAGAACCGGTTTCCCTGACTTAAAACTAATAAAAACCTTATTTAGGAACGAAACATATGGTATTAGAATGGAGTTAGAAGAGTTCTTAACATCTGGTACTAGCGTGAAACTAGAAGGCGTTCCTAACATCTGGTATTAGCGTTGAACTAGTAGGCGTTCCTAACACCTGGTATCAGCGTGGAACTAGAAGGTTTTCCTAGCAACTGGTATTAGCGTGGAACTAGTAGGTTTTCCTAGCAACTGGTATTAGCGTGGAACTAGAAGGCGTTCCTAACATCTGGTATTAGCGTGGAACTAGAAGGCGTTCCTAACATCTGGTATAGCGTGGAATTAGAAGGCGTTCCTAGCATGTAGTATAAACGTGGAACTAGAAGGCGTTCCTAACATCTGGTATTAGCGTGGAACTAGAAGGCGTTCCTAACATCTGGTATTAGCGTGGAACTAGAAGGCGTTCCTAACATCTGGTATTAGCGTGGAACTAGAAGGCGTTCCTAGCATGTAGTATAAACGTGGAACTAGAAGGCATTCCTGTCATCTGGTATTAGCGTGGAACTAGAAGGCGTTCCTAACATCTGGTATTAGCGTGGAATTAAAAGGCGTTCCTAGCATGTAGTATAAACGTGGAACTAGAAGGCGTTCCTAACATCTGGTATTAGCGTGGAACTAGAAGGCGTTCCTAGCATCTTTTATTAGCGTGGAACTAGAAGGCGTTCCTAACATCTGGTATTAGAGTGGAACTAGAAGGCGTTCCTAACATCTGGTATTAGCGTGGAACTAGAAGGCGTTCCTAACATCTGGTATTAGCGTGGAACTAGAAGGCGTTCCTAGCATCTGGTATTAGCGTGGAACTAGAAGGCGTTCCTAACATCTGGTATTAGCGTGGAAATGGAAGGCGTTCCTAACATCTGGTATTAGCGTGGAACTCGAAGGCCTTCCTAACATCTGGTATTAGCGTGGAACTAGAAGGCGTTCCTAACATCTGGTATTAGCGTGGAACTAGAAGGCTATCCTAACATCTGGTATTAGCGTGGAATTAGAAGGCGTTCCTAACATCTGGTATTAGCGTGGAAATGGAAGGCGTTTCTAACATCTGGTATTAGCGTGGAACTAGAAGGCGTTCCTAACATCTGGTATTAGCGTGGAACTAGAAGGCGTTCCTAACATCTGGTATTATCGTGGAACTAGAAGGCGTTCTAAACATCTGGTATTAGCGTGGAACTAGAAGGCGATCCTAACATCTGGTATTAGCGTGAAACTGGAAGGCGTTCCTAACATCTGGTATTAGCGTGGAACTAGAAGGCGTTCCTATCATCTGGTATTAGCGTGGAACTAGAAGGCGTTCCTAACATCTGGTATTAGCGTGGAACTAGAAGGCGTTCCTAACATCTGGTATTAGCGTGGAGCTAGAAGGCGTTCCTAACATCTGGTATTAGCGTGGTACTAGAAGACGTTCCTAACATCTGGTATTAGCGTGGAACTAGAAGACGTTCCTAACATCTGGTATTAGCGTGGAACTAGAAGGCGTTCCTAACATCTGGTATCAGCGTGGAACTAGAAGACGTTCCTAACATCTGGTATTAGCGTGGAACTAGAAGACGTTCCTAACATCTGGTATTAGCGTGGAACTAGAAAGCGTTCCTAACATCTGGTATTAGCGTGGAACTAGAAGGCGTTCCTAACATCTGGTATTAGCGTGGAACTAGAAGGCGTTCCTAACATCTGGTATTAGCGTGGAATTAGAAGGCGTTCCTAACATCTGGTATTAGCGTGGAACTAGAAGGCGTTCCTAACATCTGGTATTAGCGTGGAACTAGAAGGCGTTCCTAACATCTGGTATTAGCGTGGAACTAGAAGGCGTTCCTAACATCTGGTATTAGCGTGGAACTAGAAGACGTTCCTAACATCTGGTATTAGCGTGGAACTAGAAGACGTTCCTAACATCTGGTATTAGCGTGGAATTAGAAGGCGTTCCTAACATCTGGTATTAGCGTGGAACTAGAAGACGTTCCTAACATCTGGTATTAGCGTGGAACTAGAAGACGTTCCTAACATCTGGTATTAGCGTGGAATTAGAAGACGTTCCTAACATCTGGTATTAGCGTGGAACTAGAAGACGTTCCTAACATCTGGTATTAGCGTGGAATTAGAAGGCGTTCCTAACATCTGGTATTAGCGTGGAACTAGATGACGTTCCTAACATCTGGTATTAGCGTGGAATTAGAAGGCGTTCCTAACATCTGGTATTAGCGTGGAACTAGAAGACGTTCCTAACATCTGGTATTAGCGTGGAACTAGAAGACGTTCCTAACATCTGGTATTAGCGTGGAACTAGAAGACGTTCCTAACATCTGGTATTAGCGTGGAATTAGAAGGCGTTCCTAACATCTGGTATTAGCGTGGAACTAGAAGACGTTCCTAACATCTGGTATTAGCGTGGAACTAGAAGGCGTTCCTAACATCTGGTATTAGCGTGGAACTAGAAGACGTTCCTAACATCTGGTATTAGCGTGGAATTAGAAGACGTTCCTAACATCTGGTATTAGCGTGGAACTAGAAGACGTTCCTAACATCTGGTATTAGCGTGGAATTAGAAGACGTTCCTAACATCTGGTATTAGCGTGGAACTAGAAGACGTTCCTAACATCTGGTATTAGCGTGGAATTAGAAGGCGTTCCTAACATCTGGTATTAGCTTGGAACTAGAAGACGTTCCTAACATCTGGTATTAGCGTGGAACTAGAAGACGTTCCTAACATCTGGTATTAGCGTGGAATTAGAAGGCGTTCCTAACATCTGGTATTAGCGTGGAACTAGAAGACGTTCCTAACATCTGGTATTAGCGTGGAACTAGAAGACGTTCCTAACATCTGGTATTAGCGTGGAATTAGAAGGCGTTCCTAACATCTGGTATTAGCGTGGAACTAGAAGGCGTTCCTAACATCTGGTATTAGCGTGGAACTAGAAGGCGTTCCTAACATCTGGTATTAGCGTGGAACTAGAAGACGTTCCTAACATCTGGTATTAGCGTGGAACTAGAAGACGTTCCTAACATCTGGTATTAGCGTGGAACTAGAAGACGTTCCTAACATCTGGTATTAGCGTGGAACTAGAAGACGTTCCTAACATCTGGTATTAGCGTGGAACTAGAAGGCGTTCCTAACATCTGGTATTAGCGTGGAACTAGAAGACGTTCCTAACATCTGGTATTAGCGTGGAACTAGAAGACGTTCCTAACATCTGGTATTAGCGTGGAACTAGAAGACGTTCCTAACATCTGGTATTAGCGTGGAACTAGAAGACGTTCCTAACATCTGGTATTAGCGTGGAACTAGAAGACGTTCCTAACATCTGGTATTAGCGTGGAATTAGAAGGCGTTCCTAACATCTGGTATTAGCGTGGAACTAGAAGACGTTCCTAACATCTGGTATTAGCGTGGAACTAGAAGACGTTCCTAACATCTGGTATTAGCGTGGAACTAGAAGGCGTTCCTAACATCTGGTATTAGCGTGGAATTAGAAGGCGTTCCTAACATCTGGTATTAGCGTGGAACTAGAAGACGTTCCTAACATCTGGTATTAGCGTGGAATTAGAAGACGTTCCTAACATCTGGTATTAGCGTGGAACTAGAAGACGTTCCTAACATCTGGTATTAGCGTGGAACTAGAAGGCGTTCCTAACATCTGGTATTAGCGTGGAATTAGAAGACGTTCCTAACATCTGGTATTAGCGTGGAACTAGAAGGTGTTCCTAACATCTTGTATTAGCGTGGAACTAGAAGACGTTCCTAACATCTGGTATTAGCGTGGAACTAGAAGACGTTCCTAACATCTGGTATTAGCGTGGAATTAGAAGGCGTTCCTAACATCTGGTATTAGCTTGGAACTAGATGGCGTTCCTAACATCTGGTACTAGCGTGGAACTAGAAGGCGTTCCTAACATCTGGTATTAGCGTGGAACTAGAAGGCGTTCCTAGCATGTAGTATAAACGTGGAACTAGAAGGCATTCCTGTCATCTGGTATTAGCGTGGAACTAGAAGGCGTTCCTAACATCTGGTATTAGCGTGGAATTAAAAGGCGTTCCTAGCATGTAGTATAAACGTGGAACTAGAAGGCGTTCCTAACATCTGGTATTAGCGTGGAACTAGAAGGCGTTCCTAGCATCTTTTATTAGCGTGGAACTAGAAGGCGTTCCTAACATCTTGTATTAGAGTGGAACTAGAAGGCGTTCCTAACATCTGGTATTAGCGTGGAACTAGAAGGCGTTCCTAACATCTGGTATTAGCGTGGAACTAGAAGGCGTTCCTAGCATCTGGTATTAGCGTGGAACTAGAAGGCGTTCCTAACATCTGGTATTAGCGTGGAAATGGAAGGCGTTCCTAACATCTGGTATTAGCGTGGAACTCGAAGGCCTTCCTAACATCTGGTATTAGCGTGGAACTAGAAGGCGTTCCTAACATCTGGTATTAGCGTGGAACTAGAAGGCTATCCTAACATCTGGTATTAGCGTGGAATTAGAAGGCGTTCCTAACATCTGGTATTAGCGTGGAAATGGAAGGCGTTTCTAACATCTGGTATTAGCGTGGAACTAGAAGGCGTTCCTAACATCTGGTATTATCGTGGAACTAGAAGGCGTTCTAAACATCTGGTATTAGCGTGGAACTAGAAGGCGATCCTAACATCTGGTATTAGCGTGAAACTGGAAGGCGTTCCTAACATCTGGTATTAGCGTGGAACTAGAAGGCGTTCCTATCATCTGGTATTAGCGTGGAACTAGAAGGCGTTCCTAACATCTGGTATTAGCGTGGAACTAGAAGGCGTTCCTAACATCTGGTATTAGCGTGGAACTAGAAGGCGTTCCTAACATCTGGTATTAGCGTGGTACTAGAAGACGTTCCTAACATCTGGTATTAGCGTGGAACTAGAAGACGTTCCTAACATCTGGTATTAGCGTGGAACTAGAAGGCGTTCCTAACATCTGGTATCAGCGTGGAACTAGAAGACGTTCCTAACATCTGGTATTAGCGTGGAACTAGAAGACGTTCCTAACATCTGGTATTAGCGTGGAACTAGAAAGCGTTCCTAACATCTGGTATTAGCGTGGAACTAGAAGGCGTTCCTAACATCTGGTATTAGCGTGGAACTAGAAGGCGTTCCTAACATCTGGTATTAGCGTGGAATTAGAAGGCGTTCCTAACATCTGGTATTAGCGTGGAACTAGAAGGCGTTCCTAACATCTGGTATTAGCGTGGAACTAGAAGGCGTTCCTAACATCTGGTATTAGCGTGGAACTAGAAGGCGTTCCTAACATCTGGTATTAGCGTGGAACTAGAAGACGTTCCTAACATCTGGTATTAGCGTGGAACTAGAAGACGTTCCTAACATCTGGTATTAGCGTGGAATTAGAAGGCGTTCCTAACATCTGGTATTAGCGTGGAACTAGAAGACGTTCCTAACATCTGGTATTAGCGTGGAACTAGAAGACGTTCCTAACATCTGGTATTAGCGTGGAATTAGAAGACGTTCCTAACATCTGGTATTAGCGTGGAACTAGAAGACGTTCCTAACATCTGGTATTAGCGTGGAATTAGAAGGCGTTCCTAACATCTGGTATTAGCGTGGAACTAGATGACGTTCCTAACATCTGGTATTAGCGTGGAATTAGAAGGCGTTCCTAACATCTGGTATTAGCGTGGAACTAGAAGACGTTCCTAACATCTGGTATTAGCGTGGAACTAGAAGACGTTCCTAACATCTGGTATTAGCGTGGAACTAGAAGACGTTCCTAACATCTGGTATTAGCGTGGAATTAGAAGGCGTTCCTAACATCTGGTATTAGCGTGGAACTAGAAGACGTTCCTAACATCTGGTATTAGCGTGGAACTAGAAGGCGTTCCTAACATCTGGTATTAGCGTGGAACTAGAAGACGTTCCTAACATCTGGTATTAGCGTGGAATTAGAAGACGTTCCTAACATCTGGTATTAGCGTGGAACTAGAAGACGTTCCTAACATCTGGTATTAGCGTGGAATTAGAAGACGTTCCTAACATCTGGTATTAGCGTGGAACTAGAAGACGTTCCTAACATCTGGTATTAGCGTGGAATTAGAAGGCGTTCCTAACATCTGGTATTAGCTTGGAACTAGAAGACGTTCCTAACATCTGGTATTAGCGTGGAACTAGAAGACGTTCCTAACATCTGGTATTAGCGTGGAATTAGAAGGCGTTCCTAACATCTGGTATTAGCGTGGAACTAGAAGACGTTCCTAACATCTGGTATTAGCGTGGAACTAGAAGACGTTCCTAACATCTGGTATTAGCGTGGAATTAGAAGGCGTTCCTAACATCTGGTATTAACGTGGAACTAGAAGGCGTTCCTAACATCTGGTATTAGCGTGGAACTAGAAGGCGTTCCTAACATCTGGTATTAGCGTGGAACTAGAAGACGTTCCTAACATCTGGTATTAGCGTGGAACTAGAAGACGTTCCTAACATCTGGTATTAGCGTGGAACTAGAAGACGTTCCTAACATCTGGTATTAGCGTGGAACTAGAAGACGTTCCTAACATCTGGTATTAGCGTGGAACTAGAAGGCGTTCCTAACATCTGGTATTAGCGTGGAACTAGAAGACGTTCCTAACATCTGGTATTAGCGTGGAACTAGAAGACGTTCCTAACATCTGGTATTAGCGTGGAACTAGAAGACGTTCCTAACATCTGGTATTAGCGTGGAACTAGAAGACGTTCCTAACATCTGGTATTAGCGTGGAACTAGAAGACGTTCCTAACATCTGGTATTAGCGTGGAATTAGAAGGCGTTCCTAACATCTGGTATTAGCGTGGAACTAGAAGACGTTCCTAACATCTGGTATTAGCGTGGAACTAGAAGACGTTCCTAACATCTGGTATTAGCGTGGAACTAGAAGGCGTTCCTAACATCTGGTATTAGCGTGGAATTAGAAGGCGTTCCTAACATCTGGTATTAGCGTGGAACTAGAAGACGTTCCTAACATCTGGTATTAGCGTGGAATTAGAAGACGTTCCTAACATCTGGTATTAGCGTGGAACTAGAAGACGTTCCTAACATCTGGTATTAGCGTGGAACTAGAAGGCGTTCCTAACATCTGGTATTAGCGTGGAATTAGAAGACGTTCCTAACATCTGGTATTAGCGTGGAACTAGATGGTGTTCCTAACATCTTGTATTAGCGTGGAACTAGAAGACGTTCCTAACATCTGGTATTAGCGTGGAACTAGAAGACGTTCCTAACATCTGGTATTAGCGTGGAATTAGAAGGCGTTCCTAACATCTGGTATTAGCTTGGAACTAGATGGCGTTCCTAACATCTGGTACTAGCGTGGAACTAGAAGGCGTTCCTAACATCTGGTATTAGCGTGGAACTAGAAGGCGTTCCTAACATCTGGTATTAGCGTGGAACTAGAAGGCGTTCCTAACATCTGGTATTAGCGTGGAACTAGAAGACGTTCCTAACATCTGGTATTAGCGTGGAATTAGAAGACGTTCCTAACATCTGGTATTAGCGTGGAACTAGAAGACGTTCCTAACATCTGGTATTAGCGTGGAACTAGAAGGCGTTCCTAACTTCTGGTATTAGCGTGGAATTAGAAGACGTTCCTAACATCTGGTATTAGCGTGGAACTAGAAGGTGTTCCTAACATCTTGTATTAGCGTGGAACTAGAAGACGTTCCTAACATCTGGTATTAGCGTGGAACTAGAAGACGTTCCTAACATCTGGTATTAGCGTGGAATTAGAAGGCGTTCCTAACATCTGGTATTAGCGTGGAACTAGAAGACGTTCCTAACATCTGGTATTAGCGTGGAACTAGAAGGCGTTCCTAACATCTGGTATTAGCGTGGAACTAGAAGACGTTCCTAACATCTGGTATTAGCGTGGAACTAGAAGGCGTTCCTAACATCTGGTATTAGCGTGGAACTAGAAGACGTTCCTAACATCTGGTATTAGCGTGGAACTAGAAGGCGTTCCTAACATCTGGTATTAGCGTGGAACTAGAAGGCGTTCCTAACATCTGGTATTAGCGTGGTACTAGAAGACGTTCCTAACATCTGGTATTAGCGTGGAACTAGAAGGCGTTCCTAACATCTGGTATTAGCGTGGAACTAGAAGGCGTTCCTAGCATGTAGTATAAACGTGGAACTAGAAGGCGTTCCTATCATCTGGTATTAGCGTGGAACTAGAAGGCGTTCCTAGCATGTAGTATAAACGTGGAACTAGAAGGCGTTCCTATCATCTGGTATTAGCGTGGAACTAGATGGCGTTCCTAGCATGTAGTATAAACGTGGAACTAGAAGGCGTTCCTATCATCTGGTATTAGCGTGGAACTAGAAGGCGTTCCTAACATCTGGTATTAGCGTGGAATTAGGAGGCGTTCCTAGCATGTAGTATAAACGTGGAACTAGAAGGCGTTCCTAACATCTGGTATTAGCGTGGAACTAGAAGGCGTTCCTAGCATCTTTTATTAGCGTGGAACTAGAAGGCGTTATTAACATCTGGTATTAGCGTGGAACTAGAAGGCGTTCCTAACATCTGGTAATAGAGTGAAACTAGAAGGCGTTCCTAACATCTGGTATTAGCGTGGAACTAGAAGACGTTCCTAACATCTGGTATTAGCGTGGAACTAGAAGGCGTTCCTAACATCTGGTATTAGCGTGGAACTAGAAGACGTTCCTAACATCTGGTATTAGCGTGGAACTAGAAGGCGTTCCTAACATCTGGTAATAGAGTGAAACTAGAAGGCGTTCCTAACATCTGGTATTAGCGTGGAACTAGAAGACGTTCCTAACATCTGGTATTAGCGTGGAACTAGAAGGCGTTCCTAACATCTGGTAATAGAGTGAAACTAGAAGGCGTTCCTAACATCTGGTATTAGCGTGGAACTAGAAGACGTTCCTAACATCTGGTATTAGCGTGGAACTAGAAGGCGTTCCTAACATCTGGTAATAGAGTGAAACTAGAAGGCGTTCCTAACATCTGGTATTAGGGTGGAACTAGAAGACGTTCCTAACATCTGGTATTAGCGTGGAACTAGAAGGCGTTCCTAACATCTGGTAATAGAGTGAAACTAGAAGGCGTTCCTAACATCTGGTATTAGCGTGGAACTAGAAGACGTTCCTAACATCTGGTATTAGCGTGGAACTAGAAGGCGTTCCTAACATCTGGTAATAGAGTGAAACTAGAAGGCGTTCCTAACATCTGGTATTAGCGTGAAACTAGAAGACGTTCCTAACATCTGGTATTAGCGTGGAACTAGAAGGCGTTCCTAACATCTGGTATTAGCGTGGAACTAGAAGGCGTTCCTAACATCTGGTATTAGCGTGGAATTAGAAGGCGTTCCTAACATCTGGTATTAGCGTGGAACTAGAAGGCGTTCCTAACATCTGGTATTAGCGTGGAACTAGAAGGCGTTCCTAACATCTGGTATTAGCGTGGAACTAGAAGACGTTCCTAACATCTGGTATTAGCGTGGAACTAGAAGGCGTTCCTAACATCTGGTATTAGCGTGGAACTAGAAGGCGTTCCTAACATCTGGTATTAGCGTGGAACTAGAAGGCGTTCCTAACATCTGGTATTAGCGTGGAACTAGAAGGCGTTCCTAACATCTGGTATTAGCGTGGAACTAGAGGGCGTTCCTAACATCTGGTATTAGCGTGGAACTAGAAGGCGTTCCTAACATCTGGTATTAGCGTGGAACTAGAAGACGTTCCTAACATCTGGTATTAGCGTGGAACTAGAAGGCGTTCCTAACATCTGGTATTAGCGTGGAACTAGAAGGCGTTCCTAACATCTGGTATTAGCGTGGAACTAGAAGGCGTTCCTAACATCTGGTAATAGAGTGAAACTAGAAGGCGTTCCTAACATCTGGTAATAGAGTGAAACTAGAAGGCGTTCCTAACATCTGGTATTAGCGTGGAACTAGAAGGCGTTCCTAACATCTGGTAATAGAGTGAAACTAGAAGGCGTTCCTAACATCTGGTAATAGAGTGAAACTAGAAGGCGTTCCTAACATCTGGTAATAGAGTGAAACTAGAAGGCGTTCCTAACATCTGGTATTAGCGTGGAACTAGAAGGCGTTCCTAACATCTGGTAATAGAGTGAAACTAGAAGGCGTTCCTAACATCTGGTAATAGAGTGAAACTAGAAGGCGTTCCTAACATCTGGTATTAGCGTGGAACTAGAAGGCGTTCCTAACATCTGGTAATAGAGTGAAACTAGAAGGCGTTCCTAACATCTGGTATTAGCGTGGAACTAGAAGACGTTCCTAACATCTGGTATTAGCGTGGAACTAGAAGGCGTTCCTAACATCTGGTATTAGCGTGGAACTAGAAGGCGTTCCTAACATCTGGTATTAGCGTGGAATTAGAAGGCGTTCCTAACATCTGGTATTAGCGTGGAACTAGAAGGCGTTCCTAACATCTGGTATTAGCGTGGAACTAGAAGGCGTTCCTAACATCTGGTATTAGCGTGGAACTAGAAGACGTTCCTAACATCTGGTATTAGCGTGGAACTAGAAGGCGTTCCTAACATCTGGTATTAGCGGGGAACTAGAAGGCGTTCCTAACATCTGGTATTAGCGTGGAACTAGAAGGCGTTCCTAACATCTGGTATTAGCGTGGAACTAGAAGGCGTTCCTAACATCTGGTATTAGCGTGGAACTAGAAGACGTTCCTAACATCTGGTATTAGCGTGGAACTAGAAGGCGTTCCTAACATCTGGTATTAGCGTGGAACTAGAAGGCGTTCCTAACATCTGGTATTAGCGTGGAACTAGAAGGCGTTCCTAACATCTGGTATTAGCGTGGAACTAGAAGACGTTCCTAACATCTGGTATTAGCGTGGAACTAGAAGGCGTTCCTAACATCTGGTATTAGCGTGGAACTAGAAGACGTTCCTAACATCTGGTATTAGCGTGGAACTAGAAGGCGTTCCTAACATCTGGTATTAGCGTGGAACTAGAAGGCGTTCCTAACATCTGGTATTAGCGTGGAACTAGAAGGCGTTCCTAACATCTGGTATTAGCGTGGAACTAGAAGACGTTCCTAACATCTGGTATTAGCGTGGAACTAGAAGGCGTTCCTAACATCTGGTATTAGCGTGGAACTAGAAGACGTTCCTAACATCTGGTATTAGCGTGGAACTAGAAGGCGTTCCTAACATCTGGTATTAGCGTGGAATTAGAAGACGTTCCTAACATCTGGTATTAGCGTGGAACTAGAAGGCGTTCCTAACATCTGGTATTAGCGTGGAACTAGAAGACGTTCCTAACATCTGGTATTAGCGTGGAACTAGAAGGCGTTCCTAACATCTGGTATTAGCGTGGAACTAGAAGACGTTCCTAACATCTGGTATTAGCGTGGAACTAGAAGGCGTTCCTAACATCTGGTATTAGCGTGGAACTAGAAGACGTTCCTAACATCTGGTATTAGCGTGGAACTAGAAGACGTTCCTAACATCTGGTATTAGCGTGGAACTAGAAAGCGTTCCTAACATCTGGTATTAGCGTGGAACTAGAAGGCGTTCCTAACATCTGGTATTAGCGTGGAACTAGAAGGCGTTCCTAACATCTGGTATTAGCGTAGAATTAGAAGGCGTTCCTAACATCTGGTATTAGCGTGGAACTAGAAGGCGTTCCTAACATCTGGTATTAGCGTAGAATTAGAAGACGTTCCTAACATCTGGTATTAGCGTGGAACTAGAAGACGTTCCTAACATCTGGTATTAGCGTGGAACTAGAAGGCGTTCCTAACATCTGGTATTAGCGTAGAATTAGAAGACGTTCCTAACATCTGGTATTAGCGTGGAACTAGAAGACGTTCCTAACATCTGGTATTAGCGTAGAATTAGAAGACGTTCCTAACATCTGGTATTAGCGTGGAACTAGAAGGCGTTCCTAACATCTGGTATTAGCGTGGAACTAGAAGGCGTTCCTAACATCTGGTATTAGCGTGGAACTAGAAGACGTTCCTAACATCTGGTATTAGCGTGGAACTAGAAGGCGTTCCTAACATCTGGTATTAGCGTGGAACTAGAAGACGTTCCTAACATCTGGTATTAGCGTGGAACTAGAAGACGTTCCTAACATCTGGTATTAGCGTGGAACTAGAAGGCGTTCCTAACATCTGGTATTAGCGTGGAACTAGAAGGCGTTCCTAACATCTGGTATTAGGGTGGAACTAGAAGACGTTCCTAACATCTGGTATTAGCGTGGAACTAGAAGACGTTCCTAACATCTGGTATTAGCGTGGAACTAGAAGGCGTTCCTAACATCTGGTATTAGCGTGGAACTAGAAGGCGTTCCTAACATCTGGTATTAGCGTGGAACTAGAAGGCGTTCCTAACATCTGGTATTAGCGTGGAACTAGAAGGCGTTCCTAACATCTGGTATTAGCGTGGAACTAGAAGGCGTTCCTAACATCTGGTATTAGCGTAGAATTAGAAGACGTTCCTAACATCTGGTATTAGCGTGGAACTAGAAGGCGTTCCTAACATCTGGTATTAGCGTGGAACTAGAAGGCGTTCCTAACATCTGGTATTAGCGTGGAACTAGAAGGCGTTCCTAACATCTGGTATTAGCGTGGAACTAGAAGGCGTTCCTAACATCTGGTATTAGCGTGGAACTAGAAGACGTTCCTAACATCTGGTATTAGCGTGGAACTAGAAGGCGTTCCTAACATCTGGTATTAGCGTGGAACTAGAAGGCGTTCCTAACATCTGGTATTAGCGTGGAACTAGAAGGCGTTCCTAACATCTGGTATTAGCGTGGAACTAGAAGACGTTCCTAACATCTGGTATTAGCGTGGAACTAGAAGGCGTTCCTAACATCAGGTATTAGCGTGGAACTAGAAGACGTTCCTAACATCTGGTATTAGCGTGGAACTAGAAGGCGTTCCTAACATCTGGTATTAGCGTGGAACTAGAAGGCGTTCCTAACATCTGGTATTAGCGTGGAACTAGAATACGTTCCTAACATCTGGTATTAGCGTGGAACTAGAAGGCGTTCCTAACATCTGGTATTAGCGTGGAACTAGAAGACGTTCCTAACATCTGGTATTAGCGTGGAACTAGAAGGCGTTCCTAACATCTGGTATTAGCGTGGAACTAGAAGACTTTCCTAACATCTGGTATTAGCGTGGAACTAGAAGACGTTCTTAACATCTGGTATTAGCGTGGAACTAGAAGGCGTTCCTAACATCTGGTATTAGCGTGGAACTAGAAGGCGTTCCTAACATCTGGTATTAGCGTGGAACTAGAAGGCGTTCCTAACATCTGGTATTAGCGTGGAACTAGAAGACGTTCCTAACATCTGGTATTAGCGTGGAACTAGAAGGCGTTCCTAACATCTGGTATTAGCGTGGAACTAGAAGACTTTCCTAACATCTGGTATTAGCGTGGAACTAGAAGACGTTCCTAACATCTGGTATTAGCGTGGAACTAGAAGGCGTTCCTAACATCTGGTATTAGCGTGGAACTAGAAGACGTTCCTAACATCTGGTATTAGCGTGGAACTAGAAGGCGTTCCTAACATCTGGTATTAGCGTGGAACTAGAAGGCGTTCCTAACATCTGGTATTAGCGTGGAACTAGAAGGCGTTCCTAACATCTGGTATTAGCGTGGAACTAGAAGGCGTTCCTAACATCTGGTATTAGCGGGGAACTAGAAGGCGTTCCTAACATCTGGTATTAGCGTGGAACTAGAAGGCGTTCCTAACATCTGGTATTAGCGTGGAATTAGAAGGCGTTCCTAGCATCTGGTATTAGCGTGGAACTAGAATGCGTTCCTAACATCTGGTATTAGCGTGGAACTAGAAGGTTTTCCTAGCAACTGGTATCAGCGTGGAACTAGAAGGCATTCCTAACACTTGGTATCAGCGTGGAACTAGAAGGTTTCCTAGCAACTGGTACTAACTTGGGACTAGAAGGCGTTCCTAACATCTGGTATTAGCGTGGAAGTAGAAAGTGTTCCTAAATTCTATTCATGAGATGATGGTAAAATATGGAAACTTAAGTGAAATATATGGAAGCAGACCAATTCATGGCACAAATAATTCTATATAAAGTAAGTGTAAATTTTCCGGTAGTTGAATGCTCACCCTTTACTTTTTTCAAAGCATAAAGAAGAGTGCCTGAAAAGCAGAACTTGAATTTGGTTTTGTATTAAACAGAGTAAATTAGTAATTTGCTAACAGCTGACAATACTAGTTCTTCTCAGTTATCAAAAACTAACTAAATAAATAATTATTACATCTTTTTATAGTGATATTTATAAAGTAATAAAATTGTTTTCACTTTATAAAACTTCACCTTTCAATATCGGTAAATTTCATATGAAGACTTCAAAGTATGAAATGTCTCTACACAAGGGTTATTTTAGAGAGAACGTGATAAAGAAGTTTTGCTCTTTAGGCAAGACTTCTAGAGCAAGATAAACCTCCATGTAATCCCAATCGAAAGAGTTAATTGAGATATCGATATTTGGACAGTGATTTGAACAGACCGTAACATTTAGATGTGAAAGTATCAGTTAGCAGGAAGAAGCTTAATGGTGCAATAATACGTAGAAGTAAATTTAACTAATAAAGAACTATTTAATTCTTACTCAATAGTTCTTAAAATCGTGACTATGAAAAGCAGAGCGCAATGGAATGGCTAATAAAACATAAAAAGAAATTCTCGGTTCCCTGATAACGGTAGATGGTAGTTCGTTATGACGTCATTTATTACTATTGGTTTTATTAGAGGGCATTTGTGTAATGGAAAAAGTAATTAATAATGTTTTAGACCTCTAATAATTTAAACCTTTTTCCCAGTATTCAGTAACATAGAATAACCCTTTGGTTAATAAAATTATGATGTAACAAAACTAAGATTCAATTCTGAATATACAAAGATCCGGCCAAACGCCGAGAGGAAACCAAATAGCTACGCCGCTGACCTGGAGTTTGCGCATTGGATGGCTTGTTTTGATTAATGGCCTGGAAAGAAGACAATAGAGAAACCCTATATCAGCCCAGACCGAGGTTAATACGAACAATGGCAATATTAAGCCAACAAGGATCAAGTAACCGATGGCACGGTGTAATGAACCCATATAAACAGAAAGCTTGGGATGTCTCTTCGAACACTCCTACTTCTGATTCTTATTGCAAATAATAGTCGCTTTGTGGCTTAAAGGTGATCAGTCGATTTGTCAATGAGAGGTGATAAAGAGAATTTTCGTTACTCTTAGGAAGAAGTTATAAGAATAACCTCTTGGTTTACCCATGTACAGAGATTCATTTTCTCAGTATACATTCTGTCTACCAGATTCATTAGGTTTGGTTAGAAAATGGGAAAGAATACGACCGGAATTAAATGGTACTAGTAGAGAAGGCTATAGTTGAGACGGATCGCTTGGGCGGGAGCCAATAGGAAAGCCGGATTTGTTACCCCACCACTTTCCAAGATGGTGGCGCCCATATGGCGGGAACAAGATGGCGGCGCCCATATGGCGAGAACAAGATGGCGTCTCGCTCTAGTGTCCTAACCTAAGAAAAAGTGTTGTATGTTTAGAGTGTATTTTGGTTAGATGGGGGGTATATACCTAGATTGACCATAGCCTACATAGCTAGACAACAAACACATAGCCTGACAACGGATACATAGCCTGGCAACAGATACATAGCCTTACAACAAATACATAGCCTGACAACAGAGCTAGATCAAATGACCAACGTTTCACCTAAACAACATTGAAAAACAGTTTAACCGACCAACATACACGAAGTTCAATCGAACAACATTTACACCAAGTTGTAATTGGTTATGGTTAGCGAAGGCTCTGGCAAAAGCCTTTATGATCTGAGCTTTAGACCTTAGACAATATATAGATAGAAAGACGCATACCAAAAAAAAGCTATGTAGAAACCGTCAAGGCCTTTATGATCTGAGCTTTCTACATATTGTCCAGGTATGTTGTATCAATTACAACATACTGACTAAGACAAATACCTCCATCAAACCTTAGGTAAAGCTACCCTAGGGTCCGGCCTTAGGTAAAGTAACCCTAGAGTCAGGCGTTAAGTAAAGGCACCATGGGGTCAGGCCTTATTTAAAGCCTCTCTGGAGTCAGACCTTAAGTGAAGCTACCTTGGAGTCAGGCCTTATTTAAAGCCTCTTTGGAGCTATACTTCAGGTAAAGCTACCTTAGAGTCAGCCCTTAAGTAAAAGCTATCCTGGAGTTAGGTCTTAGGTTGATCCACCCGGGAGTCAGGCCTTAGGTAAGGTCACCCTAGAGTCATGCTTGAGGTCGGGTATCAGGCCTCGGGTAAAGTATCTCTGGAGTCAGCCCTTAGGTAAAGCAACCCCTGAGTCGGGTCATAGGTAAAACCGGCCTGGAGTGGTTAGCTACGTAAAAACAGTTACCAATCCATAACCTCACAATAGTATACGTCCTGTATTAAGCCAATATGCATGATGCCGTACATAGGCCTACATATTGTGTTAAGTCAATATGCAATGGTGTTTATTATTATACGTTTCATTACAGGTGTAGATAAGTTCACCACACACACAGAGTTCGACAAATAAATGCATGTTAAAAACCTTTACAGTAATATTGTTATCCGTTATCACCCGACCGCGATAGCGCACTCTGAATATATCAGCATAACCGTAGCAAATGACGTCAAACAAAATGTCGGACGGCATATGTAATATCGGTGGGTCATACGTTACCATCTGTATAGGATTAACTGTTGCCTGTATAGGTATGCCACTTATACTTGGTATAACACTAGTCCATCTGTAGGGCAATCACAGGCAAAGCCTTAGGCCTGTTACATTCTTGTGTTATGTCCTATGACCATGTTCTGACGCTAGTCAAGTGCTTCTCATCTTAAACAGGATTTATCTTTTACCCCCGAAGTGGAGTATCGCGTCTTCTCATCTACAGGGCATACTATGATAAAGAAGAGGATCATCAGGGCCTCTAGCATGTCTAAGGTAGCACTTCCAATATACTCTGGTACGAAAAAGGATCATCATGGCATCTAGCACGTCTAACGTAGCACTTCCATTATACTCTGGTACAGAAGAGGTCATCACAGCATCTGCCATGAACAAAGATATTGTGATGGGTTATGCATTGGTAGCTGTTCTTACGGAGCAGTTGTCTTAGCTAATTCATTGCTCTAGATAGTTACGTAAATATTGTCTTGGGTCATGGGTCGTTGATCGTTTTTCCGTAGCTTTTGTGGTAGGGTATGTATTGGTAGCTATCTTCACGGCGCCTTTGTGATAGGTTATGCAATTATATAGGCATTTACGTAACTTTTGTCTTAGATCATGTATTGATAGATGTCTATACGTAGTCGTTTACTAGACAGCTGTCTTTACGGAGCTATTGTAATGGGGAATGCATTGGTATTAGCCTGACGTAACTATTGTGATGGGGTATACATTGGTAGCTGTCTTTTCGTAGCTATTGTCCTTGCCCGTGCTTTTGATATATGTCTTTGTAACTATTGTGATAGGGAATGTATTTGTAGCTGTCTCTACGGAGCAATTGTGATAGGTTAAGCATTGGTAGCGCTATTTACTTAGCTAATGTGATGAGTTATGTGTTGGTAGCTGTCTTTACGGAGCTATTGTGATAAGTAATGCATTGGTAGCCGTCCATACCTTGCTGTTGTCGTAGTTCATGCAATGGTAGGGTTTTCCTTACGGAGCTATTGTGATAAGTAATGCATTGGTAGCCGTCCATACCTTGCTGTTGTCGTAGTTCATGCTATGGTATGTTTTCCTTACGGCTATTGTCTTAGCTCATGCATTGATATAGGTCTTTACGAAAGTATTATCTTGGGTCATGCATTGGTAGCCGTCCATACCTTGCTGTTGTCGTAGTTCATGCTATGGTATGTTTTCCTTACGGCTATTGTCTTAGCTCATGCATTGATATAGGTCTTTACGAAAGTATTATCTTGGGTCATGCATTGGTAGCCGTCCATACCTTGCTGTTGTCGTAGTTCATGCTATGGTATGTTTTCCTTACGGCTATTGTCTTAGCTCATGCATTGATATAGGTCTTTACGAAAGTATTATCTTGGGTCATGCATTGGTAGCCGTCCATACCTTGCTGTTGTCGTAGTTCATGCTATGGTATGTTTTCCTTACGGCTATTGTCTTAGCTCATGCATTGATATAGGTCTTTACGAAAGTATTATCTTGGGTCATGCATTGGTAGCCGTCCATACCTTGCTGTTGTCGTAGTTCATGCTATGGTATGTTTTCCTTACGGCTATTGTCTTAGCTCATGCATTGATATAGGTCTTTACGAAAGTATTATCTTGGGTCATGCATTGGTAGCCGTCCATACCTTGCTGTTGTCGTAGTTCATGCTATGGTATGTTTTCCTTACGGCTATTGTCTTAGCTCATGCATTGATATAGGTCTTTACGAAAGTATTATCTTGGGTCATGCATTGGTAGCCGTCCATACCTTGCTGTTGTCGTAGTTCATGCTATGGTATGTTTTCCTTACGGCTATTGTCTTAGCTCATGCATTGATATAGGTCTTTACGAAAGTATTATCTTGGGTCATGCATTGGTAGCCGTCCATACCTTGCTGTTGTCGTAGTTCATGCTATGGTATGTTTTCCTTACGGCTATTGTCTTAGCTCATGCATTGATATAGGTCTTTACGAAAGTATTATCTTGGGTCATGCATTGGTAGCCGTCCATACCTTGCTGTTGTCGTAGTTCATGCTATGGTATGTTTTCCTTACGGCTATTGTCTTAGCTCATGCATTGATATAGGTCTTTACGAAAGTATTATCTTGGGTCATGCATTGGTAGCCGTCCATACCTTGCTGTTGTCGTAGTTCATGCTATGGTATGTTTTCCTTACGGCTATTGTCTTAGCTCATGCATTGATATAGGTCTTTACGAAAGTATTATCTTGGGTCATGCATTGGTAGCCGTCCATACCTTGCTGTTGTCGTAGTTCATGCTATGGTATGTTTTCCTTACGGCTATTGTCTTAGCTCATGCATTGATATAGGTCTTTACGAAAGTATTATCTTGGGTCATGCATTGGTAGCCGTCCATACCTTGCTGTTGTCGTAGTTCATGCTATGGTATGTTTTCCTTACGGCTATTGTCTTAGCTCATGCATTGATATAGGTCTTTACGAAAGTATTATCTTGGGTCATGCATTGGTAGCCGTCCATACCTTGCTGTTGTCGTAGTTCATGCTATGGTATGTTTTCCTTACGGCTATTGTCTTAGCTCATGCATTGATATAGGTCTTTACGAAAGTATTATCTTGGGTCATGCATTGGTAGCCGTCCATACCTTGCTGTTGTCGTAGTTCATGCTATGGTATGTTTTCCTTACGGCTATTGTCTTAGCTCATGCATTGATATAGGTCTTTACGAAAGTATTATCTTGGGTCATGCATTGGTAGCCGTCCATACCTTGCTGTTGTCGTAGTTCATGCTATGGTATGTTTTCCTTACGGCTATTGTCTTAGCTCATGCATTGATATAGGTCTTTACGAAAGTATTATCTTGGGTCATGCATTGGTAGCCGTCCATACCTTGCTGTTGTCGTAGTTCATGCTATGGTATGTTTTCCTTACGGCTATTGTCTTAGCTCATGCATTGATATAGGTCTTTACGAAAGTATTATCTTGGGTCATGCATTGGTAGCCGTCCATACCTTGCTGTTGTCGTAGTTCATGCTATGGTATGTTTTCCTTACGGCTATTGTCTTAGCTCATGCATTGATATAGGTCTTTACGAAAGTATTATCTTGGGTCATGCATTGGTAGCCGTCCATACCTTGCTGTTGTCGTAGTTCATGCTATGGTATGTTTTCCTTACGGCTATTGTCTTAGCTCATGCATTGATATAGGTCTTTACGAAAGTATTATCTTGGGTCATGCATTGGTAGCCGTCCATACCTTGCTGTTGTCGTAGTTCATGCTATGGTATGTTTTCCTTACGGCTATTGTCTTAGCTCATGCATTGATATAGGTCTTTACGAAAGTATTATCTTGGGTCATGCATTGGTAGCCGTCCATACCTTGCTGTTGTCGTAGTTCATGCTATGGTATGTTTTCCTTACGGCTATTGTCTTAGCTCATGCATTGATATAGGTCTTTACGAAAGTATTATCTTGGGTCATGCATTGGTAGCCGTCCATACCTTGCTGTTGTCGTAGTTCATGCTATGGTATGTTTTCCTTACGGCTATTGTCTTAGCTCATGCATTGATATAGGTCTTTACGAAAGTATTATCTTGGGTCATGCATTGGTAGCCGTCCATACCTTGCTGTTGTCGTAGTTCATGCTATGGTATGTTTTCCTTACGGCTATTGTCTTAGCTCATGCATTGATATAGGTCTTTACGAAAGTATTATCTTGGGTCATGCATTGGTAGCCGTCCATACCTTGCTGTTGTCGTAGTTCATGCTATGGTATGTTTTCCTTACGGCTATTGTCTTAGCTCATGCATTGATATAGGTCTTTACGAAAGTATTATCTTGGGTCATGCATTGGTAGCCGTCCATACCTTGCTGTTGTCGTAGTTCATGCTATGGTATGTTTTCCTTACGGCTATTGTCTTAGCTCATGCATTGATATAGGTCTTTACGAAAGTATTATCTTGGGTCATGCATTGGTAGCCGTCCATACCTTGCTGTTGTCGTAGTTCATGCTATGGTATGTTTTCCTTACGGCTATTGTCTTAGCTCATGCATTGATATAGGTCTTTACGAAAGTATTATCTTGGGTCATGCATTGGTAGCCGTCCATACCTTGCTGTTGTCGTAGTTCATGCTATGGTATGTTTTCCTTACGGCTATTGTCTTAGCTCATGCATTGATATAGGTCTTTACGAAAGTATTATCTTGGGTCATGCATTGGTAGCCGTCCATACCTTGCTGTTGTCGTAGTTCATGCTATGGTATGTTTTCCTTACGGCTATTGTCTTAGCTCATGCATTGATATAGGTCTTTACGAAAGTATTATCTTGGGTCATGCATTGGTAGCCGTCCATACCTTGCTGTTGTCGTAGTTCATGCTATGGTATGTTTTCCTTACGGCTATTGTCTTAGCTCATGCATTGATATAGGTCTTTACGAAAGTATTATCTTGGGTCATGCATTGGTAGCCGTCCATACCTTGCTGTTGTCGTAGTTCATGCTATGGTATGTTTTCCTTACGGCTATTGTCTTAGCTCATGCATTGATATAGGTCTTTACGAAAGTATTATCTTGGGTCATGCATTGGTAGCCGTCCATACCTTGCTGTTGTCGTAGTTCATGCTATGGTATGTTTTCCTTACGGCTATTGTCTTAGCTCATGCATTGATATAGGTCTTTACGAAAGTATTATCTTGGGTCATGCATTGGTAGCCGTCCATACCTTGCTGTTGTCGTAGTTCATGCTATGGTATGTTTTCCTTACGGCTATTGTCTTAGCTCATGCATTGATATAGGTCTTTACGAAAGTATTATCTTGGGTCATGCATTGGTAGCCGTCCATACCTTGCTGTTGTCGTAGTTCATGCTATGGTATGTTTTCCTTACGGCTATTGTCTTAGCTCATGCATTGATATAGGTCTTTACGAAAGTATTATCTTGGGTCATGCATTGGTAGCCGTCCATACCTTGCTGTTGTCGTAGTTCATGCTATGGTATGTTTTCCTTACGGCTATTGTCTTAGCTCATGCATTGATATAGGTCTTTACGAAAGTATTATCTTGGGTCATGCATTGGTAGCCGTCCATACCTTGCTGTTGTCGTAGTTCATGCTATGGTATGTTTTCCTTACGGCTATTGTCTTAGCTCATGCATTGATATAGGTCTTTACGAAAGTATTATCTTGGGTCATGCATTGGTAGCCGTCCATACCTTGCTGTTGTCGTAGTTCATGCTATGGTATGTTTTCCTTACGGCTATTGTCTTAGCTCATGCATTGATATAGGTCTTTACGAAAGTATTATCTTGGGTCATGCATTGGTAGCCGTCCATACCTTGCTGTTGTCGTAGTTCATGCTATGGTATGTTTTCCTTACGGCTATTGTCTTAGCTCATGCATTGATATAGGTCTTTACGAAAGTATTATCTTGGGTCATGCATTGGTAGCCGTCCATACCTTGCTGTTGTCGTAGTTCATGCTATGGTATGTTTTCCTTACGGCTATTGTCTTAGCTCATGCATTGATATAGGTCTTTACGAAAGTATTATCTTGGGTCATGCATTGGTAGCCGTCCATACCTTGCTGTTGTCGTAGTTCATGCTATGGTATGTTTTCCTTACGGCTATTGTCTTAGCTCATGCATTGATATAGGTCTTTACGAAAGTATTATCTTGGGTCATGCATTGGTAGCCGTCCATACCTTGCTGTTGTCGTAGTTCATGCTATGGTATGTTTTCCTTACGGCTATTGTCTTAGCTCATGCATTGATATAGGTCTTTACGAAAGTATTATCTTGGGTCATGCATTGGTAGCCGTCCATACCTTGCTGTTGTCGTAGTTCATGCTATGGTATGTTTTCCTTACGGCTATTGTCTTAGCTCATGCATTGATATAGGTCTTTACGAAAGTATTATCTTGGGTCATGCATTGGTAGCCGTCCATACCTTGCTGTTGTCGTAGTTCATGCTATGGTATGTTTTCCTTACGGCTATTGTCTTAGCTCATGCATTGATATAGGTCTTTACGAAAGTATTATCTTGGGTCATGCATTGGTAGCCGTCCATACCTTGCTGTTGTCGTAGTTCATGCTATGGTATGTTTTCCTTACGGCTATTGTCTTAGCTCATGCATTGATATAGGTCTTTACGAAAGTATTATCTTGGGTCATGCATTGGTAGCCGTCCATACCTTGCTGTTGTCGTAGTTCATGCTATGGTATGTTTTCCTTACGGCTATTGTCTTAGCTCATGCATTGATATAGGTCTTTACGAAAGTATTATCTTGGGTCATGCATTGGTAGCCGTCCATACCTTGCTGTTGTCGTAGTTCATGCTATGGTATGTTTTCCTTACGGCTATTGTCTTAGCTCATGCATTGATATAGGTCTTTACGAAAGTATTATCTTGGGTCATGCATTGGTAGCCGTCCATACCTTGCTGTTGTCGTAGTTCATGCTATGGTATGTTTTCCTTACGGCTATTGTCTTAGCTCATGCATTGATATAGGTCTTTACGAAAGTATTATCTTGGGTCATGCATTGGTAGCCGTCCATACCTTGCTGTTGTCGTAGTTCATGCTATGGTATGTTTTCCTTACGGCTATTGTCTTAGCTCATGCATTGATATAGGTCTTTACGAAAGTATTATCTTGGGTCATGCATTGGTAACCGTTCATACCTTGCTGTTGTCGTAGTTCATGCTATGGTATGTTTTCCTTACGGCTATTGTCTTAGCTCATGCATTGATATAGGTCTTTACGAAAGTATTATCTTGGGTCATGCATTGGTAACCGTTCATACCTTGCTGTTGTCGTAGTTCATGCTATGGTATGTTTTCCTTACGGCTATTGTCTTAGCTCATGCATTGATATAGGTCTTTACGAAAGTATTATCTTGGGTCATGCATTGGTAGCCGTCCATACCTTGCTGTTGTCGTAGTTCATGCTATGGTATGTTTTCCTTACGGCTATTGTCTTAGCTCATGCATTGATATAGGTCTTTACGAAAGTATTATCTTGGGTCATGCATTGGTAGCCGTCCATACCTTGCTGTTGTCGTAGTTCATGCTATGGTATGTTTTCCTTACGGCTATTGTCTTAGCTCATGCATTGATATAGGTCTTTACGAAAGTATTATCTTGGGTCATGCATTGGTAGCCGTCCATACCTTGCTGTTGTCGTAGTTCATGCTATGGTATGTTTTCCTTACGGCTATTGTCTTAGCTCATGCATTGATATAGGTCTTTACGAAAGTATTATCTTGGGTCATGCATTGGTAGCCGTCCATACCTTGCTGTTGTCGTAGTTCATGCTATGGTATGTTTTCCTTACGGCTATTGTCTTAGCTCATGCATTGATATAGGTCTTTACGAAAGTATTATCTTGGGTCATGCATTGGTAGCCGTCCATACCTTGCTGTTGTCGTAGTTCATGCTATGGTATGTTTTCCTTACGGCTATTGTCTTAGCTCATGCATTGATATAGGTCTTTACGAAAGTATTATCTTGGGTCATGCATTGGTAACCGTTCATACCTTGCTGTTGTCGTAGTTCATGCTATGGTATGTTTTCCTTACGGCTATTGTCTTAGCTCATGCATTGATATAGGTCTTTACGAAAGTATTATCTTGGGTCATGCATTGGTAGCCGTCCATACCTTGCTGTTGTCGTAGTTCATGCTATGGTATGTTTTCCTTACGGCTATTGTCTTAGCTCATGCATTGATATAGGTCTTTACGAAAGTATTATCTTGGGTCATGCATTGGTAGCCGTCCATACCTTGCTGTTGTCGTAGTTCATGCTATGGTATGTTTTCCTTACGGCTATTGTCTTAGCTCATGCATTGATATAGGTCTTTACGAAAGTATTATCTTGGGTCATGCATTGGTAGCCGTCCATACCTTGCTGTTGTCGTAGTTCATGCTATGGTATGTTTTCCTTACGGCTATTGTCTTAGCTCATGCATTGATATAGGTCTTTACGAAAGTATTATCTTGGGTCATGCATTGGTAGCCGTCCATACCTTGCTGTTGTCGTAGTTCATGCTATGGTATGTTTTCCTTACGGCTATTGTCTTAGCTCATGCATTGATATAGGTCTTTACGAAAGTATTATCTTGGGTCATGCATTGGTAGCCGTCCATACCTTGCTGTTGTCGTAGTTCATGCTATGGTATGTTTTCCTTACGGCTATTGTCTTAGCTCATGCATTGATATAGGTCTTTACGAAAGTATTATCTTGGGTCATGCATTGGTAGCCGTCCATACCTTGCTGTTGTCGTAGTTCATGCTATGGTATGTTTTCCTTACGGCTATTGTCTTAGCTCATGCATTGATATAGGTCTTTACGAAAGTATTATCTTGGGTCATGCATTGGTAACCGTTCATACCTTGCTGTTGTCGTAGTTCATGCTATGGTATGTTTTCCTTACGGCTATTGTCTTAGCTCATGCATTGATATAGGTCTTTACGAAAGTATTATCTTGGGTCATGGATTGGTAACAGTTTTTTACGTAGCTATTGTGATAGTGTGTATATTGGTCAAGCTATGCATTGGATATTATGTGTTAACCACTAGTAAAGCAATGCATTGGATATTATGTGTTAACCACTAGTCAAGCTACACATCGGATATTATGTGTTAACCATTAGTCAAGCTACACATCGGATATTATGTGTTAACCATTAGTCAAGCTACACATCGGATATTATGTGTCAACCCATAGTCAAGCTAACCATTAGTTAATCATTAGCCTAGCTATGGATCGGATACTATGTGTTAACCCATCGTCAGGATATGCATCGGATACTATGCGTTAATGATTAGCTAGACTATGTATCGGGTATTATGTGGTAATTCGTAGGCGAGCTACTCATCTGATACTATGTGTTAATGATTAGCCTGGCTATGCATCGGATACTATGTGTTAACTTGTAGTCAGGCTACTCGTCGGATACTGCGTGATAACCATTAGCTAAACTATGCGTTGGATATAATGTGTTATATTATAATTTGTAGGCCCATGTAGGCAATCGTGTATGTCAGCTTAGCATAATATGTATGCAGGCTTACACACATATTTGTTTAACACAGTAAATAGGCTATCATGTATGTAGGCTTAACATGGTATATACGCCTATGTAGGATAGCATGAATGTTGGTTTAGCATAGTATTTATGTAGGTTTACACGCATATTTGTTTAACACACTATATATGGGCTATCATGTATGTTGGCTTAACATAGTATATAAGCCTATGTAGGATAGCATGCATGTTGGCTTAGCATAGTATTTATGTAGGTTTACACGCATATTTGTTTAACACAGTATGTAGGCTTAGCATAGTGTTTATGTAGGTTTACACGCATATATGTTTAACATACTTTATAAGCTTTCATGCATGCTGGCTTAACATAGTATATACGCCTATATAGGTTAACATGAATGTTGGCTTAACACTGTATGTATATAGGTTGAGTGACTTTTTAATTGTAATATTTGTTGACCGTCACATATGTGGGCGTGATAGGTTATGCATTGGTAACTACCTTTACATAGCTATGGTGGTATGCATTTGTAGCTATACCATATAGTACTTCCCATATGAACTATACGGTTGCCTGCCTGAGGCTCTACCTGATAGAAAAATACCTAGAAGAGGTGTAAATGTGTGTAAGGCTCAGATCATAAAGACTTTGGCCAGTGGTTTACCGACATAGTAGGCCCGTGTAGGGATTCATGTATGTCGGCTTAGCATAGTATGTATGTAGGCTTACACGCGTGTTGGTTTAACACAGTATGTGGGCTATCATACATATTGGCTTAACATAATACATAAGTCTATGTAGGTTTACATGCATATTTGTTTAACACACTATATAGGGCTATAATGCATGTTGGCTTAACATAGTAATAAGCGTACACACCTTACTGCGACCGTTTACGTTATGTTGCGTAAGCCTACAGAGCCCCTGCAACGTGATAGGTCGATTCCCCGCACAGACTGTTGACTATTTGAATTTAAAGTAATTGTTGGTGTATTGAAATGAGTGTAAATTGGTCGGTTAAACTTAGCGTAAGACAGTGTTTCACTGTTGTTTAGTTGAAACGTTGGTCATTTGATCTATCCGATCATTTTTTGATGCTTTCATATATTATTATTATAAACTACCCCTCCCCCGGATTCACCCCACACATACCCAACAAACACTCCAAATACAACACACACTTAAGGGTGAGTTAGGTTAGGACTCTATGACATCTATCCCCCGTGACCCACAAAACTCACCCCTAACACACGGTTAGGGGTAGGTTACAGGCCACCTAAGTGATTCGGGTTGTGCAGCACTACCGAGCCCATGCAATGTGATTGGTCAATTTCCGCAAAGACTGCTGGTTATCTGGAATCAACGTAATTGTTGGTCGATTGATATGTGTGCAAGTTGGTCAATTAAACTTAGCGTAAGACAGTGTTTCACTGTTGTTTAGTTGAAACGTTGGTCATTTGATCTAACCGATCATTTTTTTGGCAATTTCATATATTATTTAAAAAAATCCCCGGGGCGAAACCACCCCCCCCCCATCTAACCAAAATACACTCTAAACATACAACACTTTTTCTTAGGTTAGGACACTAGAGCGAGATGCCATCTTGATCCCGCCATATGGGCACCGCCATCTTGGAAAGTGGTGGGGGTAACAAATCCTGCTTTCCTATTGGCTCCCGCCCAAGCGAGCCGTATCAACTAAAGCCTCCCCTACTGGTACTATTAAAAGGGTAAAAGTTCTCCTGGCATTAGTAGTAGGAGAAAATTATAGCTTGCGTGGGTAGGGTCGTTACACGAACTATACGAATTCCTCGCTGAACTGTAAATGTACAATTTTCTGGATTTGCAATGGTATTTAAAAGGGTTTAATCCCTTCTGCTGTCCTATTTTACATAACCTAAACTACTAGTGCACCTCTGGAAGCTCTCGTTATCCCAACCATGTGCAGTTGATGGTCACTGACAGATGATGTCGAAACAAGGAGGTTTGTGTTTGACATCTGATTAAACACTCCTGCTTTGAAAATCCTCGCACTACAAGTCGTAATTTTTTATTTATAAGTATCATAGTGGCAACTAAATAACGCCATACTTGAAACGTTTAGTGATAGTTTCGTATTTTTCTTTTGTAAATAACATATTGTCTATTCAATTATTGTCTGTTTTTATTTCATCAAAAAGATTGTAAAAGGCAGGGTAGGTTTTTTTGACATATTGTGCCAGAGCTTCTCTTCAACCAACCCATATAATCTCTAAGATTGACCCTGTGTTTTCTTTTCACAAGGTGAATCTACTTGGAGTCTCGAACACTTTAAGGCTCTCCCCTAAATCTAACTCCAGGACCTTTAGGTTGCAGCCAAATCTTCTACATTGCCGCTACTGTATAGCAAATACAATTAAGTTTTTGAAACTTGAATATTTCTAAAAATTATGCAAGCCACCCAACGCTCTGCAACTACAGTGGGAATGTTTTTATATTAAAATCATCGCTCCCAACGACTATCCCCCAACGCTCTGCAACTACAGTGGGAATGTTTTTATATTAAAATCATCGCTCCCAACGACTATCCCCCAACGCTCTGCAACTACAGTGGGAATGTTTTTATATTAAAATCATCGCTCCCAACGACTATCCCCCAACGCTCTGCAACTACAGTGGGAATGTTTTTATATTAAAATCATCGCTCCCAACGACTATCCCCCAACGCTCTGCAACTACAGTGGGAATGTTTTTATATTAAAATCATCGCTCCCAACGACTATCCCCCAACGCTCTGCAACTACAGTGGGAATGTTTTTATATTAAAATCATCGCTCCCAACGACTATCCCCCAACGCTCTGCAACTACAGTGGGAATGTTTTTATATTAAAATCATCGCTCCCAACGACTATCCCCCAACGCTCTGCAACTACAGTGGGAATGTTTTTATATTAAAATCATCGCTCCCAACGACTATCCCCCAACGCTCTGCAACTACAGTGGGAATGTTTTTATATTAAAATCATCGCTCCCAACGACTATCCCCCAACGCTCTGCAACTACAGTGGGAATGTTTTTATATTAAAATCATCGCTCCCAACGACTATCCCCCAACGCTCTGCAACTACAGTGGGAATGTTTTTATATTAAAATCATCGCTCCCAACGACTATCCCCCAACGCTCTGCAACTACAGTGGGAATGTTTTTATATTAAAATCATCGCTCCCAACGACTATCCCCCAACGCTCTGCAACTACAGTGGGAATGTTTTTATATTAAAATCATCGCTCCCAACGACTATCCCCCAACGCTCTGCAACTACAGTGGGAATGTTTTTATATTAAAATCATCGCTCCCAACGACTATCCCCCAACGCTCTGCAACTACAGTGGGAATGTTTTTATATTAAAATCATCGCTCCCAACGACTATCCCCCAACGCTCTGCAACTACAGTGGGAATGTTTTTATATTAAAATCATCGCTCCCAACGACTATCCCCCAACGCTCTGCAACTACAGTGGGAATGTTTTTATATTAAAATCATCGCTCCCAACGACTATCCCCCAACGCTCTGCAACTACAGTGGGAATGTTTTTATATTAAAATCATCGCTCCCAACGACTATCCCCCAACGCTCTGCAACTACAGTGGGAATGTTTTTATATTAAAATCATCGCTCCCAACGACTATCCCCCAACGCTCTGCAACTACAGTGGGAATGTTTTTATATTAAAATCATCGCTCCCAACGACTATCCCCCAACGCTCTGCAACTACAGTGGGAATGTTTTTATATTAAAATCATCGCTCCCAACGACTATCCCCCAACGCTCTGCAACTACAGTGGGAATGTTTTTATATTAAAATCATCGCTCCCAACGACTATCCCCCAACGCTCTGCAACTACAGTGGGAATGTTTTTATATTAAAATCATCGCTCCCAACGACTATCCCCCAACGCTCTGCAACTACAGTGGGAATGTTTTTATATTAAAATCATCGCTCCCAACGACTATCCCCCAACGCTCTGCAACTACAGTGGGAATGTTTTTATATTAAAATCATCGCTCCCAACGACTATCCCCCAACGCTCTGCAACTACAGTGGGAATGTTTTTATATTAAAATCATCGCTCCCAACGACTATCCCCCAACGCTCTGCAACTACAGTGGGAATGTTTTTATATTAAAATCATCGCTCCCAACGACTATCCCCCAACGCTCTGCAACTACAGTGGGAATGTTTTTATATTAAAATCATCGCTCCCAACGACTATAAATTCAGTTTCCTGAGTAATTGCTTTTCAAACTATTTTTTTTTCTTTATACATGCATTCTTGTCTGTACACGATACCCTATGTTTACGTTCCTAATAATGATAACATGGTTTTGTTAGTTTTAATCCATGATGAATCCCTAACATAGTGTACTTTTATTTTATTATAAACATCTATTTTTATCCAGACCAATAGGAGTGGCCAACATAATCATCGTGTTCTCTCATTTCCCACTGAAACTGAGTGTATCCCAGATTCAACCTGGATCACTTATTACTGACATATTTTTTTTTTTTTTAGTTCTTGTTTAGTTTAGTTTTCATTAACTTTTGTTCGAATAATATTTTCATGTGTATTTTAAATGTTAGAAAGTGATTGGAAAAAGATTTAAAATGGTTCGATAAAGGAGAGTAGCTGTGAAAGTCGTGGGGCAATCACATTATACATATATTCATTTAAATTAAATTGTTTTTCTTATTTTGTAGCTTGTAAAATTCAAAATAACAATAGGCCTATAGCAGATATTTTATGTTTTTTCATTATTTTGTTTATTTAAATCCTTTCACTCAAAATGCATATATTTCATTCATTTTGATACCATCCTGTAGAAGTCTTAAGAGTTTTAAAATAACCATTTTTATGACTAACAGATTTTATTTAGAAAATAATATCTTTAGCGAATTTTCAATTTAAAGATTTCAGAAATTCCTGGTTCACTTAATTCTACACGTCCCAAAATAATCACTAAAAACCCTCATTAAAAAAAATTATCTCCAAAAACAAAAAAATCATAGTTGGTCGCAATACTGGACTAACCGCGTAATAGGGACTTGCATGGCTACGTCACTGAATGTCCTAATGGAGCAAAGGGTTTTGTTCTATCCAGACACGATACTTTCCGAATAGCTTGGATGCCTCCTCGGCCCCTACATTAACGTCAACGCTCGTCGCAGGATTCTCGGCATTGAAATCTCCACGCAGAACACATAAACAAATAAACCGGTTACCTCGGCAGAGCGAGCCAGTTATGCGGTAATTGGCGTTTTCCATCGTCACCGCCGTTTTCCAGACAGGTGTGCAACAATGGAACACTCGTCAGACTAATTGATCTCAAGCGACCATTGTGACGGAGTGGATCAACAAATGTGTGTTTTATTACGTCAGAGATTGGAAGTCATTAAAAGAACGAGATCTAGGTTTTAGGACTGAAATAAAATTCTAAGTGCCGCAATAAACTTACGTGAAAATGTATTTATCTGCTCTGTTTTGATTGCTTTCGCCAGTTACTCTGTTTTTATGTTTTTATTATATAAACACGAGCGTTTTATATTATTTTAATACTCTACCCCAACTTTGTAATCAGACTTATTCCCTTATTTCTATTACAAAGCAAACGTTAAAACTATTATTACTATTTGCTATATCTAAGAGAGAGACATACATATTTTAAATACCTTTTAAATCATAAACTAAATAGTTTATCAATACTTTCCCGTGTTCATTTTGGTATTCCTCGTTCTTCTCAAACCAATTTCTGGCACAGTCTGTGCTCTCTCTTGGTTGTTCATCCAATTGCTTTCTATTTAGGTTTTAGTCAATTCTATATATATATATATATATATATAAAGAACTAAGTCAAAATACAAATACAAGAATTTTAATTGAATTTACAATTCAAAGCTTTTCGTTGGCTAACAGTACCAACATCATCAGGAATATTAAACAATTGAATTGTATTCACAAGAATACATATTGCGATATATATATATATATGTGTGTGTGTGTGTGTGTGTGTGTGTGTGTGTGTGTGTGTGCGTGTGTGTGTGTGTTTGTGTGTGGGTGTGAGTGTGTGTGTGTGTGTGTGTGTGTGTGTGTGTGAGTAAGTGTGTGTGTGTGTGTGTGTGTGTGTGTGTGTGTGTGTGTGTGTGTGTGTGTGTGTGTGTGTGCGTGTGTGTGTGTGTGTGTGTGTGTGTGTGTGTGTGTGTCCACGTTGTTTTATCTTGCTTCGCCAGCATTCATTCGTTCGTTTATGTTGTGTGTAGCTTACCTTTTTCGGTATTTTAATGCCGCTACCTGTTTTCAGTTTAGGACTAAGTAACCCATTATTTTACAGTAAGATATATTCTTTGATTTTTTTTCGTGCCCCATAACGTTCATCTCAAGCCCTATATTCGATAGCCTAACCTTTCCCCACCATAAAAGCTTCGCTATGGAAACCACTCCGTTGGCTTCCTATGATGAGGGAATAATTCAAAACTGATAGGTTCAGCATTTTTTTAAAGTCATGACGCTTTTTTCCAAAAGTTATAATAATAATGTAAAAGAGCAGAAGTGCGTAGGTCGTCATTGTCTAACAGTTTTCAGACTTTTAGATTTCCTAAGTCTTTAGATTTGCTCAAAATAAAATATATATCAAACCTGGAGGTTAACTTTATAGCCATTTTCGTCTTCATTTAGAGGTTAGAGGTTCACATAGAATTTAATATTTAAATCAGTTCTTAGAAGTATAAGACGGCCCTAAAACTGTTTAACGTTCGAAAATTGGATTAAAAGTACAGAGCTAATTGTTGTATTTAATTATTTGTATTGAAATTTATTAAAACTTAATTAAATTTTTTATATTTATTATCTGTTCAAAAGTGTTTGGTGATAATCTAAGTGTAAAATGGCTGCTCTACGACATAACCTATAACAAAAAATCAGCTGTACATGAAATCATATGTTGTAAGGTTTATACTGTAAAGTATGCGTTTCAGAAAAAGCGTGACGCGACAACAATGATTTGATCTCATATTTTGTTCACCGCGCCTATAGAAGGTTACTACTTCGATACAATTATTACGTACTTATCGATTCCTTACTTGTTTAGGTGATTTTTATTTTATTTCTTGCTATAACAAGTGTACTTTGCTGTACGGGCCTTTTTTTTAGGCCGCCGGGCCTCCTCCTGATATTACAACTTTATCTTATTTTGTCATATTTGGGACTTAGTTTTTCAGTAATGAGATTTTTAATAACTTGGAACTTGTAAACTGCAGAGGTAAGACACGGTCTGCTAATACCTTCCAGCATTTGTAGTACAAACTTCTATGAGATGAGAAACGAGTTAATCTAATTAATTCACAATTTCATGTAATCTAGTATAGCAATGTATTTAGTGAAACAAAGAGCGTACAAACTTGTCAGGATTTGGAGGGATAATGTCATTATTGCACAACGGTTATATAGCAATCATCGAAACAGATATAACCACTCAACTTCAGTAGTTTGTGAAAAACAACTTCGCATTGAATAACTGAAAATTGAAATGTCACTGACAAGAATCTGTTGTTGAAAGCTTTGGGTGGCGCACAGTGACTACCTGCTACCTGCCTGGGATAACAACGGTGTTTTCACTGCGGGATACCGTATCTTGGCTTTCAACACGCACATCACCTACACCAGCGTTAAAATCTCCCACGACAGCCCTATCTTGTTCTGCTTTTATGAGGCGACTCGTTTTAAAATTACTTCTTCAAAAACATTATAAACACAAAACACCGTGAATCACATAATAACTTTTTAAGCATTACTTTATATATATATAAATACATAAATAAATTAATTAATATTTGCAAAATCTGTATCAACATCAAGTGACACTTTAAAAAATTTATTTGAAGTTGAGTGGATGGATAAAACGTATTTTATTAACGATTAAAAATGTTAACAAGTTATATGTAAGGAAAGTGAGAACTAATAGAAGGAATTAAGAAATAATACGAAAAATACTAAAACTTTGGTTCCCTAAACATTTTCATCCCTTTTGTTTTTATTTAGCACTATTAATTATTAACCACTGACTTGATGTCTGCATTAAAACATTTTTTAACGAATAATATTACAAAGAAGGCAAAACCGAGCAACGACAAACTCATTTCAAAATGTTTTTAAATGACTCATTATTATTGACACGTCTATCACTAAATATACTAAATTAATAAGCGAAAAAATATAAATATGTAAAAAGAAGATTCCTTGAAAACTGAATAAGAGTCGATGAATCTTTTACGCTACGAGACACAAATTTATGCAGCATTTATTTTAAATACATAGACAATGCATTAAATATAACATTAGCAATAAAGTGTAAAATATAAATTCGTATAGATAAAAACATTTAGGCTACGATGCACACGGGGGGAGGGGGAGGTTGCCCCATGACAATAATAAACACCTAATTAACTTTTAAGAACAAGTGAGAAAGCTTTAATATTCTGAGTAATCTCATGGGTGTATTTCGCAAAGCTGTTTCTGGTTTTAAATATGTTTGAGCATGTTCATTATTGCTACAAATTATTAAAGTTATATCCCAAACTGGCTCAAGACTAGTCCTCCTTTCCGAAAACAACTCTAGGCCATGTCTCTGGTTTATATCATTGGACACCTGAGCAGAACAATTAGCATAACTTCAATGTTTGTTTAACTTTCCCCCACAGTATTATCGTGGCGGGGGGTGGCTTAGCCTTTCCTTATTTCTGTAATTTTACCTTTCTATGCATTGGTCTAATGAATAGACACCCTCAAGGGGATTCAGTATATTTCTGGTAATAGTGAGACATGCATAAACCTTCTACCAAAGATATTCACGTCCTTGCAGTTCTCCTATTTGTCCTTTAAAATTCTTCAAAAGAGAAAATATTCAAACCTGCTTGAAACCTACACGAAAATATTTACTATATGCATATACATTAAAAATTTATATACTTAAAATTGAATAAAAATTTTATATAACTTTATAAATAATGTAAAATGTATATAGATAAAATTACAAGTAATGAATTCATACACACATATATTAATTTTCTGTCGGTAACTTTATGTCTTGTTTTAATATTATGGTTTTAATTAGAAAATTTGATTAAGGTGTGTTATACTCAATATTTTCTATTTCAGGCAAACGTTTCTACTACTTTGAAGACTAAAACACAAACAAAAGGAAGTTAACATCAGGATGGGGCTCTAGAATCAGCATTAATCTGTTGAAGGTTTTACGCAACGAAAGGAAATGATAAACACATAGAATGCCAACGCTCAAGCAATGAGATGTATTTTGTAATATTTTATTAAAATACCCTATACTGGACAGTAAGTTTTATTAAAAGGAAACATAAATAAGGGCGGTTTTGACGGGAGAATGATGGTCTTGCTGACAGCTAACAGACTTCCGAAAAACGACACTACAGGACACCTATTGATGGAACTCGACACCACTTCTCGGGTGCGCACAAAGCAGCTTTCTTGTATCACTTCAATGAGTGAGGGGCTACTTATGTCTCCCCCCCGCTGACAACAGGGGTTTGTGAAAACCGCTGCGCGAACGCGCGCGCTCCTCACCTAGCTACAGGATATTGAATTACAAATGATGTATCACTTTTATTACAACATACTAAAGTAATTTTTTTTTAAATAAATAAAACCTCTAAACCACAAATAACTTTTATTTAAACCTTATGTACATTTCAATTGCACTGCAATCATCTTCAGAGGTGTTTAAAAATACAACTAGCTTTAAACAGCATACTACATCAAATATATAGGCATAATCCTGTAACTACTTCGACGCGCGAACTTTGAAGTTTTAAATAGTGGCGCGGGGAAGTAGACCGGTATATTTGATGTAGTATGTTGTTTAAAGCTAGTTGTATTTTTAAATACCTCTGAAGATGATTGCTATGCGATTGAAATTTAGATAAGGTTTAAATAAAAGTTATTAGTGATTTAGAGGTTTTATTTATTTAAAAAATAAACATTACGTCACAGTTGCTACATACAGTTATACTGTTGTGCTCTTACAGGTAATAGGTATGTACGGGTTAATTGTAAATTGTGTAATCTCTTTACATAAAATTAAAACGCAATTCAACTATTAGAAAAGCTATTATCTAGCCTTATCAATAAAGAAAGTTCTAAGATAAAGCCATCAAGAATGTTCTAGGGTGATAACCAAGACGATAAAGCCAAAATTAAACCTTTTCAAACAGAAGGTTCCAGAAGGAACTAAAAGATGTATAAAAGCCTGTGAACAACACACCTCCCACCAATCTCAGTAGATTGCATATCCGAGCGTAAGCTCTGTCGGAGGTTAAGTGTTACTTTGTAGTAAAGTGTGTGTATTAAAGGAAGTAATAAAGTGATAATACAAGTTGGGCTCTCTCAGCCACTCGGCCGCCCAACCGTTGGGCTCTCTCAACCACTCGGCCGCCCAACCGTTGGGCCCTCTCAACCACTAGGCCGCCCAACCGTTGGGCCCTCTCAACCACTCGGCCGCCCAACCGTTGGGCTCTCTCAGCCACTCGGCCGCCCAACCATTGGGCTCTCTCAGCCACTCGGCCGCCCAACCGTTGGGCTCTCTCAGCCACTCGGCCGCCCAACAATACTAAAGTAGTGTCCAGAAAATGTGATCTTTTTGAATAATCATACATCCATATAAGTATCTGTAGTGATCGAAGCAAAGATTTTTTTTTAGTTCATTTTGTTTTTGAAATACAAAAATAATATATGTTTATGAAGAAAAATAAATAATTCACGCTTCAAGAACTAAATAAATGGCAAACTAAGCAGTACATAAAAAGTTTAAACGAATTTTTTAAATTTGCTCGGTTGTACAAGGCAACTGTCTTTTCTCTTTGTGTATGTTTTGTTTGATTAGTCATGAATTCTTACATAGATTTCATTGGATATATACCTAATATAAATAGGTTCATGTATTTCTAATTTCTACATATTTTCATGCTGAATTTTATTTAAATTCAACAATATCTATTCAAAAACATTAGTACTAAGGTGGGTACAAGGTAGCACTAGGCAATATGCTGTGCATTTTAATGTGTAGACCTCTAAGATTTTATAATTTTCATAGTTTCTGTAGAGAAATATAACTTAAACTAAAAGGTTTTCAGAAACTTTAACACTACTGGGTTTATTAATATAGCAAAACGAAAGGTGTATTATTTAGCATAAGAGTTAGACAGCCTACAGGTAAAGAGCGCTTAGTATTGAATCACAGGTGTGAATGTTAATTGTAATAATATATCTACATTTAAATTTGCTTATAATAACGTTCTTGCATATTAACTAAAATTAGAAACTTTTACCCCAATATTACTATCCTCTAATTTAATTACCTTTAGGTCTACAATGTTGAAATGTTGTTGTTCTCAAATATTACTGAACTATAAAATCTTTAGTTTTACTAGATGCTATTGGACTTATCTATGACAGTAGAAACCTCAAGCTGAAACATTGCAGTATTCAGCCTTTGATAGAGATCCAAACGTTGAAAATAATCTGCATCAAAGTCTTGTGCAAATCATCGGAGTTTGTTTCTTCATTATTTAGGAGTAGTGTCTATATCTGTAAGTCACAGTGTCCACCTACACTTACCTGATTTGGAGATAATGATCAGTCTTGAGTGTGTAGTACAACCACAAGGAAACCATTTTAATTTTTTTCCAGACACCATTCTTCACTCGGATGAAAATATAGGACTACTTTTCATACTGTTTTCAGACATGCGATGACATGATTTTTCTTCATTTCCACAACCAGATGATCATGTGAAGACAAATCAGTGCTGCCTGTTCTATCTACCTTTGGTTAACATTACCGTTTTTACTATATATAATAACTTCTTTAAAAATGTATAGTACTTACGCTACGTATAATAAACTCATAAAGATATTACCGTTTTTACTATATATAATAACTTCTTTAAAAATGTATAGTACTTACGCTACGTATAATAAACTCATAAAGATATTACCGTTTTTACTATATATAATAACTTCTTTAAAAATGTATAGTACTTACGCTACGTATAATAAACTCATAAAGATATTACCGTTTTTACTATATATAATAACTTCTTTAAAAATGTATAGTACTTACGCTACGTATAATAAACTCATAAAGATATTACCGTTTTTACTATATATAATAACTTCTTTAAAAATGTATAGTACTTACGCTACGTATAATAAACTCATAAAGATATTACCGTTTTTACTATATATAATAACTTCTTTAAAAATGTATAGTACTTACGCTACGTATAATAAACTCATTAAGATATTACCGTTTTTACTATATATAATAACTTCTTTAAAAATGTATAGTACTTACGCTACGTATAACAAACTCATAAAGATATTACCGTTTTTACTATATATAATAACTTCTTTAAAAATGTATAGTACTTACGCTACGTATAATAAACTCATAAAGATATTACCGTTTTTACTATATATAATAACTTCTTTAAAAATGTATAGTACTTACGCTACGTATAATAAACTCATAAAGATATTACCGTTTTTACTATATATAATAACTTCTTTAAAAATGTATAGTACTTACGCTACGTATAATAAACTCATAAAGATATTACCGTTTTTACTATATATAATAACTTCTTTAAAAATGTATAGTACTTACGCTACGTATAATAAACTCATAAAGATATTACCGTTTTTACTATATATAATAACTTCTTTAAAAATGTATAGTACTTACGCTACGTATAATAAACTCATAAAGATATTACCGTTTTTACTATATATAATAACTTCTTTAAAAATGTATAGTACTTACGCTACGTATAATAAACTCATAAAGATATTACCGTTTTTACTATATATAATAACTTCTTTAAAAATGTATAGTACTTACGCTACGTATAATAAACTCATAAAGATATTACCGTTTTTACTATATATAATAACTTCTTTAAAAATGTATAGTACTTACGCTACGTATAATAAACTCATAAAGATATTACCGTTTTTACTATATATAATAACTTCTTTAAAAATGTATAGTACTTACGCTACGTATAATAAACTCATAAAGATATTACCGTTTTTACTATATATAATAACTTCTTTAAAAATGTATAGTACTTACGCTACGTATAATAAACTCATAAAGATATTACCGTTTTTACTATATGTAATAACTTCTTTAAAAATGTATAGTACTTACGCTACGTATAATAAACTCATAAAGATATTACCGTTTTTACTATATATAATAACTTCTTTAAAAATGTATAGTACTTACGCTACGTATAATAAACTCATAAAGATATTACCGTTTTTACTATATATAATAACTTCTTTAAAAATGTATAGTACTTACGCTACGTATAATAAACTCATAAAGATATTACCGTTTTTACTATATATAATAACGTCTTTAAAAATGTATAGTACTTACGCTACGTATAATAAACTCATAAAGATATTACCGTTTTTACTATATATAATAACTTCTTTAAAAATGTATAGTACTTACGCTACGTATAATAAACTCATAAAGATATTACCGTTTTTACTATATATAATAACTTCTTTAAAAATGTATAGTACTTACGCTACGTATAATAAACTCATAAAGATATTACCGTTTTTACTATATATAATAACTTCTTTAAAAATGTATAGTACTTACGCTCGTATAATAAACTCATAAAGATATTACCGTTTTTACTATATATAATAACTTCTTTAAAAATGTATAGTACTTACGCTACGTATAATAAACTCATAAAGATATTACCGTTTTTACTATATATAATAACTTCTTTAAAAATGTATAGTACTTACGCTCGTATAATAAACTCATAAAGATATTACCGTTTTTACTATATATAATAACTTCTTTAAAAATGTATAGTACTTACGCTACGTATAATAAACTCATAAAGATATTACCGTTTTTACTATATATAATAACTTCTTTAAAAATGTATAGTACTTACGCTACGTATAATAAACTCATAAAGATATTACCGTTTTTACTATATATAATAACTTCTTTAAAAATGTATAGTACTTACGCTACGTATAATAAACTCATAAAGATATTACCGTTTTTACTATATATAATAACGTCTTTAAAAATGTATAGTACTTACGCTACGTATAATAAACTCATAAAGATATTACCGTTTTTACTATATATAATAACTTCTTTAAAAATGTATAGTACTTACGCTACGTATAATAAACTCATAAAGATATTACCGTTTTTACTATATATAATAACTTCTTTAAAAATGTATAGTACTTACGCTACGTATAATAAACTCATAAAGATATTACCGTTTTTACTATATATAATAACTTCTTTAAAAATGTATAGTACTTACGCTCGTATAATAAACTCATAAAGATATTACCGTTTTTACTATATATAATAACTTCTTTAAAAATGTATAGTACTTACGCTACGTATAATAAACTCATAAAGATATTACCGTTTTTACTATATATAATAACTTCTTTAAAAATGTATAGTACTTACGCTCGTATAATAAACTCATAAAGATATTACCGTTTTTACTATATATAATAACTTCTTTAAAAATGTATAGTACTTACGCTACGTATAATAAACTCATAAAGATATTACCGTTTTAAAAATTTGAAAAAAATATAACACCTAAATACACCGACTTTAAACGTATGAACTTTGTGACATTCCTGTATCCTATAGTCTACAAGTCTACTCTAACACTAAATATATATATGTGTGTGTGTGTGTGTGTGTGTATGTGTGTGTGTATGTGTGTGTGTGTGTGTGTGTGTGTGTGTGTGTGTGTGTGTGTGTGTGTGTGTGTGTGTGTGTGTGTGTGTGTGTGTGTGTGTGTGTGTGTGTTGCAACGTCCCCCCCCCGTTGCAGAATAATATATTTATATATCTGCTGCTCACACCGTTTTGTGTACCGTGTTAAGATCCCTAAATTTTGTCTTGTGTTCCCGTGTAATGTACCACGCCCAAATGCAAGCCTATTCCCGGCTGACAACTACCTTAACGTTTGTATGACCTCCCCTAAGTTGGTTGGCAAGTTTGTTGGGTCTGTATTTAGTCACACATGTCAGTAAAATAGTCAGCTGTAAAGAAACAACATTTATATGAACACACAAAGTTTCAAAGAATCTTACCACTTCATGCGATCTGCAGGCACTGCAAGGGGACGTTCAAAATATGATCATGTTTAAGATACCTATTTTAAAAGGCTCATGTGTTCTTTAAACATGATCTGCCAGTAGATATCGTCTCTGGGCTTCAATACAAAAAACCAACTAATTTTTAGAATAGCTCAATAAAATTGTTCTCAGGAGAGAACTCGTTTGAAAAAACATTAGGTTCTGAGTTTTATACATTTGTTAATTAATGAAATTTAACTAAAACTGTACTCTGATTTTATAATCATTATTTATCAGTTGGAAAAAACTAAAAGGTTTTATTGGTTGTTCAACACAGGATAAATTCAAATACTGTAAGTTTTTATAATGCATTTAATTACTGATTTTAACTAAACTACTTTTCTTTTCAAATAAAACATATTTAGCTCTCTCTTTATCTGCACAAATTATTAATTAAAAGTTCGTTAATTTTCACATATTTAAAACCTACATTTCATATACAATTCATTAATTACATTTACACAATTTTAAACAAAATTATTTCCAAATTTAACATAATAAAATATTTTATCTTCTTATTTCAAGATTGAATTGGTAAATTCACGTTTTATTCTAAATAATTTTAAAGTTTATATGATTCAATAAATCTGGTCTTCTTGAAAATGATTGGCTTATGGCCAAAACCACTTTGTAAATTTAATATTTATTATTCATTATTTCAAAAATTTTGTTATACTAATTAATTTTATTACTTTTAAAATTTATTTAATTATGCAACATAGAATGAAGTCATTGTTTAAGTTTAATTGGTAATTTGAATTTAATAAATTTAACTGACTAAATTTGACGTAAATTCGTATATAATAGAGAAAATGACTTGCCAAGGATTTCCCTGCCGGTCCTGGAGTCCCCTCGTCTGGATTCCCTGGTCCTTGGACATCGGACGTTGCCATCCCTGGTCAGTCAATGGAAGCCTTTCACCATTTCCGCGTCCCGGAGGCTGAGTCTGGAGCCCTCGTCCATGGATGGAAGTAGAGGGCAGGAACGTGACTCTTTTGGTCCCATCTGGCCCGGTGATGATTGTCCTAGGCGCTGACCGACATAACGACCGTTAGCATCTCGTATTAAAAATTTTTTACAGACTGCCTTACAGGCCCTTAAGTTCCTGTATTTATTGCGGCTGTGTCAACCTTCCCATCCCCTATCAGCTCGTCGCTATCTCCGTGCTTGTTTCTTGTACGGCGGGTTGGACAACGTATTAGTTTTAACCTGCATAATTTTGTTATCTGTTTTAGAACAGTGAAAAATGTCTATTATTTTTAAATGACTGTAACTTTTTTGTTATTTGAGTTTTTTTAAATTCTGTTTTCACTACTGTTTATTTTGGATTTTTTCTGGTCATTTCAAAATGTCGATGATAGTTCTACGTGGCCTAGTTCTCAAGTTAGCATTTTTCGGCACTTAGAAAATTGTTCACTTCCCTCTCGTTTGTCAAATTTAGTTAGTTATTACAGTTTCATGCTATTATAATTTTTAATTTGTTTTAATATTACTTATTCAAAATTTTACTGACTTCTTGACTCTTTACTATGTTTATTATACCATAAATTAAAACCTTATTATTTAAATATTTAAATTGTTATTTAAAAAATAAGAAATTAATCATTTTTAAATTGAAACGTTAATTCAGACCATTTTAACGCGCGCGCGCGCGCGCGCGCGCGCG
>JBAIZL010000003.1:102363732-102371232 GCA_036971475.1 Prosapia bicincta | reverse complement strand
TTTTCTGACATGGTCATACGAACTTACTTCAGATTTCAGTTAGATTAGGCAGGTTATACAGTTAGATTAGGCAGGTTATACAGTTAGATTAGGCAGGTTATACAGTTAGATTAGGCACGTTATACAGTTAGATTAGGCAGGTTATACAGTTAGATTAGGCAGGTTATACAGTTAGATTAGGCAGGTTATACAGTTAGATTAGGCAGGTTATACAGTTAGATTAGGCCGGTTATACAGTTAGATTAGGCAGGTTATACAGTTAGATTAGGCAGGTTATACAGTTAGATTAGGCACGTTATACAGTTAGATTAGGCAGGTTATACAGTTAGATTAGGCAGGTTATACAGTTAGATTAGGCAGGTTATACAGTTAGATTAGTCAGGTTATACAGTTAGATTAGGCAGGTTATACAGTTAGATTAGGCAGGTTATACAGTTAGATTAGGCAGGTTATACAGTTAGATTAAGCAGGTTATACAGTTAGATTAGGCAGGTTATACAGTTAGATTAGGCAGGTTATACAGTTAGATTAGGCAGGTTATACAGTTAGATTAAGCAGGTTATACAGTTAGGTTAGGCAGGTTATACAGTTAGATTAGGCAGGTTATACAGTTAGATTAGGCAGGTTATACAGTTAGATTAGGCAGGTTATACAGTTAGGTTAGGCAGGTTATACACTTAGATTAGGCAGGTTATACAGTTAGATTAGGTAGGTTATTCAGTTAGGTTAGGCAGGTTATACAGTTAGATTAGGCAGGTTATACAGTTAGATTAGGGAGGTTATACAGTTAGATTAGGCAGGTTATACAGTTAGATTAGGCAGGTTATACAGTTAGGTTAGGCAGGTTATACAGTTAGATTAGGCAGGTTATACAGTTAGATTAGGCAGGTTATAACTCAGATTGCACTCAAGTGAGCCTAAAAATATTGTTTTTATTTTTGATATAATAAATAAATTAATATTTTGGTAATTTGAATGTTGTGAATTCTCAGTCCTATTTGGAACATAGCCATCTTGGTTGAGCATATGTTTTGTTAAAATATTTCATCTCTCAGGCCGAAATTCGCAAGAAGTAAGGATTCAGATATCTGTTTGTAAAATATGTGCATGCAAGAGTATTTCCTAGAAACAGTTTACTCCTGGGTTGCGATTTTATTAACAGTATTCGTGCTTTAGCCAAGCTCTTAAATTATTATTATAATCGTAATAATAGTAGAAGTTAATCTTGTTAATTTTATTATTATTATTATTATTATTATTATCCTTATTACTTAAATTTTCATCATTATTACTATAATCATCATTTCCATCAACATCTTCATCATTATTATTACATTATTTTAATTATTATTATTATTATTACTATCATTATTACTTATATTTTCATCATTATTACTATCATCGTCACTACCATCAACATCTTCACCATTATTTTAATTATTAATATTATTACTATCATTATTACTTATATTTTCATCATTATTACTATAATCATCATTTCCATCAACATCTTCATCATTATTATTACATTATTTTAATTATTAATATTATTACTATCATTATTACTTATATTTTCATCATTATTACTATAATCATCATTTCCATCAACATCTTCATCATTATTATTACATTATTTTAATTATTAATATTATTACTATCATTATGACTTATATTTTCATCATTATTACTATCATCATCATTACCATCAACATATTCATCACTATTATTACATTATTTTAATTATTAATATTATTACTATCATTATTACTATATTTTCATCACTATGGACAGCAGCCAACTCCCTCCAAAATAACAAGGCTCCGGGACCGGATGGAATCCCTTCGGAGGTCCTTAAAGCCGTAGTGAGAACTCACCCGCACGTATTACTCAACATGTACAACCACTGCCTGAAAACTGGCGTATTTAGTGCCCGTTGGAAGGTAGCAAGATTGGTCCTGATTAACAAAGGCAAGGGGAACTTAGATTCTCCGTCTTCATACAGACCGCTGTGCATGTTGGATGCGGCTGGAAAATTGCTAGAAAAACTTATTAGGCCACGGCTGCTTTCGGCCTTCCGCGATGCAGGGGATCTTTCTGAGAGACAGTTTGGCTTTAGGAAGGGTAAGTCAACTATTGATGCTATTAGAACCGTAGTTGATGCTGCTAAAATAGTCGAGGTAGGTAACCACTTTTCAAGACCTGTGTGCCTTCTGGTTACCCTAGACGTACGTAATGCCTTCAACACAGCGAGATGGAAAGACATACTGTATGCCCTGGAGAAGACATTCGCTCTGCCTGAGTACCTCCTACGGATAGTACGAGACTACCTTAACAACCGGTATCTGATATACGAGACTTCAGATGGACCTAGAAGGAAGAGAGTAACAGCAGGAGCAGCTCAAGGCTCCATTCTTGGCCCGGACCTCTGGAATGCAAATTACGACAGCATTTTGCGTATTACAATGCCAGATGGAACTTTCCTGGTGGGATACGCAGACGACATTGCTGCGATCATTATAGCGAGAAACCAAGAGCTCGCCCAATTGCGACTGGCCCAAGTAATGCGTCGTGTTAACAGCTGGATGATGGAGCATGGTCTACGCTTGGCTCTGAAAAAAACTGAGATTCTTCTGATATCCAAGAGACACTTTACTCCTAGCCCTGAGATGCTCGTGGGAGAGGGAAAAATAGCGGTTAAAAATGCCATTAGGTACTTAGGTATCATGATTGATAGGAAGCTGAGCTTTCAAAATCATGTTAAATGCGCAGCTGAGAAAGCGATCAGAGTCACAACAGCTATGAGTAGGCTTCTGGCTAATGTTAGGGGCCCTACACAGAGCAGACGCCGTCTTCTGATATCCGTGGCGCAATCTATAATGCTGTACGGAGCGGAAATTTGGGCAGGTGCCCTCAAAACCGAGAGGAATAGAAGATGGATGGCCTCAGTGCAGAGAAAAGGGGCACTAAGAGTGGCGTGTTCTTATCGAACGGTCTCGGAATCGGCCGCTCTAGTAGTGGCGGGAATAATTCCTATTGATCTGCTGGCACTAGAAAAGAAGACCATTGCGGAGCGACGAAAAAATACGGACGATAGGGAAAACCAAAAGGAAGCGAGAAGAACGACGATGACCAAGTGGCAGGAAAGATGGTCTGCAGACCCCACCGGAAGATGGACAGCCAGACTAATCAAAAACCTATCCAGTTGGACTAACAGGCAGCATGGAGAGGTAAACTTCTACACTACACAGTTCTTGACAGGACACGGTTGCTTTCGGACCTATTTATATAAAATGGGAAAGGTGAACAATCCAAATTGCTCCCATTGTGGGAAAGGGTCACCCGATAACCCCGAACACACCTTCTTTGTGTGCAGAAGATGGCAATCTGAGAGAACAACGCTGGAAAGCAACGTCGGGCCAATAGACCCGGACAACATAGTGGGCAAGATGCTGTGGAGTGCATCCAACTGGATGGAGATAGCGACATATATCGAGAGCATACTACGGAGTAAAATGAGACAAGAAGATGGTCGAGGTCAAGATCAGTGATCAGGCCAAATACACTCATTTTCAGAAATAGAAACCACTGGGGTTAATAAAGGGCCCTCTGACCAGGAAGAATGCTAATACAGTGATACCCTGGTCAGATCTACAAAGGGCCGGAAAGGAGGAAGGATTTAGTGGGTATTCGCCAGGAGTCCCACACACCAGGTCTGTCAGGGCAGACTTGATGGTGCGTAAATGCATTCCAACCTCCAAAAAAAAAAAAAAAAAAAAAAAAAAAAAAAAAAAAAAAAAAATGATGATCATCATCATTATAATCAACACCATCATCATTATTATTATATCATTTTGATTATTATTGTTATTATTATCAATATTCTCATTACAACTGTTAGTCTATTGACTAAATGGTTAGGGCAAGGTGATTCCGGGAGACAGACATAGCTCTAGGCTGTATTTAAGAAATCCCTTCATGAAACCACCATCATTGTACCATCATTGAATGGGGGGGGGGGGGAATAAATAGCACCAATTATGCAGGTAGATTATTAGTTACTACTGGCTGAAAACGTTAGAAAATTTCATTGTTGTTTGATAGAGAGAAGTCAGAGATATGATCTGTGAATCAGTATCAAAACTAAACTAATGATCTTCAGTAAACATTGTGTACTCGATTTTCATCATACAGAAGGACACTAAATCATTGAACATGTTTTTATGTCGGCGCACCTCCAGCAATGATTCGTTGGAAGTGAGGAATAGGATTGAGGCGTGTTCAGCCGATTAAGTGGACTTTTCAGGAGTCTTTTGGCCATGATAAGGCTGCTTCTCTGCTAGAACCTTGATCGAGACATGAGGAGAAAGTTAGGTGTCATGGAGGTGCAGCACTGTGCATATAAGGCTGCTTCTCTGCTGGAACCTTGATCGAGACATGAGGAGAAAGTTAGGTGTCATGGAGGTGCAGCCCTGTGTATAAACGAAGAGATTCTTCGATGGAGATTTCACTTAGCAATAGAAAAAACGTAAAATCTTCATTATTTGGAAGATACTCTTAATGTAACCAGGTGAAAACTACTCCACAGAATATTAATATGAAAGTATTTGGGAGACAAAGTGTGAGACTCTCATGGTTGAAAACACTAAGAAACCAGTTCTGCAAGAGTATTGTCCAGTTCCATAAGACGACAAGGAATTAGACAAAGTTATCCAGTGTTAATATAATAGCAAACGGGTGGGAATGTTAAGAATGCGTGGTGGAGGGTGTGCAGTTAATTTAATTCTTATAATGTAAATTTTCATTTTTTCTGCTCCATCAGGCAAAAATTATAATACAAAAATACTACAAACATTAAGCAAACATATTACAAAGGCATACAATACATCCACCTGTCTATATGTTGTTATGTACAAGTAGCTGTTCCAACGTCTAATTGCAAACGTTGAAATGCAACTCGCATTAAATGGTAATAAAAAGTGTACGTAACGATAAGCGAGCCTGGTTTGTAGAAGATAACAATCTCTGTGCTCTGATCAACACAATAAAACAAACGGATCTCGTTCGGTTAAGTAGGCTTAACAGGTGTCCAAAGATTCCGCATGACAATCTGATCTTATCTGTGACCGGCTGCGCTTCTCTGTTTATCAAACGCAAACTCGACTAACCTATTAAAACGAGGTTTTTACGTTTCGTCAACGTTTTATATATATGAGCGAAATTTAAAAGACATTTAACAAAAAAAAGTTGAGTATTAGCTATTCAAAAAATTCTGATTAAAATAAAATTGTTAATGGAACTTTTATAATAATCATTATTATTGCCTTTGAAGGAACTTCACGAGGATATTTAACTATTTATTTTTGAGCGAGTACATAAAAACTTGGTCAGCACCAATAATATTGTTGTTGGTAAGTGTGTTATACAGTAACTTTCCCCTCCCTGTAACGTTTTTTCCCATTTAGATGTTATTGTTTTCACTCTCTCTCTCTCTCTCTCTCTCTATATATATATATATATATATATATATATATATATATATATATATATAGAGAGAGAGAGAGAGAGAGAGAGAGAGAGAGAGAGATGTTTACGACTACTACTCCATTCTTAGTAGACTTTTGTATCTGCATTAAAGTGTATGTATGAATGTTTATTCTTCATCTGGTACAATGTACATAGCTGTATCATCATTTTCTCTCTCATTATGATCTACTTTGTATGGGCTCATTACTTTTTTGAATTTAACTTAATGAGGGATTGTTATCTCTCTCCTCTTGATTTTCATCTCAATCTACTTCGCGCGCGCGCGCGTGTGTGTGTGTGTGTGTGTGTGTTTTTTTGTGTGTATGTGTATGTTTGTGTGTGTGTCTCGTTTTTTTTTAAATTTCAGGCTGTATTTTACTTTTGATAATTTTCTTTTTTTCCACTAGGATATATATTCTTATTTAGAGCATCATAAATACCTGCCTTATAGGAGTTCATAAAACGTTCTGACAGATGGAGATCCTCCGAAACGAGGAGTGTGACGTTTCAGTTTGCAAATAACTTTTTATCTTCCTTTACTCCGTATATATATATATATATATATATATATATATATATATATATATTTGTGAGTTCAACAATCAGTTGACTAGCATTACGTTTGCCGTGATTACCTGGAAATATCGCAAATGTTGCAGTCACATATTTCCTACTGACGCAGTGCTTCCTCTCTCTGCCTTACGTATCTAAGATTTTACCCACGCTTTCCTCCTGCTAAGTAATTATTTCTCATCAAGTTCTTGGCTCAGTCATTTTTCAAAGGCAGTGTACGTGACAGGAAACAGCCATTCTACATAAAATGTATTTCGATTTGAAGTTCTCCTTTTGTTCAGCTCAAGGTTACCTATAACTATTTTCTGTGTAACATATTATATTAAATCAAGATAAAAGCAGACTTTGTAAGATAATGTGAACAGCTTAAAGAAACTTAAGAGCAGTCTTTTTTGGCCGGATTCATCATCAAGGACAGGATCAGAAGTACGATTTCTAAACGCCTAAAACCGATCCGTGATGTACACTTAGAATCATTTGTTATTAAAAATCAAAAGTAAGTATGAAATCAATCATAATTCAGTCCAGATAGTTCTCTGTTTACAATTAATTTTCCCGTTAATTTAACTCATTCTCCGCGCGTTGAAATAAATTAACTACAAATTTGTCGCTTCTTTTGGTAAGCGAAGAAAAAACTGCTCTATTAAAATGTCTACCAATCAATCATTTATTAATCAGTTTTAAGTCGAAACGCAGCTAATCGGCCGACCGCTAGATAGCGCACTAAATGGCCCGAAGATTTACGAGCAGGCTCGGGGCGCTCACTCTCGTCTGCGATGGAATTAATTTTGTTGAGAAATCAATTACTGCAGGTATCGGTTTCATCCTACGTCTTATTTTGTATGTATCTGTGGTTACATTTAGTGCTTTATCTGTGAGCACTATTTGTTAGGTAAATACAGACTATAATAAGAAAATGTATTATTTCTTTATAGGACGCATAGTTGAAGAAAGATAACAAACAGTTGAATACACATTATAGTATTTTGGTTATCGTCACAGGGCACGTAGAAAATGCGGAAATACTTGTTTTACATATAGGCCTACTCTAAAAGTGTTAGCATCTAAAAAGGAAGACTTTGCCGTCTAAAGAAGAATGTTAGAAAAAACAATTTATGGAATTGAAGACGAGATGTGGATTATAGTTTGATTTAAAACAGAATAGGACTCTTCGAAAGTGAAATCTGCCAGAAGAGGGGTACAATTAAAATTCACATAAATTGTTTTGATTGAAACTAAGGCAGACAAAGTTTCATGACACCTGACCATATCGGCGTTAGGGTTTGTGCACACTAGCTGCCTACCTACGTACTTTAAACCCAAAAGCATTGTTGCCCACATGCACAAATACCTGACGCTTTTCAGACAGAATATTTGAATAAAATTCGTAACAGTTCAGAAATT